>OW240917.1:41871714-41928842 GCA_933207985.1 Pelobates cultripes
TACAAGTGTTACTTTATATACAGCCAATATTCAAAGTTCCTCCTTGACTGATTGTCTTTTCCATCTAGATTACAGGAGTTAATTTAAAGGCTCATTCCACAACCGCTTTTACTGTTGACATGGACATACTATGGTTGATTATATTAAAGTCCTGAGTCTCAAATAGATTCTTTACGTCTAAGAGTCCTTTAGACAGGAGAAGAGCCATTTAGGCTATTTTAATCACTTGAATCTACATATGAACCCTCTCTATATTCCGACATATTGATGGCAATTTTGATTTAATTATCTATTATCTACTAATATTTTGTCCAGCTGACAGTCCTGGTTCTGGTTTTAGTGACCAGTAACAGGAAAGTCATTTTCTAGTACTTCCATTTTGGGGTTATGCCCCTTGACACCACTGGAGTGTCATTTAAAGGTGTGACTGACCACTAGGAGGGTGGTATATTCAAGTCTGGAATAACCACTACCTTTGGCCTAGTCAATTTCTACTACACACAGTAACACACTCACTAGCAGACACACACCCAATAACAGACACACTCACTGACACACACACTAACACATACACACAAACACTAACACACACACACACTAACACACACACACACTAACACACACACAAACACACACCCAACACACACACACACTAACACACACACACTAACACACACACTAACACACACACTAACACACACACTAACACACACACTAACACACACACACTAACACACACACACACACACACTAACACACACACTAACACACACACACACACTAACACACACACATACACACCCAACACACACACACACACTAACACACACACAAACACACACCCAACACACACACACATCACCCAACACACACACCAACACACACACACACCCAACACACACACACACTAACACACACACTAACACACACACACACACACAAACACACACTAACACACACACACACCCAACACACACACACACCCAACACACACACACCCAACACACACACACACCCACACACACACACACACACACACTAACACACACACACCCAACACACACATCTAACACACACACAAAACCACCAGCCCTAACACACACACACCAACACACACACACACAAACACACACTAACACACACACACACTCACACACACACACACTAACACACACACACACACACTAACACTAACACAAACACACACACACATTTTAAAAAAAATTTAATCCCCCCAGCTTCCTTACCTTTTGGAGTGCTGGGGGGATTCCCTGGGGTCCAGTAGTGCCGCTGGGCGGGCTGGCTGGCTATCTGGGTGGCCGGTGCGTGAGGGAGCACGTCATCTTCCGGCTCCGGTATCAGTGCGGCGCGCGAGGGAGCTGAAGAGGAAGCACTGAGTGCTCCCTCGTGCACCGGCCACCCAGATAGCCAGCCCGCCGGGGTCAGCAGGGCCAGCCTTGGGGGGCCCTGGGGTGGCCGGCTCCTGGGCCTCCCAGGGGAAGAGGCTGGCCCTGTGGGTACATACCAGGTTGCAGGGGCGGCCGGGCCCCCTGGTGGGCCGGGCCCGGTCGCAGCCGCGACCCCTGCGACCCTGGTATGTACGCCACTGAGCTTAATGTAATGGTTCTGGTGTCTAGCCTGTCCCTGCAGGCCTTTTAATGTAAACACGGCGGCACTGCAGCACTGGTGTTAGTTAACATGGCAGATCATATGGGTGGGGCATTGTGATGTCACATGGGGGGGCGGCAAAAATCCTTGCAATGGCCCTGCAGACACTGCATCCCTGTGGGCGGATTCGGGGGGGGCAGCACTTTGGGCGGACTTGGGTGCAGGCACCGGGGGGCCCAGACCTTGAGCTGTGTCAGGGGCCCCAACATTTCTGATTGCAGCCCTGCCGAATAATTTAGATTTCACAATATACTGTTTACGTCGCATTCATGATAAATGCCTTTGGGGAACCTAGTTTTGAGTGTGACTATCCAAGCCTCCGTCTTTCTCAATAATGGCACCAAATGTCTTCCTTTTGGGACAAGTCTACATTTTTCAACACCTTGAACCTGAAAGTGAGAAAGATTGCATGAAAAGATATCTAGTACCCCCTATATGGGAAGTGTACCCAATCGGGGGTGGTTAGTATGATGATACATCGTTGTGTTTATGGTCAACCATATGATATATTTTAGAGATCGTTAATAAAAGCGGAGTATGTAAACACTTCATTCAGGTATATTGAGAAGCACGCTCTCCTTAGAAGGCGCTTATCGAAGTCTCCTTTTCTCTGATGAGTCGATGAGTTTGATGCCTTGGAACTTCAGTCCATTTGGGTTACCTTGATGGGCGCATTTGACATGTCTTGATATTTTTTGGTTTCTATATTCCTGAGAGTTTTTACTGAATTTACATGTTCTAGGATGCGCCTCCTGAATGTTTTGCCAACGTACATTAAACCACATAGGCAGGTCAGAAGGTAAATAAGTAATTTGGAGGTGCAATTGAAAAATTGCAGCTTTTATATATACCTCTATGAACCGGAAAGTTTCATTGTGAAAGTTTCTCCCCTGACATACCATGGTATGAGCGGTGAACGGTTGCAACAATCCTGTGCATGATAGTCCTGATGATGTTTTACTACCCAGATGCATCTAGACAGACGTGAGCAATTGATCCTCAGTTCAGTCCAGCAGGCACCAATGTGGAAATCCTATGGACAGCACAGTTGATTGGTTTGTTATCGAGATCATATCCTTCATTTGGAGGATGTGTGGAGGAGGCAATTAGACAAGCTTATAATCAGTGAACGTCTTAATACCCCTCTTTACAGTCTTAGCGGTATCTGATGTACTGAGACAGACATTAATTACTGAGTATTGGCTGCAGGAATATTTAACCCTACCAATACATATTGTATCAACCATAGGGAAGTACAGCGGACTTGACAGCTATTAAGCCAACAGCTTGAGGGTTACCTGGAAATTAGCGTCCCATATAATCTCCGTTGTGATAATCCATACGGCTCTCCATACACTGGGTACACTTTATCCACATAAGATACCTAGTATATCTATGTCGTATTGCCTTTTAGCCATATATTTATATATTTATAGGCCATGCTCCTTTACTCTCATTAGGTTATACCTTAGATGTACTTTATCAACATAGAAGTCATCAAACTGTATGACTGCTCTACTGCTCGATGGCCATTTATATGTCTTGGAACCACTTGCTGAATATTCCTCCAGAATACTAACTTCCTATCCTCCCATTCGAACCGTTTAACACATTAGTGAGTCTGTCCCTTACTTTTCTGTGTTTTGGTCCATATAAGCCTACCTTTCCAAAGTCTTATTAGGACTATATAATAAGAGGCTTATCCGGGAACATATTAACATGAGATATATATATATATTTGTAAATTGAGAGGCTGTATGCTTTAATAGACCACCAATATTATTACCAATTTATCCATTTCTGCTTTTATAAATGGCACTAGTTCTGGGTAATACATTTTGGGCAAGGTTAAAAAAGCAAGTTGGTTTACCCATTTTATACATACCTACTGTCATTTTATAGCATTTAATATAGGATTCTCCTCTTTGTTAACGGTTATATGTTGTAAGTTAATTATACCAACCAGATTATCACCTCGTACCCAAGAGGGATTTCTCTAAAGAGATTATCCCTATATTGTTTTTCTACTGAGAAAGATTGCCATTGCCATTCTTAAAATGCAATGAAATGGGAGTAGATCTTCTAGGCAAAGTAACGTTATGCCTATGTTTGTCAATGCGGGTTTAGGAATATGTTTAGCCTGCCCTACATATTGGCATTGCATGTATCACAGGTTATTAAGTAAGCCACTGCTTTAGATTTGCATTGGTGACACTTTTTATAGGGAAGCTCTGTTGGGTAATTGATGATATTACTTCTTTTAATTTAACACTATAATTACACGTCTTGCATCTACCATATTTAAATATACCAGAATTATAAATCCAATTACGTTTAGCCATTCTGCTTGTTTGATCAGTGAAATGACTTGTAGAGAATAATGAGCAATTACATAAATCTCTATAAAAATCATTAGAATCCAATAGTGGAAATATTTATGTCATATGTTCCTACTTTCACCAAATTGGCGGCTATAATCAGTACAAAAACGGGTAAGCCTTTTGTTTTCCTGCTTTTGGTCTTATTTTATTTATCATCCCAAAGCAAAACATCCTTATTTCTTTGTTTCGCAATATTGTTTCCCTGGTCAATTGAACGGAGACTGTAATACCTCTGTGACGAGTGCTTTAGGTTCCTCCGACTTGGCTTCAAAATCTAAAATGCAGCAACAATCTAATAAATTCTCCCACAACAGATTTTAAAGTGTTGGGAGGATGGCAACTACTTACCTAAAGAAATGTAATCCCTGCCATAGATTTTCTATATTTTTTTTTTAGATATGACCCTGCTATGTTTACATACATTGAGCTGAAGTGGTCTGGGTGCCTATAGTGGTCCTTTAAGGGCAAATAAACTAACACTGTTTGGACAGTGGTGCAATTTCAGTGCTTGTCCCAGGTGCTATTTTCAGTGGATATGTCTGTGGATATAGGGGTTATATATATGGTGTGGTACATTAGATTATTTAAATAATAACTTACTGCAACACCCTTTACTTTTGTTATAATCATATAGGACAGTGATGGCGAACCTATGGCATGCGTGCCACAGGTGGCACGCCGGGCCCTCTCTGTGGGCACGCGGCCATAGGTTCACCATCAAAGCAGAGTAGGCACCTGCCTGACCAAAACGGCAGGCGCTTACTCTGCTTCCGTGTCGGGAGGCAGGGGGAGGGATCTGTGAAGCAGCTCACCTGTCCTTCCGCAAGCTATCTGTATGGAGCATTGCCGCGCGTTACCATGGCAACGCTCCACACAGCATCGCGCGGGAGGACAGGGGTGCTGCTTCACAGATCCCTCCCCCTACCTGCCTACCCAGAAGCAGTACCTACCACCACCGGACCCCCAGGCATGGTGGTCCGGACTTCATTAAAGGTAAGAAGGAGGGAGGGAGGGGGGTTGGATACTGATTTAGCATACTTTTTTTTTTTAAAACACCTTTACCCTCTCACTCCCCCCCCACACACAGCACCTCTACCCCCCCACACACAGTACCCCTACCCCCCTACAGTACCCCTACCCCCTCCACACACACACACCACCCCAGAGATCTGCAGCTTTTGCCAGCTGTTTTCATATATATATATATATATATATATATATATATATATTTTATTTATTTTTTTCAGATATATCCCTGAATGAAAAATGCATAATTAAATGCATTCATGATTTTATTGGGGTATATCTATTATATTGTAATTTATAGTATTTTGTGTTTGTTCAGTGGAGTGCTCACAGTTGCGGCTCGTGTTATGAGATTGCTTTACACATTCCAGGATGGGTCAATATTATACCACTCCACCTTTGTAGTATATCATCATAAAATGTTTGTGTGGTTTTCTCTAAATGGGGAAAAAAAATCACTATGATATTAAAAGTTAACAAACAAAATATAAAAAAATTAAAATTATGAAATACTTTGTTACACACAAGTACAATTTTGTGCAGTTAGTTATTGCTTTGTTGATCACATCCAGAAGAAGAAGTGACAGAGGGAAATATCTTAAAATGAAGAAAGCATTTTGCATTCCCGCTTTAGTGTGACAGGGTGCGTAGATATGTGTAACTGGAGGTGTTGTGCAACTCGGTGTAACTGGATGAGAGAATTTAGTGGGTTGAGATATCTGAATGGATGGGGGAAAGTAGTTAGATGAAGTTATCTGACTGTGTAGGTGTTTTAGTAACTGAGTGTGTGCAGCTGTGTGGGTGGGGTAAATGACTGCATGGGTGAATTACTGAAAGGCAAGGAAGGGTATATGGTGTGGTGGGTTTGTATGACTGGAAAGTAAGATGGGCTAATATGACTGTGAGACAAGGCTCGGTTTACTTTTAAAGGGACACTCCAAGCATATAAACATTACAGCCCATTATAGTGCTAGGAGAAGTTGCCTAGTGTTGCTCCAAATGTCCAAAAATGATCTACTTACCTGGGTCCCGCTATGCCCAGAATTCTCTATCTTAGCAGGCTAATGGTGCTGCCTGAGGTGGTTAATAGCTCCTGATTGATTCCTCTTCTGCAACTGTCACTAGTCTAATACTATCCTTACCTTTTTGTGTCATTTTACCCCACTCCCTCTAGCATGTAAGCTCATTGAGCAGGGCCCTCGACCCCTCTGTTCCTGTGTGTCCAACTTGTCTGGTTACAACGACATGTCTGTTCGTCCACCCATTGTAAAGCGCTGCAGAATTTGACGGCGCTCTATAAATATCATAATAATAATAATAATAATAATAATATCAACTAACCTAAATACTCATACTGATCTATCCTTGCACCTTGCAGCATAACACTCCAAAACACTAAAGTGGTCATAGTGTTTTGAGTAACACTGGAGTAATATAGACGCAGAATTTGTGAAGATTTTTGGAAAAACACACATTCTTTGTATCCCAATAGGCCAATACCTGAGACTAAGGCGTAACTGTTCATCCATAGAGGACTTTAAGATTAAAGCTTGGGACCTCAGGAAAGCCTTTAAGGAAAAAGGGTACCCTAATAGGGTCCTACGTAGAGCATACACCAGAGCCATTAGCACTAATCGAGATACACTCCTTACTGACGATAAAACATTATCACAGGATAATAAAGTGATTAGGTGCATTGCTACATACGATGCAGGGTGGGACTATATGATGGGTACGCTTAGGCGTTACTGGCCAATCCTTAAGTCCGACCCACACCTAAAAGAGGTAATCACTCCCTCCCCATCTGTGACTGCAAGGAGAGGAAAAAACTTTCGAGACACCCTGGTACAAAGCCACTTAGCACTCCCAAAAAGGGGGCTTAACAACTATCTACCCAAAGGTACATACAAGTGTGGGCATTGCAGCGCATGCGAATTTATTGCAAGGGACTCTAAGGAGTTTAGAGACAGCAATAATATTGACACATTTCCAGTTCGGTCATTCTTTAATTGTAGAACTGAAGGAGTGATCTATCTACTTACCTGCTCATGCGGCATGAAATACGTGGGGAAAACCTTTAGACCCTTTAAATTGAGAATTAGGGAACATGTCAATTCAGTTAGGAGACCTTTAGAGACTCCGATATCCCGTCATTTGAAAATACATCATTCTAATTCATCAAAAAAGATCAGATTTATGGGAATTGAACATATCCCACAGACTCAAAGAAAAGGGGACTGGGACCTAAAGCTGAGACAACGAGAATCCTACTGGATTTACAGACTTAAGACCCTCTCACCCGTAGGTTTAAATGAGGGCTTTTCATTTGCCGCTTTTTTGTAATTATAACTATTTTTTGATGTGTATTATATCACAAGGACTACCCTACACCTGTCCGTTTTTACGGTTAGTAGGAGTAATTTATACTAGTTACACTTTAATTTTATCCTGTATGTAGCATCTTTAACATACGGCCGTATAGCGATGACCGCATTAGATCAAACAAGGGTTCCCTCTACCTTATTGTATGCTGAGTCACATTAACCAATTATTGTCCCTACTATTTTTTATTTCACATTGCAGACAGGCATGTGCTTGCAATTCACTGTAAAGGGTTATAATTAATCCAATATAAGTTATTACTAACCCAATATAATTCTGACTTGGGTCAGCATACTGTGAAGGGTTATCACTAACCCAATATAATTCTAACCTTGGGTCCTCTGGCCCACCTTAATCATTCTTGTATATGTGAATTGTTAAGTAGGGACTCTTTGGGTTAATTACAACAGTAGGGATTATACACCACACTACTTAGGCACTGAAATTTACCTTCACACCAGTATTGTAACTATAATATCCCTTATGGTTCGAAGGGACGTGCTTGGTGGGCGGCAGTGTGATTTCATCATTGGTTTACTTCACATTGCCACTCTCCCCTCCCCCCTCCCCTATGCGCCCGGTCTTCCCACGTGTGCCTATTCTGATTGGATAATCAGATTATGACGTTTGGTCACGTGATCGGATCCGTGACCAATCGGGAGGCAGCCAGTTCGATAACATACACCCACGTGGATACACAGCTGTTTGATTACAATGTGACAAGTAGTATATAAACGGCTACATGGCTACAGCACAGGTTCACTGCTCCTGACGACGGCATGCTAATATGCCGAAACGCGCGTCGAGCATATTTTAATTTATTTATTTATTTTCTTTTTTCTTTTCTTTACCACTTATTTGGTAGCACAAGAATATGAATTTCTATTTAGGTTAATTTAATGGAAACTAGCTTATTGGACAGGCAGGGAGTGGTATGTAGGTAGGCACTTGTTTACAGTGCTGTGCTATATATTTTTTACCCATTTACCCACTTATTCCTGTCCTTTTCTATAGTGTTTTAGACTTGGGCTTGGATTTTGTGAGATTTCTTTTTTAATCTCTCCCCTTTAGGTCAAGTATATGGGCTCATTCCCCCCATTAGCCCTAAGCTTTTCATTGTTATTACCCGCTTTGTCTATTCTCAACACTTTACTTATGCTATCTAGGCTTGCATGATTTTTCTCTGATATAGCCTGGTCTCTCTCTTCTGAGTGGGTTAGCATTTAGGATTTGTATTTGTGTTGAGGAATTTTTACCTTCTCTAAGCCATTATTTTGAGAAGGTTAGCATTCAGGTTTTGAATGCAAGTTGAGGAACTACTGCCTCTTCCAACACCTCCCTTATTTTCTGTCCATTTTTTATATTGCTCCCCTCATTAGGTTTAATAAAGGTAGGGCTCCCTCTCCTTGTTTAACTATTCTTTCACTTAGGACCTTATGGTCTCACCTTTCTCTTCCTCTCATCGCATTTTGTGGGTTATTCCCCGTTAGGAAGAATAGTTCTAGGGCAGACACAGACCCTTGGGCCAAATTAGGGACCCCAGGGTCAGTGTATAACTTTACTCTTTTCTCTCTTCAATACTTTCACATACTCTTTCACACACACACATACAAACACACCCACACATAAAAGCACGCACTTTTATGTAGACGTCCACCCAGCCTCCCATGCCTTAGCCTGGGAGACCTGGAGAGGATCTTCATCCATGTTGACTAACGCAGAGCTGCAATGATCGCTGAGGCCAGGTTGCCCAGTTCTCTTGCATGCCCATTACTGATGCCAGTACCAGTGTAATATCACATCTCAGCTCCTGGCATAACTACAGATAGTGTGAGGGAGCTGTCCAACCTGAACACTGTGCCATCACAGCCGCAAGGTGTATTAGTTTGCCTTTAGGCAGATGCCTGCTCTGGCTAATTGAAAGACATCCTGCGAGGTGAGATACCAGGTGCTGTGCCCCCTCTTTTGCATGGCTCTAACCGTACACATGTCTGAATGGACACTGCTTTAGCCAGGATAGCTCACAGTTTCATCTTTTGCTAAGCATGTAGGGGACAAAGAATTCTCAATTGGAACTCACAGCTCTATTGTCCACTGAGTGTGAGTGATACAGAGAGATTTGGCAATCTGTGACACTACTGCTTTTAGGACCAGGAACTGAGCATCCTCTGGTCCATTTATTATTGGATTAGGTGACTCGGACGTGGCTGCTGTTTTTTACCCTCAATCCAGGAATCGGTAGGTGAAATTTGCTTGACCCCTGCTGAGTTATGGTATTGCTCTCGACCCTATTGCACACAGCGGAGAAAGGGGAAGACTAATCACCAGCCTCTGCCTAGTTGTCCCTCACATATGGTGGAGGAAGAGGAGAATCCATAAATTTATTTTTTATTTCTAACGATTGAACCTCACAGATTGCAGCATGCAATTTATTTATGTTGGTAATATGTTTGCAGCGGTAAATTGCCTTGCACACCAGTTGCTGATTTATGCTGATAAGTCAGTCTGCAAGACAAAACCAAGACATAGCTTAGATCATTTCTCATACTTGTGGGTGTAAATCTTTTTCTTGTAGCATTGACAAGTTTTACGTCACCTGGCCGGGCCACCCTTACCATTTGAAGGCCACAACAAGAAAAATTTACACTGCCTCACGTTCAGCTGTAATGTACTCAACCACATACATATAATTATCCACGAACACACACACACACACACACAAAACTAACTACTAACAAACATCCCCACTTAATTAGCAACATGTTAACACAGACACAAGTAAGCATGCATACATAAAGACATAATAATATGCAAATGTAGATACACGAACACACATATGTCACAAATAAAGTCACTCCAAACATGACTATGTTTAGTCAGTGCAATGGCTAAAATCACTTCCTCCCAGTACCAGACCCCCCCCCGAAAAAACAATAATCACCCTGTTATTGTCACTCAGACCTATTCAGAACGTGTTTCTAAAAATGGGAAGTCCGGCCAAATTAGATTAAAAACTCCAAACACAATTCATCAATAAACAATATAAAAACACAATTATATAGGTGTCTTTGGTAACATGATTCCGATCCCAGACAAAGTCAGATGAAATAGGAGGAGGAGGAGAATTAACAGAAAACTCTACACACTGTTGTTTTTGGATGCCATTATGCAATACTGCTCCCTTTCGCTCTCAAATTACAATTACAGCATTCTGAGGTATCATTAGACATTATTGTAGACACGTTTGCTTCAAGACAGGTATCTGAGGACTAGTCTGAAAATATACAATAACAATATATTTTGTACAGGTGCTTATGATTTCTGACTAATTACGTCTAATCTAAAATCATTTGATATCAAACTGTGTTTCATATCTAGTGCCTTAGAAAACAAAAATTGCTTCCAAAACCATTGCACAACATTTAGTTGGTGAAATTCCATGGACTCTCACTGTACATTGCAAGGGTTCTGCTGGGTGTATGTCCCCTTTCTCATGGGCACAGCTGATAATCCTCCTGATCTCTGGGAAGGGTTGCATATTCTCTTAAACCATTAAAGGGACACATTATGCATGCAAACCACATCAGCTCTTTGATGGTCCCTGTCCCCCTTAGTCCTGCAATGTAAAGCATTACAGGATTTGAGACGCTACAATGATTCCATTGCAGGACTAAACCTGCCTCTAGTGGCTGTCAATCAGACAGCCACTAGAGGCCCTTCCTGGTTGTTATGTTATTTTTGCTCACCTAACTGACGTTGGACTCTGCATGAGGACATCCAGCGTCAGTAAAATCCCCATAGGAAAGATTTGAAGCAATGCTTTCCTATAGGGAGGGCCTAGTGTTCTAGCAGGCAATCGCATTAGCCCCCCGTCGGATGATGACGGAGAAGGTGGAGAGCCGACCCAGTGCTGAGGGAGATTGGTGCTGGAATCAGGTGGATACACAAAGGGTTTTTTGATCCTTTCACTTCCAATGGGTCCAATGGGCTTTGAATTCCTTAAACTATAGAATCACTTTAAACTACACACAAACAATAAAATAGGTTTTTTGCAATATGAAATGTTGTACATTTTGTATCCATATTGCTCAAGGCATCAACATTAACGGTATTTCTTTTAACTAAACAGTGAATAGCGTTGAATTAGAAACCTGATAAATAAAGGCCAAAATATTTTACAGTCATCTACACCATGCTAACTATTTGATCTAAAATTGCATATTTGCATATGGGACGTATTTGGAAACCAGAGTAATCTGAATGTACCTTTCCTGGTTAAATACTTTGTTATTATTGCATTCATTTTTTTTTTTTTTTAAATCTACCACATTTCACTATTTAGAAAAAAAAAACTAAATCCAAAATAAAGTTTTTTGTTTTTTTTCACTTCTATTATTTTGCCTACCTATTATTATAAAACACTGTTTAATTGCGTTGGGTTGTATTATTTATTTTCAGCTGCCTACCATGGTGTTTAAAGGGACACTATAGTCACCCAGACCACTTCAGCTCAATGAAGTGGTCTGGGTGCCAGGTCCCTCAGGTTTTAACCCTTTACATGTAAACATAGAAGTTTTAGAGAAATTGCTATGTTTACATTTGGGGTTAGGCCAGCCTCTAGTGGCTATCTTCCTGACAGCCACTAGAGGCGCATCTGCGACACTGGAGGCGAATTTCGCCTCCATCGGGCAGAGCCTCCATAGGAAACCATTCTTTTCCTTTGGACACTTTGAATGCGCATTCGGCTCCAGTGACGTCGGACGGGGTAGCTGACGTTGGACGGGGAGGAGAGGTCACCAGCGATGAGGGAGCCCGGCGCTGGATAAAGGTAAGCTCCTGAAGCGGTTTTAACCCCTTCAGCGCCACGGGAGGGGGACCCCGAGGGTGGGGGAACCCTCAGGCACTATAGTGTCAGGAAAACCGCTTTGTTTTCCTGACACTATAGTGATCCTTTAAGACATATATTTTATAATTAAGGTAATTGAAAAAAAATGTATCAGCAATAATGTATTTTTTTTCCAAAAAAGTACAATTTAAAAAAAAGTCATAAACATAATAGGAAGTAGTTTGAGGTCAACTTAGTTTAATCAAACTAAGATTCACAAGCCCATGTTTAGGCATTCACGTGCGTTCAGATTACAGTTTGTCTGGTATGAGGAAGCTGTCACTCAGTGGAAGTCAATGCAATGAGGAGGAAAATTTAAACCAGACAGACAGCAAAATTTCCTCAAAGTTTATTAGAGTGTATTTAAAGAATAATGCCGTGGAACAACAGGGGGAAATATTGTAAACCAGGTTTATTAAGATGATGTAATAAATGTGTTAGATATATACACGTATATATAAATATATATATATTTTGTATATTTTATATAAATATAAATTTTGGCCTGGCAGAAATGATTCTGGACAATTTTCACATAATACTGCCTACTTAATAATTTCATATGCTCTCCCGTTTACCCTGTGGGGTTCTATATACACTCTGGAACACTCTCTTCTTCGTCCTGCTGTGGTATTACATACATTCTCAGGTGGTCTCATTCTTTTCCCCGGTTGCCATATTATGTACACTCTCTAGGGCCATGCCCTTTGCAGTGTTGTGGTTGTATGTACACCTTCTGCTCTCTCCTGGTGTGGCTTTATATACATCTAATTGTACGTCACTTTATTAGGACTGTTAGGTTGGAATTTTGACCTGCGTTGTCTGTTGTTTTTCTGTGCTCGGGTAGCCTTCACTCATCTAGTCGTTTTCCAAATCTTAGTGCTGCTAGGCCTCTGCTTGCTCTCTGTCTATCACACCTGCTTCCAGGTTGGCGGTTTCATCTTACAATAGGCACTGTACTGTTGTTCTACTTTTTTTTTTTAGGTAGATCGAGGGCTCTGAATTTGGGAATTAAGGTTACTATGTACACTTGATATATCGATAGTCACGTGGCTACATGAAGCAACAACTTGTTCCTCTTGATAAAGGCTAATGCTGAGCCAAAACGTTGTTTGTTTCTGTTCAATAATTCTGCCCTGGACCATACACCTGTGCCCAGTTCTTTAAACATTGTATCTCTTTCATATCCATTATCGCATGCGCAGTATGAGTAGTACCAGCTATACAGCAGATTGTTAGATACGCAAACCACAGACAGCTATCAAGCAATAGTGACAAAACAGACTGCAATGATCTCACACCATGATGTCAGACGATACCCTGATAAACGTGTCTGTCTGCCTAAAATTAAGACTCACAGTGAAACTTCCTTCCTCCGATATAAAACATAGGCGCTGCTAGGGGTGGGCTAGGGAGGCCAAATCCCAGAGTGTATAAGTGATAAGTCTCGAATGTCTAACTGCATCCAGTGCTACTCAACTTTCCAAACGGTTTATCTAAAGAAGTCACCTTTGGGACTTTTTGTAGATAAATTATTTGGAATGTTTTTCTTAAAGTATTGAGTCATATGGAAAGCTCATTAAACTAAGGCCTTAGTGTTTCTGCAGTTGCTGCCATGAAATCTATGAGAGACCGAGTAAGCCTTGCACGTAATGCTGGAATCTGTCACACAGTGTTTAATGTATTGAGGCTGACTGTGTATCGGAGGATTAGGCTCCCACCACTGATCCTCGACTAGAGACTAGGTATACGACATGGACAGAAGTGGTGGAGTGATCAGTGGACATGCAATATGTACAGCATTAGGGCTGAATTTCAGCTCACAAACATGGTTAATGCCGGGGTGCTAAATATGTAAGCATTCTGTACAGCAGAACTGCAATGCGAACAAACGTATGCAATGGGACACGGCTCAACCCAAGAATAGCTCTGTAAGAATAGCTCGTTAATGTTATGAAACTTAAAAAAATAAAAATAAATCCAAGATGTGTTTTAAACCCCTGCAGAAGAGCTTCACTATTCTGAATTCACAGCAGCTAATCTGCACCCCTTCCCCCCCCACCCTCTGCATTGATGTCATAAATATCAATTCTACCTATGACACCAGGTGTAGCTGTGCACAATTACTAATTAAATGCATTGGAGGATTATATTTGTACGCAAGTTCCATGTCTGCTTTCATTGTTGACATATATACGATGTATATATATAAGTATATTATGTATACTAAATTATTTGTATTTTCACAGTTGCTTGCTAAAATACTCCTAGAACAGTTTGGATAATTGAAATAGTTGTTGGTATCTGTCTCCTAAGTAAAGGTGAGAGGGGCTACATGTACGTGGAAACTATGGATAATTAAGAGAACGTCATTTACCCTAACACCAAAACAACTGGTTACACAACGTTTGAACATCGTCAAGAGGAAGCTAATGTCACAACTGGGATTAGTTGGATTACACTATATATATATTTATTGAGATGGTGGCAAATTCCAAAACGATTGATTTCACCAGCATGCAATTACGCCACAGTGTGAATTATACACCATAGATATCATAATCTAAGATGGCACATAAGGAACATCTAATTTTTTTGTAAAATAGGTAAATGTGTAGTATGCAAATATTGGGATGTTATGACACATAATAAACAGTTTTATGAAAGTACACTAGTTGCGAGAGCTAAAAAGTGGCTTACACTAGCTTTCAGTGACCACCAGTTCCTCTCTGAAGGTGTAATATTTTAAACGTGCAATTAGCGTAGATTCCTGGTGTTGACCTTTTGTGACTTCCCACCCAGACAAAGATCCAAAGAATCCTCATTTACTGTATGCTCCAGTAAGTACACTTCATTTCTATACTCTTGGAACAGAATCCTCCGAAATAGACTCACCATTCACTAATGTTCTGGTTTATCTCTTCTGGGGCTGTGGGTTTCTCACTGGGTAGATCTTAGTACTGTTACTTCCTCATACTACATTTACTGTCATTCAAGCATTACATATGGTATGAAAAGCAAGCACCGTCAAAATCAGCTCATAACATTTACTGATGCTCTCAAATTGTAAGCGATCCCTTCCTCGTACATCAATGTAGAGAGGAATGGAAGCTAGGGGGTAGAAATACCAGCCACCAAAGCAGACGCGTATTAAGGTTACTTGTCATCAGGGGTGGAAATGTGCTTAGCCCCACACAAACTGTAGAATTTTTATATGCACCCTCCAACCACCCTATGGTCAGGGAATTCACACATACAGACATTTACATAGATATACACATTTAGTTGCATAGACATTCATTTTACACATATTTACATTCATATAAACACACAAGACACATACACAAGCACACATTCATATGTAAACACAGACTCATATACATACATTCATACACAAGCACACACGCACGCACGTACACTCTTATAAACACACACACACACACACACGTATATTCACACACAAACTCATGCATACTTAGTTTTCTTTCTTTTGTCAGGGGCGTGGGGGGATAGGTGAATGCTCTTGCAGGAGGGGTGTGCATTGTTCTTCCCTACCTCCCCCCCCCGCCCTGCACCTCCCTTGGTTTTGTACCCCTCCTTGTCACAGGTGGCTCATTCCGGGACCCTGCTTTAACTTGCATTGACAAGAGTCCCCGGAGGATGGATTTCCCACGTCAGTGGGGTGTATTGGCATTGCGGCAGGCTTATGCAATGTATGATTATATACCGTAAATAAAACCCCATTATTTGGTACAAAGTCAGATGGTTTTATAACATGAATACATTTTGTGAGCATTACCCTATTTGCCTTTTGCACTATTATGTCACATTTTCATAGTTGCCCTTATTTTGTTTGCATCTCCCTTTCTGTTTTGGTTTTGGTTTCCTTTGTGTGTTTCTTTTCTTTTCGACCTTTGTGCTTTACGGGTCCACGATTCATGTCTTATGTTTCACCCTTTTTTATTTTCTTGCTTACTTTCTATCAATGCATGGGTTAGGAAACAAAAAACAAAACAAAACGAAATGTATATATAGGTATGAAATGATTGAAAAATCACCCATCCCCAGCAGCTAAAAGACAAAACAAGCCTAGGTGACAGATGTTCTACCTGGCTTTAGCCACCCCCATTAAGACAAGCAAATAAAAAGACCCACCACAGCCCCCACCCCCACCCCCAAAAGAGTCTGAGAACTGACATAGAATAAATTCCCAATGGAATCCTAAACCGTTCCTGAAGTTCTAAATACGGTAAATAAACCAGTAATAATTCTCCTGGACTCCCTATAAAACATGCAGGCTAGTGATTGACACCCCTCCTGTTCCTCAATGGGGAAAAGAAAAATGCATTTGAGATCTTCCCATCTGATTTTATTGATTTTTAATAATTTTCAAACTGCAATATCAATAATAATAATAATAATAATTTTGCCAACTAAAACAGGCGAGCAGTAGAATGTGTATTAACACTGCCATATCTATTCCTCAATTCCTTATTGGATGTCTGATGTTTTTTTTAAGAGTTTGCATTGTTTTAGATCTCATTTTTAAGCAGTCACTCTGAATTAGTTTGACATTATTACTATTATTAGTAGTATTTATATAGCGCCAACGTATACTGCAGCACTTTACAATATTATGAAAAGGGGAAATTTAACAATAAATGAGACAATTACAAAATGTTACAAGAACATCGGGTACAAATCTCTGAATTACGTGGAGAGAACACCCAAATTACCGTGTTTGGTGAAATATTTAGATTTCCATGATTTCTACAATTTGGAGGCACATTTAGTCCATATATTTAAAAATTCATACAAATAAATATAATTATAAATAATCATAGTAGATCAAACACAGTTTTATAGGGTGAAAATCCCCAGATTCATGTTTCATTTTTCCTATTTCAAAACCTGTAATTTTTTTCTCAATTGTAGAAGAAAAATGCTAAAAGCAAAATATATAGAATCATAAGTCAGGTGCTAAAATCTGACACACAGTCACGTTTTCAGGTGCTAACACTTCCTTACTTACTCACTAAAGAACAGAATGTGCTTTGCAAAGAAGGAAGTTGATATGTAAACGATATGTGTTATGTCATTCCATTCACACATAATGCACTATAAGGTGACAGTAAATGAAGTGGGGAAATTGGCAAATAAACACTTTTTTAACCATTTAAACCATTTAAAGGGATGGGGAAACTAATAACCAAAGATTCATGTTAATTTTATGGTATATTTCTAAATTGTGTAAAATCCACCTCTTTTTGGTTTCTTGCTGAATGATGGTAATGTTAGCAAAGTTATATTGTAAAAGTTACAGCCAATTTGCATAATGACCACAGCCCAGTTACTGTTACACAATGTATGAATGTAAATTATGCTTTGAGTATGATTTCAGCGAAAGATAGAAATTAAGGAGTTACCAAGCGTATGCACAGTTACAGGATCAAAAGAAAAAAAGGTAAAGGATAAATACGTTCTGAGCCACAACAAAACTCGGAATTTGAACAATAAGTCTGTTCAACCATACTTTACCTCTTTCATATGAAGTGCACTGACATTTATTATATATCATTTTGTTCGGGAGAAACAGGGCTTTCATGTCATATCAAATATTTATATATGAAACATAATTTAATATGAATAATATTTAAAAATGAGAAAGAAATTAGGAAATGTTATTTTTCAGGTTTTGCATGGTATTTTAACTGAAAATGTCATAGTACTGTTAGCTTTTAGTGCAATACAATAAAATGCCTTTCCTACATATATAAAAACCTTAATAATCCATTACAATAATTTTTAGCAGAGTTTATAGGATTAAAGTATATGCTTGCAATATCGGTATAATAGAATAACACACCCTCTTAAACATGTCAACCTCTCAGTTCTGATAAAATGAAGCAGCGTTTCTGCATCTAAAATTTTATATTAATACTAATATTAATAAGTTGAGATGGAGTTTTGGCCTGAGACGCAGCTAGAGATGATGGCACCTCCATGCGGGGGGTGCCTTCCCCCCTGTTCTTCTTTGAGTGCAGCACACAAATTCACGCATTTGCTTGGACGTTGAATACATACTCGCAGTGAAGAGCTGCTGCATGCTGTAATGGTGCCAATCCATAGCCTGGTGTGGAGCCCCTGTCAGTGGTGGGCCGGCGGCTCTCTAATTAGGCGCGTTAGATAGCCGCCTAAGGTCTTGCAGGCAGACTGTGTCAGGTCCTCACTCCCACACCAAGGGCCCGACACCAGGATGGGGCCCGGTGGCTTGCCCAGAATGCCCCCGGGTGCGAGGCCCCTCCAGTCTGCCCTGAGAGGCAGAGAGCCAGCACAGTCTGCAGCTCTGCCGGGTGTGAGCTGCAGACTGTGCAGTGTCTCACGATCTCCAGCCAATCAGAGTGTTGCCGCAGGTTACCACGACAACGCTTTGACTTTTGGATTTCGCAAGACACTGCACAGTGTGCTACTTTAACCCGGCGGAGCTGCAGACTGTGCTGGCTCTCTGCCTCTCAGGGCAGATTGAAGAGACAGCCACCAGACATCAAAGACAATGGACCACCAGGGAAAAAAAAATTAAGGTATTATTAAAATCCTCTCCCTCACTGTCACCCCCTCCCTCATTGTGCCACCCCCCTCCTGCATTTACTATACACACACACACACACACACTGCATTCACTATACACACACACACATTGCATCCACTATACAGACACACATACTGCATCCACTATACAGACACACAATGCATTCACTACACACACTGCATGCAATCCACAGCCACTGCAGCCACTGCAACCACTGCATCCACTGCATCCACTACACAAATAAACACTCTGCATCCACTACACAGACACTGCATAACCTAATGGATATGGGCGTTTTTTGCTTGTTGTGGATTTGTTGGGGATGGGGGGGGGAGCAGCATTTCATCCTTTGATCCAGGCATCACATTGCCTTGGGCCAGCCCTGAATAGTGCCCTCGAGGATGGTTGTCCTGCTGCAGAGCCTATGGGCCACCTGTCCTCTGGAGTGGTGGAGGCCTTGCTCTCCGCATTTGAGGGGAGGCCTGGAGCAAATAGTCCCTGATTCTGAGAGTCCTGTGGGGTTGGTCTGCATGATCCTTCAGAGTACCGGTGACTGGAGGTGAAGCAGGCCTGCACCAAGTGTGAGGCCGGAGTTTGGTGAGACTTGAGGCAATTCACACCTGACAGGAGCTGAAGTGGCGCAGGGGAGGTGCAAGAGTAAAGCAGTATACGGATTCTTAGTGGGAGGGGGGATCCAGTAGACTGTGACAAACTAAGTGTCCACAGTGCCATGGACTGCACTGACAGAGTACAGAGACTGGCTTGGGGGTATTGCGAGGGTCTCAGTACCATGGGGGCATTATGTTTGTTGAAGAGGTTTGAAGAGTTTTTTTTACATTTTCCTAATGTTTGGCCGTATGTACCCGGTTCATAATCCTTGGGGGATATAGTCCCGTAGTTGCTCGAGCATGGGTATTCACGTAATGGGCATAACCCCTTTTTCTGTAACCCCTCTATGTTGAAGATTTGACACCATAATTTATTTCTTTTTCAAATTTTTTTTTTTTACAGAGCTTTGTTTTAGCCATTATGCTAACTATCAAATGAATGACGCATTTTCTATGTATGTGCATGCTCTTATTTGACGCATACTTTAACCCTTTGTTACCTGGAAGCACAGAGTCACGCATATCATTATTGCTTCAGCACAATGTCCTCTCGCCTACTCAGGCTATGTTCTACTACGCTATGAAGTGTTTTATGTTTTAGCCTGACATCAGTTTAATACTATTGCATGACTGCGTGTCATGCGGTATCTCTTCCGGGTTCGGCTCTCCGCTATGCGGAGCTGGCCCCGCCCCCCTCTGATGCGGCTCTGACAGTATTTAGAGAGACCGTGCCAGGGAGAAGGCGCTTGGTGATGCTGGGACCTACTTCCGCCACGAACGGTTCGCCACGGACTCATCATTGAGTAAACTTTGACTCTGTACCTCACATTCAGCAGACACATTCCAGCCAATCAGCAGCAGACCCTCCCTCCCAGACCCTCCCACCTCCTTTTTATTATTATTTTTTTTTTTAATGATAAGAAAAGAGGAAAAAGAGAAAAAGGGAAGGAAAAAAATGTTTTTCTGATGTATACCGAGCATGCACTTCTTCCCCTGCAAGGGAACACGGTTACTTATGATGGAAATAATAAAAAACGATTTAAAACAAATTGTCAGTTTGCCGAATCTCTTAAAGACAAAGTACACCGCTTAAAAAATACAACTTTTTATTCTAAAAGCTTGTAATAATTGCATATGCCCATAACATGTGTGCTATGCATGCTGATGGCTAAAGTATTTTATACACAAATATGACATTTGACTTTCAGAAACAGAGTACCTGGCTACCAAAATCACATGTGCTGATAGTTTAACTAGCCCTGGTACACAAGTGCAGATTTCTCTGTATGTACAGCGTTTCAAGCTAAAACACTGCACATACACATTCCATCCCAAATTCGGCGACACAGTCCTGATTTTGGATACTGTCCTGCCTTAATTCCATGCTGTCTCACGTTTGGGGACTCCAGGGAACTGTCTCCAACAATCATAGTACCAGCACATAAATAGAAGCACTCGCTCAATGTTTAGGGCACTAGGACCCTACAGGGAACACTGCCATTATCTCAGGCGAGTCAAATTTTGGAGCTCCATTTGCCTACTTCCCACCGGCATCCTGATTCGCAGAATGCCGGAGTTGGGAGGTATGCATACAGACTCCTACCACCATACCCAGTTCAAATCACTAAAGTGGTCATGGTGCTTGAAATAACCTTTTAAATTTACTTTGAATTCTCACTTTAGCTGTCACTGTCAGCAATGGTAGTGCAGTGAGCATATTTATCTCACGTTAAGATTAGTGTAGGACCCATAGATACTGCGGTACTTTGAAGCAGTGGTGCGCTTGAACGCATTTATGCCATATTGTGTGACTAAATCCCGATAGTTATTTGCCAAGATAGGCCATTTTAAGTCGGCTCATAACATTTAACACTCTATTATTGTGTGTGCTGGTCTCTTAATCTGTGCATATATTTTGGACTTTACAGCAGCATCACTATTCATAAATGTATATTCTGGGTGTGCCCACAATTTCCTTTTCTTAGCTGATATTGTGGGAGACTGGTAAAAAAAAAAAAAAAAAAAGTAATAATCCAAACTATTCTTGTTTGAAGCAATTTTAGTGCAATAATACATGCTCTGAACAAGGAGAGTTACATTTTATTTGCAGTAATAAACTTTCTTTCGATATAAGTCACGTCTAGAATATAGGTAAAAGGTGCATTCCTATGACGTGACAGGCTGACAACGCATCTGACTAATCAGAAGTCTTTCTTTAGTGACTTTTACTATTGTCACATGTGAGCAAGTGTCAATTCACATTGGGAGGGTTTGGTTACATAAGAGTTTTGGAATGTTCAGTTGCCCACTCTGACTAAGCATCAAAGAAAATGAAGTTCACTGAAATATAGAGTGCAAGGTTAAACCTTTTATCTGTTTAACCCCTTCACTAAATAGCACTTTTTGATTGAAAAGAATAGATTACTGTAATATTTAGTATTTAAGTAAGGGTTGCATTGCTTACATCAAGCATGTCAAACTCAAAGTCTAGCACGGGCCGCATAAACAAGGTTTAAGTTTATGTGGGCTGCAAAAAAAAACTTAAATTGTCATAGAAACATAGGTTTGTTTTGAAAAGTACAGTATAAAAAAAACAGCACCCCCTCTACTAAACCCCAGTCCCTCCTCCCCCCATACTAAATCCCAGGCCCCACCTCTGTACTAATTCACAGCCCCCCTCTACTAATTCACCGTCCCCCTTCTGTACTAAATCCCAGCACCCCTACTCTATACTAAATCCCAGCACCCCCCCCCCTATACTAAATCCCAGCAGCCACCTTTACTAAACCCCAGCCTTTATTAGCACTATTAGCCAACAAGCAGACTCCACTCACATTGCCGCTGCCAGTATGCGACTCCGGAGTCTAGCCTCTGCTATACCCCCATTGGCGCTGTCCCTATCCTGTGCCAAACGTATCCTCCTGCTACTCCTTGAAAACCTGTGAAGGTGGAGCACGTTGACGTCACGTCAGAATGTGACGTGGCGTTGCGTGCCTCCGTGCACCTACAGGTCCTCCACTGTTCAGCCACAGCCATCGCAACACTGACCAACACACTGACAGACACACTGACAGTTAGACAGACACTGACAGATAGACACACACACACACACACACTGACTGACAGACACCAGGGACCTCTCCTCCCGGCCAGGTAATTTTGGCAGAGTAGGCACCTGCAATGTGGGGAGAGCAGGTGCCTACTCTTCTTTAGTAAGCATGGCAAATTGCAGCTCGCCGGGCCGCAAAAATATTCACTGTGGGCCGCATGCGGCCCGCAGGCTGCGAGTTTGACATACTTGGCTTACATGTAAATTTATCACAACACAGCAATTGTGTGTATAGATTGCTTTGCAGACAGATGTAAAAAATGTATTATGTAAATTTACACAAATTACATTTTTCACTTATTCATTCTTCATAAAAATATTTGGGAAATCAAAAGCTCAAGACAGTATACAGTGTGCTTTATGTTAGTATAAAAGTTAAAAAAAAAATCTCACATAAAGTAGATGTGACAAAAATAGATAACTATAAATAGTCAAATATCTTACTTATACGGCATTACTAGCAGTAAAGCTTACTAAAAATGGAAACAGAATGTAGAAAGTATGTCTGCATTTGATTATAGTGTCCACATATGGTAAATATAGTTAAGTCATATATATCTAAAATAAAGGTATTTAAAACTGCTATAGCAGGGGGCGGAGCTAACTCACGATAGGAGCGGTCGCATGTCCACGGAGCTCCGTCGAAAAAGCACAGCAAAACCTTAAAAAAGGTACCTTTCTGAAGCCCAGTTTGCCCTGGACATAGCCAACGGTGCCCGTAAGCAGATGGGGCGGAAGAATAAAAAACCAAGGCAGGACCTGCCCGGGAACACGGCTGACATCAGCGAACTCTTTAGAAGGCTGCACTGTGCAAGGGGGCCGGAAATGGCGGTCGTGCTGGACGATTTCTCAATCCCACTTATCACGACCATCCTTGCTAAACCTTTGGCTGACCTCCGACAAAGTCTCTCTGCAGATATATCCCAAGTACGGGAGGATGTCAGGGGATTCACAGCCCGTTTAACCAAGGTGGAACAAGCAGTGGAGGAGCACACTCCCCAAATTGCAGACCTGCAGAAGCAGGTGAGGGACCTCACCACAGCTCAAGCTAACTTTGACAGCCAGCTAGCAATTCTAGAGGATAAGAGGAGGTGGAAACACCTGAAGATCAGAGGCCTATCGGATTCCATTACTATGGAAGAGATGCCACACTTCCTATGTAGGCTGTTCATGGCATTACTACCCCCTAAAACAGCAAAGGGCATTCAGCTGGATGGAATGTTTCGTCTACCCAAGCCTCAGTCCAACACAGCCCCAACCACCAGTGACCTCCTGGTTAAATTTCAAAACGGGCAAGAGAGAGCAGCCATCTTACAAGCTACCAGGGGGAAGACACCATACCACTTTGAAGAAATGGACCTCACGTTCTATGCTGACCTCTCCCGCTCCACATTGCAGTGGCGGAAGTCGCTGAAACCCCTGGCATCCACGCTTACATCCCAAGGAATAAAGTATTGATGGGGCACACCTCGTGCGCTGATATTCCAGCATAATGGTGTAGAACACAGAGTCACGGAGGCATCTGAAATGGACGCTATCCTGTCCTCCCTGAGACCGAGCCCTAACCCTCGACCCACTAACACCACCTGGAACCCCACTACTGTGGTTCCGTTCACTCCTGCATCTCGAGGAACGGCGGGCACACCTGCCACCTGAAAACGGCAACATCTTTGTTGGGACTTGTATCCTCTCTCTTCCTATTAAGTTATCTGCATTTTATTTCAATGCCTTAGTTTTGTTTAAAAAGTTGTGCTACACTTAGCGATCACTCTTCTCCCTATACTACATATGGCTTAACGACTGTACTGGTCGACACTGGGCGAATTGAGACCCAATTATCTCCCCTGATTACGTCCATCCTACTCCCCCTCCCCCCCAGCTCCAATCTTCTTGACCCACATACATAACAGTTGGTGGAGCAGCCTCACTCAAAATCTTGAGACACCATACCAAGTTACCCGATCTAGTTATCTGATCCTCAAGGATCCTCTGTTCTAAAACTATCCTGCACCACAGTTGTCATACTCACAGGCCCCCACCCTGTATTAACCTTGGGCCAACTACCTAGCCAAAACAGGGCTCCACACCTCGGTAGGGACCATTCAAATTAAAATAAACTCTCACTTGTTTGCCTAGCGTGTAACTCAAAATCTACTATTTCCACTGATCAAACCGCATTTTGTATAGCATGTAACTTAACCACTATTGCATAACCTCGTATAGTCAGTTAGTGTAACCAAACTCTTATCTTATGTCACTTTGTCTCTCTGCTGACTACTTCTCCTTTTTTTTAATTATTTCTACAATTGAAATTGTGCAGTTTAGCTACTAAACCTTTATCACAAAATACCGTGCTGTTTACTCGAGTAGAAACGTAACGTTATTGCTAACTACAATTGTCGTCATGTTCACTATTCCGTTGTGTATTTGATGTATGCCGACAATTGCGGTCGTGGCATTGCGGGTTACCCTGTATACTCCTGCACGACCAAAAATAAAGAATTTTTTTTTTTTTAAACTGCTATAGCAATCTGTATCAGTCTCTGGACTGCTAATGTAATGGTAACCGTGAAATGGTAGATTCCATTCATTCTTTTTCCCTCTCTAACTGTACGAATAATATAGCCCATTGAAACTTTCTTTACTGTTTGGAAGCAGGGGAAGAGATTACATTTTCAGCAAATTTCCAGGCATTAAATTAGTGACTAGTGGCTTCTAGCAAAGAAATAAATAGAGTTCCTCTACAGACTTTATTGAAAAGCTTCTAGACTGAAATTTAAAGGGACCTTCCACTGTCCAAATAAAAATCAATATCACATTTTTCATTGTGGGTATATCTAAAAAAACAGCTTGCAAAAGCTGCAGATCTCTTGCCTGAAGCCTTTGCAATGACACCCCAGACAATGTACCATTGCAGCTCAATGAGAAGTCTTTGCAAGGCAGGTTCTCAGGGCAATTGCTGTCTCTTGAGTTTAGCTTCACTGAGCTAACCAAACCAGGAAGTAACAGGACCAGTTGCTTCCTTTTTGTGTAGAAAGGTTACTTTATAAAAGTGCCAATTCCTATTAAAATCTGCACTTTTTGTAAAAGGAAAAAAAGAGGACACACTCTTCACACATAAAGCACTTCAGCAAGTTTGAGTGCCTTTAGACATCGCAAGTGTTCCTTAAAGTAAAAGAATCATTCTAAGCACCATAATGGTGTAAAATACTGATTTTTACTCCCTTGTTTGCCTTTGCCATTGCCATAAATTCCAAGTAAGTAAAACACCAACAAGTTTCGCTGTTTTTCCACGTTAAATCATCTAGATATGCAAGTAGGGTTAGCTTTCTAAGCCTGACAAGGCTAGTCTCGGTTGATCAATGTTTAATTAATACATGTGTATCTAAGATGTCCGTCTCCATGCATGTCCTGCTTATACATTTTCTATACTTCAGGATTCATCTATTTTATTGCAGGAGTTATTTATTTTATATTTAGTATTTCCCCCATTCTTTCCTTCCCCCTCCATCTGTCTAGTCAATTTCCTCATTCTAATGTAGTGTCCTCTCTCCTCTCTTTACCTACCTCTGTCTCCGTAACTTTCCCCTGTCTCCTGTATCCCTTGCCCCTTCCTCTCCTCCATGCCGTGTTGTATTTTGTGTGTTCTGGTATGATGTTAGGAAGATAAATTGGCAGTGAGCCTCTACCTACCGATACTCTCAAACTCTCAAGAATTGTTCATATTTTTAAAACGGATTTAATACTTTTAAAAGAAGGGCCACTTCCAGGAATGGAGTTGCCCCATTAAAGCATGACTTTAACAGGACACAGCCTGCAGGATATATTTAGGGATGATAAATATAACCCAAATATTGTCTATTGTGGTGTTAATTACGTGCACATTTTATTTCACTACAATAGTTTCCTGGCAATGTGTATGACTCCACCAGACTGCAATAAATGTGATATCCACCTATTCTGTATATATTGTTATTACACAGCTACCAAACATGATTTGGCGGATATTAAACAAATAACATTACAGGAAGATGACACTTCCTGTGATGTAGTGCAGGCTTACATTCTACATATCCAGGAAGCTCCAGCATACAGTGATGAAGTAGGTGTCTGATGAGTATATCCTGAGTAGTTGCAATTTCAAGACTTTGGGTAATACAGTCCAAAAGACTATTTCAAGAGTTCCTGTGGTTTACAACATTTTAAACATGTCTGATAAACAAATCACAAGAGGACGCCTACTGAAACCTTTGCAGAATTAATTCAATAAACTCAGAGATTTAGGTGCATCTCAAGCAAAACTCTCAAGGTAGCAAAACTCTTAAGGAAGCATCTCAAGGTAGCATGTTAAGGTAGCATGTTGGTTACGCAGATTTAAATGTCCCTCATTTGAGTCAAAAAGACTTGCTTCAGAAGTGGGCTGCACAGAAAACTTGGTGAATGCAGGCTGGTGAGCAGTTTACTCCAACTTTTTGTTTATTTTTGTAAATTGTATGGAGCTGTCATGTGACAGCAAACATCACTGGGCTTAGAGAGACAACCAGTGAGCAAATTCGTCACTGCAGGGGTAAACAGCATATGAGGGTCTTCACATTAAGAACCAACATCATCCTCTGGTGGAACCCTGGGCTTTGTATGGCCTCAGATATATAAAAAGTGCAGAGGGCAAGTCGAAAGTAGAGCAATACTAGAACTAAGTACTCTTAAAGGGACACTAAGCACCAAAACCCCTACCACTTTATGTAGTGGGTTTGGTGCAAGGAGGCTGTCCCTGCACTGTTTTTTTTGTTGTTGTAAATATACAGTGTTTACATTGGTCCTTAAAAACACCTCTAGTGCCTGTCACTTAGACAGCCACTAA
The DNA here is from genome assembly GCA_933207985.1 of Pelobates cultripes. NCBI lineage: Eukaryota > Metazoa > Chordata > Amphibia > Anura > Pelobatidae > Pelobates > Pelobates cultripes. The sequence goes on from OW240917.1 coordinate 41,899,224, forward strand.
AGGTGGTTCCTTTTGTGGTCCTTCAATCTTTTCAGAACCGACGTGTAGTGTCTTTTCGTTCTGCACCAAAATGCTGAACAGTCCACGTAGAGCTGAATTGGGATCATACACTTCTATAAGGAGAGCCTGTTTGGTGCAGTGCAGCTATTACCAAACATACGCAATAGACCTCCCAACGTTCCACTGTGGAGAAGCCTTGTTAGGGCTGAGAGCATCAGTAATGGTGATCTTTGCCAGGGGAGGAACAGGGGCCACAGACTGGTGCAGCAAGGAATAGAAGGAAAATAAAACATATATAACTTTCCATAGGGGTTGAGAAAAAAAAGCACAAATAGGCTGACTAAATTAGGACTAAAAACTGGAAATACTGACTGAAAATACAGTTTGTCATTAAGCATGGACTGGGAACAGGAAACTAGAGTGGACTGCAAATTGGACATGAAGTACATACTGAAACAAAACTGGGAAATTCTGACTAGAAATAGGACTTGACTGGGCTTTTTAAAAAACAATACAGACAATTTAATTATTTTGTGAATAATGATGAGTAAGGTAGTTTAAATGATCAATATAGTCAACATATAAAAGCAAGAAAGACAGGTCCCCTAGCCCTAGCCTTCTTTCTTGCTTTTATATTAGTTTGCCATTTAAAAAAAATAAATCTGGGTGCTTTTTATCATTAAAACTTACCTCCGTTTTAATGACGAATAGCAGGGTTCAATCAGACGCCTCTCTTGGAAAAGCGTCATCGCTCTGTGGTGCACATGCGCAACTTCGCACTGCACCAATCTGGCTCATCATAGAGCGGCATTGAATGCCGCCCTATGAAAGCACACTGACGCTCTACCGTGCATGTGCGCCGTATGTGTGGCTTCGTGAGCTGAGCTGACTGACTGCTCAGCTCGCTATCTATGCCCTCCCCCCTCCTACCGCAACCCTCCAGCCCAAAGTTTGTGTACAAACACTATATAGAGAGATATCTCTATATACAGTATTTGTATAATAATACACACATTTTAAATAAATATTGTAAACATACACACACACACATACAATCTATCTCTATCCATCAATATCTATCTCTATCTCTTTCTACCTTTTTTTCCATATCTAATCTTTTATTTTATAAACATACACAATCACAAAACCATACATTACAACATACATAACATACACAGTTATGTGTCTATATATATATATATATATATATACATAGCATAGTATTATATCTTCTTCTATATACATTATTTTAACACATTATTCATATTCTAAATTTAAATATTACATCACATAACAAACACATCAACACAAAACATAATTTAATGTTGAAAATAATCTACTTAAAAAAAATTTCTGCGAGGGGGACCAGGATAGCTAGGACTTCATATATCATGTTGCCAGACTGCACTTATTAGGCTATATTATGCCTTGTATTGTATTCAGGGGGTTAAATAATTTTTTATAAACTTTTGTCTATTGTATTTTACATAGCCATTCCTTCATCCTTTTCCTATCTGCTGATATTATTCCCATTTCCATATTTAACCGATTTACCAGTTGTTCTTTAACGAACTCTCAACATGGAACCTTAGTGAATCTCCAGTTTCTTGCCACCAATATTTTTGCAGCCATCAAAATATGTAAGTTTTAATAACAGAGAATTGCCCAAAGATCCGATACATATTTAGGTGCGGTATGAATCAGTCTTGATATTAGTCAGCTTCGTTATTTTAATGGCAATCATACTCCAGAAAAGGAATATTGACCCACACTCCCACCAGATATGCATCATCCCTTATGAGAATCACATCTCCAACATCTGTTGGAAATATTGAAATGCTTTTTTTCTGGTCTACTTGGAGTTAAAGGACCACTATAGTGCCAGGAAAACATACTAATTTTCCTGGCACTATAGTGCCCTGAGGGTGCCCCCACCCTCAGGGTCCCCCTCCCGCCCGGCTCTGGGGAGAGGAAGGGGTTAAAATCTTACCTTTCTCCAGTGCCGGGCGGGGAGCTCTCCTCCTCCTCTCCTCCTCCATAGCGACGTCATCAGCTGAATGCGCAAGAGCCGCGCGCGCATTCAGCCAGTTCATAGGAAAGCATTTACAAGAGACATTTGTCAAGAGACAGCAACTAGAGGCTGGATTAACCATATTATAAACATAGAAGTTTCTCTGAAACTGCTATGTTTTATAAAAAAAAAGGGTTAATCCTAGATGGACCTGGCACCCAGACCACTTCATTAAGCTGAAGTGGTCTGGGTGCCTAGAGTGGTCCTTTAAGTACCATCTATTCATCTGGTACTGTACCTCGGACAAATTGAGACAATGTATATTCTTTGAAACAATAGCTATGGATCTTTTTCAATCATCATAACTTATATTTGTATGTATATCTTTTTCCCATTTACTTATTGTAAAACGAATGAGAGTTTTCGAGATCCCTTTCATATAAATGAAGACATCTCAACACCATTCTTTTTTTATAGTGTTTTTATTTTTTATTATATTTTTCAAGTTTTACTTGTTTATTTGATTTATCTTTCAGTAAATGATCATTAAGATAACCCTTTACCCTTATATATGTGAAAATCTCTTTACTATCAATATTATATTCCATAGTTAAAGAATTACAATTTTAGATTTTGCCATTTTCTACAATATTGTCGATTTCCTTGACACCAAGATTAATCAATTTCTGTATATTTAAGTCCATCTTTTTACTATTTAATTGACATATAGGAAGACTAGTAATTATTTTATCTTGCACATCTAGATCCATTCAAAGCTTGTTCCATATAGTTAATACAAAAAATACAGACAACACAGTGTTTACATGAAAGGGCTGGAGGGAACTATTATACTCACCTGAACAACCCCATTAAAGGAACACTATAGTCACCTAAATTTTTTTAGTTAAATAATGCAGTTTTAGTGTATAGATCATTCCCCTGCAATTTCACTGCTCAATTCACTGTCATTTAGGAGTTAAATCACTTTGTTTCTGTTTATGCAGCCCTAGCCACACCTCCCCTGGCTATGATTGACAGAGCCTGCATGAAAAAAAACTGGTTTCACTTTCAAACAGATGTAATTTACCTTAAATAATTGTATCTCAATCTCTAAATTGAACTTTAATCACATACAGGAGGCTCTTGCAGGGTCTAGCAAGCTATTAACATAGCAGGGGATAAGAAAATATTAATTAAACAGAACTTGCAATAAAGAAAGCCTAAATAGGGCTCTCTTTACAGGAAGTGTTTATGGAAGGCTGTGCAAGTCACATGCACGGAGGTGTGACTAGGGTTCATAAACAAAGGGATTTAACTCCTAAATGTCGGAGGATTGAGCAGTGAGGCTGCAGGGGCATGTTCCATACACCAAAACTGCTTCATTAAGCTAAAGTTGTTCAGGTGACTATAGTGTCCCTTTAAGATGAAGTTGTTCAGGTGACTATAGTGTCCCTTTAACTTTTTAAACTATAAAGCCTATCCGTGTAAAGCCCTAGTCAAACTATGTAGAGTAAACACATATATATATATATATATATATATTATTTTTATTATTTATTTTTTAAATATAAGTCTTTACCTTACCATTATGTAATTTAACAAATAGGATTTCTAGTGATTGTGAACATGTAGGTATGTAGCTGAAACAACCCAAACCATATTCTCTTCTTTATGTGGGTGGATGGATTTATTAGGTTATCAGCATAGCAGTAAAAACTACAAATCCAAACTTGGCTACATAGCAAGCTGCATTGTCCAAGTGAAATGGTGGTATCCCAGAATTCCTACAGCACAGCCACATGCTCGGAATGTTGGTGTGCAGCAAAATCTCACAATTAAATAAAAAGTTTCCATCTTTCGCTCTATACATTTGCTAGTAAACTTGCCACCACTATACATAGATTAATACTTTGTTGTTGTACATGTTTTGTGGATGAGAGGTACACCTAAAAAGAGGTGCTCTAAGAACCATAACCATAACATCTTATTGCAGTGGTTATTCAGACCAGTGCTCCCCCAGTTCTGTCAAACTGTTCTTTAGACAGGTTTTCAAAAAAAAAAAAACTAAAAAACACTGCACTTAGTGTAAAGGGACATTATAGTCACCAAAACCACTATAGCTTCATATAGTGATTTTGGTGTCTATAGCATGTCCCTGTGGGCTCGGCAATGTAAACGCTGACTTTTTTAGAGAAATAGCAGTGTTTATATTTCTGCCTAGGAATAGCTCTAGTGGCAGTTACTCAGACAGCTCCCAGAGGGACTTCCTCTCTAGGTCCCTCAATCTATCCACACTGCATGGAAACACTGAACACTCCCATCCATTGAGTCAATGCATCTCTATGTGGAGATGCTGATTGGCGCAGCACTGAGTTTTTCTGTGCATGCTCAATAGCTTCCCAGTGCTTTCCTATGAAAAGGCATTGGTTTAACCAAGATTGTCAAGATCAATTTTCTCAGCCATGGGGGTGGGCTAGCCGCTGTGAGAAAATTAAAGTAAAATACCTTTTTACTCCATTCTGAGGGGGCCGAGGACCTAACATGTAGTCCAGTACTGCAGTGCACTATATACATATATGTATTTCTAACCCTATAGTGTTCCTTTAATGTAACAAAAGCTAATTTTGGCACCCCAGCTGTTTGATAACTACATTCAGGGCCGGCGCTACCATAAGGCGGCACAAGCGACCGACCTTAGGGCGCACGGACCCAAGGGGCGCAAAAATGTCCGAGTGACTGGCGGGAGCACGGAGAACTCCGCTCCCGCCGGTCAATTTCTGCAGCAATCTAATCAGCTGGCTGAGAAACGTGCACCCACTGAGGGAAGGGGGCGGAACAGCGAGGAGCGACCGCGGCAACTCTCTTCCTGAGCTACAGGCCGCTGGGATACGTGACATCATATCCCGGCGGCCAACTGCTGTGGAGGAAAGCTACAACAGTGCAGCGGGACCTCTGTTTTGCAACTATAAGAAACAGTAAGTGTGTGTGTAAGAGTTAGTGTGTGTGTGTGTAAGAGTTAGTTGTGTGTGTATGTAAGAGTTAGTGTGTGTGTGTTAGAGTAGTGTGTGTGCGTTAGAGTTAGTGTGTGTGCGTTAGAGTTAGTGTGTGCGCGTGTTAGAGCCAGTGTGTGTGTGTGTGTGTGTAGAGTTTGTGTGTGTTAATATGTGTGTGTTAGAGCCAGTGTGTGTATGTAAGAGTTAGTGTGTGTGTTAATGTGTGTGTGTGTTAGAGCCAGTGTGTGTATGTAAGAGTTAGTGTGTGTGTGTGCGCGTGTTATAGCCAGTGTGTGTGTGTGTAAGTGTAAGAGTTAGTGTGTGTGTAAGAGTTAGTGTGTGTGTGTGTGTTTGTCTATAAACTGTGTGTGTGTAAGAGACTGTGTGAGTGTAAAGCAGTGTGTGTGTGTGAGAGACTGTGTGTGTGTTACAGCTAGTGAGTGTGTATAAGCAGTGTGTGTAAGAGACTGTTTGTGTGTGTCTGTTAGAGCCGGTGAGTGTGTATAAGCCGTCCAAGTGTGTAAGAGACTGTGTGCGTTAGAGCCAGTGTGTGTGTATTAGCAGTGTGTGTGTAATGGTCAGTGTGTGTGTGTTATGGTCAGTGTGTGTGTGTGTGTATGAGCGAGTGAGTGTGTGACGCAAGGTGAAGACACAAAACACGTAAAAAATAATGCCAGACAGGATACAATATACAAAAAAGGAAAACAAGAGAAAAAGTTGGTAAGATGCAAAGGGGCAAAATAATTGGTAAGAGGGGCAAAAGTGGGAATATTAGACAGACAGGTGAAGATAAATTTTGGGGGCAGCAAAATGTGTCTTCGCCTGTGTAGACAGAAGTCCTTGCACCGGCCCTGACTACATTTTCCATCCAGCTTCAGAGCAGCTGGCTGAGCATCATGGAAGTTAAGTTTGCAGACCTTAACAGACGCCTAGTTTTTCGATCAGTGGCACAATAAACACTATAATAAAAATGATTCATCTAGCTTTCGACAAGTCCAAACAGATTTACAGTATATACAACCAAACGGAATATGTAAAGCTCAGATCTTACCACTTCCTCCATACATTATTTGTATTTTAACCACTACAAACAATAATGCTGTCCATTTATTTATGAAGTGCAGCACAGAAGCAGGAACATTTCAGCCATCGTTACTTAATGTCTCGTGTGTGAAAAGACTTTTTGTGAAGTCGTCACTCTGCTGTTTATTACCAGATAATGTTCCATTACCCTTTAGTACCAGTTTCTATCCTACTAACAAATGACTTTACAAAACAAAACCTCTCCACGTGAACGTACTGTAACTTGCTGAATCACTGTGCCAAGAAATTCGATGTCACAAACTGAAAGCCCTTTGCAGTCTTGAAATTACAAAAAGTAGCAACTCAATATACAGACACCGATTTTCCATCTCGCTGTAAAATAATCCGAAGCAGAGCAAGACCGTGTTTTCTCATCATTAGTTATTATTTTCAGTTACCGAACAGAAAAGCCATTGCTGAACTCAGGAACCTCAGTGGTTTTCATCTAAAATGTAGCAATAAATAATACATTGTGTCAGGCTCAGTCCTTACTTTTTATAAATCAGGAAAGCAATACAGTTAAGAAATGCAGTTTGTATGACCTGGGTATTATTATAGTTTTTGAGAAACATTACTGTTAATCAACAGATAAATTAAACAAAAAAACAGTTTGCCCCGGCGTGTTCTTCTTAAAAGGTAAATTTTTGGCACCATATCCACTTCAAATAATTGAAGTGGATATGATGTCTGGAATCCATGGGTGTTCAATGCTAAACAGGTGAGTCAGCTTTAAGAAGACATGTTCAGTTCTTGGCAGCATGCAGCCCAGCCCCCAATTGTGACATGGCAAAAGTGGAGCTATCACTAGTGGTGACTCCAAATCTCAGAAATAAATAGAATGAAACAAGCTTCAACAAAATCAACAATAGCATTTATTCATCTATTAAGGCATTGAAAATCAGACGCACATTCGGCTAGTTGCCAACGCCATCCTAAGTATAGCATCCACAGATCTACACTTTTCGTATAAAAGAAAGAGTTATACAATACATTGTCAAGCTCAAATAATGCCGCCCAGAAGACCACAACCCCTAAGGAAAAGGCGAACGAGTTCAGAATTTAAAGTAGCCTTCCCATTTAAACATAGATAGCGGACATATAAAACCATGAATTCGATTAGTCATAGCAACTCATATCAGAAAGAAAAAAACTTGATTACAAAGTCTTACACAATACTTTATTCAATACAATACTTTATTCAATACAATACAATACTTTATTCATTACAATACAATAAAATACTTTATTCAATACAATACTTTATTCATTACAATACAATACAATACTGAATTCAATACAATACAATACTTTATTCAATACAATACTTTATTCAATACAATACTTTATTCCCTTAAGGATGTTAAGAAATCTTACATCATCCTAACTACAGTGGGCTTTAACACCATTACGACGTCATGGAACATCCTAACTTTTCGGTGGGAGGAAAATTAAATCGCTGTTCACACTGGGGAGAATCAAGTGTCCATTGATACCTGGGGATTCCCTTTATCACAGAGCGCTCTGTGCTTTGTGAGCGGAAAAATCTCACTGATGATGTCAATAGAGGATTAACCTCTGAGTTAGGAAGGATTAGGGCTAGTGTAGGGTAACTATTAGTGTAAGGATTAAAGCAGGTTTGGGGTTAGGGATAGTGCAGGGTTAATAGTAGGGTTGGTAGAGGTTAAGCCTTAACAAAAAATAAAATTAGATTCTAAACATATGAAGAATTTAACAATCAGGACTAATACAAAAAAAAACAGTTTTGAGTTATTTTTCTTTCGTTTTTTTTGCACTTAAAAATCATTTGCAAAAATTTGAAAAAAAATAAATATTTTTTTCAGCCCCATGGTATATCATGGTAGACAAGACCATGTTTTAAATGACAGAGGCAGAGCAAAAAAAAAGAAGAATGTGTAGTAAATGTACAACGTTTTCTCCTAATCTATCACTTAAAGGACCACTCTAGGCACCCAGACCACTTCAGCTTAATGAAGTGGTCTGGGTGCCAGGTCCCTCTAGGATTAACCCATTTTTTTTTTATAAACATAGCAGTTTCAGAGAAACTGCTATGTTTATAAATGGGTTAATCCAGCCTCTAAATCCTCTAGTGGCTGTCTCATTGACAGCCGCTAGAGGCGCTTGCGTGATTCTCACTGTGAAAATCACAGTGAGAACACGCAAGCGTCCATAGGAAAGCATTATGAATGGGAGGAGAGGAGGAGGAGAGGAGGAGGATAGCTCCCCGCCCGGCGCTGGAAAAAAGGTACGTTTTAACCCTTTCCTCTCCCAAGAGCCTGGCGGGAGGGGATCCCTGAGGGTGGGGGCACCCTCAGGGCACTATAGTGCCAGGAAAACGAGTATGTTTTCCTGGCACTATAGTGGTCCTTTAATTGTCAGCATAGAGGTCAAGGCCAACAAAATAGACCTGTATTCTGACAATTAAGTGACACATTTCAAGAAAATAAAAGCAGTCTGCAAATGTTTGTTAAGGCATGCAATGGATCCCCACACTTACTAATATTTTGAATAACCAAAGACATACTGACCATTTCATTTTACGTGAAATGTTTGGTGGTGGCTATTGGCATGACTAATCCAGAGTAATGAAAATACTTTGTGACCTACAAAAACAAGTTTATTGTTTCAGAATGACTGAAAGCAAAAATATCTGTATACATCTGCATACCAATAAATCAGAGCTTCTAGATAATAGACAGCAGCAGAGGTGGCAGTGGGTACCTACCTGGAGGGATCCATGTAACTTGTCAAACTGGTCCAACATGGTTTGACTAGGCTCAATGGTAATAGTGGCACAATAACCACTGCAGGAGGCTGTAGTGGTTATGATGCTTGGACTCAGTGTTCATTTGAAAAGCTGCATGTGTTTGGGATGACAGCATGGTGTGCGTGTGTGTCAGCATGTATTTTGTGTGTAGGGCTAGATAGTGTATTGTTTAGGGTGTCTGTGAGTGATGTATATTGCAGTGAGTGGGTACAATGAGTGGCTACGTATCGATATGTTGATCCTACCTAAAAATCGAAGAAAGAAAATTCCACCACGGGTGGAGCTTTAAAAAAAAAGTGTACATTTACTAATGATATATTTGTGTGTAGCTGTGACTGATATGTATTACCATGTGGGTCTCTGCTGAGCCCCAATGCCCTTCTCTTCGATTGGGCATTGTGTTCTGCAACAATATCAAGTGCAGACCATTTTAAGGGCTACCTTTCAGTCCCCTGAAAAACGTACACTGACGCAAAATTCAGAATCTCCAACACACACACAAAATTCAGCAACCACATATACAACACTCATTCAGCACATAGAGGAACACTCAGCTCCCACTTAAAGCGACACTGTCTTTGTCTGGGGGCTTTGCAGGTTATAACTGTTCAAGTTGGAAGTCAACTGTAAGAATGGATGTGTTTTGTAGATTAGAGGGTAGAGATGAAGATGAGGGTCAGATAAAATTCAGAATTAGAAAAAAATGGAGTCATCTAGGGCTAGTATGAATGGAATTATCAGTGAATTCAGCCATGGATAACCAATAGTCACAGTCTTTTTAAAGGGTTACTATAACAACGCAGGTATGTTTCGAGGCACTGGTTGACCCTATTTCACTGGTTGCTTGGGGGTGGAAAGAAGTGAATATTTAGAGATGAACAGAAGTTTTCCCAGAATTTAGAGATGAATTGCGTACCACGATCAGAATTAATTTCTTCTGTGAGACAATGTCAATTTTATGAAATTATCTATGAAAATAGAAGCAGTTTCTTTGGATGGAGGAAGATCAACAATGAAACTTGTAATTATTATTTTCCAAGATCTGGAAGGAGTAGAAGTAGACATAAGAAGTCCATGTGGACAGTGTAATTCAGGTTTGGACCTATTACAGATGACACATCTTAACATAGTTTTAAACATTTTCTGTAGTTAGGCCACCATAAATGTCTCTGAAGAAGTTCATTCGTTTTTCGTACACCAGGGTGTCCTGTCAAAGGATCATCAAGGAGGTGTCTCCGATTTTCAAGAGTATAATTGATAGCCAATAATTCTTTTTGTCCAACTAGGTAATTGCTCAGCTGCAGACAATGTTCTGGAAGAATAGGTGATAGGATTATGTTTTACACTTTGTTGATGTGATATAACTGCTTTGATTGCATAGTCTTAAGCATCCACCTCAAGTAGGTAGAATTGTGTAGGATCAGGAAGTTGTAGGGGATGGGGTTCTTGGGGTCATAGGCAGCATTCCTCCTCCTCCTCCAAACACGGCGAGTTGAGTTGATGCCAAAGACCTCGATTTCAGTCTCATCTGACTACAACACTCTCACCCAGTTCTCCTCTGACTCATTCAGATGTTAATTGGCAAACTTTAGACGGGCCTGTACATGTGCTTTTTTTGAGCAGGGGGACCTTGCGGGCGCTGCAGGATTTCAATCCTTCATGGACTTGGTGACTATGGTCCCAGCTGCATAGAGAGCATTAAGATCCTCCCGTGTAGTTCTGGGCTGATTCCTCAACGTTTCATGATCATTGAAACTCCATGAGGTGAGATCTTGTATGGAGCACCAGACTGAGGGAGATTTTGTGTTTCTCCTATTTGCGAATAATCGCACCAACTGTTGTGACCTTCTCACCAAGCTGCTTGGCGATGGTCTTGTAGCCCATTCCAGCCTTGAGTCTACAATCTTGTCCTTTGGCCATGATGGAGAGTTTGGAATGTGATTGATTGCTTCTGTGGACAGGTGTCTTCTATACAGGTAATGAGCTGAGATTAGGAGCACTCCCTTTAAGAGAGTGCTCCTAATCTCAGATCCTTACCTGTATAGAAGACACCTGGGAGCCAGACATCCTGTTGATTGATAGGGGATCAAATACTTATTTCACTCATTGACATGCAAGTCAATTTATAACTTTGACATGCGTTTTTCTGGAATTTGTTTTTGTTATTCTGTCTCTCACTGTTAAAATACACCTGCCATTAAAATTATAGACTGATCGGGGGCAGGGGCTGACTGTAATGGTGGAAAGACATGCTTTGTGCAAGCTCCTCTCCTATGCTGTAAATTTCAGCAATTTACAGCCTCACACAACTCAATCTACATCAAATCCAGCAACCTACTTGTCTATTGCCCCAGCTGACATACCCTACAGGTGTTTGGAGCAAGATAGAGACACATCTAAGGCACAACACGGAACATGCGGCCTGAAGTGAATCGGGCGGGAGAGGCGGCCGATCTCCCAGCCTGGAATGACCCTGCCTCACCCCTGGACAGGCACATAGAGTTAAGCCAAAGGGGCCGATGGAACCTTTAGCGAGGTACCTAAAATTGCGTACACCATGAGGCTTCCTGTCCTCCCCAGAGAAAAGCTTGATCTCCAGTCCAGGCTGGACATAATCTTTAAAAACTTCTGGCTGTAACTGGAGCAAAGGATGCATCAAGAAGCCCCACAGCAGCCGAGAGAAAACACACCTCCCATGCGGACTCCAATCCGGCAGCAGAAGTCCATAGCTCCGGCTAGCAAAAAGGCCCCAGAATGGCGGCGAGTGAAGAGGCGCCCATCGCTTTGGTTGCGGGCAGCACATGAGCGGGCACAGCTTCGCCCTAGTCTTGGGTCTTCAGATGCACCACACGTGGTGATGGAGACCTCAGCTCCAATGAGCGGCTCTGTCATCTGGTCCACCTTGAGGTCTGGAAATGTGCGGTGTTTCACCATGCAGCTAGACTGTATTATACCCATGGAAGGTATCAGGTGAGCTGGGTTCTTGGACTGTGCAGAGAAGAGCAAGGGGTTACCTTACCTCCTAACCACTACATCAGTAGGGTTGACTCACTGCCTATTATTTTGACATTAATTACTTACTTCGCCGATTCTGAATCCGAAACAGCATAACATTGCTTTACCACACTCTACCTGTCACCAGCCTGGGACCTCCCTGGGGGTCTACTCTTGTTTCCAATTGTTAGGTTTCTTTTTACTGAGCAGGCGTTATAAATTGTTGCAAATGTGTCACAAGAAATGTTTACGTAATACTTTCTATAAAATGTCCTGTCATTCATGCTATATCTATACCTTTTCTTTACATCAGACTGCCTTGATAAATCATACTGTCAAGTTGTACACTCTGATAGGTCTAATGCTTTTGTTTGTATACACACTGCAGTACTATGCTTACCATTATTATTAATTTGCCTATGACCTTCTTAATCAAAACTATGCATGTTCTAACTCACTGTTACTAAGCAGGTCCTGTGATGTATGCTGATGTTCCTAGCCTATTTTCTCTACAATATAAAAATGTGCTGTTTTGTCTGCCATGATAAAGATTGTCACTGCGTTGCTTGCTCTTGCTGTTGTGGCAAAGCAAGCCTGTTTGTAATCTAAAACACAGCAAAAATAAAGATTATAAAGAAAAAATTATAGACTGATCATTTCTTAGTCAGTGGGCAAACGTTCAAAATCAACAGGGGATCAAATATTTTTTTCCCTCAATGTATCTACTTTATTTTATTATTATTATTTACTTTACTATAATCATAGGTGATTGTAGTCCTTTTAGGGAGGTGTTGGCTGACTGGTCATGCACCAGTTGTCATCCTGACCGCAGTGGACCATCACAAGTGCACTATTAGAAGCCTCAATGCACGTTTTGCCTAGAACACGCTCTTCGAGAGGGAATGAGATTTGGGTACAAGAAAAATTTAAATAGATCCTTCAACCTATGATTGACTCATGGATGCGCCCAATGGAGTCTCGCTACGTATCGATATGTCGATCCAACCTAAAAATCGGAGAAAGAAAATTCCACCACAAGGTGGAGCTTAAAAAAAATGGTACATTTACTAAGTGTCATACTATGTAATGGAAATGCATATAAATGAATGCAAAAAATAGAAACTGCACTAAAAAGGACACAACTAAGGGGAAAATTACCTATGTATTATAAATGTTAGTCATCCTTTCTATGAAAAATAAAAAAAATTAAAAAGTAAACCAAGTAAAAAACTTAAAACGATCTACTGTCTATATTTTTGCAAATGAATATTTGCGAAAAGTATATATAAAGAAAATGTGTCTAAATGACTAAGTGTAAAATCCCCAGATAATTGTACTGGAGATGAAATTCAGAAAGTCCTTTTAAAAAAAAAAAAAAATACTATTGTTGAAGTAACAACACCAGTGTATCCATGATCAAGAAGGTGAAACACTTTGTAAAATGTAGGTCAATACATATAGCATTACATGAAATACAATAAAACAGGTTACTGTAAATACAAGGTCAATCATGTATATAAGGGAAGTAATACAATTCTTCGTTCAAGCCCCTGGAAGACATCGTTTTAAAGGTATAAATCCACTGAGATTCAGATTTCAAAAGAAGGTGGTTAATTTAGCCTTTATGTGAATTAAGAGGATTTTTTTTAGGGTTAGCGTCATGATTAAAATGTGCATGCATTGCAATATGTGTTGAACATTCATATTAGTAATGAGTAAAGTGCTGCAAGATTCTGCCCCGGAATCATAGTTCATTTTTTCCTATATACTGTAACCCACAGGTGCACGTAATCAGGTATATTAACTGTGTTGTGCTGCAATTAACAAAAGTGCTGATTTAGATCTACGCAGAAGGCTGGTTACAGGTTAATGAGGATGATGGCTGAATAAATTGACAGGCCTTACAATTACCGCATTGGTAGACACCTTGTGTGGGAGTCAACCATGTCGATGTTTAACCTTTGTATCCTGTAGGATTTTAATTTTCAAGTCCAGAAAGACAAGTTTACATTCAACTATTATCCTCTATTTCATTAGTAGTCATCTCTACAAACAAGTCTACACTCGAAACCTCTTTAAAGTTAGGAGTAAACAAGTTTAATGGTCTAGGAGTCGTTTAGAGGAAGGGATGAATCAAATAACACTACTGTTGCCCCAGAGTAAAAAATGACTTATATTTTGGTCCCACTGTAGAACAAGCGACATAGTACAGTGAAGAGATGCCCCCATTGTTTTACATAGAATATCTGTGACAGATTTCTTACCTATTTTGGACCATGTCTCCAATAAGTGATCATTGGCAGAACAATACATGCAGAGTCCAAGATTAAGTTTTCTGTCTTTTTCTTTGGTAGATAAGGGACCTTTGATGACCTCTATTTCTATAGGTTCAAGCTCAGCAGTGATAATAGGGTTTTCTGGAATTGTGGAGATTCCCTTAGTATCCTGTCAATATTGATGAACATTTGCATTAAAGCTTCCAGGGAGGAAGAAACTCAGTATGGGATAATTCATCTTTAACAGTCTCTGAGAGGCCACGTTTGAAGTGGGTTTATACGCTAATGTTATTCCATTGTGTATCAACAGCCTATCTTTTGAATTTAGCAACGTATTCAACAACATGTTTACCCTGCTGAAGTGATCTGATAGACTCTGCTGTTCATTGTTTATTAGGATCTTCATAAAGTAATGACATAGCGTTGAGGAAGTCCTCTAGTGAGTTAGAATGGGGTCATCGGTTTCTAAGTAGTGAAAACGTTTGTTATTTGAGAAGGATATGAATGAGCCTTTAAAGCAAATAACAATTTGTTGGAGTTCAAAAACTCCCTATATTTGAAGCGATTGCCAAAGAACAATGACAATTTAGGTGGTTCGGAGGTAGAAGCCTTAATGCCTGACTTTGCAAGACTCAGATATGTTAATAATCCATCATTGTTCAGATGTCATTCATGCATTGCCTGTAAAAAGATATTGAACCCTTTGGTTTAGGGTGTTGATTTGAGCTGGTATATTCGCTGGTTCCATATCAGAAGAGGCTCCCTTATTATACCAGACCTTGATCAAGAAAATATATGCTGGAACAAAAATGTGATACAAGATTTATTACAAATGTTCAGGGAACCAAACAGGCAGAACATGCAGATAAAACAAAAGCAGGGAGCGTAAACAGTAGAGCAGATGGTAGAATTGTGTCTTCAGTTCACTGTAGAAAATTGGCTAGCTAAATCGAGGTCAAAATTCCGGTCTGTGTTCAGGTTACGAGAAGGCAGCAAATACGAGAAAACTAGCAGGCTCAGCAACAATTAGGAACATAAGGTAAGAGCTCAGGTGGCAACACTGTATCAATCAGAACAAAACGAACGTTGAACGGGAAGAGGTGAATCTGGGCAGTTTGCGATTAGATTCAGGATTTGATGATCGTGTGGACAAGAGTTTGGTTCAGAGTTGATGCAGCTAGAAGTTAGTGATTAGGGATAGAGGCAGGGTTTTGGAATAGGGTGAGGATAACAGTCTGATTCGAATTAGGATTATAGGTTAGAGTTAAGGTTTTAAATGTTTATTTTTAAGAACATTATGGTTTTTGGTGTCTGTTGAATACAAACAACCTAGAAAAAAAACACGGACTTTAAAAAAAAAATAATATAATCTTTATGTTACAACACACCATGTTTTTATTTTGTTAATTTGTGTACATTGAAATTTTTAAAGAAATCCATTTGTTTCCACTTCCCCTTTCTGACAGCCATCTTTGTGCACCTTGGGTTGGATTGCTGAGTATCTGATCCAACGTTCGCCATGCTGAAACTGTCCGTTACTTTTCAAAATCAAAACAGACAGACAGTTTACAAAAATAGTGGGCACTGGATCAGATAACATACAAAGGGGAATACAGATGGCTGTCAGAAAGGGGGACTGAGAAAGGCAGGTAAGTGATATTTTAAATATATGTGAATTTAAAAAAAATAAAAAAAATTTATGAGATTATACACAAATATTAAAAAGAAGTGATTATAGTGTTCCTTTAACACCAAGCTTTTGGCTACATAATCATGCCATATCATTAAAAGTTGACAATAAATAGTAGTAAATTTTAGAGCGTTAATCATCCTTCTCTCCAAACCTTCCTTTTGTTTTAAATCTGTTTTATCCACCATTAATTTGTTAAGTTTTTCTGGAACTTTGGAGAATACAAGTTAAAATTTGAAAATGAGGGCACATCCTCTTTTGGTTTTAGGGCTCCTGATAACTATCCAAAAACAGTTCTTGTAATATCAAAGCAATATTAACATGATTTTTATATATATTTATATCTTTGTTTATTTTAATTAAAGGGGAACTGTCACTTCTTTCGAAATTACACCACCGCATAAAACATTGAACACACCTATAACTTGTGTTAACTTTTTTGGGGGGGCAAGATGCTCGTTTAAAAAAAAAAAAAAAAAATTATATTCAAGATTTCGCAATTACTTCACAATCCAGTTTAGACATGGTAGATGAAGAGGAAAAGTAAAAACTGTTTTCATTTCTCTGTTGACTGCCAGGTGTAAAGGACATAGCTTAGAAAAGCGATTTACAGAGAGGTAAGATAGAGGCGCCTAGTTTTAGGATAAAGAGGTTTGATTTCTACATTTGATTTGATTTTTCAGACCTCACAAATTGGTTAAATGTAAGAAAATGTAATTATAACATAAAAAAATCCTGTGAAATTACAGTTTCCTTTAAAACAATTTATATTGAGTCTTTACTCTTCACGAAGTATATACTGCAGATATTTTAGTCCGGATTTCTACGTAATTGGGTGGTCCGGAACCCAGAAGAGACAGTTAGTACACTGGCCAAAATAGTAATCCTTTTGTTTATGAATTCATTGCTGTGATACTACACAATTGGGGTTCCTGGTCTCTTTCTTTCTCTCCCTGTTAAGTGTGGAAGGAAACATCAAGTGGCAAAAATCTTATGGTGTGTGGAATATATTACCTCTCAATTAGAAACTGTATAAACCCGGAGCCGGGGAGCCTGTGTGTCCTTGGAAACCGCGGCAACACTCAGACCTCGTGAGAGAAATCTACAGGACCAGGCAGAGCTGCAGGCTAGAGCCCTCCGGTCCTCCTCTCCCTCCTCAGCCAGATTTCATTGTCTCTGGTCCGGTGAGGGAAATCTTTGGCCTCCCCACATCAAGGCTAGTGCTTGGATAGGCCTGGCTCTGCATTGGCTGGCAGGGAAGGTCCTCTGATCTCACAGGAGGGATAAGCCAAATGGCAAATGATTTAGATAAACTAGAAAAATGGTCAGAGTTGTAGCAGCTGACATTTAATGTGGATAAGTGCAAAATAATGCATATTGGACGTAAAAACCCAAGGGCAGAGTACAGAATATTTGATAGAGTCCTAACCTCAACATCTGAGGAAAGGGATTTAGGGGTGATTATTTCTGATGACTTAAAGGTAGGCAGACAATGTAATAGAGCAGCAGGAAATGCTAGCAGAATGCTTGGTTGTATAGGGAGAGGTATTAGCAGTAGAAAGAGGGAAGTGCTCATGCCATTGTACAGAACACTGGTGAGACCTCACTTGGAGTATTGTACGCCGTACTGGAGACCGTATCTCCAGAAGGATTTTGATACTCTAGAGCAGGGGTTCTCAATGTTAGTCCTCAGGACCCCCTACCAGTTCAGGGTTTAGGGATTACCTGGGTGTGTCTAAGGTGTTTAGAAAAAGAAAAAAAAACACCTTAGAGTCTAAGGTGTTTTTTTCCCTCTTTCTAAACACCTGAGACACACCCAGGTAATCCCCAAATCCTGGACTGGTAGGAGGTCCTGAGGACTGGGTTGAGAACCCCTGCTCTAGAGAGAGTTCAGAGAAAGGCTACTAAACTGGTTCATGGATTGCAGGATAAAACTTACCAGGAAAGGTTAAAGGATCTTAACATGTATAGCTTGGAGGAAAGACGAGACAGGGGGTATATGATAGATAAATTTAAATACATAAAAGGAATCAACACAGTAAAGGAGGAGACTATATGTAAAAGAAGAAAAACTACCACAAGAGGACATAGTCTTAAATTAGAGGGACAAAGGTTTAAAAATAATATCAGGAAGTATTACTTTACTGAGAGGGTAGTGGGTGCATGGAATAGCCTTCCAGCTGAAGTGGTAGCGGTTAACAGAGTGAAGGAGTTTAAGCATGTGTGGGATAGGCATAAGGCTATCCTAGACTTAAGATAAGGCCAGAAAGTATTTAGAAAATTGGGCAGACTAGATGGGCTGAATGGTTCTTATCTGCCGTAACATTCTAGGTTTTTCCTGCCAGCCTCAGCCAAAGGCATTTGCCCGATGGCCAGTTTGGACCTGTGGGAGTCTTAAGGATTTTTAACTTGGTGTTATGCTAACTGTACACAGATTGTCTGCACTATACAGTTTTGTATTATTTTGTACAGATATATAGGATATTTATGAAAAATGCATGTTAAGTATAATGATAAATATCAATAAGAAGATTAGTATAGACTAGTGAAAGACAAGCCCTTAAAACCTTAAAAATGTATAATACAAATACACAACTTTATTAAATCCTCATAAGGATGATACAAAAAATAAATAAATAAAAAAATAAAATTAAAAAACTACCACACACACACACACACACATACAAAAAACAGTACCAGAAAAATGTGATGAGGTGAAAAAAAATTGAAAATACATAAAATTGGACAAGCAGATGGATCATATATAGATTGTCAGAATGATCTCCCAGTTTCGCAATAGACTAGAAAGCAGGTGAACGGAATGATAAATATTGCATCACTTTTATTGGTATGAGAAGTTAAAAGAAATGTTTTGTGGTGGTTGCTGCATTGTATTTGAATTCAATTTTATTTCTCTGTTTACAGGTAAACACATTACAAAGAGTGTTTATACTTTTTATAGGGTTTTGTCGAAACTGGTTTAAACTAATTTTTATTTCTGAGAACCTGTCACATACTTTTGGGTTTTGGGATTTTCACAAAGATGAAAGTATTTAGAAGAGTAAGTAATCATAGGCTCAGGATACTGTGAATGTCGAAATACGGTACAGTTTCGGGATATCCTGCAGAGTAGCTATTGTCCCTAATGGATCGGAAATTTCCCAGAATTTGCATGCTGTTGTGCAGATAGCAGTTTTGTTAATTACTTAACTTAAGTCTACAATTATATCTCCATAGAAACATTTACTTAATGTGATTCCAAATACAGTAACGATATGGTTACATTATGTATGAAATTATACAAAGAATTAAAACGTAAGAAGACAAACAAAATAATTTTTTTTAAAATATATATACTTTGGTGGTTTTTATTATATGAAATTTAGTTTAGGAAATCAGAATGATAACATAGTAATTTGGATTTCTCTCTGATTCCCTGAGTTGATAAAGTCCTACTTTAGTGCTCCATTTTGTATATTTGTGCTCTAAGCTCTTTGTTCAATGCTCTGATATTCTGTTATCAGATAAGGTTTGCGGTTGGAAGCCAGGTCAGGAAGTGTGTAAATCCAGGTCTCTCACAACGCCATTGAAGCTATGGTCTCAGGTGGCAGGCAGCAGAGGGATGGCATAGCTGGTAGGGTGATCAAAGATCTCCCTTATTGCTCAGCCCATTCTCATTCTGAGGCAGCCCAAGGGAGCTTGCATGGTACAGACCACATGTATTGCCCCTGGTTACCATGGCATCATCCACCCTCACACATTTACTACACTTTTTCCACTGCCCACATTGCCCCAACACAGCCCTATTCCCTCATTAGTACACACTAAAGCCAAAACTCCACCCCTAAACACACACTAAATCCCATTTACCATCCAAATACATCCTACAGTCCCATCCCCCTGTGCACATACAGCCCTTATTCACATGCACACACATTATGCAGCGTAAACAGCACTATCCACATGCACACACAACCCCTAAAAGCAGCCTTTCTCCACATATGCACCCCCTTAAGCAGCACCTACAGGTAACTCTACAAATAGCCTACACTCTCACATGCTACCCCACAAACACCAAAAGCAGCCACACACACAAGACATCACTAGCAGCTCCCACACACATACCAACACATCCTCTCCCAGCCCTGTCTTACTTATCATCCAACCACCCACCTAGTCACATTCACCGACCGATTATAATCCAAACTAGTGGCATTCACACATCCAAATACCCCAGATTAGTTGCTTTGAATATGCGATGACCAGATCGAAAGATCCATAATGTTAAAGATTGAAGATGTCAAGCACAGTGGCATCGGTACAAGAGTTGAGTGGAAGAATATTATCAATTATTACTCTTGTACCAATGCCATTGTGGTTGACATCTTCGATCTTTAACATTATGGATCTTTCAATATGGTCATCGTATGTTCAAAGCAACTAATGATCAAATATTATCAACTTTTGACCCTGGAATCCTGTGTGCCAACCATATATATAGTTTCTGGAGATGCCCATGTTTGGTACATGGCAATTGCAAGGCTTATACACCTTTGTTTATTTTCAGAATAATGCTGTGCATTCGTCATTACAGGTATGAGTAGTTTTCATTATTTGCTCATGCCCATATAAACCACATGTTCCTAAAATGCCAGTACTCGCATTGCCTAATCTGTAATTTTTATCTTTGCCATGCTACTTGGCAGAGCATATGATGCTTTGTGGGATGTATGATTCATTTGGCGAAGGAAGGAAAAGAGTTAGTTCAATAATTGATTTCTTCCTGTAACACATAAAAAACACGTCTTAGAAAACACGGTTTAAGGTACAAATGTTGGAAACCAGCTGAGCTTGCAACCGCAAAGGGCCCCTGCCTAATCTCATAACCAGCACAATCAGCAACACAAGTATACAGGTGGCCCAGAACCTCTTATTGTGAATGTTTTTGGTCCCTCCATGGTGACTTTAAACACAGCATTGTTTCAGCTCTCGGATACATTGTTTGTTATGTGTGATAAAGTGACATAATAAAAATTGCAAGTTTAAGACATAAAATATATGTTGAATCACAGTCACGTGGAAACGTTTTTTTAAAAACACTTCAAGCACCATAACCACAGCAGTGTTCATATAATATCATACAGTCTTCCAGTTTTAAGATACATCATTTTGCTGCCTCTAACCATACTATTACAGGACACACAGCCAAGACTGGGGATGTACCTTTCTATGGTTTATTTCAAAATATTCTCTTTAATGATTTGCTTTTTTAAAATAACCAAGAGTACAGATTTTTCAGATATTTTGCTGTCTTTTAATACATGTTAAATGTACTTTATTATTGAAACGGTATTATTTATATGAAACACTTCAGGCTAAATAATCACACGTTAGCATTATACAGTATAACAAATCTACACTAAGGTATCTGTGAAAAATGTGTAACTTATTGATGAATTGTAATCTAATAATATGATTTACTAATCATGTGTTACTTAGCAACCACTACTATGTCACTGCAGTTTGTATTATTTCAATTTAAGACAATGTCAGAGGGTCGAAACATTTCTGTGCGTGTAGAGACATGTCTATTAACTTCTTGTTTGTACTCACAGTGGGAGAAGGGAACGTGGAAGAATTAGAAACACATTACTGTAACCCATGACAATGAACATCTTCCAATCATCAATGCTTTAGGGATGGCACAGACAAAATAGTTTCAGGGAAATTCCCTAGATAAGTGATCAGCAACACATCTTAAACATTCAACAATACGTAACACAGTGATGCATCCCTGCGTTATCATGAGAATAGATGAAACTCGTTTACATGAAATTGAGTGGAACAAACTAGGAAATTGCTGTTGGAATATTTAGTTTAACCCTGCTATATGTTTATGGTCATTGTTCACTAACGTGTTAAATGCCAGGAATTCAAAGTGAATTTAAAATGTTTTTTTCCCAACTAGCTGAATTGAAAGAAAAGTTAACAGGTAAAAACAGTAAAAAATTAACATCTAGTAAAGTGAGAATTCAAAGTAAATTTAAACTTTAAGGTCAAAATAGGTTCCAGGGAATTGGTTTCAGTAGTGTCACCGCTGCCCGACCTCCTTCTATCCCGGCCCCCAGTGAGTACGGTGTTCCTAGAGAAGCCGGCCGCTGTGGTTCCCGTTTTAATAGGAGACTTACCTCTGCCCATATCAAAGATGGCGCTAACGTGCGTGGTCACATCATAGACGCGGACGCATGTTTTGGGGTCAGATGTGAGAGACAGCCAATTACTGCCTAAGGAGGGTTATTTAAACCCAAATTACCTTTTTGTTGTGTTTTCTACTAGCTGGTTATCTGATCTCAGCAAGTATTTTGACTATTCTCCGGTACGTTAAGTCCGGCCATTCTAAGGTCCAGTTAGACGTTATCCTTAGTCCTAGGTGTGATACTATTCTGCGTGCTGGATCAACTATAATTCTGACAAGTAGAGAGCTTGCTAATTTACAGGTAGCCACTGATCATTTAATATGGTAAAATAAATGTTACAAAATGGCTTCCAGTCTATGATACCAGCCAAAACCTCACCTCTTTATGCCTTACTTGACGGCCCAGTTAGCCTAAATAGTCACATGTGACTCTCCCCCCAATCAACCCGGCCAATGACCTCTGCTCTGATCAGCAAGTAGTTTAATATATATTTGACAATCCAAACACTTCTGTTAAGTGGATTGAAATCCCATAAACCCCTAAGGGATTGATAGTATATGCAGTTTAGCACTGACATCAGTTTCATTCATGAAAAGCTATATATAGAGCTACTGCCAAGATTCAAAGCAACAGCAGCAAGTTCATATCAGCTTATGGATATTTGCATCTATGCTTTTAATGAATGGAGCTATAAATGCTGTCTCACATGTGTGCAATGATGGATGGATAGCATTCTGTAGGAATCACTCAGAGGATGTGGGTACATGCTATACAAGTACATGAAAGGGGGGCCGGCTTAACTCCAGGTATTTTTAAGACACCACTGTGGTTATAATAAGTGGTGTGTGAGAGGTTTCTTAATGTACGGTATACAAGTGTAGTTGATTTTATCATAAAATATCTATCTATCTCTACATCTCCTTTCCTATCTATCGCTGTTCAAAAAATAATAATATATATATACAAAATAAAGATTGTCAAAAAAATAAGTGGTGTGCAGGGAGACAGGGATTTAATCTATGCAAATAGTATCAGATCTATGGTTAAATAACATCCACTTTCACCGTTTGTATATTGGACTACACACAAAAAGGTTCTTAAAGAGAACACTGCTTTTCCTTTAGCAGTTCACATGAGTTACCGTCTCTTGTCCATCTTTCAAATCTTGCTACATCTGCAAATCATATACTTTTTTTTATAGTTTCAGAATAAGGTTGGGAAACTAACATTAACAGATAACATGACAAATCGGCTTTATCCTACATATTGTAAGAAAAAAAAGTCCATGTTTAAAATAAATAAATGAAGAGTCACAGAGAACATTCTATTCCTGTACAAAGACTGCATTCCAGTAGACATGTCTGTATATGGACCCTACCAAGAATGACATTCAGCGAGTCAAGTATTACAATCACAAGAAATACTGTAAGGGTATAAAGAAAAAGGAAACTAAATCATATTCCTTTTGACTCATTCTAAGAATCTACGAATCGAATTATGAAACAGTGAGTTTATCCCCATGAACTTTAGAACTGACAATCACAATACACTGGGGTTTATTTACTAAATCCTGAATTGTCATTAAATTAAAAAAATAATAATAATAAATGTAAAAAAAATTTTTTTAAATAAAAAAAAAAAAAATTTATCGGATTTACGTACATTTTGAGAAGTGTATATTGCTCAGTTGAAGTCTGTTCCCAAATGTATTTTTGCCTAAAATTTTCCAGTTCGTTTTTTTATTTACTGCAAATTGGTGTTTAGTTTAATAAACCCGTATGACAAATCAATAAAATGATCTAACTACGCCATTGATGGCTAAATCTTGGCATCCTGGATGTTTGTGAAAAATACTTCCCATGATGCATAGCCAACCTAAAGACGTGGCTCTTTTCTTGGGATTTCACAGTGAATGCAAACACGGTTATTTAGATAATTTGAGAATTTAAAGAGAATTTTCAAATTTAGGGTCAGAGTAGTTAAACTGAAAGTATAACTGAATAGCGGATTTTTTCTAGCCTGGCTATTTTGACCATAAATTTTTACTTCAGCGAATAGCTATGAAAGTGAGTTTCACATTTAACGCCAAACTGGGAGCATAGCGAACTTGGAGAAATTTCTCATTCTAGCTATTTTTGCCTTAAATTTGAAATTCACATTAAATGCACTTTGAATTCTGACAATTTTCAGTTTTGTGAATAACTGATTACCAAAGGATTACCAAAAAGTTACATCCATAACTGATGCTGAAAACACGCACATAATATTCCCACATTGGATCTATGTTATAGCCACTTCTGATTATCGGTGTTTATTCACTGAAGTGAGAATTCAAGGTGAATTAGACATGAATTTCAGACTTAAAGGGACACCATAGTTACAAAACAATTTTAGCTTAATGAAGCAGTTTTGGTGGATAGATCATGCCACTGTAGTCTCATTGCTCAATTTTCTGCCATTTTAGGAGTTAAATACCTTTGTTTTTGCAGCCCTAGCCACCCCTCCCCTGGTGGTGACTGACACAGCCTGCATGAAAAAAAAAGTTTCATTATTAATCATATGGAACTTTGTATCTTCTGCTTTGTAAATTAAAGTCTAATTACATAAATGAGGCTCCTGTAGAGTCTAGCAAGCTTTTAACAGAGCAGGGGGTAAGACATTATACATTAAACAGAATTTGCAAAAAAGTAAGTAAACATTAGATGACTCTTTGCAGGAAGTGTTTAGGAAGGCTGTGTAAGTCAAATGCAGTGAAGAGAAGATCTCGTGAACAGTTGTAGAAGCCCGGGCCGTCTTGCAACTGTTAATAGGACCACCCGTGGGCCCACCTGAATGTCTCCCGTTGGGCGCAGGTGGGGGGAAAAGGGGCAGGGCGAGAAGGGAGGGGAAAGGGAAAGCCAGCTGGGTAGTAGGCGCCCCTTCAGCAGTTAGGCTGTCCCATCTCTAGACAAGCCACCAAGCCTCTAATTAGTGGCCATTCCATTAGCCAGGGACTTTTCACCTTCGGTGCTCTACAGGAGTTCCGCTAACCTTTTTCGACCTCTTCTGAGGTATAGAAGCCCCACTTATGGTGGGAAAGTGATAATCGACTGCTCACACATCACCAATGACCCACAGACGAGAGCAAAAGTGCACTTCATTGTATTAGGACTGACACGCCAAGTCAACATTAGTGTTATGATTTCTATGTTAACTTTTGTTTTGATATTCATTTTAAACAATAATAAGACTAAAATGTTACAATGGTAACCAATGGGAGCCCATTGTTAGGGTCTAACTTAGAGGTCGAAGTCCAAAGTGATGAGTTAAGGCACACCCTTGCAGTTTAACACGAGCCAAGGAGACTCTGGGAAGAAATCTCCAAGGTTATGAAAGAATGCACTGGGGCTTTGCAGGAAAAGTACCCCTGGATACGCAGAACAGACGAGGGAATTCCAACAGAGTAGTTAGGTACTGTTCCAATGGTGGGGGCAGGCGGAAATCAGGCAAAGTAGCTAATCAGCTACTTAATCAGGAACCACGTGCAGGTGTGATAGTAGTCCAGGCTTAGTGATGCAGATACCACAGTATGCGCAAATAAGACAGGGAAGTGGTGATTGAGTAAGATCACTGACTGGGATGAAGAAGTCCCAGGTTCAATCCCAGCCAGGCCCTGGAAAGTGATGTCCACACCTGGCAGTCAGTCATCCTTAAGAGCGCTCTTTGCTCATGAAAATGATGGGAGTTCCCAGAGAGTATGGGTATGAGGCTCCATAGTACTAGCTTCTGGCACTGCTGGAGAGTGGTTAAGGTTCGGGTGCAGGTAGGGAGTACTTCAATTGCAGAAGGTACTTTCCTGGACTTTTTAGCCTTAGATATATCAGCAGGAGTGGAATTCGTGGCTTGCAATGCCTTCTGGAATATCTTTACATCCTTTTTACGGACTATAGTACCATTAGAGGCATCAGAGGGAAGGTCTTCATGGGCAGAGCAAGAAGTGGTTGTGGTACTCACCATTGTAGATCTTGGGACAGCTGCAGGAACCTCAGAGGCAACAACTGTAGCTGAGCGTGGTATTTTCAGGGTGGTCAAGCATGGACAGGCATGATGGCATCTTTGATGACTTACAGGCTGGCATGCAGAGCTTATAGGGTGAATAAAGGCAGTGCCCAGTAGGATAGCTGGAGGCCTTTTTTAAAGGAGTTCCAGGAATCTAGAACTGGGCTTTTCACAGTCAGTAGCTGGTGTGCCCATGTCTTTGGTTGCCCAGACAACAGGGTGATCACTGTTCTCACTTTTACAAAGTCTGTGGCATAAGTGTGTGGCTTCAGGGAGAAGAAAACCTTGCAATCAATCTTGAAAGTGCTATATTTAGAGCGGATTCCAGAAAACTTGTCAGGTAGGGCAACTACTGGTTCAGTCAATACAGGCTCCTGGATACAGTGTACCTTCCCTTTAAAAGACACCAAATCTTGCTGCAGTTCATGCAGTGCTTGGAATAGCTGGGACACTTGCAGGGTCAAGGCTGTGAGGGTTTTGCTTAAAGGAACTCTCCAGTGCCAGGAAAACAAATCAGTTTTCCTGGCACTAGAGAATCCTGCAGTGCCCCCATCCCTCCTGTCCCCCATCCCATGTTGCTGAAGGGGTTAAAACTCCTTCAGATACTTACCTGAATCCAGCGCCGATGTCCCTCGGCGCTGGGTCAGGCTCCGCCCACGCTCCTCCCCTGCTCCATCCCTGCTGAAGTCTGGCAGCAGGCAAGACCTAATGCGCATGCGCGGCAATGGCAAAGCAGGGCTTATAAATGTAGCTAATAAGCTACCTAATCAGGAGCCACTTGCAGGTGTGATAGTAGTCCAGGCTTAGTGATGCAGATACCATAGCATGAGGAATGAACATGAGAGTGGCAATTAGGTAAGATCACTGATTGGGATGAAGAAGAACCAGGGTCAGTCCCAGCCAGGCCCTGAGAAGTGATGTTCATGCCTGGCAGTCTGCTTGGCATGGTGCGAACCGTGAACAATCATGGGCTCGGAGACGTTGTTACATGTATATTATGTAGAACAGATGCCTCTGTTGGATATTGTATTCTGAAAGTATTGTTAATCCTGGGTTTTACTGTAATTGCCAAATATGCTGTTGGTCACACAAACATAAAAAATTGGAAAAAAACCTTCAGATTCATGATCTTGTACACAAAAACTGCTTCATTAAGCTAAAGTTGTTTTAGTGACTATAGTGTCCCTTTAAGGCCAAAATAACTGTATTGGAAAAGGTTCAGTTACTTTGACCTAAAATTAGTAAATTACTTTTAATTAAGTTTGAATACTAGCTTTAGTAAATAACTGTATTAGAATGTTAACTAATTTTCTACCAACTTAAAGGGACACTATAGTCACTAAAACAACTTTAGCTTAATGAAGCAGTTTTGGTGCACAGATCATGCCTCTGAAGTTTCAGTGCTCAATTCTCTGCCATTTAGGGGTTAATTCACTTTTGTTTCTGTTTATGCAGCCCTAGCCACGCCTCCCTTGGCTGTGACTCACACAGCCTGCATGAAAAACATTGTTTCATTTTCAGTCAGATGTAACTTACTTGTTCTTAATTTTAGACCCTGCTCAATAAATTGAGCTTTAATCACATACTGGAGGCTCCTGACAGGTCTAGCCAGCTATTAACATAGCAGGGGATAAGAAATTCTAAATGAAACTAAAACTAAACTAAACATAATTTGTGTAAACAAATTATAGGCCTGAGGCAGAGAATTTTTAACAGTTGGGGAGTGCATGCGCACTAACTAACTGCCCATTTTGTCCTGTGTTACAGTAGACTACCCATCATGGAAAAAAAACAGCTGATATCAAAGAACGAGCCATCAGATTTCTTTATAATCTATTCAGTAAACGGGGAAATTTGGTGAAATTAAACCGAATGGCACACTTTTGGCTAAAATAGTTGTGACAATAGTGGAGTTGAAGAATGCTTGTAATATTATTTTAAATTCACTGTTTAGTGGATCACGCCCCCATAGCACTCAATATAACATGAAATAACATTAAAAAAAATAACATAAAAAAAATAACATAAAAGCACAATGTTTTTTGTTAACATATCAAGAACTTACAAGCTATTCGGAAAATCAGACAATGTACTTTTGACTGATCTGTGTAAGCAAACCTTGAATTAACTTTGCTGTTCAATTTAAAAAAAATTAGCTATTGTTGCAGTTAAACAATACAACATATAAACAGGATCCACTGAGACCTGAGTTGTATCCATTCCATGTAGAAAGTTGTAAAATGACACATTTTATTAGGAAAACAAACTATAGTGTATTTTACGGTAAACAGAGTCCAAAATGTCCCACTTGCTGTGTTTCCAGTTAAAAGTACTTAGTCATAAACCCATCTATAGCTCGGGGTATAGCTAACTAGATTTGCGTAATCACAATGATTCATTAAGGAGAATACAGCATATGTATTAAATTAGGGGTTTGTAAAAGTTAGATCCTCCGATGTTGGTTAGCGTACAGCTTCCATGATGTATCACCAACACTAAAGATATTGTGGGAGGGTCTACTTTTTGGGCACCCCTGTATCAAGAAAAAAGCAAACAATGTACTCAGTTTAATCTCTTAAAGGATCACTATAGTGCCAGGAAAACATACTCGTTTTCCTGGCACTATAGTGCCCTGAGGGTGCCCCCACCCTCAGGGTCCCCCTCCCGCATGGCTCTGGAAAGGGGAAAGGGGTTAAAACGTACCTTTTTCCAGCGCTGGGCGGAGAACTCTCCTCCTCCGATCCTCCTTCTCTCCTCCCCGTCGGCTGAATGCGCACGCGCGGCAAGAGCTGCGCGCGCATTCAGCCGGTCACATAGGAAAGCATTCATAATGCTTTCCTATGGACACTGGCGTGCTCTCACTGTGAAAATCAGAGTGAGAAGCACGCAAGCGCCTCTAGTGGCTGTCAATGAGACAGCCACTAGAGGATTAGGGGGAAGGCTTAACCCATTGATAAACATAGCAGTTTCTCTGAAACTGCTATGTTTATGAAAAAATGGGTTAACCCTAGCTGGACCTGGCACCCAGACCACTTCATTAAGCTGAAGTGGTCTGGGTGCCTAGAGTGGTCCTTTAATGACCAGGAGCTAGGAAAATACATATGTCATTACATGTATGGAACAAATAGGGTTGACCGGATTATGTATAATATTTATCAGATTTCTTTTATAACTCTTTTTCTGAACAATTTACCACCATTCCACTATGACTATTTTACAAATCAGGATTTGGGTCCAACGTAGTAATTAAATATCCATCATACGAATTCAGGTTTTTTTTCTAAACTGGGATTTGTTAGGACTTTATTGTTAGAGAATTCACTGTAATGGAATTTATCATTATAGGACAAAATCAAAATGTTAATAAAAAGTATCTACAATATAATTGTTTTTTCTGCTCTTGTGAACTAACATTTTCATGTACCTGATCGGTTCCTGACCATTTCTGATTAAGTGGAAACACTGCATTTTAGACAATTAGATAGTTGCAAAATTCAGGCCAAAATAGTTGATTTGGATGATTCTCTGACGCAGCTATAGTGCCAGCTCGGC
>OW240917.1:41930325-41947882 GCA_933207985.1 Pelobates cultripes
CTGTAGGGGTGGGTCGCCTGTACAGACCAGGACGCTATCCACACCAGAGATAGGTTTTTAGCTCTCCGTTTGTGAGTTTTTATATATCCTATTCCCATATACAGGGAGTGCAGAATTATTAGGCAAATTAGTATTTTCACCACATCATCCTCTTTATGCATGTTGTCTTACTCCAAGCTGTATAGGCTCGAAAGCCTACTACCAATTAAGCATATTAGGTGATGTGCATCTCTGTAATGAGAAGGGGTGTGGTCTAATGACATCAACACCCTATATCAGGTGTGCATAATTATTAGGCAACTTCCTTTCCTTTGGCAAAATGGGTCAAAAGAAGGACTTGACAGGCTCAGAAAAGTCAAAAATAGTGAGATATCTTGCAGAGGGATGCAGCACTCTTAAAATTGCAAAGCTTCTGAAGCGTGATCATCGAACAATCAAGCGCTTCATTCAAAATAGTCAACAGGGTCGCAAGAAGCGTGTGGAAAAACCAAGGCGCAAAATAACTGCCCATGAACTGAGAAAAGTCAAGCGTGCAGCTGCCACGATGCCACTTGCCACCAGTTTGGCCATATTTCAGAGCTGCAACATCACTGGAGTGCCCAAAAGCACAAGGTGTGCAATACTCAGAGACATGGCCAAGGTAAGAAAGGCTGAAAGACGACCACCACTGAACAAGACACACAAGCTGAAACGTCAAGACTGGGCCAAGAAATATCTCAAGACTGATTTTTCTAAGGTTTTATGGACTGATGAAATGAGAGTGAGTCTTGATGGGCCAGATGGATGGGCCCGTGGCTGGATTGGTAAAGGGCAGAGAGCTCCAGTCCGACTCAGACGCCAGCAAGGTGGAGGTGGAGTACTGGTTTGGGCTGGTATCATCAAAGATGAGCTTGTGGGGCCTTTTCGGGTTGAGGATGGAGTCAAGCTCAACTCCCAGTCCTACTGCCAGTTCCTGGAAGACACCTTCTTCAAGCAGTGGTACAGGAAGAAGTCTGCATCCTTCAAGAAAACATGATTTTCATGCAGGACAATGCTCCATCACACGCGTCCAAGTACTCCACAGCGTGGCTGGCAAGAAAGGGTATAAAAGAAGAAAATCTAATGACATGGCCTTGTTCACCTGATCTGAACCCCATTGAGAACCTGTGGTCCATCATCAAATGTGAGATTTACAAGGAGGGAAAACAGTACACCTCTCTGAACAGTGTCTGGGAGGTTGTGGTTGCTGCTGCACGCAATGTTGATGGTGAACAGATCAAAACACTGACAGAATCCATGGATGGCAGGTTTTTGAGTGTCCTTGCAAAGAAAGGTGGCCATATTGGTCACTGATTTGTTTTTGTTTTGTTTTTGAATGTCAGAAATGTATATTTGTGAATGTTGAGATGTTATATTGGTTTCACTGGTAATAATAAATAATTGAAATGGGTATATATTTGTTTTTTGTTAAGTTGTCTAATAATTATGCACAGTAATAGTCACCTGCACACACAGATATCCCCCTAACATAGCTAAAACTAAAAACAAACCAAAAACTACTTCCAAAAATATTCAGCTTTGATATTAATGAGTTTTTTGGGTTCATTGAGAACATGGTTGTTGTTCAATAATAAAATTAATCCTCAAAAATACAACTTGCCTAATAATTCTGCACTCCCTGTATACTTTTATTCTGTATGATCTACACAATTTTTTTTATTATTTATATTTTTTAGGCATTCAAGTCATCTGGTACATTATCTATATCATATCAAGGCTTCCTTTACCCTATTCCAAAGGTGATTATTCAATTATTTTTATGTGTTATTCTCCCTCTGTAATAAGCGCTACATTATTTTAGTTTATGTTTACCTATCTTTGTTATTTGGAAAAGTTACACACAAATGTTCAGCTGCTATTAAAATATACTGTGCTCTGATACTATTTTATTAAACTACATTTATTTTTTATATTAGCGCTAATACCTATCCATCTTGCTACTTTTACAATCTGTAACCATGGGGACCACCACTTGTTGCTTCCAGAATGGAAGGATGAGAATCTTAGCCATACTGTGCAAGTGCTTTGTTAAAGTAACACTACAAGCTCCATATCCACTTCCGCGTGCTTATAGTACCAGTGGTGCCCTTGTGACCCTGCTCCCTATTGTAAGTATTCAAATTTTTACCATTTTAGAATGGTTTAAAGGAAAACGTTAATACAACAATGTATTCCCAACACTAAAGGGTCCCTCTGTCCCCCTCTCCCTCATGCCTGCCCCCCCAAAGGCAAATAGAGGTATAAATAAACCTTTTTTTTCACTTACCGGATCAGAGAGCCAAAGTCCCTCGGTGCTGTGTCAGGCTGGGGGGGCCTATTGTGCATGTGCTGCGAGCACCACGCACATGAGACCTTCCTCATATGAAAGCATTGATTCAGTACTTTTAAGAAAACTCTGGTCGCCCTCATGCAAAGCGTGTGAACGTCCACTGTCGCTTCACAGAGTCAAACTCATGAAAGGCCAGCAAGTGCCTGTAGTGGCAGTCTGGTAGACAGTCACTAGAAGCTATAGGAAAGACGTCACCCTGCATTCAGGTACCATTTAACAGTCTGGCTATCGACCAAGGAAGTGCTCTATATGAAAGCAGACATCACAATTCTGCATCAAAATCCAGGTCAGTAGAAAATACATTGAAATAAGAAGTAAATTAGTACCCTCACAGGGAACTACATGATGTGTGTGGGGACAGCCATAAAGGGGGTAACCCTCACAGTATTGTGTAAACTAAAGAGCAAATAGCCCCTAGGGGAAGAACCCCAAAGGGCACAGAAAGGGAAGTCCCTGGGGGATCTGTATGTATAAAATATACCTTTTATTGAGAAAATTAAAAATAATACAATAAGGTACTGACAAAAATCGTGAATTTAAAATCGACAGTGAATAAATGAACCAACCGAACCTAAATCGTACAGGGCCCGTATAGAGAATAAATACACGCTAAAATCGTGTCTCCGCTACAATAGTCGGGCGTAACAACAACTTATGACCATTATTCCTATGTATAGGATCAAAATAACCTGTCGTAAGGTCGCTTAAATAATGCCTGTTTCACGTCACCTACACTTGTAGTCCTAAATCTTACATTACTGCTGAGGTACCCATTAACTTATATAACAGAGAACGTAACAGTATGACTTCTTCAAACTATTATACACAAGTTAGATGGATGTACTTAATATCGAGGAACACCTTATTGTATTATTTTAAATTTTCTCAATATAAGGTATATTTTATACAAACAGATCCCCCAGGAACTTCCCTTTCTGTGCCCTTTGGGGTTCTTCCATTTTTTAAATTGTATTTATTTATTTTCTCTGAGCTAATTACTGTTTTTCTTTGTGAGAGGCAGTTTAAATATAATACATACTGATGTTTTTAATGGTGTATATTAAAGGTTAAGTTTTAAATTTGGCCCTGGTTATTGCTTTGCCTTTGTTATTTGACTTAGCAGATACCCCCACCGCAACCACCATGTCCCATTTTTCCCTTAATAGTTATTTATCGTTAGTTACATCTTTCTTTTAAATTGATTTAAATATCATGTTAAGGAGTGAGACATATTTGGCAATACATCATTTTGGTTTTATGCTTTTAGGGCGTTTTGCTTTTGTTCACTTTGATTTGACACTTTTTGGGTAGCACTATGAGCACTGTTTAGTTCATTAGTCTTTTTTTACCATAAAGACTAGGGTTTGCTGGTTCAGGTAGGCACTAGCTTCGTGCGGTGCCGAAGTAACCTAGGGACAGTGTATAGGTTCTATTTCTCTTTTTTTGCTATACCTTTAGGTCCTATCCGGCTTTGCTGCTTTGGCTGAGGTATTTTTTCCCTCTTGAGCTTACATAGGCCTTTTTAAGCACTGTCCCCTGTTGGTTGTGGTCCTGGATCACCCTCTATCCAAGAGGAGAGTTATTCGGGCATTACTTCAAGTAATTACCTTGTATCATATATCAGAGTTTCAGTCTGTTTTGTCCTCTCCCCTAGTTCTTATCATGGTAATATATGTTTTGGGCTATTCCAATTTTTTTTTATCTTAGATTCATTCAAGGTAGGGTTTTTTATTTTCTATTTTACATATTATTTCTACTTTTCTGTGCTCTCCCTCAGGGTATTCCTTCCTTTTTAGAGGACCACACTGAGATCTATTTTGGTTTTTATAATTTACGTTCAAGGGTTACCCCCTTCTTGAGAGCAAAGTTTAGGTGACCCTCCTCCAGTTTGGAGGTTTGTTGCCGTGGCACCCCCTCTCCCTACTGTGAAGGGAGTAGTAATCATAGTAGTATCATATTTCTTTGGTTTTATGCTGTTAATTATTTATTGCAGGTAATGGGTAGCCTTTAATTACGCTGTGAGTGGTGTTCCTCTCATGGTGCCATGTGAATACCTGTGATATGTGTGTCTCTGGTGGGATTTAATGCCAAAATTCAACAATGAAAGGACTCCCTTTAAACAGGGGCATTGCTGGGGGGGGGGAAGGGGGGGGCTGACCTAGGCTAGAGCCCATTGTAGGTTCCTGAGAAGATCTGTATCTGATTTTATCACCATTCCATTGTTCACTCCAAACTTCCTCTAAATGTTATTTTTTGCTCAGTATTACAATTTGTATTAAGGAGTGAGAAAAAACACCTCTAGTTGCATTTTTTTCCATTAATTTGTTATGATTTATCATACAAGAGGCCCAGTTTTGAATAGCAAACAATGTTAGGTGGAATGGAGAATAGAATTTAAAGCAGGGATGAAGCTCCTGATTAATAATTTTTTGCCTCTTAGCAATGTTTCTGGCAGTAAATGATGGTGGATCCTCCTTTCCTTTCAGGTTTCCCCCATCCTTGGTTCTGCCCAGTAGGATCTCTAGAGAGGTATCAGTATGTAGGGATCCGCTTTCTATTTAGCTAATTATTGAGAGAGTCTTTGTAGGTTGTACAAGGTCTTCTTCAGCCTGCCTTTCTATAGCGTCTAGAAGGAATGAGTAGACCAGCTATGGAATTCTCGGTCTTGCAGGAAGTTCTTCAGTTAAAGCGTAAAGGTCCAAGAGTTAATTTCGTAGAATTTAGATATAACATGTTCCATTTTAGCCATTATATGTATGTATTTTTAATTTATTATTGTTTGTGTTTGAATTTTTCCCTATATATAATACTATTTGTATTTTTGTGTGTGGTTTATCTTGTTTCTTTTTTGTCCAATTGGACTGTTTAGCCTATTGATTAAATATTAAGTTTTAAATACACATTATTTTTGCATTTTTCATCTGGTCCTAGTTACTTCCTCCATTCCTATCTTTTTCTCTTATACTGGTGATATTTATTTTATAGTAGACAGCTGCTTTGAGGTGTTGCTGCCTGACATAATATTAAAAACAAAAAGAACTAATCCTCCTGCCCAATCCAACAAATGTAGAAATCTAGGGTCACATCCAAAGCTTCAACTCTAAAAACCCTCCCCAGCAACACCTATGCTTAGCATGATCGGGGCAGCCACCCTCGTTGACATGGACCCTCTGATTCCACCACATGTCCTGACATCCGGTTTAGAAACCATGCCAGCACTGACACCAAAGCAGGGCTGGACTGGCCCACCGGGATACCGGGAAATTTCCCGGTGGGCCATCGGCACCTGGGGCCGGGCAGACACCTGGGTCTGCTGTCGGCCGCTGGGGAGGTCTTCTGGCGGCCGCTGGCGGACTTGTCCTGGCGGCCGCTGGGGGAGCTGCGCGAGCTGCGCTGGCTCTGCTCCACAGCGCGCAGCTGAATGAGACCGGCGCCGGAATATGATGTCATATTCCGGCGCCGGTCTCATTCAGTAGCGCGCGAGGGCGGGAGAGCAGAGCCAGCGCAGCTCCCCCAGCGGCCGCCAGGACAAGTCTGCCAGCGGCCGCCAGAAGACCTCCCCAGCGGCCGACAGGACATGTCCCCCAGATGCCCCCAGAAGACCTCCCAGCGGTAAAAGGCCCCCAGAAGACCTCCCCCTGGCAGGTATAAGTAATGTGTATGTCTGTCTGTATGGTGTGTGTGTGTCTGTGTCATGGTGTCTGTCTGTCTGTGTCATGGTGTCTGTCTGTATGGTGTGTGTGTGTCTGTCTGTCTGTGTCATGGTGTCTGTCTGTCTGTATGGTGTGTGTGTGTGTCTGTCTGTGTCATGGTGTCTGTCTGTCTGTATGGTGTGTGTGTGTCTGTCTGTCTGTGTCATGATGTCTGTCTGTATGGTGTGTGTGTGTCTGTGTCATGGTCTGTCTGTCTGTCTGTGTCATGGTGTCTGTCTGTATGGTGTGTGTGGTGTGTCTGTGTCTGTGTCATGGTGTCTGTCTGTCTGTCTGTCTGTATGGTGTGTGTGTGTGTCTGTCTGTCATGGTGTCTGTCTGTCTGTATGGTGGTGTGTGTCTGTCGTGTCATGGTGTCTCTCTGTCTGTGGTGTGTGTGTCTGTCTGTCTGTGGTGTCTGTCTGTTTGGTGTGTGTGTGTGTCTGTCTGTCTGTGTCATGGTGTCTGTCTGTCTGTGTCATGGTGTCTGTCTGTCTGTGTCATGGGGTGTGTGTCTGTCTGTGTCATGGGGTGTGTGTTTGTGTGTCTGTCTGTCCATCATGGGGTGTGTGTGTCTGTCCGTCATGGGGTGTGTGTGTCTGTCCGTCATGGGGTGTGTGTGTGTCTGTCCGTCATGGGGTGTGTGTTTGTGTGTCTGTCTGTCATTCATGGTGTGTGTGTGTCTGTCCGTCATGGTGTGTGTCTGTGTCATGGTCTGTCATGGTGTGTGTGTGTGTGTCTGTCATGGGGTGTGTATCTGTCATGGTATATGTGTGTTTCTGTGTCTGTCATGGTGTAAATATGTGTTTAAAAATAGTGTTTTTGCTCACCTTTTTTTTTCCCCACGCAGCGTGCTGGTCTCCCTCGACTGGCCCTGCCTCTATAGCTGAGATCATCAAGCTTGATGATCTTAGCCAATCCAATGCTTTGCTATAGGATTGGCTGCAAAACGCCACTCCAATTAGCATCTCCTCATAGAGATGCATTGAATCAATGTATCTCTATGGGGAACGTTCAGCACCTACAGAGTGTAGAGGCCCTGAATGTAGGTGCACTAACACAGGAAGCACCTCTAGTGACCGTCTGAGTGACTGTCACTAGCAGTGTCACTTTGAAGCAATGTAAACATTGCCTTTTGTCTGAAAAGTCAGTTTTTACGTTGAAAAGCCTGTAGGGACATGCTATAGACACCAGTACCACCACATTAAGCTTAGTGTGTGCGTCTGCTAGTGAGTGAGCTTGCTTGCATGCGTGTGCCTGCTAGTGAGTGAGCTTGTGTTTTTATGTCAATGAGCTGATGTATATCAGTAAGATTGTTTGTCTATGAGGCTGTGTATCAATAAGCTTGTGTGTGTCACTGAAATGTCAGTGAAATTGCCTGTGTCTGCATGTGAGTATGCTTACTGTATAATTAAACATTTTACCCTGAAAGGACCAATATTTTATATTAGAAAAAGCAATATATATATATAACTCAATCATCTGTCCTGGCAAGACATAGCCTTACATATTACACGCGACAATATATGGCGCAGTGACTTTTTTTCCAGGGCTGCTTTGTATCCCCAGTCCGGCCTGCATCAAAGTATAATCTGTCATAATCAGTTGCAGAAGGTCCAGAAGAAAGTTCACCAAAGAAATCAGACCTTGAGTTGATCCAGTTGTCTCAAGAGTTGCCTTCATAGCCAAAGCTGCAATATAACTGGGCCTTCGAATAAGGGGTCTGTTCATTAAATGTCTCTCTGTTAGAACAGGCAGAATACACACAATAGTTTCTATTTTTCTCCAAACGGTAAAGAACATTTTTATTTTCCTTTTCATTTTTATTACTTTTTGCTACTTCTCGTAACTATAGAATCAGGAAACAAATTCTGATTTCCTTCCTCTACCAAGAGATTGTTTCCTTCTCATCAAACAACTTTGCGATTGTAACGGACCGTTTTGCACACAAGGGGTAAAAACCGTTTAGGCGATCGGCCCCCTTTCCAGAGATCCAGGCACAGCTACTGCAGAACACCAAAACTCACGAACTGGGATACAAAATAGCACTCCAACTCCTGAACTGGAACCTCCCAAATAGCTGCTAGCAGATGAACAGGAAAAGCAGACAATCAGCTTACACTCCTGGCAATCAGTCTCTAACAGCATACAGTGAATCCCCACAAGAACGAGACAAGGCTCCGTGTTGAGGGTCAAGCAGTGGTCTGAGGTGCTGGCACACCCAGCCTGGTTTTTATTACAGTCTTGCAAATACAGGACCGCCCACAGGGAGGTACAAAACAACCAATCACATCACAGCTACATCCCACATATTCCCTCCCCTTATCCTGAGAGGAAACTCAATTACACATACAGTTAAAACATACTTTCTACCCAACTTTCATAACTCTAAAACAATACATCACATTCACATTAAATTACATATTTGGAATCAATCCATTCAGGGGAGCAACATATTAAAAAATGGCACAAATCAGACAAGGGGTTCAAAAGTTAGTAAAAAGTCCTTTGTGACTAAATGAAGCATGGCTTTCTGGCCCAAACCAGTTTCAGAGTCTTCTATCCTGGAGAGTAATTCAATTATCTCCCAGGACAGACACAAGACTCCATTAAGCACATGGTTGCAAAAAGACACAAAACATTTTAAATACATAAAGTCACATTTATTACATAAAACACAGACATGTAACATATCCCCAGATAGCTCAGGTCCGAGCGCACATTATTAAGCGAATGGCGCTCAGACCACACGAATATAGTTTAATCGCCATGGAGCCAAAGTCTTTACAGTCAGTTTCATACGAATGGGCTCCATGGGATTCCTATCTGGGGTATAACACATTCAAAAAATCTACCGAACCCCAGGCAGAAAAGCATGAATGAAGCTTTTCTGCAGGTAAAAAAAGATGTCTTTTAACAGGGGGCCATAGTCCAAAGGCAGCAGGCGAGCAACCAGGCTTCTCCAATGCAATGTGGCGAGATTGGTCTCGTCACAGCGATAATGTCACAACATGCCTTATCTTAGAAACTTTGTGACAGTTGATTAGTTTATGTGACACCTTTTACGATCACTTACTCTGAATGAAGAATTGCATCATCCAG
This sequence comes from Pelobates cultripes, assembly GCA_933207985.1. Taxonomy (NCBI): domain Eukaryota; kingdom Metazoa; phylum Chordata; class Amphibia; order Anura; family Pelobatidae; genus Pelobates; species Pelobates cultripes. The sequence continues at coordinate 41,939,485 of OW240917.1, forward strand.
AGCTTGCATTTCAGTTTTATTTTCTGTTTCTCTTTTAACATATGGATGGGACACCTAATTCAGTTTGTGAACGGATCGAGTCAGGAATATAGATACCCACAACATTGCATGTAGCAAACCAAAAATGGTACGCTCACTCTCATATTAACCTACATCTTTTTGGTCAACACTGATTTGTCGGAGGGAAAAAAGCTAATACAAAAAACCTGAAAACTTTTTGTTTGTATTTTTTTAGCTGCTGAAAGAACTTTTATTTAGAGTTTTGTTTTTTTCTTATTTTCAACAATATAAGTAATATATAAAAAATCAGGGTTGTCAGATTTTGACTTTGCACCTTTGGCGGTCTACGTTTTGCATACTCCTCTTGAATTATAGTCTAACAATAGCTACAGGAACCGATGGTGCTTCTCTATTCTTTAGAGAGCCTAGTATGTACATGTCCTGTCTGCACACGGGATGCATCTGAAGATTGCATTCATGTTATACTCATAAAACCCTATTATTATTTTTTTATTATTACTGGCATAACTTTTAACAAATTCAACAACTCTGTACAGTTGGGTAAAAATGCAGTACAATATACAAAGACCAATAAAGAACTGAGATCAAGTTATTAAAGCTCTTTTACACAAAGTATTTTGATAGCCATTGCGCTCGGAATCTAAAGGTTAAAGTGGAGAGTTGGGGCAAGAGGTAGTAGGGGGTATTGGAAGGTGATGGCCAGAGAGAATTAAAGGATAATTGCAGCCACCGGTAATGTGTACATGGGATTGGGAGGTATAAAAAGTAAGAAGGATACTGTTAAGCTGGATGAATCGGTGGGTAGGCAATGTAGGCAATGCTTAGGGGAATTTAAGTTATTGTTGTTACTTTTTCTTCTGGATGTTAATGTGAAAGGCCTCTGAAAAGGAATTGTAACTAGAGATCTTAATTGTGGGTAACAAAATATAACATAACACAATTAACAAATATGAGGTTTATTTCTGGAAGCAAACGCTGGAAAAATAATTCTAGAAAATGTAGAAACTAACAAAAAAAACAACAACCATTCACGTGTGTTTTGAGTTAGTGAATGCACATGTCAATTAAGGGGTGCATTAAAATTCAGCGGTGGTAACACTGATAATCTTTTCTTTGTGTTATTATCACATCAGTATTTTTGCATTTACAATCAAAAAATGTCACAAACTTGGTTATTTTTGGTGTTGAATTTGCTACGTTTCTGATGGTTCTGTCCAGGGCCGGTTCAAGGATTATTGGCTACACAGGCAAAGATGCATTTTGAAACCCCCTTGGCACCTCCCCCCTTGAAAAAAATGCGTCTTCACCGGTGTGTCTTTAACTCCCCTTTTGAATTTCTTACCCTCTTTAGTGTATTTTATCCTCCCTTTACTATGTATTACACCCTCTTGGGTGTCTCTTACAAACCCCTTGTGTATCTGTTACTTTTCCAAGCCCCTTTTTGTTTCTCCTTCCACCCTCCAGGGTCTTAGAGGAGTGGACAGGGGCAGATTGGCTGTAGAGGGGGGGACAGGAGCTGGAGGGTGTGGACAGGAGCTGGAGTGAGGTGGGGGTGGTGGACAGGAGCTGAAGAGGTGTGGGGACCCAGAAGCTGGAGAGGTGAGGGTGCCCAGGAGCTGGAGAGGTGAGGGGGCACAGGGGCTGTGGTGAGAAGGGGGCACATGGGCTGTGATGAGGAGGGGACACAGGGGTTGAAGGGGGGGCACAGGGGCCAAGAGAGGGGACAGGAGCTCTAGAAGGGTGATAGGAGCTGAGGAGGGGGACAGGGGCTGTGGTGGTGTGCACAAGGGCTGGCTGTGGTGGGGTGGACAGGGGCTGTGGTGGGGGGGCAGGTGCTCTAGAGGGGGGCAGGGATGTTGTGGAAGGCACAGGGGCTGTGATGAGTGGTGAACAGGGGCTGAGAGGGGGACACACAGGGACTGAGAGGGGAACACAGGAGCTGGAGTGGGACACAGGAGCTGGAGAAGGACAGGAGCTGGAGATGGGGGCACAGGGGCTGAGAGGATATGTGGAGAGGGCAGGGGCTATGGGGGGCACAGGTTCTTGGTTGGGTGAATAGGGACTCTAGAGGGGGGACAGGGCTATGGTGAGGGGTGTACAGGGGTTGAGAGGGGGGCAGGAGCTGGAGACGGGTGATAGGATATGTGAATGGTGCAGGGGCTATGAGGGGCACAGGGGCTCTAGAGGGGGATACAGGGGCTAGGAAAGGGGCAGCTTAAAAAAATAGTCTCCCTTAGACTTACCTTGGGCCAGGGAGGGTTGACACAGGAGCTGGAGCCTGCATCCAGCAGCCAGGGAAGTCGGCTGGCCTCTCCTGATGATGTCAGGAGGAGGGGGCATGACTTCCTCTGCTCTTCTCCCAGACTCCCCAGCGGTCCTGGGAGAAGAGCAGTGGAAGTCACCCCCCCTCCTCCTGACATCAGGAGAGGCCGGACGACTTCCCTGGCTGCTGGATGCAGGGAGAGAAAGGTGAGTTGAAAAATTTGAGACCCCAGCCAAAGGCAGGGGATTCAGGTGTTTGCGCCTTCCCCCCGCCCCCTGCTCTGGCGCCTGCCCTGGTTCTGTCAAAGTGTTGATAACTTCTCTTCACAAGGATTGTGATTACTTAAACGTAACAGGGTTATTCACTGAAATAAGTGAATGTTAAAATTAAGGCCATAGAAACCAAACTGAAAGAATAGCTCATTTACAAAAACAAAGAAAAATAAAGGGCCAATGTCTTCTCATAAAAGTGAGAAGGAGGCTCCCTGGATATGAACCAGTATCCTATAGTATAGACTGGTAAAAAATAATGGCAATAAAGGTAGTAATAACAAAACAAAATCGGAACTATTTACAAAGTAACTATATAAAGAAAACATCCTAGCCTTAAAAGGCTTTCCTATATCCATAAGGCGGCTCAGGCAGCCATAAAAAGGGGGCGTGACTTTTATCAGCTCTTCTCCCAGACTCCCCAGCAGATGGGAGAAGAGTAGTGAAAGTAACGCCCCTCCTCCTTATATCATCAGGAGAGGCCGGACGACTTCAATTGCTGCTGTGTGATGGCTGCAGGCTTCAGCTCCTCTCTCACCCCTCCCTGGCCAAAGTAAAGCCTCAGGGAGGGGGGATACGTTTTTTTTTTTTGGTAATCCAATTTTTTTTGGCAGCCCCTGTCCAACCCCCTCCCTGTGCCCCCACCACAGCCCCTGTGTCCCCCTGTAGAGCTCCTTGGCTCCCCACCACAGCCCCTGTGCCCCCATAGCCACAGCTCCTATGACCCTCTTGAGCCCCTGTGCCCCCTCTCTCAGTCCCTGTGCCCCTCCTCACCACAGCCGTAAGTTCTCATAGAGGTTAGTGTATATATTTGATGTAAGGCATATTAATCGATCTGTGTACTTGTACCCATTATATTCGTAATATATAATATACTAAAGCATAATATTACCTGCTTGGATTGAAAACCCACCCAGGTGTGTAAAGGCTATGCTAGTCCATTATGATATAGTCAAACAGTCACCTTTATGCTCTTAAAACGGGTGTCTATTACGGCACGGCAAGCTATTGGCATATCGTATAAATAAAAACATCACTAGTGAGCATTAAACCGGGCAGATTGTATCATCACTAGGAGACTAGGCGATGTACTAAATAGAATGCTGTGTAAGGAGAGGAGAGAGCGAATCATCTCTGTGCCAATGAAAACATTTGTGGTCTGTTATAGTTTGACAGACTAGTCACATATCATGTAGGTTCGAAACATCGCTGATGAACATCTAAAAAGAGTGAATTAAACCAAGCAGATGGTATCATCCTTGAGAGAGATGTATTGCTATGAATATATGTGTATGGCTATTATCTATCAAAGGATGGACAAACATGGGTGCCAAAAGGGGACATAATGAATACCAGGCTAGCTGTTTTCCCATTTGTTTATAATGGATAATGTACTTGGATATTTTTCATATCTAAATATGATAGATATTTTGAGTATATGCTATGGTGCTCTTAAGTCTGATGCAAGGCATAATAGTCGCTCAATAGATTAATAAAGTTTTCTCACAAGAATGATGGTTCTCACAAAAAATATGGTACCATAGGTTCTCGTGAAGGTTTGTATGTATATTTTATGCAAGGGATAAGAATCGATCTATGTATATTGCATAATAGATTGATAAAGTTCTCTCACAAACATTAAGTAAAACGTATATAATGCTGTGCACAACATTTGTAGTGTAATAAATTATAGTTACATATGTAGTCGATATGTATGGCTACAAAGTATGAATGGATTATGGACGGGTCATAGATTTCCCCTTGAGGACATAAACGTTGTACTATGTCTCAAATGCAAGAGAGAATGAGGGACACTCATTTAGGGAACAGACTTTCTGGTTGCAGATATCAACAAACTACCTACTCCGGTAAAATTTACGTTGACCCATAATGAGAAAGCCATCTCATTTTTGGATATCACGATATACAAAGACGGGGACAAATTAGGATATACTCTCCATCGTAAAGAAACAGACAGAAATACTCTTCTTGCTGCTACCAGTTACCATCCCAAACGACTCAAAGAGTCCCTGCCCATCTCCCAATATATGCGGGTACTACGGTACAATAGTGATAAAATAAACAGAGAGCTTCAACTTAAGGAAATGACACATAGATTTCAAAAAAGAGGATATCGAATGGACGTCCTTGAAGAAGCTAAGGCTAGAGCTATCGAGAAATGGAGCCAGGAAACACAAAGTTCACCAAAGAAATTAAAAGTTGACAGTCCAAAGATCTATTTACCACTTACTTTCCATACAGGTTCTACACAAATTCGTCGTTCCATTGATAGACACTGGGATATGTTACGTGCTGACAAACAATTATCTCCTGTGTTTCAGTTGAAACCTACCATTAGTTATAAGAGGAATAAAAACCTAAGGGATATACTTGTCCGCAGTGACCCTGTACAGAACTTAAATCAGTGCACTGATCGATTACTTTTGTCTGCTTCATCAGACATATATATCCAGAACCAGGACTTTTTTTCTACTACTATTTCTACATTACCAGGACCATACAATATAGACTGTGACCTATTCAGTTTTATTAAAGTCAAATATTCGTGATTAGTGATGTCGCGAACCCGAAATTTTCGGTTCGCGAACGGCGAACGCGAACTTCCGCAAATGTTCGCGAACTGGCGAACCGCCCGAAACTCCATTGACTTCAATGGGGAGGCGAATTTTAAAACACACAGGGACTCTTTCTGGCCACAATAGGGATGGAAAAGTTGTTTCAAGGGGACTAACACCTGGACTGTGGCATGCCGGAGGGGGATCCATGGCAAAACTCCCATGGAAAATTACACAGTTGATACAGAGTCTGGTTTTAATCCATAAAGGGCAGAAATCACCTAACATTCCTAAATCACAATCAATATGGATTGACACCTGACATATGACATATTGACACCTTGACATATGGATTGACACCTGTCCTCAGAGCCCCTGATGCACACGGACACAGAGCAGAATGTTCCCCCTACATCGGGTCACTTGGCAGATATGGATTGACACCTGTCCTAAGGATCCCTGATACACACTGACACAGAGCAGAATAGGGACTGTTCCCCCTACATCGGGTCACTTGGCAGATATGGATTGACACCTGTCCTAAGGTTCCCTGATACACACTGACACAGAGCAGAATAGGGACTGGTCCTCCTACATCGGGTCACTTGGCAGATATGGATTGACACCTTGTTACAAACTGTTATTTGTAACGGGCCCTTTAAATGGCAAATTGCCCTGCTTCCCTGGGTTGTGGAGAAGCCTATTTGCCAGCCTCCTCCCGCATGACTATGGCCCCTGGGAGATTGTGAAAATGTATGCACTTTTATTTGGTGTGTATGGCCCTTTAAGACTGTCGGTGGGCATATTGGGGCTTATGGACTCTTTATGTGACTGGTGCTGGCCCTTTAAACACCTTGGGACATCAGGAAGATTGGGACACTGCCCCTTTAAGGCCGTGTCCCCAGACTTGTTGGGGACACGGCCCCTTTAAGACGGTGTCCCCTGTGTCCCCAGACCTGGTGCAAACCCTTTGTGCCTGCCTTGCTATTTTTCCCAGGCAGAAAGTGCCCTAAAAGATGGCGGCTTGAACCCAAGTTGGTGGCGGATCAGTCACGCAAGTCAACAGGCATTCAGAGCTAAAATACAGCAGCGTGTGGATCATTTTTAGCCCAAGGCAGCTCATCTCATCAGGCCTTTTTTAATCTAATGTATCGCCCAGTGTCAGTCCCTTCGGGATCCATCCTCATTCATCTTAATAAAGGTGAGGTAATCTAGACTTTTTTGACCTAGGCGACTTCTCTTCTCAGTGACAATACCTCCTGCTGCACTGAAGGTCCTTTCTGACAGGACACTTGAAGCGGGGCAGGCCAGAAGTTCTATCGCAAATTGGGATAGCTCAGGCCACAGGTCAAGCCTGTACACCCAGTAGTCAAGGGGTTCATCGCTCCTCAGAGTGTCGATATCTGCAGTTAAGGCGAGGTAGTCTGCTACCTGTCGGTCGAGTCGCTCTCTGAGGGTGGATCCCTAAGGGCTGTGGCGATGCGTAGGACTTAAAAAGGTCCGCATGTCCTCCATCAACAACACGTCTCTAAAGCGTCCTGTCCTTGCCGGCGTGGTCATGGGAGGAGGAGGATGACTTCCACCTCTCCCCTGTTAGATTCCCGTTGTGCTGTGACATCACCCTTATACGCTGTGTAAAGCATACTTTTCAATTTATTTTGCAAATACTGCATCCTTTCATACTTGTTGTAATTCGGTAACATTTCCGCCACTTTCTGCTTATACCGGTGGTCTAGTAGCGTGGACACCCAGTACAGGTCGTTCTCCTTCAGCCTTTTATACCAGGGTCCTCAACAGGCAGGCATCATAGCATGAAAGACCCCATTTGCAATGTTAAGTTGATGTTGAAGGTCATTTCTGCCTCCCTCAGTGATCTCAATGAAGGTATGTTCTTCCCCCCAGCCACGTACAACACCACGGGTACCAGATAGGTGACAACGAGCACCCTGGGATGCCTGTTGTGGTTGGTCTTCCTCCTCCTCCTCAAAGCCACATTCTTCCTCTGACTCCTCTTCCTCACAATCCTCTTCCAGCGTTGCCGCAGGTCCAGCAAGCGATGCTGATAAGGCTGTTTCTGGAGGTGATGGTGACCACAACTCTTCCTCTTCCTCTTCACGCTCATCTACGCCTGATCCAGCACTCTTCGCAGGGCACGCTCCAGGAAGAAAACAAATGGTATGATGTCACTGATGGTGCCTTCGGTGCGACTGACTAAATTTGTCACCTCCTCAAAGGACGCATGAGCCTACAGGCATTGCGCATGAGCGTCCAGTAACGTGGCAAAAAAATTCCCAGCTCCCCAGAGGCTGTCCTAGCACCCCGGTCATACAAATATTCATTAACGGCTTTTCTTGTTGGAGCAGGCTAGAGCGTTGAATCAACGTCGGGCGCCCAAATACCGTTTCACTTCGGTATGCTGTTTCTCACGCTTTGATATCGGCAAAGTGAGCCATGGCCGTGTAGGAACGCCTGAAATGGCCACACACCTTCCTGGCCTGCTTCAGGACGTCCTGTAAGCCTATGTACTATGCACAAAGCGTTGTACGATCAGATTACACACATGTGCCATGCACGGCACATGTGACAACTTGCCCAACTTCAATGCCGCTAACAAATTTGTTCCATTGTCACAAACCACTTTGCCGATATCCAGTCGCTGCGAGTCAGCCACTTTTCCACCTGTGCGTTCAGGGCGGACAGGAGTGCTTGTCCGGTGTGACTCTCTGCTTTCAAGCAAGTCAAACCCAAGACGGCGTGACACTGCCGTATCCGGGATGTGGAATAGTACCTGGGGAGCTGGGGTGTGCCGTTGATGTGGAGCAAGACGCAGCAGCAGAAGAGGACTCAGCCGAGGAGGTTATGGAAGAGGATGGAGTAGGAGGAGTAGAGGAGGTGGCAGCAGGACTGCCTGTAAGTCGTGGCGGTGTCACCAACTCCTCTGCAGAGCCATGCATTCCATGCTTGGCAGCAGTCAGCAGGTTTACCCAATGCGCAGTGTAGGTGATATACCTGCCCTGACCATGCTTTGCAGACCAGGTATCAGTGGTCAATGGACCCTTGCCCCAACACTGTGTGCCAGAGATGCTATTACTTCCTTTTGCACAATTGAGTACAGGTTGGGGATTGCCTTTTGCGAAAAGTAATTTTGGCCGGGTACCTTCCACTGCGGTGTCCCAATAGCTACAAATTCTTTGAACGCCTCAGACTCCATCAGCTTGTATGGTAAAAGCTGGCGGGCTAATAGTTCGGACAAGCCAGCGGTCAGACGC
>OW240917.1:41947982-41965346 GCA_933207985.1 Pelobates cultripes
TAATTTCCTTTTACTATCACCTTGGGCCTGGCTGACAAATGCTGAGTCTATCATTCGGAAGTTTTCAGGGGCCTCTGGATTAAAGGGAGTATACAACCTATTTGACTCAAGCGGTGTCTAATATGGGACTTCGGCAAGGCTGCCCAATAATAGGTTCCAGTCTAGGAGTAGTAAGATAATTTTATTAGTCAGCATTTGGTGGATGAAAAAACGTTTTTGTTTAAAGTGTTAAACCAAAAACCTACCAGTAGGTGTCACCAGAGGGTAATTGTATCAAAATAATCTTTATGGGTCTAATAAGAAAACTTAACTTTTAATATATTTATACATAAAATAAAACCTTATAGCAATAAATATATTAAAATAGGGTAAGCAATCCTACTTCTATCTGGTATAAACAATGTATTATCAATGTAACTCCCGAAGATGGCCAGTAGGTGGCTTAGAGTGCCTCCCTAAAGTCAAATGAAACAAATAGACTTTAATTAATTATGTCCTATTTTATTATTACTTATTTTAATCAATGTCCACCCTGCTAGCTAGGCTTGATTAAATCTTTAGTTCTAAGATAAATTAAACATTTCAGTTTGTAGTTTAGTAAAAAGGGGACATTTTGGACAAAGCTGGGAGGGGCCCATCCAGTAACTAAAAAAAACCAATATACCATTTGATACCATTGATCATTGATTAGGGGGAGGGGTAGTACAGAAATACAAGAGTTTGAAACACAGGAACAGATAGGTATGTGGGTAGGCGGGGACAGTAGAGCAGGGGGAGTGCAAATACTGATTATACCAGCCAGAAATGGGCGTGGCTACTCTAGCTCTGGAGGATGTTTGGGGGGTTGGTAATCAGATGCCAGGGGGGGGGAGGGGATGTCCAAAGCAGTTGTAATCAAGGCCTTAGTTCTGACCACCATATGGCTACATTGTTTCCCATATGACACAGTTTAATTCACCAAGGCAATTTTCAACAATCAGTTTCCAACAGTCAATATATAGAAACTGATCATAGAATTCCAGCCTACTAGTTACAGCCACATGTACACTCTGCACTAAATTTAAGTGAAGACTGCTACATGGAGGCCATGCAGCCACCAGGACAAGCTACTCCCTACTTTTTTTTTTTTTAAACATACAAGACAAAAGACTAACAGCCAAGTGAATCAGATTATTTCAACAGAACGTCTGATTCAAAAAGCTGTACAAATATACACACAGTTTCAACAGTCACACCAATCTCCTTATCACCAGCAACACATTGCGCAGTCACTAGGCCCAAACACACACACAGGATCCTCACATGCTCAACAATATCACGACGTCGCACACACAAAATTAAATCAAAAAACCACCAAAGACTATACACTTATCAATGTAACTATTATTCAAACCATACAACTATCCACGCTATTAATCCATATAAACTAACCGATCACATAACATTTCAACAAATTAATCTCTACAATTATCTGTACTATAAATCAACTTTTGACTAACCAACTATATCACATTCTAGTAACCTCATCTTTACAGTCAGTGGTTATGGTACAGTTAGTAAGTGGTTATAATACAGTTTTAAAGTCACAGATCAGTTAGTAACAGTTATGGTATTATACATATAACATAAAACAGCAATTGTTAGTAATTTTTACACAATGTCAGTGGCTATGGAACATGTCAGTAGTTATGGTACCGAGCGCTATTTTACAGTTATACACACAATTTACACTCCCACTAGACGGCAGAGCTCTAACTTTCTAGTAGGACATACAAGTTAACCAATTCACCAACTACAATATATTTAACAACATTTACAATAATCTCAACTATTCTAACTGGCCAGCACCTCGAGAGCTTTTGATCTATTTGTACACCAGAGATTCGATAAGTTCTTCGCTGCCCAGTCACCACGTATAGCGAACTAGAGGGCAGAATTTACACCAATACCCTTTTAGTCTATTACACTATCAATAATCTAGTGGCTGGATTTACAACAGAGCACACTTAGTTAAGATAGGGTGAAATCTAGCAAACTATAATATACTACAGAGTCTGCTTAGTTTCGCCGATCTCCCCTTGCCTAGCAACCAAAATTTACACCTAGCATGCTAGTCAAGGCAGGACATCAGTGTTTGACATGAGCTATTTACACCAGAACTCAGTCTGATAATACCACCTATATTAGACGGGCTGACTACAGAGCGTCTAATGTCCAGATAAGCTTTGCGCCTTCGCTTCTTCCTTCCAGAGGGAAGGGGCAAATTCCAATAACCGGTTCCAAATATAAAACCCCTTGTGGGTCTACCGCTCTAACGGTATCAGTCTTACCTGTAAGTTCCTGGAACCTGAGTTCACACTCATCGACGGGGACACCCCAGCACTTCTTACGTAGAGGCCGATGATCTCCTGGACAACAGACCAGTGGCGCCGAGACGAAGGGAGGTCCACGCAGAAGTTCAGGGGTGCAGCCGTAGAGAACATGGGCAAAGATAGACCGTCTCACGCCTCTGCCTCTCAGCTACCGTTGAACGATGAGTTTCCTGGCCAATGCACCAAATGATACCGGAGAAACTGACGGAAGCAAAGTACAGAGAGATGGACACAGGTTTCTTCAGGAAGGAGGAGATTCTTTATTGGATCACCGATCGGGACTCAGAGGGACTAATGTCACCAAAAATACAGCAAGTTCTGAGCCCTGAACAATAGTGCAGGCTCCCTATATAGGCACATAACCCCTCCCATTAATAGCTACACCCACATATACCTTTAACCAATCAATGAGCAGAATATAGACTTGTACATCTAGTCAAACCACATGGCCCATCCAAGACAAAGGAAATAAGTGCAATTTCAGTTCCTGCATTCCTGCACATGCTCAGTACACTGACAGTATCCTAGCTACATGTAGCTAACCAACTGACACAACATACACATATGCCACATGGAGATTTTGGCCTACTAAATTTATTTTTACCGAGATTCCACCACAATACATTAAAACCACCTGCCTAATATTGCCCCCCTCGTGCTGCCAAAACAGCTCTGATGCATCGAGGCATGGGCTCCACAAAACCTCTGAACGTGTCCCGTGGTATCTGGCACCAAGACATTAACTGCAGATCCTTTAAGTCCTGCAAGTAGCGAGGTGGCGCCTCCATCGATCAAGTTTGTTGTTCTAGCATATCCCACAGATATATATATTGTCTTGGGTTTAATGAAGAAAAGTCACCAACTACTGCTCCTCAGAAGTGATGTCACTATTTATTATTATTTTTATATAAAAAGACTTATTTCAATCATCCTAGAACAACATAAATCAAGACATTACATTATGATGTATATTCACATGCATTTAATGACAAATACACTATAAGAGATTTGAAATCTGGACACAGAAAATTCTATGCTTTAATGTGACTGTCAACATTATTATGATTATGACCCCACAGAGTCCTGGGCAGGTTAGCAGGTTGACCCTCTTCACACTTTGTAAAAAGGATGGTTTTATCTTCATTGCTCTGGAACCACTTTCTAACCCACGGTGCCTATGGAGCCAACTTAGAAGCGGAGCAGTATTAAAAAAGTCTATATTTATATATTTAATAAATATATAATATTTAAATATAAATTTGTTTACTGCCCTTCCTCTTTTACCCTCTATTGTTTCTTTCTTCTTACTTGATATGTGAACCAAATGGTGTGGAAATGCTGTGTACTGCAAAGTGTAAACATAATATTTATATTTTGCAGCAAACTGATTGGACCATTTTTGCACCATTTTGGTTAATTTTTCCCAAAACAATCACATGGACACATTTTGTCCGAACCAAACACCCACATGGACAAACCATTATTTTTTTTTTTTTTGCCATGCGCAAGTCTAATGAATATCTCATATTAAATAGAGGTGCATAACTTATAGAAATATATATACAGAAGAAATTACAGAAAAAAAGGGAAGTTACATGGCTTAACTTCAGCTGTGACCACACTTTCCCCGAGCCGTAGATTTGCATTTTAGAAGAATATTTCTAAAGATGAATGTGAAGGAGAAATTACTAGACATTAAAGCAGATGTAAGTCACGTACTATACATTTTCACTGTATGAGCCAGGTATAAGGTTAATGGGCTTCTATATTAGGAAGTCTCATAATTCGGGTTACATCATTTAGTCAGTATGAATCACTCAACTTCCTTTCCACAGACAGCTGCCGCCACTTGTCAAGTCTTTTGTATACATGAAAGCATTAAAGGAAGTCAGTTACTGTACAGGGGCTTTTGGTAGACTTTCTATGCAAGGTACACACAGCATATTTCCATCATCTGCCCCCTCCTTCTCCCCCTCCGTACCTTATTAAAGTCACCAGGGCTGTGGAGTGTCCAAACTAACACCATTGGTACAGGAACACTCACGCAAAAAATCCCTGACCGCAAATATGTGTTAGGTAAACCACAGCCTAAAATAAATTTATACACTCATTAAAGACACATTACTGTGTATGTTTAAAATTGTATTTAAAGGAACACACACCAACAGGACATGTGCTTATGTAAAAAAAATGCAATGGTTACACTTTAAGTATTTGGATACTCAATTTTTATACAAAATAAATCCCCTGCTAATTTTAGAAAATGTTATGAGATGAAAAAAAAAAGAAATGGACCTGTTTAACCCCTTAAGGACCAAACTTCTGGAATAAAAGGGAATCATGACATGTCACACATGTCATGTGTCCTTAAGGAGCTAAAGGGACGTTATAGTCACCCAGAGCACTTTATCTCACTGAAGTGATCTGGGTGCAGTGGCCCTGTCCTTTGTAATACAGGTTTTTAGAGTAGAAACAGCTTTTAACTAGCTATAACGAATCCAGAAATGAGCAATGACAAGAATAATGGGACAAAATTATAAGAATAAAGAAATATATATATATTTAAAATAAAATAATGTGACAAACCACAAAAAATGTGATGAATAAGTAAATGAATAAATACATCAATAATTGCAATAGGGCTTATTTATTGAGCTGTAAATTGTGGTGAACTGAAATGCAAATTGCTAAATTTAGGCAAAATAAAAATGCATCAATTGCAGCTGTTTTTTTCTGATGCAGTGATTTTGGACTAAATTTCGCAATTCTGCTTTCATTTCACTGCAATATACTCTTTAGTGAATAAGGTCTCTCGTGTTTATTCACCAAACTGGGAAATGGGGAGAGTTCACAAGGAAATATAAAATGGAATTCCAGAATAGCTGACCTCTAAAAAATATCCATCCCTGGCAAATCTCTGGCTTACTGAATCAACACCAAGTTTAAAAAAAAAACACTTTTGGATGGAATATATCATGATGAATGACAGATGGGTATAAACACAAAATAGAAGAAAAATAAAATTATGATAAAATAATAATGAAATTTTTTTTCAGGCTTTGCCGCGCTTGTGATACAGATTTTGAAAGCAACTTAAACAGCCCAGGTTCTCACTCACCATGTTGGGGTAGAGCACACTAAAAGTCCAAAAAGAAATACAAACCAAGAAAAGGTGAAAACTCATGCATCCCATCTGTCCTGGTTTTGTCCCATCCAATAATGTCCCTCTTTTCTAGGAGTTCCATATTGTTGGTGTGTCTGAGTGTATAACAGAGCTCCACAGCCATAATACTCACAATAATGTGTCTTTAAACTACAATAAATGTGTTTCGCTGTATTACCATGAGGTGAACTAAGATGGCCGCCTAGAGTCCAGGCATTAAACAGGGCACTAGCAATAGCACCCACACTTAATAGATATCTTTCTACTGTTGACCAACAGCAACTTGAGTCAGAAGGCAGGAACCCACCACCTGTTACACCAAGGACTGGACTACCTCACAATGTGACAGACAGCCCCCTGCCACCATGCCCTTCTGCAGTTGGTGTGACTATGAACCAGCAGATGGTCTGCAGTTGACTGCATATGAGATTCTGGCACTCCAAGTCTGTATGTGTGGCAGAAATTCAGGAGCATTGTAGGTTATTAGCTAGTAACTATGAGGATTCTTGGCTAAGCATGACCCCGTGCACCATTCTTATACTAAGATTGAGGTGTTCAGGCAAACTGATAACCTGCCTAGGACCCTGTGAGGTCATAATCAATATCTTGTTTGATGAAGAGTAAGTGGAAGTAATTGAGACATGGGATAATTAGAGAATCAACAATTTCATTATTGAGAAACAAGAGAATGAGTAACATTTTTAAGATGAAGACAGCAGGATTAGGAGATTCATTTGATATAAAGAACGAAAGATTGGCAAGAATGGCCTAACTGTATTTTATTAACATTATGCTAATATGGAATCTCAGTAGAAATACACCCTGGATATTTTCTTACATTGCCCTGTATTACCAGGAACACGTTAATAAACATTATTGGCGTTCCATGACTTATTTACTCATTGGAATTCAGCCCTTTATTTTTTTGACAGTCTCACCTTCCACATGTCAAGTTTGATCAAGATCCAAAAACAATTTGATATGGTGAACTCAATCAGAGACTATAATTTGGCAACTCTCCTACATGAGTAACTACATTTGAAACTAGATTTCTAATCTAATAGATTTACAAACAAGGTGTGGAAAGGTGGCGCTATTAAAATATGGTGAAAAGATAAAATTTCAACTGCTAAAAACACTCCGTGGGTACTCCTATACACCCACCACAAAGTTTAGAGCCTTAAAACTGTAAAAGGCTCTAAAAAATGTGAGTGGATTCAAACTTAAAAACTCACAAAATCACTAAAACTACTTTGATATACTGCACAATTATTTGTATTTCTCTCTTTTCCCCTTTTTCTCTCTATGTAATACAAGTGTGACATAGAGGGTAAGTGCATATAAAGCACTATATATATATTCACTAATCTATTCTTCAAAACAACACGTAGCGCTACACTCGAGAAAAACTGAGGGTTTAAAGGTTATACCTGCAAACCTTTAAGTTTATCTGTTTCTCTAGATTTCTAATCTGTCCACCTTTGTGGACAATGACCTGGCCATATCCAATTACTTTTCCTCATCATCTGGAGATGTCCCATCCCACCCCTACATGGTAGAAGAACACATTCAAAGTAACATCACTTGCTTCACAGCCTTGTGAGCTGACTCAGTCTATATGAATTCCCCTACATCCTTTTGGGTCAAAAGAAGTGTTCATTCCATTTAACGTTTTCTTACTCTGTGTATAAAAGCTTCACCTAGATTTACCCACGTTGTTCAAAAATACCCCACCTTAAATATTTCCTAAACAACCGTTTTTTTAATTCAAAGTTTCATATATTCCATACTCCCACACCTCTCTAGGGCCAATTGTTTTAATCCACCTTGACACTCCTCTACAAGAAGTTCAATGAAGTGTATACTCCATGTTAACTCTATTCTTCCTTAAGCGACAACTTTGAACAATTTCTGAAATGCAAACCTCTAAGTTTTTGTTTCCTTAATTTTCAGCAACAGATGATTCTTGGCTAAGAAAGGCCCCACTCACTTCTTATACTAAATTAGATGGGTTCGGGTAAACTGATAACCTGCCTAGGACCCTGTGAGGTTTTAACTCTTTATCTGGTCTGATGAAGAGTTGGTGGAAGTAATTGATATATGGGATAATTAGAGAATCAACAATCTTTATTCTTGAGAAACAAGATAATGAGTAATATTTTGTAGGATGAAAACAGCAAGATTAGGAGATTAATTTGACGTTAAGAATGAAAGATTGGCCAGAATGGCCCAACTGTATTTTTTAACATTATACTAACATGAAATCTCAGTGGAAATACACTCAGGAGATTTTTTTTACATTGCCCTGTAGTACCAGGAACACGTTAATAAACATTATTGGTGTTCCATGACTCATTTACTCATTGGAATTCAACCCTTTATTATTTTGACTATCTCACCTTCCACATGTCAAGTTTTATCAAGATCCAAAAACAATTTGATATGGTGAACTTAATCAGAAACTTATAATTTGGCAACTCTCCTACATGAGGAACTACATGGGAAACTAGATTTCTAATCTGTCTACCTATGGGGACAATGATCTGGCCATGTCACCTTCCACATGTCAAGTTTTATCAAGATCCAAAAACAATTTGATATGGTGAACTCAATCAGAGACTACAATTTGGCAACTCTCCTACATAAGTAACTACATGGGAAACTACATTTCTAATCTGTCTACCTTTGTGGACAATGACCTGGCCATATCCAATTACTTTTCTTCATCATCTGAAGGTGTCCCTTCCCACCCTGGATGGTAGAAGAACACATTCAAAGTAACATAACTTGCTTCACAGCCTTGTGAGCTGACTCAGTCTATATGAATTCCCTTACATCCTTTTGGGTCAAAAGAAGTGTTGATTCCATTTAACGTTTTCTTACTCTGTGTATAAAAGCTTCACTGATTTTTCCCCACGTTCAGAAATACCCCACCTTAAATATTTTCTAAACAACTGTTTCAAAGATTCATATATTCCATACTCCTACTCCTCTCTAGGGCCAATTGTTTTACTCTGCCTTGACACTCCTATACAAGAAGTTCAAAAAAGTATTCCATGTAGTTTAACAAAGTACTCTATGTTAACTTTATTCTTCCTCAAGCGACAACTATGAAACAATCCATGAAAGACAGCACTCTGAATTGTTTGTTCCCTTATCTTTCAGTAACAGATCTTATCTCACACACACCTAGTTGAGTTGACTCACACACCCCTAGTTGAGTTGACTATTACTATTTTTTTCATATCATGCCAGGGAATGTTTGATAAATATTTATATCCAAAATACAGTTCCCTCAGCCTAATTATTATTATTATTGGCATTTATATAGTGCCAATTTATTCCGCAGCACTTTACAAAATTCTAAAGGGCTAAATTTAAAAATAAATGAGACAATTACAAATTGTTACAGTACCAATAGGTTGATGAGGACCCTGCTCGAAAGAGCTTACAATCTAGAGGAGGTAGGCTGTAAAAGCACAATATGAAGGGCATCAAGAGCTAAAGCAACCAAGTGACAGGGTAGAAAAGTAGCAGAATTGTAAGGTGAGAATGGAGTCTGGCCTTCTAAGAGAGAGTGAGAGATGGGTTTCTGAATGAACAATTACTCTGGAAGGCCATAAGCTATTCTAAAGAGATGAGTTTGGAGGGACTTCTTAAATGATTGGAGACTTGGGTAGAGTATGATGGGAGAACCAGGCTGTTTCAAAGGAGTGGAGCTACCAGCTAGAAGTTCTGAAAGTGTGGGTTAACAGTACAGATACAAGCAGTGGAGAGGAGAACGTCATCGGCTGATTGGAGTGATCGAGAAGTGTCCTACCTTTTGATTAGTGAAGAAATGTAGCGAGGGGTAGAGTTGTTTAGGGCTCTATAAGTAAGGGTGAATATTTTGAATTGAATCCTATGGGATACAAGAGCCAATCTAAGGATTGGCAGCCTTCTCATATAAATTGGGTCTTTTGGATTAAGAAATGCCTTGATCTGATGTCACTGCAGAAGTTTAATTGTTCTACCTGTCACCCTGTCCTGCAAACCAAAATGTTGGATGCAGCTGTCTGTTGGTGAGATATATCATTCTTACAATATTCAGCCATGTGCTAACGTTGGACTTGATTTAATATTGTTGGATAAGCCTTCCAAATGATTTAATATTTTTTTATTAAACTTTTTAAATGATTTTCTTTCAACATATTAAAATATATTTAAAAAAATCATATATCAAAAAATATATCAATAGATCAAAAAATATAAAAATATTACACAATTTTTTTAATAACATCAGATAATTTTAAAAGCTGTTCAAAAACATTAAATCATTTGGAAATCTTATGCAACAAAATTTAATTTGTGTTTACCTCAACTGCAAGTAACTGTCAAACTATGTAGGATCCAAGGTTTTCGAGCTGGGTACCTACATGTTAACAGTGGGAAACTCAAAGTCCACACTTGGCCACTCAAACCAGAAACCTTTCAGAAGATCACAAATTAAAATGCTTCAACCCTCAGTCGTCTCTAACCAGTTCTAGAGCTTGATCTACCAAGAATACATAAACCATGATGTATACTTACGTACAGTCTTTGCAGTCAACTGTTTTATCCATAAACATGTATGTTGCATATACTTCCCGGCAGTAGTTTTTGGTTTTATTCTCTATATTTTCCAAACAAATTCTAGTACCCCCACTGACAGGCGAGGAGGGGGCCTGTATATATTAATCTCTAATATTCCTAGTTAAGGTTCTTCCTGCGGATTGTCAATACTAAAGGTATTTTTCCATTAATAAATACGTAATATCTATTACCTTAACATTTATTTAGTCTAATGCAGCGGTTCCCAAACATATTTACTATGTATTTAGATTAATTTAAGTTGTTATTTTGGGACTTTCACTTTACACTTAAAGTGCTCCATTTTTAAAGGGCCATCCAACTACGCTGGTTCCTCTTTCTTGGAACACACATTGTATATATCAATGTTTGTGTGTCGGTGTGTATCTTTGTTTGTGTATATGTTGGTGTCTATATGAATTTGTGTGTAGGTGTCAGTGTATTTATATGTATCTGTGTGTATGTATGTATGTATGTATGTATGTAGTGTATGTGCATACATCCAAGCAGTCAAACACCACCACAACATACAAACATACTCCTGCAAGCTAACACAAATATTACATACAAACACACCCCTGTATTCAAACTCGAAAAGGATATACAGACACAACCTTTCACTCACACACAAATACTACACACAAATGTACATCCGCATTTAAAAGTGAACATAACATTCAAACACACCCCTGCAATCTAATGCAAACATTATATACAAACACACCCTGTATTAAAACCCTAAAACTATATACAAGCATCCCTTCAAACACCAACACTGTACATTACACTATAGCGCCAGTAAATGTCGCAGCACTGTACAGATATACAACCTAGAAATTTTGACTTGAGGTGCCTTAAAAACCTATTCAAATATTAAGGGAGGCTCTAAACCTAAAAAGTTTGGGAACCACTGGTCTAATGAGATTGCTTAATTTTAAGTTAGGGAGGAGAAACCCTGGTTACATAATTTTGGGTCAAAAGAGGTGTTCATATAATTTTCTCTTCAATGGCCAAAAATTAAAAAGCCAAAGCATTCATACTTTGTAACTAAACTAAATATACTTTACAGAACGTCTTGTAATTAGTGGTTTAATAAATTCATCCAGCAGTATTATTATTGCAAGTGACAAGTCCATAGAACACGTGCAGGAAATTGATGTCAGTACTGTGATTTCTCCATTCCTGGCTTAGATGGACTTACCTCGGTGGAGTTCTTTAGAAATGTACTAACTCCAGGAATCAAGCAAATGGCGTCACGGCTGATGTATTCTCAGTAGATCAAGCTCTAGAACTGGTTAGAGATGACTGGGGGTGAAATCCAGATTCGATTCTTTTACTTTCAATACTTGTATAAAACGCTTCTAGTTTCATTTTTACTGCACTCGCGTTTATGCAGTATTTGGTAACATAATACATATCTATAAAAGACCCCAAATAAATTCCTGCCCAACATAAGTGTTTTGTATAAAAAGTCAAACTCAGCTTTGGTCACAATTTGGGTTTCAGCCCAAAAAACAGTGTTGTATCCCTCTTTAATCAATGTCAACTTTTTAGGCTCTTAACACATAGAGGCAGACTCAATGTCCACTTTATTTGGTATACCGACATTTAAGAATGTATCATGTGGCTGCAACTCAATATATAAAGCACGCAGACATGGTCATGAGGTTTATGTGTTGCTTGACCAAACATTCACCTGGGCAATACGCATGTAAACAACCTTTACCTTGTCTAACTCAAATCATTATTACAAGGTAACTTTAAACATTGTGACCACATTTGTGTTTTGAAGTAGTCATGGTGCAAGGGCCCTGTATAAGTAGCCTTTTTTCAGTAAAAAAAACCTGCACATAAAAATATCTGCTGAAACACCTCCTGTATGCTGCCAAGTCTCTGATACCAGTCCTCTCGAGGAGCACTCGCCCACCGACGTTCCAATGTTCTGTTTTCTACCTCTTGGTTTCCATGTTTTTCTTTTCCATGCCTCCTCTGCGTGGGACATTTTCTTCTGATGTGTTTTTGTCTTTGTTTGTGAAACGATGAAAAAAAAAAATCTTAAATAAAGGTTGGAAAAAATAACCATTGCACATACCTAGAGAGGCGTAAATCCACTTCTGCCAGCTTTCATTAGCCAGCCTGGAACAATGTCCTCTTTATGTCATGCCATAAAGGGGACACATCAAACTACGATGCATACACTCAAGAAAGTCAGGCTGTCCGGAAAGGGGGCTTCAATGTGAAGACAGAAAGCCCTCGAATTCCTGTAAGTGTGATTAAATATGCACTTTTCTCTGGGTCTCCAGAAGCATGTCAAAAAACCCAGGATGGAATGACAGAGCCCTAGAATTGGGACTGTCCCGCCGGATTCATGACTGTTTGGGTGCTTGATTTAGATGATAATGCTCTAAAAGAATTACTGACAGCTCTCAGACCACCAGCCTTACATAAAAGAGACCTGGACAGTTGTAACCATCCAATCTAAGCAGCCAAAGCAAATTGAGAAGGACTCACTGTGGACAAACTAATCACCAATATCTGTGCAAACCTCTTCAAAAAGTTAACTGTTAGTTTCTCCTGGCATTAGTGGTTAGGCAATTAAACGGTGTCTCAAACACAGGCTAGAGCTCTTCCGACACTTTTAATTGTATACCCTCTTTACCCCAATGACATTTGGTTTTTATACCACTAAACCACAATCCTCGTTCCTCTTTTTCTCAACAAGCTTGTGATGCAGCTAGTTAGATCTTTCTCCCCATCTACATTTTCACTTCTACCAGAAGACTGAAAACTTTTGCTTTTATTGTTTACCAATGCAAGCGATTACCCCGTAATTATTATAGTAAACTCAACAATTTTGTCTTCTCTCAGGCCGGCCGTAACCAACCTGATTACCTGTTAATCCTGCCTGATCACGTATTGGAAGTCACCTTGAATTGTATTGAAAGCGATAGTTTTGTTTTTGATTTTACTTTTTAATTAATGTTATGGGTCTTTTTTTTCTTGTTCTTCTTTAATTGTGGCCAAACCATTGGCAGGCATGAAATCAATTGAGAGAAGAACAGGTGGCTGAGGTGTCAATGACACAAGTAGTGTGATAGATGATGTAACGGATCACCTGGCACCCCGACTGGGTACCTCAGTTGAAGGATGCTCCTAGCGCTTACAGAGGGCTCCAAGCACTCCGCAGACACCACAACCACCGCAGACCCCACTAACCACCGCAGCTTGGTTGAGGTCTCGCCATCTCCTACCCACCCTGGACCTACGACAAGGCTCCAGGTTCCAGTGGGTGAACCTCTCCTCCAAGAGAGTGAAGCAGGAACAAGTTCTTTAAAGAGCTTAGTAGTGATTAGCTAAGGGAGTATGCAGAGCATAGCAATCCCTTGTAGTGATATAGCAATTCCCCCAATAAGAGACAGGACTCTAGATTGAGGGTGAAGAAGAACTGTCTGTACTGGCACATACAGCCTCTTTTACTCACATTCTACAAACATAGTACTGCCCACAGGGTTTTGAAGAACAACCAATCAACACATTACAACACAGCTAACACTCCCATTCATTACATCATAAATCCTCCCCTCTGCCTGTGATACAATTATCTCAACACAATAGACTAACTTAATTATCACAGACAGGAAAACACAGTATTATAAAACATATCACAGGGAACCCAAAACATGCAATAACCCCATAAAAAATATATCCTCGGAACCGGGGCTGGGTGAACCACATATCCAAAATTCACCCAGATCCTTTCAGTAGTTTGGAAGATACAGTTTAATGCAGATTCCGCAGAACATATACAGGCTATATGAAAAATAATTACTGTTAAATGTGTCCCCTGTTCTATAGTTTAAAACTACTGAACAATGTCTTTGTGCATCAAATACCGGCGAGATGGCACCATGTAGAAAAGTCAAAACAGTGTCTGTGAGTTAAAATGGCCGCCATCCATTGTTCTCACCATGTGCTTCATCCATTGTTCTCACCATGTGCCTCCGATACATGAAATGGTGGCCACCCAGTAACTCCACAGTATGTCCCCAGATGGTTCCTAAAGGGCCAGCAGGAGCATAATAAAATACAGTATGCCCAAATCAGTTCCTTAAA
Source organism: Pelobates cultripes (assembly GCA_933207985.1). Lineage (NCBI taxonomy): Eukaryota > Metazoa > Chordata > Amphibia > Anura > Pelobatidae > Pelobates > Pelobates cultripes. The sequence continues at coordinate 41,962,239 of OW240917.1, forward strand.
GGGCAATACATCCCAGGGCCATAGTCGCAGGGCAGGAGGTTGGCAAACAGGCCCCTCCAAAAACCAGTGGTGAGGTCACTTTCGCCACAGATGATGCGACTGCCCAGAAAGGTGTTGTGTCACATCACTGCCCTTTCTATCCAGGAGTGCCCATATTACCTTTTAAGGGCATTGCACCTGTTCTAAAATACACTCTTACTTTTCATTAACCCTTTGACACCAGGTAACCGAGACGATCTGTTGGTTAAATGGAACACCCATGTGTCATACAATCATATCATGAGACAGTCTTATGGCCTTACAGTATGTTTCAGATGGAGAGAGTGCAAGGGATGTTAATTTCTCCAGGAATCAATGGCTCTTAGATAGAAATGTAAGCTGTCCAGCAGGGGTTTGTAGAATAGGAAGTTTACTACTCAGTGAACTAATAGCAGCCATACCATGGCTACTATCAGTTTACACTTGGCCTAAGGGCCGCCAACAGTTTGTTGCAAACATTATGGTCCTGGGTGGCCAGGTCTGCACGGGGAGACCCTCTGATCTTGTAATCTGCTCAGGGAGAAAGAACTATATGGGTCCCGGGGAGCCCGGGGACTATAACCATACTGTGCATATATTTTAGGGGTATGGCTCTCTCTCTCTATATATATACATATACACTTGTGGGCCCTGCTTATAATGGAGAGGGGGTCCAGGAGAATCCAAGACCCACATCCAGCAATATTAATTCGCCGCCATTGGTTACCATGCTAATGCTCCGCAAGGCACACAACATACAGTACCCCCTTCACAAACACAGACACCGTATCCATGACACACTACATCCACTACACACACTGCATTCACTACACACAGGGCATTGGCCCCAGGCAGCACTTTAACAGGTGCAGCAGAGGCGGCTCTCTAAACTTTAGGGCAGACTAATCAGTCGGGTCCTCGGTCAGTGACCGAAGGCCCAACACCATGAGGGGGCCCGGCGGCTTGTCCTGTATGCCGCCAGGCCCCTCCATCAGTCTGCCCGGAGAGAGCCTCTGGTCTGCAGCTCCGCCGAGTGCAGAGCTGCAGACCATGTGATGGACGGCCTGCGAGCTCCCAGAGCGTTGACACGGGTTACCCTCACTAGGCCCTCCACAATGTCACCCTCACACCCAGCCCCTCACCACTGTCACCCCCATTGTCACCCCCCACTGTAACCCCCACCGTCACCCTCATACCCTGCCCCCGCACTGTCACCCTCACACCCTGCCCCCTCACTGTCACCCTTACACCCTGCCACCCCACTGTCACCCTGACACTGTCATCCTCATACCCTACCCACCCACACTTTCACCCTCACACCCTTCCACCCCACTGTCACCCTCACTCCCTGCCCCGCACTGTCACCCTCATACCCTGCCCCTGATCTGTCACCCTCACACCCTGCCCCCTCACTGTCACCCTTACACCCTGCCACCCCACTGTCACCCTGACACTGTCATCCTCATACCCTACCCACCCACACTTTCACCCTCACACCCTTCCACCCCACTGTCACCCTCACTCCCTGCCCCGCACTGTCACCCTGATACTGTCACTGTCACCCTCACACCCTGCTGTGAAAGAGATTTTAGTCCAAGTGGTTCATGCAGCTTGAGGATATTCCACAGGGGAAAAACATGGATAAAATCAGCACACTAAGTACAGGAGGAAAGGGGTCAGAACTGGAGTTGGTAATAAAACTAAAAAGCGTCAGCGTTTCTAAATTAAATGCTGAACAGACAGGAGGCTGATGTGGTTATGGTGCTTAGAGTAATCCTTTAAATAGTTTCCTTTATTTACTTCCAGAGAACTACAGACTCAAGAAGTCAATCTAGCACATTGGTTTTTAACCTTTCTAAACAGGAACCCAGCTGACGTGTGTTAGTTTATGTTTGATTATGTTAGATTGGCAATGTATTCTTCAATCGTAAAATTAAATCAGTGACCCGTTCTTCAACTGCTATGGAATATATAACCAAATTAAGTATGAAAATGCCTACATCAGATTCTTCCCAGTCTCTGAGAGCTCTTCTTTGCATGGGGGAAGACAATTCTACTGCAGTAAACAGGCTGTGGGCAGATGCCTTTGGCCTTATAGATATTATTTGCTTTTTCCAACAATTGGGGACTTCCTAAAAACAAAAGGTGACTCAATCTTGGATTCTTACGCAGGGTTTAAGAACCACTGACCCTAGTACATTACAGCAAGACCACATGTTAAGCGGTATCTATACATTATTAAAAGATACATTTAGCTATATAGAGTTGGCCAATAATCCCTTAATTATACCGAGCTGCAGAAAAAGTCCTTCTTGTAATATATATTTCTCATCTTTCTTCTTCCTGTTGGATGGCTTGCTGTGATGTTAATGTACATATATTATAATTCTTCTGTGTCAGTTAGAAACAACAATATGTTTACAACTTACGGTTTCTTTAGGTTTCTGCTTACAATTAATAACATATAATAAAATATCAAAGGATGTTACAGGATGATGGATATTGAACAGCAGATGGATGCGTTTTTGTCATTAAAATCAGAGAATTTTTCAACTCACTCCAACACTCCAGTTAAAGGGACACTATAGTCACCAGAAAAACTACAGCTTAATGTAGTTGTTATGATGTCTATAGCTGGTCCGTGCAGGCATTTTAATGTAAACACGGTCAATTCAGAGAAAAGGCAGTGTTTACATTTCTCTCTAGGGACACGTCCAGTCGCTGTCACTCACTTTGCATGGAGACGCTGAACATTTCTCATTTCCTATGGCAAAGTATTGGATTGGCTGAGATCAATTTTGATGATCTCGGCCACGGAACTGGATTGGGGCAAAGCCAGCGTCGGCAGGGGAGGTGAGGGGCTACATAGTTATATTGCAGCTATAGTGACAGGTATACATGTTTGTGTTCTTTTAAATAGATGATGTATATGGCTAAACATTTCTTTGTGTAGTTATGTCACTCAAATAAGAATATAGATATGATTCCTATTATTTCGGAACCACATTCCAGAATTCTCAGAAAAGAAAGTCATGTGACATTGATATCGTCTGTTACTTATACTCAGTCCAGACCAGTGTTAATTTTGTC
>OW240917.1:41965446-41985396 GCA_933207985.1 Pelobates cultripes
AAAATCGTAAGTCCTTCGCCCGGATCAATTCCCACTGCGTCGCGATTTAAAACGGCCTTACTTTACGGCCACACGCTTTACGGCCAAGTCACAGGCATATTTAACCCGTTTGCTTCCGGCATGATCGCGGTATACTGTGCTGACTGACGGTTCGTTTTTCTTGTATTAACTAAACTTCTTGTCTTCTGCAATATCTGTATCTATAGCTGTTTTTATGTTACCATTGGTATTTATTTATGCAATTACTGGAGCAAATCCCACCTTTTTAACTACATTTAAAATAAGTATTTATTTAGGTTATGGTTTCATTTTATTAACAGATATGGCATTATTAGTTATATTGGAATTTCTTCATGTTATATATATATATATACATATATGGATTTATGCATAAACAAGCTTTACATTATTTATAAAATAGCTCATGTAGGACTCATGTTATTAATTATGTTTTAGAAAATTACGCTTCTATCACACCATGTACACACGTTTTACATGGCACTTATAATTCTGACTTTTTCTTTGTGTACTCAAAACGACATACCAAGTACACAAGAACACGGTCTCAAAATCTCACAAAACTTTCGGGTTGAATCACACGTCTTGATTCAACCACACATACGTCACGTTTTTTTCCTGTTTTTTGGGGATAATTTCTAAAGTATTTTCTACCTCATACTTACCTCTTTTCGTGGCTTACATTCACGGCCTAACATAGACTGTATTGTTTTAAAACTGGCACCATATTATACTACAAATCACTAGCATTACTAAATCATACGCGTTAATCTTGTCACCATAGAGACATATTATACACACCCCTAATCCTGGTTACCAGGACCATACCACATAACATGGCCAGTCAGGCCACTACCATTCATAAAAATTCCCCCTCCATATGTACTAATAGAACTCATCAGCTAACTAGTCCAATTGGTATCATAAGATCCAATTCTCACACTATCATATCTGGTTTTCTATCCCTTTAGGTTTTTTCCAGGTTTTCTATACCTGTCGCTTATCAAACTCATACATACTACCAGGTACGTTAAGCCTGCTCACGCCACATATCACATACTGTTCCATCTCTACTTAGGACATAGAGTACTAGCAAATTTTAGGGGTTATAGGCCCAAATAGGTATCTCCCCTCTGGGCATCCTGCCTATCGTTTAGTGGTCCGCAAGGCCAACACCCCGCCTCAACGTTTCGGAGGTAATGCCCCCCGGGCCACATGTGAGTTAGCCGCCTCGCAAATTATAGAGAGGGCGCCACCTGTCACTCCCTTCCCCTGTTTTTCTTGTATTGTCACCGAGAGGCCTACGAACTCCTGCCACTACGTCGGGTGGCCTCAAATAACCCCTCGCGCCAACGCATAGATAGAGCCTCTCATAGCCACTTGGCAACTAGCAGGGCCTCACCTGTCACCAAAGAACAAGATTAATTTTTCGCCTCATCCGGCATAATTAGCCTGCCAGTACATCCCCTGGGGTTTTTCACGCTAACCATATATTTTGTCATCTAGTATGTCTCAAGAAGGGGTAGAGGATTTCTCCATCCCGAGTACTCCGGCTAGAGCAAACACCCCATCACAGGAGGAAGATACGGCTAGTCCAGCATCTTTCAGGTCATGGACTATCCCTCGCATCACTAGCGAACTCAGGAGACGACAAATCCCTTTTCCAGCCACAGCAAGGAAAGCGGAACTTTACAAGTTACTGCACACCTCAACCGATAACATGGATGCTGGGGAAGGGTCGAGCCAGTCTAACCCAGGAAACATACATGGCATGCTCACATCCCTCATGGCATCTATGAGCAAGGTCAATTCTAGGCTGGAGAAACTTGAATCGGTCACTACAGCCCTCACTATGGCTGGACCAGCCACGGCAATCCCTCCATCAGTGGTGGAGTTGCAATCAGTTTCTCTAGCCATCACCTCGGATGACCAAGAGGTTTACCCTGCCCACATGATACCTGAGCACCAAAAAAAAAAAAGATATCCTGGAAGGTAAAGATGTCAATCTGGCCTCACTACTAATTGCCTCCCAGGATATAGTGGAACATAAGACATACGCTTATGACGATATTTCTGTGGTGGTCAAATCTAGGGATGCACGATTAAATAGGAAGCTAACCATTCCAGAATTTGTATTAGCTTTTGGCATTTATCGTGATGTGATCTGTACGGTATATCCCCACAGACGTGAGGAGTTTGACTTATATATGCACAGGCTGGTGGACCTGGGCAACAAATATGGTGGGTCAGCTTTCTATGACTACCATAGATCCTTTTCTGCCAAAGTGTCTGGCGCCTTCTCACAGTACGGGACAAGGTCCAACTGGAGCAAGATTGATACGATCATTTTCTGCAGGCACTTTGCAGGTCCAAGAGCACCGGCCTGTGCATACTGCTCCTCCATGGCTCATACTGCCAATTTTTGTCCGACCACTGCGAACGAACCTACTACATCGCAGGGCACTAGTTCCGCTGGTTCGGCAGAGAGAACACCCAAAGACAAACTGGGTCGACCTATCAAGTTTTTGGGGAAATCACAAATATGTAATAATTTCAACGTCGGTGCATGTAATTACAGTGGATGTCGGTTATTGCATATATGTTCAAAATGTTTTAGGGCACATGCGAAAACCATGTGTCCAAATAAAATGTACCCTAAGCAATACTTAACTGAGATAAATATTTCTGTACTCACGGCATTACTGTCACAACATCCATCTAGACATTTGGTAGACTTCATCATCACTGGTCTATCACAAGGATTCCATACTGGTCTCATACACATGCCTTCAGGAATCCTTGAATGTCCTAATTTACAATCTGCACAACAAAACCCTACAGCGGTTAGCACACTCATAGCCAAAGAAGTGGCAGAGGGCTTCCTATTGGGACCCTTTCAGTCCCCTCCTTTTTCCACATGGCGGACAAACCCCATCGGTATTGTCACAGGGAAATCTTCCCACAAACAAAGACTTATCATCGATCTGTCTGCACCTCACACCTCTGCCACACCTAGTCTGAACTCCCTTATCCCCTCTGAGGAATTTTCACTTCAATACTCCACCATAGATCACGCCATTACGGCTATCATGCAGGCAGGGGTCGGAGCATGGCTCAGCAAGACTGACATAACAAATGCCTTCAAATTATTGCCTATCCACCCTACACTATGGCACCTACATGGCATTAAGTGGGCCGGGCACTACTACTTTTTCTCACGCTTAACGTTTGGTTCAAAAAGTAGTCCGTCCATTTTCGACGTATTCGCCGAAACATTATGCTGGTTATTATTAAATGTAGCCAGATGCCCTACAGTTATACACTACCTGGATGATTTCTTACTGATCGAAGAAAACATTTCCCCTCCCAGTAGCCTCATAGAAACCATCAGTCTTTTTAAACAGGTGGGTGTTCCAGTCTCCCCCACAAAAACTGAAGGACCAGATACAGTCATCACCTTTCTTGGAATCATGCTAGACTCAGCCACCATGCAAGCCAGCCTGCCACGCACCAAGATAGAGAACATTCTTACCAACATTAACCTCTACATACACCTCGGTACTTGCAACCGCAAAGAATTGCAGTCTCTACTTGGGTCACTGAACTTTGCCATGCGCATTATACCTCAAGGCCGGGCTTTCATCTCACGGCTCCTATACATGTTCCCACTGTTTAGACATGATGCACACAGGTTACCCCTGGATACCCAAGCCACGGCAGACCTACTTATGTGGAGAAACTTTTTAACCACCTGGAATGGGAAAAGCATGTTCCTCCCTAAATTGTCTGACTCCTCACCTACCATCTGGTCAGACGCGGCGTCTACCACAGGTTTTGCAGCAATTTACGGGAATGAATGGCTTTGGGGTAGCTGGCCTCCAGAGGTTCAGGACCTGGAGGGTTTTTCCACTACCTCAGCTCTATTTGAGATATATCCCATTGTGGCAGCTGCCGTGACATGGGGGCATCTATGGGCAGGTTCGTCAGTACGTTACTACTCAGACAAACAAGCAACCTGCCACATCATAAACAAAGGCCAATCCAAGTCACTGACCATTATGAGGTTCTTGAGGAAACTCACCTGGTTGGCTGCGTGCCATAATTTCTTCTTGTTTTGTGTTCATGTCCCAGGTGTATGTAACACGGCTGCTGACAATTTGTCTCGTTTCAATTTACAGGCTTTTCGGCAAATACTTCCGTCATCCGCACGCACAGCCACGACCACTCCACCTTTCCACCAGCTAGTTATGGACTAGACGCTATCATGCAACATAGCAGGACATTGTCACAATTAGCACTGTCCCCCAATACCCGGAGAACCTATGACAGGGCTTTCCTTCTATTTAAAAGATTCCTGTCACTACACAACATCACACAACCTTTCATTATGACATCTTTGTTGGGTTTTGCTTCTTTTTGCCACTTCAAATTTAAGTTATCTTACAACACAATCAAGCTATATCTGACAGGCGTACAGCATCACATGCTAACATTACAACCAAACAACACAAGTTTCATGTCCTCCTACCAGATCAAGAACATCCTTAGGGGTATCCAGAGATCCGAACCCCCACGTACTGCGCAAAGGCTACCCATAAACTTCAATATTCTCAAAGATTTATCCAACCTACTAGATTTAAAACCCTTTGCGAACAACACAAACCTTGTTATAAAAACCGCCATATACGTGGCTTTTTATGGGTTCTTGAGACCAAGAGAATTTACCGCCATCAACACATCCCAGTCCACTCACATTCTGCTTCATTCACACTTAACAAAACACATGGATTACTATATCTTAGCTCTGCATCACTCCAAAACCAATCAACACGCATCCCCGGTAGAGGTTAGATACTATCCTACCCACAACGAGTGGTGCCCCGTCACATTACTGGACACATATACTCAGCATTTCAAAGCATCACCATCTCAACCACTTTTCTGTCTACAAGGTTCGGTACTCACTACCACCACCTTCATGACCCACGTCAGGTTTCTACTTACACAACTAGGCCTAAAATCAGCTAACTATTCGGGCCACTCCTTCCGCATAGGGGCGGCCTCCACAGCGTCCAGTGCAAACATTCCAGTACATGTTATCAAGTCACTAGGGCGCTGGAAGTCTTCTGCATACTCTAGATACATACCTAACCCGGTACAAGAAGTTAGAAATGCCTTTCAAGATATGTCTGGTTAAAGTATGTATATTGCTCATTTCGTAATAAAAGTTTATTTTCTACTTTTGCCCTCTTTATTTGCAGGCCTACCTCATCGTCAGTTCCGGCACACCACAACCGACTTGCTCTTTTAATACCATCCCACACTTATCAGTGTTTGTATCTTCTGTACTATCATGAGCCCTTAACACAAGTATTAAGGCCTTTTGGCCTATAATTGTGGGAGGGGCGTATGACTCACCTTCTCCCTACTTAAGGGACACCCCTTACCTGGCTCCATACTGTTCGAGGTCAGAGCTGCATCACCCTCCCACCCACTCCTCATTTATTAACTCCTTTTCTCTTACATTTCTTCTTGGTGGGCCCTCTTTATTTGCAGGCCTACCTCATCATCGGTTCCGGCACACCACAACCGACTTGCTCTTTTAATACCATCCCACACTTATCAGTGTTTGTATCTTCTGTACTATCATGAGCCCTTAACACAAATAAATATATATATATACACATTATTCCACAACATCAGCACTGTAAATTTATTGCACTAGTAATTTTCTCTTGCATTTGAGACATAGTACAACGTTTATGTCCTCAAGTGGAAATCTATGACCCGTCCATAATCCATTCATACTTTGTAGCCATACATATCGACTACATATGTAACTATAATTTATTACACTACAAATGTTGTGCACAGCATTATATACGTTTTACTTAATGTTTGTGAGAGAACTTTATTAATCTGTTATGCAATATCCATAGATCGATTCTTATCCCCTGCATAAAATATACATACAAATCTTTACGAGAACCTATGGTACCATATTTTTTGTGAGAACCATAATTCTTGTGAGAGAACTTTATTAATCTATTGAGCGACTATTATGTCTTGCATCAAATGTACATACAAGCCTTTACGAGGACTTAAGAGCACCATTGCATATACTCAAAATATCTCTGTCAGGGGTCAGAGGTCTCCCCTCCTCCTACCTGTCGGCGAGCGGCGTCTCCTCTCCGCCGCTCACCGCTCGCGTCCTCCACCCCTCCCAGCGGCAGCATGTATAACACTGCATGCTGGGAGTTCGCAAATTTAAAGCAACAGTACCACAATCACAGTGGGAGGCGTAGATATCTCCCACGTGTGATTGTTAATTCTGATTGGAAGTTATCCAATCAGAATTAAGCAAAGGGTATTTATACTTACCTTTCCTGTCTCTCAGTGCCCTGTTGTGGTCTTGTGATACCTGTAGTGTAGTTTTCTCATGTTGCTCTCTGGTTTCCGATTATTTGGCTCGTTATTACGATTATCCTGTCTTCTCCATTCCTTTGACCTTGGCTTGTTTCTCGTTCTCCCGTTTTCTGGCTCCCTTTACTTGGCTTGTCTCCTGACCATTCTTAGTGTGCTTAGCCCGGCCACTCTAAGGACTGGTATAGCACCCTCCCTCTCTGTGGCCTGTTAGCGTGTTAGGTTCCGGAATCGTGACAATCTCTCATATTTAGATAGGAAAAATATCCAAGTACATTATCCATTATAAACAAATGGGAAAACAGCTAGCCTTGTATTCATCATGTCCCCTTTTGGCACCCATGTTTATCCATCCTTTGATATATAATAGCCATACACATGTATTCATAGCAATACATCTCTCTCAAGGATGATACCATCTGCTTAGTTTAATTCACTCTTTTTAAATGTTTATCAGCGATGTTTCGAACCTACATGATATGTGACTAGTCTGTCAAACTATAACAGACCACATATGTTTTCATTGGCACAGAGATGATTCGCTCTCTCCTCTCCTTACACGACATTCTATTTAGTACATCGCCTAGTCTCCTAGTGATGATACAATCCGCCCGGTTCAATGCTCACTAGTGATGTCTTTATTTTTACGATATGCCAATAGCTTGCCGTGCCGTAATAGACACCCGTTTTCAGAGCATAAAGGTGACTGTTTGACTATATCATAATGGACTAACACATCATTTATCCACCTGGGTGGGCCTTTCAATCCAAGCAGGCAATATTATGCTTTAGTATATTATATATTACGAATATAATGGGTACAAGTACACAAATCGATTATTATGCCTTACATTAAATATATACCCAAACCTCTATGAGAACTTACGGCTGTGGTGAGGAGGGGGCACAGGGACTGAGAGAGGGGGCACAGGGGCTCAAGAGGGTTATAGGAGCTGTGGCTATGGGGGGCACAGGGGCTGTGGTGGGGGGCCCAGGAGCTCTACAGGGGGACACAGGGGCTGTGGTGGGGGCACAGGGAGGGGGTTGGACGGGGCAGCCCAAAAAAATTGTATTACCAAAAAAACAACAATGTATCCCCCCTCCCTGAGGCTTTACTTTGGCCAGGGAGGGGTGAAAGAGGAGCTGAAGTCTGCAGCCATAACACAGCAGCAATTCAAGTCTTCGGGCCTCTACTGATGATATAAGGAGGAGGGGCGTGACTTTCACTACTCTTCTCCCATCTGCTGGGGAGTCTGGGAGAAGAGCAGATAAAGTAACGCCCCCTTCTTATGGCTGCCTGAGCCGCCTTATGGACGCGCCGGCCCTGTTTGCAGTGCAAGATATAGGAAAGCCTTATAAGGCTAGGATGTTTTCTTTATATAGTTACTTTGTAAATAGTTCCGATTTTGTTTTGTTATTACTACCTTTATTGCCATAATTTTTTACCAGTCTATACTATAGGATACTGGTTCATATCCAGGGAGCCTCCTTCTCACTTTTGTGAGAAGACATTGGCCCTTTATTTTTCTTTGTTTTTCTAAATGAGCTATTCTTTCAGTTTGGCTTCTATGGTCTTAATTTTAACATTCACTTTGAATTCTTATTTCAGTGAATAACCCTGTTATGTTTAAGTAATCACAATCCTTGTGAAGAGAAGTTATCAACACTTTGACAGAACCAGGGCAGGCGCCAGAGCAGGGGGCGGGGGGAAGGCGCAAACACCTGAATCCCCTGCCTTTGGATGGGGTCTCCAATTTTTCAACTCACCTTTCTCTCCCTGCATCCAGCAGCCAGGGAAGTCGGCCAGCCTCTCCTGATGTCAGGAGGAGGGGGGGGGTGACTTCCACTGCTCTTCTCCCAGGACCGCTGGGGAGTCTGGGAGAAGAGCAGAGGAATTCATGCCCCCTCCTCCTGACATCATCAGGAGAGGCCAGCTGACTTCCCTGGCTGCTGGATGCAGGCTCCAGCTCCTGTGTCACCCCTCGCTGGCCCAAGGTAAGTCTAAGGGAGACTATTTTTTTTTAAGCTGCCCCTTTCCTAGCCCCTGTATCCCCCTCTAGAGCCCCTGTGCCCCTCATAGCCCCTGCACTCTTCACATATCCTATCACCCCTCTCCAGCTCCTGCCCCCCTCTCAACCCCTGTACACCCCTCACCATAGCCCTGTCCCCCCTCTACGGTCCCTATTCACCCAACCAAGCCCCTGTTCCCCCATAGCCCCTGCCCTCTCCACATATCCTCTCAGCCCCTGTGCCCCCATCTCCAGCTCCTGTCCTTCTCCAGCTCCTGTGTCCTTCTCCAGCTCCTGTGTCCCCTTCCAGCTCCTGTGTCCCCTTCCAGCTCCTGTGTCCCTCTCCAGCTCCTGTGTTCCCCTCTCAGTCCCTGTGTGTCCCCCTCTCAGCCCCTGTTCACCACTCACCACAGCCCCTGTGCCTTCCACAACATCCCTGTCCCCCTCTAGAGCACTTGCCTCCCCACCACAGCCCCTGTCCACCCCACCACAGCCAGCCCTTGTGCACCCCACCACAGCCCCTGTCCCCCTCCTCAGCTCCTATCACCCTTCTAGAGCTCCTGTCCCCTCTCTTAGCCCCTGTGCCCCCCCTTCAACCCATGTGTCCCCTCCTCACCACAGCCCCTGTGCCCCCTCACCTCTCCAGCTCCTGGGCACCCTCACCTCTTCAGCTCCTGTCCACCACCCCCACCTCACTCCAGCTCCTGTCCACACCCTCCAGCTCCTGTCCCCCCCCTCTACAGCCAATCTGCCCCTGTCCACTCCTCTAAGCACCTGGAGGGTGGAAGGAGAAACACAAAGGGGCTTGGAAAAGTAACAGATACACAAGGGGTTTGTAAGAGACACCCAAGAGGGTGTAATACATAGTAAAGGGAGGATAAAATACACTAAAGAGGGTAAGAAATTCAAAAGGGGAGTTAAAGACACACAGGTGAAGACGCATTTTTTCAAGGGGGGAGGTGCCAAGGGGGTTTCAAAATGCATCTTTGCCGGTGTAGCCAAAAATCCTTGAACCGGCCCTGGACAGAACCATCAGAAAAGTAGCAAATTCAACACCAAAAGGGACTTGAAACATTACAGAATACACTTAAAAAAAATTAACCAAGTTTGTGACATTTTTTGATTGTAAATGCAAAAATACTGATGTGATAATAACACATAAAGAAAAGATTATCAGTGTTACCACCGCTGAATTTTAATGCACCCCTTAATTGACATGTGCATTCACTAACTCAAAACACACGTGAATGGTTGTTGTTTTTTTTGTTAGTTTCTACATTTTCTAGAATTATTTTAACAGTGTTTGCTTCCAGAAATAAACCTCATATTTGTTAATTGTGTTATGTTATATTTTGTTACCCACAATTAAGATCTCTAGTTACAATTCCTTTTCAGAGGCCTTTCACATTAACATCCAGAAGAAAAAGTAACAACAATAACTTAAATTCCCCTAAGCATTGCCTACATTGCCTACCCACCGATTCATCCAGCTTAACAGTATCCTTCTTACTTTTTATACCTCCCAATCCCATGTACACATTACCGGTGGCTGCAATTATCCTTTAATTCTCTCTGGCCATCACCTTCCAATACCCCCTACTACCTCTTGCCTCAACTCTCCACTTTAACCTTTAGATTCCGAGCGCAATGGCTATCAAAATACTTTGTGTAAAAGAGCTTTAATAACTTGATCTCAGTTCTTTATTGGTCTTTGTATATTGTACTGCATTTTTACCCAACTGTACAGAGTTGTTGAATTTGTTAAAACTTATGCCAGTAATAATAAAAAAATAATAATAGGGTTTTATGAGTATAACATGTATGCAATGAATACACATCTTCAGATGCATCCCGTGTGCAGACAGGACATGTACATACTAGGCTCTCTAAAGAATAGAGAAGCACCATCGGTTCCTGTAGCTATTGTTAGACTATAATTCAAGAGGAGTATGCAAAACGTAGACCGCCAAAGGTGCAAAGTCAAAATCTGACAACCCTGATTTTTTATATATTACTTATATTGTTGAAAATAAGAAAAAAACAAAACTCTAAATAAAAGTTCTTTCAGCAGCTAAAAAAATACAAACAAAAAGTTTTCAGGTTTTTTGTATTAGCTTTTTTCCCTCCGACAAATCAGTGTTGACCAAAAAGATGTAGGTTAATATGAGAGTGAGCGTACCATTTTTGGTTTGCTACATGCAATGTTGTGGGTATCTATATTCCTGACTCGATCCGTTCACAAACTGAATTAGGTGTCCCATCCATATGTTAAAAGAGAAACAGAAAATAAAACTGAAATGCAAGCTCTGGATGATGCAATTCTTCATTCAGAGTAAGTGATCGTAAAACGTGTCACATAAACTAATCAACTGTCACAAAGTTTCTAAGATAAGGCATGTTGTGACATTATCGCAAAGTTGTTTGATGAGAAGGAAACAATCTCTTGGTAGAGGAAGGAAATCAGAATTTGTTTCCTGATTCAATAGTTACGAGAAGTAGCAAAAAGTAATAAAAATGAAAAGGAAAATAAAAATGTTCTTTACCGTTTGGAGAAAAATAGAAACTATTGTGTGTATTCTGCCTGTTCTAACAGAGAGACATTTAATGAACAGACCCTTTATTCGAAGGCCCAGTTATATTGCAGCTTTGGCTATGAAGGCAACTCTTGAGACAACTGGCTCAACTCAAGGTCTGATTTCTTTGGTGAACTTTCTTCTGGACCTTCTGCAACTGATTATGACAGATTATACTTTGGTGTCAGTGCTGGCATGGCTTCTAAACCGGATGTCAGGACATGTGGTGGAATCAGAGGGTCCATGTCAACGAGGGTGGCTGCCCCGATCATGCTAAGCATAGGTGTTGCTGGGGAGGGTTTTTAGAGTTGAAGCTTTGGATGTGACCCTAGATTTCTACATTTGTTGGATTGGGCAGGAGGATTAGTTCTTTTTGTTTTTAATATTATATCAGGCAGCAACACCTCAAGGCAGCTGTCTACTATAAAATAAATATAGAAACATAGAAACATAGAATGTGACGGCAGATAAGAACCATTCGGCCCATCTAGTCTGCCCAATTTTCTAAATACTTTCATTAGTCCCTAATCTTATCTTATAGTTAGGATAGCCTTATGCCTATCCCACTCATGCTTAAACTCCTTTACTGTGTTAACCTCTACCACTTCAGCTGGAAGGCTATTCCATGCATCCACTACCCTCTCAGTAAAGTAATACTTCCTGATATTATTTTTAAACCTTTGTCCCTCTAATTTAAGACTATGTCCTCTTGTTGTGGTAGTTTTTCTTCTTTTAAATATAGTCTCCTCCTTTACTGTGTTGATTCCCTTTATATATTTAAATGTTTCTATCATATCCCCCCTGTCTCGTCTTTCCTCCAAGCTATACATGTTAAGATCCTTTAACCTTTCCTGGTAAGTTTTATCCCGCAATCCATGAACCAGTTTAGTAGCCCTTCTCTGAACCCTCTCTAAGGTATCAATATCCTTCTGAAGATACGGTCTCCAGTACTGTGTACAATACTCCAAGTGAGGTCTCACCAGTGTTCTGTACAATGGCATGACCACTTCCCTCTTTCTACTGCTAATACCTCTCCCTATACAACCAAGCATTCTGCTAGCATTTCCTGCTGCTCTATTACATTGTCTGCCTACCTTTAAGTCATCAGAAATAATCACCCCTAAATCCCTTTCCTCATATGTTGAGGTTAGGACTCTATCAAATATTCTGTACTCTGCCCTTGGGTTTTTACGTCCAAGATGCATTATCTTGCACTTATCCACATTAAATGTCAGTTGCCACAATTCTGACCATTTTTCTAGTTTACCTAAATCATTTGTCATTTGGCTTATCCCTCCTGGAACATCAACCCTGTTACATATCTTAGTATCATCAGCAAAAAGACATACCTTACCATCAAGACCTTCTGCAATATCACTAATAAAAATATTAAAGAGAATGGGTCCAAGTACAGATCCCTGAGGTACCCCACTGGTGACAAGTCCAAGCTTCGAATATATTCCATTAACTACAACCCTCTGTTGCCTGTCACTCAGCCACTGCATTACCCATTCAACAATATTTGAATCCAAACTTAAAGAATGCAGTTTATTGATAAGCCTTCTATGTGCAACAGTGTCAAAAGCCTTACTGAAATCTAGGTAAGCAATGTCTACTGCACCACCCTTATCTATAATTTTAGTTACCCAATCAAAAAAATCAATAAGATTAGTTTGGCATAATCTCCCTGAAGTAAACCCATGTTGTCTCTGATCTTGAAATCCATGTGTTTTTAGATGTTCATCAATCCTATCCTTTTTTTTCTCATTTATCTTTTTTATTGGTGCAAAACAAAAGATCATACATTTTGCAGCGCAGTGCAAATGCGACATGCCATTTCAATCACAGGCGCAGCTGTGGATTCCCTATTCCAAAGATTAGCCCCACATATTTCTTGTGTAAGTCTGGAGTCTTTTCATCATCGTCCAGGATGGTATGACCTTGGACTTTCCGCACCGAGGAGCGCTTATATCGTGTGCTGTGACTCATCCTTCGCTCGTGTTATGTGTCGTTTCGGTGTGGGTAGGAACAACTGCTTGTGCTGCACATCTGTTACGCTAGCTGCATTGTAATTGTTATATAACTTTTAACTAGGGGATGGAGGATGGGTTACATAAGGAAAAGGAATTGCATTTTATAATGGTTTGTTGAATGTGACCCTGTGTGTGACCCTGTTGCCCCTGTTCAGCCTTTTAACTCTCAGACGGCCAGCTACTCCATTCTCTGTCATATCTCTCACTACAGCCGTTTGCTCTACTTGCCATTTTTTCATATTGACTAATCCTGTCCATTCTGTTATTTACATTGATTGCGGCTGGTGTTTGATTGCTCTTCCAGCTGCCAGCCAACATTATTTTCGCTACCGTGAGTATGTTAAGGATTACTTTTCTGTGTGGATGGGAGGCAATAACGGGTGCTATGTGGAGAATGTAATGTTCTGGCTTCATGGGTAGGGTGAACCCTGTTTTATCTAGTATGAGGGAGTGAACCTTTTCCCAGTGGTCTGCTAGTAGGGGGCAAGCCCAGAAGATATGAAGTATGGTTCCCTCACTTATGTTGCACCTCCAGCATTTCCTGGACGTGCCCGGGTACATGTGTGCTAGTCTTTGTGGTACCAGATACCACCGCATTAAAACCTTGCAGTAGGCTTCCCAGATCACAAGGGGCTGTCGCGGTGATCAGTGTTTTGTAGCATGCTGACAGTGGCTTTACGTGCCTGGTGGAGAGTATCTGTGTCATGTTAGGTGGGGTGAATCCTATCCTTTAACATGGTTTCCATCACTTTCCCCACTACTGAAGTAAGGCTTACTGGCCTATAGTTGCCCGATTCCTCCCTATTACCTTTCTTGTAAATGGGCACAACATTCGCTAACTTCCAATCTTCTGGGACTACTCCTGTTAACAATGATTGGTTAAATAAATCTGTTAATGGTTTTGCTAGTACACCACTAAGCTCTTTTAATAGCTTTGGGTGTATTCCATCAGGTCCCATTGACTTATTTGTCTTTACTTTTGACAGTTGAAATAGAACATCTTCCTCTGTAAACTCATGTGTAATAAATAACTCATTTATCCTTTTTCTCAACTGAGGTCCCTTTCCTTCATTTTCATCTGTAAATACAGAACAAAAATATTCATTGAGGCAGTCAGCTAGACCTTTATCCTCTTCTACATACCTTCCTTCTTTTGTTTTTAATCTAACTAATCCTTGTTTTACTTTTCTTTTCTCATTTATGTATCTAAAAAATGTTTTATCCCCCTTTTTTACTGACTGTGCTATTTTCTCTTCTGTGTGTGATTTGGAAGCTCTTATAACTTGCTTAGCCTCTTTCTGCCTAATCTTATAGATCATTTTGTCTTCCTCACTCTGGGTTTTTTTATAATTCCTAAATGCTAACTTTTTGTTTTTAACTATTTTGGCCACATCTGCGGAGTACCACAGTGGTTTCTTGAATTTTTTGCTTTTACTGACAAGCCTAATGCAATTTTCTGTTGCCTTCAATAGTGCAACTTTTAAATAATCCCATTTCTCTTGGACTCCATTTAAATTGCTCCAGTCTGATAATGACTCCTCTACCCATATTCTAATTTTAGAAAAGTCTGTTTTTCTAAAGTCTAAAACTTTTGTTTTTGTGTGGTGTGACTCAGTCACTGTTCTTATATTAAACCACACTGACTGATGATCACTGGATCTTAAACTTTCACCTACAGTAATATCTGATACCAAATCTCCATTTGTTAACACTAAATCTAGTATTATATCACCAGTATAAGAGAAAAAGAGAGGAATGGAGGAAGTAACTAGGACCAGATGAAAAATGCAAAAATAATGTGTATTTAAAACTTAATATTTAATCAATAGGCTAAAGAGTCCAATTGGACAAAAAAGAAACAAGATAAACCACACACAAAAATACAAATAGTATTATATATAGGGAAAAATTCAAACACAAACAATAATAAATTAAAAATACATACATATAATGGCTAAAATGGAACATGTTATATCTAAATTCTACGAAATTAACTCTTGGACCTTTACGCTTTAACTGAAGAACTTCCTGCAAGACCGAGAATTCCATAGCTGGTCTACTCATTCCTTCTAGACGCTATAGAAAGGAAGGCTGAAGAAGACCTTGTACAACCTACAAAGACTCTCTCAATAATTAGCTAAATAGAAAGCGGATCCCTACATACTGATACCTCTCTAGAGATCCTACTGGGCAGAACCAAGGATGGGGGAAACCTGAAAGGAAAGGAGGATCCACCATCATTTACTGCCAGAAACATTGCTAAGAGGCAAAAAATTATTAATCAGGAGCTTCATCCCTGCTTTAAATTCTATTCTCCATTCCACCTAACATTGTTTGCTATTCAAAACTGGGCCTCTTGTATGAGAAATCATAACAAATTAATGGAAAAAAATGCAACTAGAGGTGTTTTTTCTAACTCCTTAATACAAATTGTAATACTGAGCAAAAAATAACATTTAGAGGAAGTTTGGAGTGAACAATGGAATGGTGATAAAATCAGATACAGATCTTCTCAGGAACCTACAATGGGCTCTAGCCTAGGTCAGCCCACCCCCACTTCCCCCCAGCAATGCCCCTGTTTAAAGGGAGTCCTTTCTTTGTTGAATTTTGGCATTAAATCCCACCAGAGACACACCTTTTACAGGTATTCACATGGCACCGTGAGAGGAACACCACTCACAGCGTAATTAAAGGCTACCCATTACCTGCAATAAATAATTAACAGCATAAAACCAAAGAAATATGATACTACTATGATTACTACTCTCTTCACAGTAGGGAGAGGGGGTGCCACGGCAACAAACCTCCAAACTGGAGGAGGGTCACCTAAACTTTGCTCTCAAGAAGGGGGTAACCCTTGAATGTAAATTAGAAAAACCAAAATAGATCTCAGTGTGGTCCTCTAAAAAGGAAGGAATACCCTGAGGGAGAGCACAGAAAAGTAGAAATAATATGTAAAATAGAAAATAAAAAACCCTACCTTGAATGAATCTAAGATGAAAAAAAAATTGGAATAGCCGAATACATAGATTACCATAATAAGAACTAGGGGAGAGGACAAAACAGACTGAAACTCTGATATATGATACAAGGTAATTACTTGAAGTAATGCCCGAATAACTCTCCTCTTGGATAGAGGGTGATCCAGGACTACAACCAACAGGGGACAGTGCTTACAAAAGGCCTATGTAAGCTCAAGAGGGAAAAAATACCTCAGCCAAAGCAGGACCTAAAGGTATAGCAGAAAAAGAGAAATAGAACCTATACACTGTCCCTAGGTTACTTCGGCACCGCACGAAGCTAGTGCCTACCTGAACCAGCAAACCCTAGTCTTTATGGTAAAAAAAGACTAATGAACTAAACAGTGCTCATAGTGCTACCCAAAAAGTGTCAAATCAAAGTGAACAAAAGCAAAACGCCCTAAAAGCATAAAACCAAAATGATGTATTGCCAAATATGTCTCACTCCTTAACATGATATTTAAATCAATTTAAAAGAAAGACGTAACTAACGATAAATAACTATTCAGGGGAAAATGGGACATGGTGGTTGCGGTGGGGGTATCTGCTAAGTCAAATAACAAAGGCAAAGCAATAACCAGGGCCAAATTTAAAACTTAACCTTTAATATACACCATTAAAAACATCAGTATGTATTATATTTAAACTGCCTCTCACAAAGGAAAACAGTAATTAGCTCAGAGAAAATAAATAAATACAATTTTAAAAAATTGTAGATGTTCTATCAACAAGCCTTTGATAGCACCTAGCGCCTTCTATTAAGCATGCAACTACAATAGGCGGCTATAAACTGGACATTCAGATACAAATATTAAACATATTTCCTAGGTGAAAAAAATAACGGTTAGCCAAGCCGGTAAAAAAATTATGTTCCAAAAAAAAATCAAAAATCCATGTGTCAATGAAAGGATCCAACAACTCTCACTTTGTTGAATAATGCTGTTAGAGGGATGACACTATTGTGGCCAGGTATTGGAAGGAATACTTTATAAATCAGCGGGAGTGGGACCCTGAGTTTGTTTTCCTAGCACTATAGTGGTCCTTTAATGCTAAGTGTGAGGATGGAAAGTACTACATTGCAGTATTAAGTAGTATTGTGTGTCCATTAAAATAAGGTGGATCTAACAGCCTTGTGAATAGGATTAAGAGCTTAAAGGACCACTATAGTGCCAGGAAAACATACTCATTTTCATGGCACTATAGTGCCCTGACGGTGCCCCCACCCTCAGGGTCCCCCTCTCGCACGGCTCAGGAAGGGGGAAAGGGGTAAAAACGTACCTTTTTCCAGCGCCAGGCAGGGAGCTCTCCTCCTCCGATCCTCCTCCTCTCCGCCCATTCGGCTGAATGCGCACGCGCGGCAAGAGCTGCGCGCGCATTCAGCCGGTCTCATAGGAAAGCATTCACAATGTTTTCCTATGGACGCTTGCGTGCTCTCACTGTGATTTTCACAGTGAGAAGCACGCAAGCGCCTCTAGCGGCTGTCAATGAGACAGCCGCTAGAGGCTTAGGGGGAATGCTTAACCCATTTATAAACATAGCAGTTTCTCTGAAACTGCTATGTTTATAAAAGAATGGGTTAACCCTAGCTGGACCTGGCACCCAGACCACTTCATTAAGCTGAAGTGGTCTGGGTGCCTAGAGTGGTCCTTTAATGCCAAAACAGACCGTTGTGACATTTAGCTGGTGTGATTAAGTATGATGTCCCCTTTCATTCATTAAAATATTCTTCGTAAGCTAACCAGGCCAACTCAACTTTAAATATTCACAGGATGTTGTTAGCAACATTTTAGTATTCCTAGTAATGTCTTTGAATCCTGTACATTTTGAATATATATTTCCCTGAAACTTAAAGCAATTCAAATGGTTTTTATTGGCATTATATTTATTTATATTTGGGGGCGATTAGATTACATTATCCATGACTCATTGTAAGAATTCCCCAGTATATGTCAATGCATTTTCTTGAGTAGCTCTTAGATGATTTTACTGCCACTCTGTTTCACTTTTAGAAACTTATGCAATGTATAATATTGTGAAATGTTTATTGATGAGTATTTCCTTTTTGTTTCTTGAATAGATACCCTGACAATCTATCTCTGGGAAGCAACAAATCGCTTTCTGAAATTAACATGATTTGAGTCTATGCTGTATGCATCTAAGTGCCTCCTTGTAGTATGTTGAAGCAGCAGAATTGATTTAATCCATGCCACAATTTTCAGAGATTTCTATCCTAATTCTCATGACCTTTCTGCGGCTTTTGACACTGTCGATCATCCGCAGCTTCTTCTCATCCTCCGCAATATCGGTCTACAAGATATTGCTCTCTCCTCATGCTCCTCCTACCTCTCCCAGCGCTCTTTCAGTGTTTCTTTCTCTGGCTCTGCTTCTTCTCCCCAACTCCTCTCTGTTGGTGTCCCCAAGGTTCAGTCCTTGGTCCCCTACTGTTCTCCATCTATACTGCCTCCCTTGGTAAACTCATTAGCTCCTTTGGCTTCCAATATCATTTCTCTGCAGATGACACGCAAATCTACCTGTTCTCTCTTGATCTCTCCCCGTCCCTCTTGACTAATGTCTCTAACTGCCTCTCTGCTGTTTCTAACTGGATGGCTGCCCACTTCCTTAAACTAAACTTGACCAAAACTGAAATTCTGGTCTCTCCTCCCTCAAGTGTTGTGTCTGTCTCCCTCAAAGTCAACGGTGCTTCCATCAGCTCCACCACGCAGGCTCGCTGCCTAGGTGTTCTCTTTGACTCCGACCTCTCCTTCAAGCCTCATGTTCAATCTATCGCCAAATCCTGTCATTTCCATCTCAAAAACATTGCGCGCATCCGCCCCTACTTAACGCCAGATGCGACTAAGGTGTTGGTCCATTCCACTGTCCTTTCTCGCCTTGACTACTGTAATCCGCTTCTCAGTGGTCTTACGTGCTCCCAACTTGCGCCGTTAATGAATGTGCCATAATGAATGTGGCGGCGAGGCTTATCTTCCTGTCCGCCCGCACCTCCCATGCCTCACCCTTCTGTCAGTCCCTACATTGGCTTCCTATAAAATATAGAGCTCATTTTAAAATTCTGGTTCTTGCCTTCAAATCTCTACATAATGCTGCTCCCACCTATCTATCCTCCCTTATACACAAGTATGTCCCGTCTAGGCCCTTACGATCTGCTGAAGACTTACGTCTATCTTCTGTCTGTACTCCACTCCCTCTAGCATGTAAGCACATTGAGCAGGGTCCTCAACCCCTCTGTTCCTGTGTGTCCAACTTATCTGGTTACAACTACATGTCTGTTCGTCCACCCATTGTAAAGCGCTGCAGAATTTGACGGCGCTCTATAAATATCATAATAATAATAATAATTAACTTATGGACTATTTAAGCATAATTGGTTACTATATTTTCAATGTATGATTAGGGCCGAAACATCGCCCTTTTCTGGGGTGGCTTACCCTCCAATAAATTCACTATCAGCACTTCTGAGTGTTGTCTGCATTTTCTACCAAAAAGCAAATAGCCCCTAGGGGAAGAACCCCAAAGGGCACAGAAAGGGAAGTCCCTGGGGGATCTGTATGTATAAAATATACCTTATATTGAGAAAATTTAAAATAATACAATAAGGTGTTCCTCGATATTAAGTACATCCATCTAACTTGTGTATAATAGTTTGAAGAAGTCATACTGTTACGTTCACTGTTATATAAGTTAATGGGTACCTCAGCAGTAATGTAAGATTTAGGACTACAAGTGTAGGTGACGTGAAACAGGCATTATTTAAGCGACCTTACGACAGGTTATTTTGATCCTATACATAGGAATAACGGTCATAAGTGGTTGTTACGCACGACTATTGTAGCGGAGACACGATTTTAGTGTGTAT
>OW240917.1:41985496-42007313 GCA_933207985.1 Pelobates cultripes
TTATTCTCTATACGGGCCCTGTATGATTTAGGTTCAGTTGGTTCATTTATTCACTGTCGATTTTAAATTCACGATTCTTGTCAACACCTTGTATTATTTTTAATTTTCTCAATAAAAGGTATATTTTATACATACAGATCCCCCAGGGACTTCCCTTTCTGTGCCCTTTGGGGTTCTTCCCCTAGGGGCTATTTGCTCTTTAGTTTACACAATACTGTGAGGGTTACCCCCTTTATGGCTGTCCCCACACACATCATGTAGTTCCCTGTGAGGGTACTAATTTACTTCTTATTTCAATGTATTTTCTACTGACCTGGATTTTGATGCAGAATTGTGATGTCTGCTTTCATATAGAGCACTTCCTTGGTCGATAGCCAGACTGTTAAATGGTACCTGAATGCAGGGTGACGTCTTTCCTATAGCTTCTAGTGACTGTCTACCAGACTGCTACTACAGGCACTTGCTGGCCTTTCATGAGTTTGACTCTGTGAAGCGACAGTGGATGTTCACACGCTTTGCATGAGGGCGACCAGAGTTTTCTTAAACCCCTTTGAAAAGTACTGAATCAATGCTTTCATATGAGGAAGGTCTCATGTGCGTGGTGCTCGCAGCATATGCACAATAGGCCCCCCCATTAGCTGATGTCAGTGGCAGAGGAGCCTGACACAGCACTGAGGGACTTTGGCTCTCTGATCCGGTAAGTGAAAAAAAAGGTTTATTTAAATCTCTATTTGCCTTTGGGGGGGCAGGCATGAGGGAGAGGGGGACAGAGGGACCCTTTAGTGTTGGGAATACATTGTTGTATTAACGTTTTCCTTTAAACCATTCTAAAATGGTAAAAATTTGAATACTTACAATAGGGAGCAGGGTCACAAGGGCACCACTGGTACTATAAGCACGCGGAAGTGGATATGGAGCTTGTAGTGTTACTTTAACAAAGCACCTGCACAGTATGGCTAAGATTCTTATCCTTCCATTCTGGTGGTGGTGGTCCCCATGGTAATTGTCAACCCAAATGTGTAAAGAAAACAAAATCAAAATACTTTCCTGCACACTACTACAATATACATTTAAATAGCAAAGGTTCTAGTACCACTGCATTGGTCATTAAAGTGTAGGCTCACAAGCCAATAACAGGCAAACCTCTTAGGCAAGTCCTATGCCTGGTCTGCCATACCGAAGAAGCACAGCTACGGATGCGCCGTAAAGTGTGAAGATGACCAGCTCCTCGTCACCCTGTGACAGGGCTCCTCTCAGCGCCCCTCCTTCGGCTGCCTGGACAAGGGCAGTCCACTATGAAACATCCCGATGGGCACCCTAGGCGAATGCCTAATTCGCCTAACTGTTGCGCCCGCCCTGCTAATCACAGGTTATGTCAGATAGTTAGCCTAAAAATTTAAAAAGCCAGGTTTATTCTCTGGTCTAAAGGATACATTATTGCATCAAGGAAGTTAAAATGCCAAGCCAAATAAACCAAGATGAAATTTGAGAATTTTTCCAATTTGGCTATTTTGGTCTAACTTGTGATATTCCACAATCCACAGTTTTATGAAAAAAAAATGCAATAATGGAAATAGGACAGTTGGCCAATATTATAAAATGATGCCTGCTTATTTTTAATTTTCAAGAGCTGCCTGCCATATTCAGACACACAGTGTAAATCACCTGACTTATCTCACTGTGATGTCAGACAGAGACATCATCATTGTTACCTATACAAACCCCATGCATGTTACCATCTGCACAGAGCTCAGATAGGCTTGTGATAGTGAACTGTGTTTGTCACTGCACCTAACTGAAGTGAACATTTATTGACTGATTATGGACGGTGGGCAAAGGAGGAGAAGCCAAAGAGTCCGTAATAGACAGGAAGAAGCAGCTTCCCGATCAAGTAAGTGACAGCTACACATTTGCACTATTCTTACACAAACCGTGTATCCCTTGGACATCCTTCTCCAGCATGCTGACAACAAACATTATTTGAGCACAGTTTTAATATTGGCAACCACCTTTTCTTGCTGGCTAATGTTGCTGGTGCAGGTGGACTTATACCTCTGTAAATGTTATCAAGTATCTCAATATGAGCCGCATTTCACACTGAAACACTGCACATACAGACTCCTTGCACCATGAACACCTCAAAACACTTGGTGGTGGGGGGGTCGGGACATGGTTTGGCAGTAACTGTTTAATTATACTTTTTACATTAGGGTCTCGGGGAAGGCATGCTAATCACAGAACAAACAGATCTCGAACGCCATTGGCAAGGCAAGAAACAAGGAGGGGTGGGAGAAGCCGGAGTCCTCATGTCCCGGAAAGACGCCCCACCAGAAATACCAGACAAAGTCAGGGAATAGGAAGGGAACGCAGAGGAAGGCAAGAAAATTCCCCAAGACGGGGAACTGAAAGAGTAACAGACAGAGCAAGAACATTGCATTTAAGGACTCGCAGGCGCAGAGACAGATCTGAAAGTGAAGGAGGAGAAGATAGGCAAAGACCAGGGAGAAGCAGATCTCCCTTAAATCGTAATGATGTGCCACCTCCTCCTATCGGATATATTGCTGGTGTACAGGAAAATGTAGTAAACCAGCCGGCTGAGAATAATGAAGGAAATCGCCAGCCAGTGCCTGTTCAAGAACCTTCTCAACCTGCTAATGCTCAAGATGTGGATAACAATGAGCCTCCTCTTGCACAAAATGAGGACCCTCCCCAACGTATTCCACAAAATGAGGACCCTCCCCAACGTATTCTACAGGAAGCCCAGGGAGATGATGACCAAGATGAATGCAGCATTTGCTTGAGTGCGTTTGACCGTGGAGAGGAAATCATGCTGCTGCACTGTGGTCACAAATTCCATATTGAGTGCATACAGATGTGGCTGCAGAGGCATTACACCTGTCCCATGTGCAGGGCAGTAGTTATAATGTAAATGAACAAAGTTCCGCAAAATGGCTGCTGGATCTGACTTCAACCTGCAAAAAAGGTGTGGACCTTCTAGAATTATACCTATACACTATTTACCTTAGAGAAGAAATAGAGAGAGTTATTGAAATAAATAAATACGTCATGATTTTATATAGGTTACTATATTACAGGTTAAAAGGTATCGTGTTTGTCCACTTAGTTTAGTTTATTCAAATAATCCTTCCAATTAAATATCAGATTCTGTTCCATTGTCAGTTCATACCGATATGGCTGGAGGAGATTTTCACCTATTTCAACTGCAGAGTGGAAATAATTCTGGATTTCAAGCTGCAATAAAGGTATGTACCTCTAGAATTAGACTATACCCTAAAGGAGAGACAGGGGTGTGGATGGGAGAGAGATATAATTTCATAATTAATAACTAGAGTCTCGGACTAGGATATGTTACTCCCAAAACTGATAAGCAAATAAATTCCCCCATACACAAAGTAATCATAAAATCTTACTTGTATATAATAATAGTATTCAGGTTAAATTAGAAAGCTATAATGTCTGTCCACTCAGTTTGGTTTATTCAAATAAACATTTATTTAAATATTGCATTCCATTTCATTCTCGTGGCTGCAGGAGAATTCCATCTATTCCAACTGCAGAGCTAAAATAATTCTGGATTTCAAGCTCCAATAAAGGTATCTACCTCTAGAATTAGACTATACCCTAAAGGAGAGACAGGGGCGTGGGTGGGAGAGAGATATAATTTCATAATTAAAGGACCACTATAGTGTCAGTCTCAGGGCCCCCCTCCCGCTGGGCTGAAGGGGTTAAAATCCATTCAGCCACTTACCTTTATCCAGTGCCGGGCTTCCTCAACGCTGGTGACTTCTCTTCCCCCTACGACCAGTGGTGTATTTAGGATTTGGGCTGCCCTAGGCAGGACGGTGCTTGGGCACCCCCCCCCCCAATTTAAATTTCCCCACCCCTTCCTGTCAAGGCCGCACTTTGACAGACGCTCACTCACTGACAGACGCACACTCACTGACAGACACACACTCTCATACCACACAATGGTTTATATTGGCCCCGAATATATTTGTATAATGTTATCATATCCCCTCTCAAGGCGACGTTTTTCTGATCTAAATAGGTTTAAATTAGTTAACCTGTCTTCATAGCTGATATGTTCCATTCCTTTTATTAATTTTGCATCCCGCCTCTGCACTTTTTCTAGTGCCATAATATCCTTCTTTAGAACAGGTGCCCAAAATTGCACAGCATATTCAATATGGGGTCTTACCAGTGATTTATAAAGAGGCAAAATTATATTCTTGTCCCGAGAATGAATGCCCTTTTTCATGCATGACAATACCTTACTGGCCTTGGCTACTGCTGATTGACATTGCACATTGTTGCATAGTTTGTTGTCTATAACAATTCCCAAGTCCTTTTCGTGTGTTGTTATCCCTAATTCGCTTCCATTAAGGGTATTCGTTGCTTGTGTATTCTTTACGCCGAAGTATATATGCCATTTGAGTGCCCAGTCCCCCAGTCTATCTAAATCCCTCTGCAGCAAAGTAATATCTTGCCCACATTGTATTATTTTACAAAGTTTTGTGTTATCTGCAAACACTGAAACATGACTTTCAAACTGACATACAATGACATACACACACACTATTACTTGGACACTGTCTTTCTGAATGCTTTCCTATGGACGTTCAGCGTGCTCAACACGATTTTCACATTAAGCGTCGTAGAAGTGCCTCTTGCGGCTGTCAGGAAGATAGCCACTAGAGGCCGGATTACCCTGCAATGTAAACATAGCAGTTTCTCTGAAACTGCTATGTTTACAGCTGCAGGTTAAAACCTGGGGAACCTGGCACCCAGACCACTTCATTGAGCTGAAGTGGTCTGGGTGACTATAGTGGTCCTTTAATAACTAAAGTCTCAGACTAGATTTTTATATAATTATAGGAATCAGATTAAGTTAGAAAGCTATAAAGTCTGACATTCAGTTTAGTTTATTCAAATAATTATTTAATTAAATATTGCATTCCATTTCATTCTCATGGCTGCAGGAGAGTTCCATAAATCCCAACCGCAGAGCTGAGATAATTATGGATTTCAAGCTGCAATAAAGGTATGTACCTCTAGAATTAGACTATACCCTAAAGGAGAGACAGGGGCGTGGGTGGGAGAGAGATATAATTTCATAATTAATAACTAGAGTCTCGGACTAGGACGCGTTATTCTCAAAACTGATAAGCACATAAATCCCCCCATACACAAAGCAATCATAAAACCTTATTTGTGTATAATAATATTATTCAGGTTAAATTAGAAAGCT
Organism: Pelobates cultripes; assembly: GCA_933207985.1. Classification (NCBI taxonomy): domain Eukaryota; kingdom Metazoa; phylum Chordata; class Amphibia; order Anura; family Pelobatidae; genus Pelobates; species Pelobates cultripes. Next base: position 41,990,766 of record OW240917.1, read on the forward strand.
ATAATGTCTGTCCACTCAGTTTGGTTTATTCAAATAATCCTTCCAATTAAATAACAGATTGTGTTCCATTCTCAGTTCCTACAGATATTGCTGCAGGAGCGTTCCATTTATCACAACTCCAGAGCTGAAATAATTATGGATCTCAAGCTGCAATAAAGGTATGTACCTCTAGAATTAGACTATACCCTAAAGGAGAGATGGGGTGGTGGTGTGGGTAGGGAGAGAGATATTATTTTATAACTGGTAACTAGAGTCTCAGACTTGGACGAGTTATTCCCACAACCAATAAGCACATAAATCCCCCATACACAAAGCAATCAGAAAATGTCACTTGTATATAATAATTCAGGTTGAATTAGAAAGCTATAATGTCTGTCTCCTCAGTTTAGTTTATTCCAATAATAATTTAATTAAATATTCCATTACATTTCATGCTCATGGCTGCAGGAGAGTTCCATCTATCCCAACCGCAGAGCTGAGATAATACTGGATTTCAAGCTGCAATAAAGGTATGTACCTCTAGAATTAACCTATACCCTAAAGGAGAGACGGGGGGTGGGAGAGATATAATTTCATAATTAATAACTAGGGTCTCTGAGCAAAAAATATGAATTTTATTCCCTATTTATTCCCTAAACAGATAAGCACATAAATCCCCCCATACACAAAGCAATCATAAAATCTTACTTGTGTATAATAATATTATAACTGTCAGGTCAGTTTGGTTTATTCAAATAATCCTTCTAATTAAACATTAAATTCTGTTCCATTCTCAGTTCATACCGAAATGGCTGGAGGAGATTTTCACCTATCCCAACTGCAGAGCTGAAATAATTCTGGATTTCAAGCGGCAATAAAGGTATGTACCTCTAGAATTCGACTATACCCTAAAGGATAGACGGGGCGTGGGTGGGAGAGAGATATAATTTCATAATTAATAACTAGAGTCTCGGACTAGGACACGTTATTCCCTAAACAGATAAGCGCATAAATCCCCCCCATACACAAAGCAATCATAAAATCTTATTTGTGTATAATAATATTATTCAGGTTAAATTAGAAAGCTATAATGTCTGTCCACTCAGTTTGGTTTATTCAAATAATCCTTCCAATTAAATAACAGATTGTGTTCCATTCTCAGTTCCTACAGATATTGCTGCAGGAGCGTTCCATTTATCACAACTCCAGAGCTGAAATAATTCTGGATCTCAAGCTGCAATAAAGGTATGTACCTCTAGAATTAGCCTATACCCTAAAGGAGAGACGGGGGGTGGGAGAGATATAATTTCATAATTAATAACTAGAGTCTCTGAGCAAAAAATATGAATTTTATTCCCTGTTTATTCCCTAAACAGATAAGCGCATAAATCCCCCCATACACAAAGCAATCATAAAATCTTACTTGTGTATAATAATATTATAACTGTCAGGTCAGTTTGGTTTATTCAAATAATCCTTCTAATTAAACATTAAATTCTGTTCCATTCTCAGTTCACACCGATATGGCTGGAGGAGATTTTCACCTATCCCAACTGCAGAGCTGAAATAATTCTGGATTTCAAGCGGCAATAAAGGTATGTACCTCTAGAATTAGACTATACCCTAAAGGAGAATCGGGGGCATGGGTGGGAGAGAGATATAATTTCATAATTAAAAACTAGAGTCTCGGACTAGGACGCGTTATTCTCAAAACTGATAAGCACATAAATTCCCCCATACACAAAGCAATCAGAAAATGTCACTTGTATATAATAATTCAGGTTGAATTAGAAAGCTATAATGTCTGTCCCCTCAGTTTAGTTTATTCAAATAATAATTTAATTAAATATTTCATTCCATTTCATTCTCATGGCTGCAGGAGAGTTCCATCTATCCCAACCACAGAGCTGAGATAATTCTGGATTTCAAGCTGCAATAAAGGTATGTACCTCTAGAATTAGCCTATACCCTAAAGGAGAGACGGGGGGTGGGAGAGATATAATTTCATAATTAATAACTAGAGTCTCTGAGCAAAAAATATGAATTTTATTCCCTGTTTATTCCCTAAACAGATAAGCACATAGATCCCCCCATACACAAAGCAATCATAAAATCTTACTTGTGTATAATAATATTATAACTGTCAGGTCAGTTTGGTTTATTCAAATAATCCTTCTAATTAAACATTAAATTCTGTTCCATTCTCAGTTCATACAGATATGGCTGGAGGAGATTTTCACCTATCCCAACTGCAGAGCTGAAATAATTCTGGATTTCAAGCGGCAATAAAGGTATGTACCTCTAGAGTTAGACTATACCCTAAAGGAGAGACAGGGGCGTGGGTTGGAGAGAGATATCATTTCATAATTAAAGGACCACTATAGTGTCAGTCTCAGGGCCCCCCTCCCGCTGGGCTGAAGGGGTTAAAATCTATTCAGCCACTTACCTTTATCCAGTGCCGGGCTCCCTCGGCACTGGTGACCTCTCCTCCCCCTTTGACCGGTGGTGTATTTAGGATTTGGGCTCCCATAGGCTTGGGCACCCTCCCCCCCAATTTAAATTTCCCCACCCCTTCCTGTCAAGGCCGCACTTTGACAGACGCTCACTCACTGACAGACGCATACACTCATTGACAGACACACAATCTCATATAAACTGACATACAATGACATACACACACACTATTACTTGGACACACACTGACAGACGCACGCACTCACTGACCGACACATATTCACTCACTGACCCACACAAACACATTCACTCACAGACACACACTGACAGCCAGAAATACACATTGACATACACACACTGACAGCCAGACACACAATCACTCAGGTACACGCTGACAGACATACATACTGACAGACATACACACACTGACAGCCAGACACACACAATCACTCAGATACACACTGACAGACATACATACACAATCAGTCAGATACACAGACAGCCAGACACACATATGACGTCATATTCCAGCTCCTGGCATCACTATGCGTCGAGCGAGGGAGCTGAGCAGAGAGCTCACTAATCAGTGCTCCATCGCCAGCGCCGCCCGCAAGGATTCTTAGTTAGCAGCCCGCTTGCCTGGATTGTTTGTTAGCCGCTAGGCTTTTTGCCGCCCCCTTGAAATTGCCACCCAAGGAAAATACCTTGTTTGCCTCGTGGCTGAGCCGCGCACGCATTCAAACCGGCCATAGCAAAGCATTTCTCAATGCTTTCCTTTGGACGTTCTGCGTGCTCAACGCGATTTTAGCATTAAGCGTTGCAGAAGCGTCTTAGCAGCTGTCAGGAAGACAGCCACTAGAGGCTGGATTAATCCTGCAATGTAAACATAGCAGTTTCTCTGAAACTGCTATGTTTACATTGCAGGGTTAAAACCTGGGGGACCTGGCACCCAGACCACTTCATTGAGCTGAAGTGGTCTGGGTGACTATAGTGGTCCTTTAATAACTAAAATCTCAGACTAGAACGCATTATTACTAAAACCGAAAAGAACATTAATTTCCCCATACACAAAGCCATCAGAAAATTTCACTTTTATATAATTATAGGATTCAGATTAAGTTAGAAAGCCATAATGTCGGTCTTCTCAATTTAGTTTATTCAAATAATAATTTAATTAAATATTTCATTCCATTTCATTCTCGTGGCTGCAGGAGAGTTCCATAAATCCCAACCGCAGAGCTGAAATAATTATGGATCTCAAGCTGCAATAAAGGTATGTACCTCTAGAATTAGACTATACCCTAAAGGAGAGACGGGGGGTGGGAGAGATATAATTTCATAATTAATAACTAGAGTCTCGGACTAGGACGCGTTATTCTCAAAACTGATAAGAGCATAAATTACCCCATACACAAAGCAATCAGAAAATGTTACTTTTATATAAAAATATGATTCAGATTAAATTAGAAAGCTATAACGTCTGTGCACTCAGTTTAGTTTATTCAAATAATCATTTAATTAAATATTTCATTCCATTTCATTCTCGTGGCTGCAGGAGAATTCCATCTATCCCAACTCCAGAGCTGAAATAATTTTGGGTTTCAAGCTGCAATAAAGGTATGTACCTCTAGAATTATACTATACCCTAAAGGAGAGACAGGGGCGTGGGTGGGAGAGAGATATAATTTCAGAATTAAAGGACCACTGTAGTGTCAGGAAAACAAACTCGTTTTCCTGACACTATATAATCCTTAGGTGCCCCCCACCCTCAGGGCCCCCTCCCGCTGGGCTGAAGGGGTTAAAACCCCTTCAGCCAGTTACCTTAATCCAGCGTCGAACTCCCTCGGCATTGGTGACCTCTCCTCCCCCTTCGACATCAGCTCCCGAGTGGAGCCGAATGAGCATGCGCGGTCTGAGCTGCGCACGCATTCAAACCGCCCATAGGAAAGCATTTCTTAATGCTTTCCTATGGACATTCAGCGTGCTCAATGTGATTTTCACATTAAGCGTCGTAGAAGTGCCTCTTGCGGCTGTCAGGAAGATAGCCACTAGAGGTTGGATTAACCCTGCAATTTAAACATAGCAGTTTCTCTGAAACTGCTATGTTTACAGCTGCAGGGTTAAAACCTGGGGGACCTGGCACCCAAGCCACTTCATTGAGCTGAAGTGGTCTGGGTGACCATAGTGGTTCTTTAATAACTAAAGTCTCAGACTAGAACACATTATTACTAAAACCAAAAAGAACATTAATTTCCCTATCACAAAGCAATCAGAAAATTTAACTTTTATATAATTATAGGATTCAGATTAAATTAAAAAAGCTACAATGTCTGTCCACTTAGTTTAGTTTATTCAAATAATAATTTAATTAAATATTTCATTCCATTTCATTCTCATGGCTGCAGGAGAGTTCCATCTATCCCAACTGCAGAGCTGAAATAATTATGGATTTCAAGCTGCAATAAAGGTATGTACCTCTAGAATTATACTATACCCTAAAGGAGAGACATGGGCGTGGGTGGGAGAGAGATATAATTTCAGAATTAAAGGACCACTATAGTGTCAGGAAAACAAACTCGTTTTCCTGACACTATATAATCCTTAATTCTCCCCCACCCTCAGGGCCCCCCTCCTGCTGGGCTAAAGGTGTTAAAACCCCTTCAGCCACTTACCTTAATCCAGGGCCCGGTTCCCTCGGCGCTGGTGACCTCTCCTCCCCCTACGACGTCATCTCCCAAGTGTAGCCGAATGCACGCATTCAAACCTTCCATAGGAAACCATTTCTCAATGCTTTCCTATGGACGCTAAGCGTACTCAATGCGATTTTTTTTTAGGAAGATATAAATTGCTATGTTTACAGCTGCAGGGTTAAAACCTGGGGGACCTGGCACCCAGACCACTTCATTGAGCTGAAGTGGCCTCGGTGACTACAGTGGTCCTTTAAGTAAAGGCCCAGACTAGAACGCATTATTACTAGCATATGTCACTTAAGAATCTGTCATTGATTAATTAACATTTGCCAAAGTTTAACAAAATTGTCTAATAAGACATTCAGGTGTTAACAAAATAAATTGCTTTCTGAACATTTCTCAATGTGGCAGTAACACCGTTTTTCTTAATTGTGAACTGCAGTGTGTGTAATACAATAATATTAATATTTTCTATCGTAATATGTCTGACACACCTGTGCCACCTAAGTCCTCCCCGCAGCCTGTTCTCACAGACATTCCTCCTCCTACAATAAGGGGGATTGACGTCATTGAGAGAGAACTTGTTCTCTGCAGCGGATAGAAAGGATAGTTTAGCCGTTAATTCTTAAACAGTGTTTTTTGGTTGGAGTACCGTGTTAACATATTGTGTTTTTATTCTCATTTAATTTATTGATTTCTTGTTTCTTTTAGGATCTATCCCATGTGCACAGTTACATCATGCAACAGCGAAAAAACAAGATACATTAGAGGAGAAAATTATGTAGATTAACATTGTATTAATTGTAAAAATTACTCATGTATTTTATCAAAGTATCGTTTTGTATTAAAATAAAATTAAAATAAAAAACATATAACGGATATTATGCTATGTATTATTATTGTACAGTACATAAAAGACCATTCCATGCTCCAATTCGTTACAATTTACTGAAGTGTTTATGGTGCACTGTAATTTCTGTTATTTCTCACGGGATTCAAATAATTTGTCAAAATACTGAACACTCCCTGCGCTATAAAGCTCAGCCTATCTGCAGCTCGCAACAGAATGCGGAACTTTCACTTAATCCGTGTAACTGTTCAAGTTAATAAACCAATGACAAGCTTTGCTCAAACAAATGATGCAATGATTTCGTTAATATAGGTTAGTGCGGTTTGGGTTTCAATGTCTGATTGTCTGATTTCATACACACCTGATTTGGTTCAATCCACGTGGGGAATCCATGTGTACATTGATTGGTGGGGTTTACAAGTTTGAATTGCAGGGACTGTATCCAGCTCTACCTTTCCACTCACTCCATTTAGAACATCTACATCCAGAACTCACTCTTCTATTACTCCTTGGGATTCGGAACCTTGGTGTATCGAGGATCTGACTGAGAACATCTTGGAGTCCCTCTGTGGCAGGTCTTTTGACCTATTGATGTGCCTTTCTGGCCACTTTTAGTGGCAGATTGTTTGTGAGTGCAGTAATTACCTTATATTTTGTTATTGCATCTTATGGTTTTACACTATGTTTTGTTTTCTATTTATGTTTTTAAAGTGATTAAAAGCTGGAATTACCATTTCCTAACTGGAGTACTACCAGTATCTTTCGGAAGACCTGTAACCAGTGTATGTATATTAATCGATTGGTGATCTTCACATATGTTTACATAGCACACTACACCATTCCTTTTGGGGTTTTTTTTTAATGGATTTTGATATACCTGAAAAAGCCTTAGTCAAAGGGCATTTATTTTTTTAGATTGGTAAAATTGACAACAGAACCATTTACTCAAAGATGAAGATCGGTTCAAAACCCTTGCCTCCACAATCTTTTCAAATCTCTGGGTCGCATACCTGGTGGGAATAACCTATTGAGTCACAGGGGAGAGGGGCTAGGGGCCAAGTTAAATCAAGATTTTAACCAATTCCAGATGCTTAGAAAAATCAAAATAGCAGGACACAAAATAAGGCACTTTGGGGTTTATTAAGCCATATATAGAAAGAGGGAAGATCAGAACCCATCAAGATCGATTCCAGATCTACCCATCTAGTTCTCTTGTGGGAGGATGCCAAATTACCATCTGTGCCCATTGGCTGCGTTATAATATATTATTAGATTAGGCAAACCGAGACTACCGAAACGTTTTTGGCATACATAGAACATGTTTGAGGATCTGTGCCTCTTATTTTGCCAAATGAATGAATCAACGGCTTTATCTTAAAAATTGAATAGTAATCTGTGGAGAATATTTACTTTAAAACAGTGGATTCTACCCTTCAAAGACATGGGTTTAGCATCCCATGTCTCATGTTCCTGTTTGAGGGTTTGTAATAGGGTACATAATTAGCTGAAAAGAGAGAAGCATAATCCCAAATCACCCACATCCCCAAAAAGCAGAAAGAGGACTTAATTTGCAATCAATATCTAGACCAAATCAGTGTTGATGCTGAAATGCTAAATGGAATAGCACTAGATTTATCATAGTTCGATTTTGAATCCAGAGAGAGCCAACCCTATCCAACAATTCAAATAAAGGATTCAGAGATAGTGGGGGTTCCTATGGTAATTAGAACCGTTGCTATGGTAATTAGAACATACCACTTTCTCTTCCACATTCAGTTACTGACTGAATCTTGGAAGATACTCCACTTCATTTATTCTTGGATTGCTACCATATTATCATGTTACTATAGAATTGTTACCATTTATACCTGTAGTTTGCCACTGTAATGTTCTGTGCATGCAGTTTGTATTATTGTCATTTAATGTTTCTGACCAATATTTCATGTACACAGTTATTAATATTTTGGGTGATAGAGTTTGGTTGCTAAACTTTCCAATTATATTCAACACATGGCTAGTCTACAGCTAGGAGGAGCATAGCAAAGTCTCCCTCTTTGCTATGCTTCTCCTAGCTGTAAATACCTTCATATAACTGTTCAATCTCCATATGTTGTTCTTCAGGCCTCACTTCACACTCAAACTCAGTGAAGCTCTGCATTTTTTCTCACCACTTCTCAGAATCTAGAGCTGGTCTCGGCGGTAGGGTGCGGGGTGGTTGAGGAATAGATGGAAGTAAAAAAAATCCAAACAAACTAGATAAACCATTTTACACCTATCATTAGTGTTCGAATGGTCTGGTGTATGATTATACACTGCCTGGCCAAAAAAAATGTTGCCACCTGGATTTAACTAAGCAAATAGGTAAGAGCCTCCTATTGGATAATGGACGATTATCTTTCAGCTGGCAACAAGTTATTTAACCCCAAATGATTCAATGAGTAGCTTCTCATTTCTTAAACAACCATGTCGAAAGACACATCCCGTGGTCATGGAAAAGATGTTAGACTGTTTGAGAAGGGTCAAATCATTGGCATGCATCAAGAAGAGAAAACATCTAAGGAGATTGCAGAAACTACTAAAATTGGGTTAAGAACTGTTCAACGCATTATTAAAAACTGGAAGGATAGTGGGGAACCATCGTCTTCGATGAAGAAATGTAGTCGGAAATCCTGATTGATTGTGATTGGCAATCCCTTAAACGTTTGGTGAAATCAAATCGTAGAAAAACAACCGTAGAACTCAGGGCTATGTTTATTAGTGAAAGTGCATTTCCACACGCACAATGTGAAGGGAACTCAAGGGATTGGGACTGAATAGCTATGTAGCCTTAAAGGACCACTCTAGGCACCCATACCACTTCAGCTTAATGAAGTGGTCTGGGAGCCAGGTCCCTCTAGGATTAACCCTTTTTTTAATAAACATAGCAGTTTCAGAGAAACTGCTATGTTTATAAATGGGTTAATCCAGCCTCCAAAGCCTCTAGTGGCTGTCTCGAGTATGTTTTCCTGGCACTATAGTGGTCCTTTAAGAAAACCACTAATCAGTGAGGCTAATTGGAAAAAAAGGCTTCAATTTGCTAGGGAGCATAAAGATTGGACTATGGAGCAATGAAAGAAGGTCTTGTGGTCTGATGAGTCCAGATTTACCCTGTTCCAGAATGATCGGTGCATCAGTGTAAGAAGAGAGGCAGATGAAGTGATGCACCCATCATGCCTAGTGCCTACTGTACAAACCTGTGGGGGCAGTGCTATGATCTGGGGTTGCTGCAGTTGGTCAGGTCTGGGTTCAGCAACATTATGTGCTCAAAGTATGAGGTCAGCTGACTACCTGAATATACTGAATGACCAGGTTATTCCATCAAGGGATTTTTTTATTTCCTGATGGCACGGGCATATTTCAAGATTACAATGCCAGGATTCAACGGGCTCAAATTGTGAAAGAGTGGTTCAGGGAGCATGAGACATAATTTTCACACATGGATTGGCCACCACAGAGTCCAGACCTTAACCCCATTGAGGATCTTTGGGATGCGCTGGAGAAGGCTTTGCGCAGTGGTCTGACTCTCCCATCATCAATACAAGATCTTGGTGAAAAATGAATGCAACACTGGACGGAAATACATCTTGTGACATTGTAGAAGCTTATCGAAACAATGCCGCAGAGAATGCATGCCATAATCAAAGCTAAAGGCAGTCCAACAAAATATTAGAGTGGGTGACCATTCATTTTAGTGGTGACTTTTTTTTGGCCAGGCAGTGTATAATTTATGATAGAAGTCACTGAAGGCTAAATTGATAAGGCTTGGTGAAGTCACTAAAAAAATGGGAAGAATGTGTCAGAGTTGGACAGTTACAGATGGTAAAACAACGGTTTTCCAGCTGTTGACTCACTACAGACTCTATGCCCAGGGGTTGATTTGTACTATCCAAGTTGTTTTTAAGATGAGGAGAAACTGCTTCTTAATATAATTGAAGTCTTTGTCACTGCATGTTAGCATAGTCTTTTTTCCTCCTTATCATAAATGATAATACAATATTAACTAAGGACAGGGGGCACATGCCCCTATAATGTATATGTGTATAAAGGGATCTTCAATTAAGTATGCAACATCGGGCATAATAGGAGAGACAGACACGTATAATGGTGCCAGGTCTCTCCCCTAGTAAGTGCCCGTACACAATATGGCGAGTTCGGAACCAGAAGTGATGCAGCGAAGTGCTTAACGTCACTTCCGGTACACTGGTAATGAATTGATGGGACTAGGCTGGATACCACACTCCCCCCTCAAAAGAGACACCTGATTGGATGCCACAAGACACCACCCACCAATGGGAAGCCGGACCGGCATATTTAATCAGACAAGAAACGGAGCAGGACATGCTGATTGAAAAAGCCCTTGTGAAGGGTGAAATGCGTCTCGGATAACAAGGACACCGGTTGGACACTGTATCTATAGACTTTTATTTGGAATTTATTTTAATATTTTGTATTTTATTACTATTTTGTCAGAATAAATTCATTTTTATATCAAGTCCGTTCCTGGTCCTCATCTAACCTGCTCCAAGAAGGGAGGTGTCCCCTTTACTGACATCCAAGCTGTCAAACCCAGAGCCAGGTACTTGGGCTCTGAATAAGGTGAACACCTATTTAAAGCAACTATACACTTACCTATATTTTAAGAATACTACACCAGAATATACTCTATTGTACTTTTTTTTTTTTATCTCCCTACTCTGAGGAAAATCACTAACATCCTTAAAGGGGAATGTGCCACCAGACGGCACCAAAGCGGATGCGATCTGAGCCTATCCTACTGTAGGCTCTGTAGCATGTGAGTTGGCAATTTATTTAACCACTTCACTACAAACATCACCTCCACGGATTTACACTATTATTCCCTTTTATGTTTTTTTTCCCTGTTTTATATATGTCGCTGCTTATGTGAAAATTGTAAAGACATTACCAGAAGACCCTTATATAGGGTAGGTGTTTAAATTTATAACTATTTGCGCCACTCTTAGCGGTGAATAGCCTTGTGGCCTTTCTTCCTTTTGTTTGGTTTTCATATTTAAGGTGGGCAAGCCCCACAAGAGTGATGAAGCAGTTCTTTATTCCGTTTATTCTGCACATCTAAGCGCCTCTTACACACAGTTCCATTTGTACTCTTTCTAAATATTAGAGTGGGTGACCATTTATTTTAGTGGCGACTTTTTTTTTTGGCCAGGCAGTGTATAATTTATGATAGAAGTCACTGAAGGCTAAATTGATAAGGCTTGGTGAAGTCACTAAAAAAATGGGAAGAATGTGTCAGAGTTGGACAGTTACAGACGGTAAAACAACAGTTTTCCAGCCTTTGACTCATTACAGACTCTATGCCCAGGGGTTGATTTGTACTATCCAAGTTGTCTTTAAGATGAGGAGAAACTGCTTCTTAATATAACTAAAGTCTTTGTCACTGCATGTTAGCATAGTCAAAGCTATCACACAAGAGTCTAAATGTGTTGCTAATAGAATCACTTATCTCCTAAAACAATATATATGCTTTCCTGGACATATTTAGTTTAATTTCTTGAGATCGTATGATAATTGCAGTAACATGGATATCTGTAGATATTAAGGGGTACACTAATGGTCTATTACACCATATCCACAAAGCCTACTGCAGTGATTTGTTTGGATGTTGGTCTTGGTCAAAGGCTGTGAGCAAGGATGGTATCCACTTTTTTTGCCTTTTCATAAATGAAACAGCAAAAATACTGCATCTGTCTTGCAAGAAGGTATCTAATTTGGGTGTGTACTGCTCTCGTTTCTTTCAAGGTATTAGGGTTAGGATCAGTTTTGTTTTGGGACTCAGTCTTTTGTAGAGATTTCTGAAAGGTAAAAGTTTGACATTTCATTTTCCTTTTATGTGTAGCTATCCTAATAAGGTGGCTCCAAATAACCACCTTATGGGCTGACCACACCCATCGACATCACTAGCAGCAGTGCATCAGTTCCATTGGGGGAAGCGGGTGACCTCCATACATTGTTTAAGATACAGTGCTATATCAGCATGGTGTAACCAGTAAATATTTTACATCTCTGTAATTATATCTCTGAGCCAGTAAGAAAGGAGACCAATTGTGTGTTTCCCAAAAATTAATTTAAAAGCACCATGCGGGGCAAAAAAACCCCAAAAAAGAATAGACTATAGCATCAGGATGGTGGGCCCTCCAGATGTTGATGAGACCACACGATTCATTGTAATTCCAGAGAAATTTGTCTACCCTTCTCTCCCATGGGACGGCAAAATACATTGATGGGAGCTTCCATCAGCTGGCAGACGTGGGACCACATTAAAGTTCCCCGCTACCAACAGACACTTCCAAAGTCTTAGTGTTATTGCCAATACTGTCCCATAATCCTGCATTGGGTAAATTCAGGGCACACAGATTAAGCAAGTGACTGGTAGAAGAAACCATAGATCCAGTGACTAAAACATATCTCCCCTCATTATTTATGAGAACACTGGAAATGTGAAACAAACATTTCCCGTGAAGCAATATAGCCACGCCATTATATTTGCAAAATGAATTAGTGGCATATACTAGTGTCATAATTGCAATCACTGAGAGGTAGGAGAGTTTCCTGCAAGAAACCAATGGCCTCAATTTTATATTTTATGGATAAGCTTTTTAAATGATTTAATATTTATGGATAAACATTTTAAAATAATGTAATTTCTTTTCTTTTTAGAATTTTTTTTGTCAATCTCTGTTTTATTGAGGATAATGATAATTACAATGCACAAAGCAAGGATTCAGAACAAGTGTATACATGTGTATATAAAAAGGAATCTCACAATTTAAGCAAGCTTTAGGGAATAAACTCGTAGTAGAGGCTGCCTCTTTTTTTAAGTTACATAGATTAAGTAATGTAAGATACAAAAATAGCATATAGTGTGTCTAGCTCCAGAGAAAAATATCATGGCCAATGCAAGTAGTTATGCCGGAGTGGAGAATGCCAACTGCGTCGGCGACATATATATAGGATGAAGGTAAGTATACCAGAACAGAGTCGCCAGAGAGCTAAAATTCACAGTGCTAAAATTGGGCTAATGGCTCAATGCGGGGGAGTAGTGGATTGCCGATTTTAGAAGTGGATAATGACATCCCTGCTGGTACCCACAGTAGTTTTTGGTGATGTTGGTATTTTGTAGCAGCCATCCAGCCGCATAACTTTATCTTGTTTGGCAGAAAATAGATTCACCAGCAGTCTCCTGAAGAAGTGTGGAATTTCAGCAGCCTCCATGCCATCTGCAAGGCTGTGCATGTTTACAGTTTTCCACAGCCTCTTATCCTCCATAACTGTCATGCGGTCTGTGGCCAGAGCACGTTCGCGTTGTAACGCCTGCAGTTTATTTTCTAGACTGGTAAGCCTGGCTTCTGCTCCTCCAATCTCCTTTTGGAATTGGCCTATATTGCCAGGATGTTTAATCAGAGCTCGCCTAGGAGGTCTCTCATCATGCCCTCCATTACCGGTGAGCCTCCAGTAGGTGCAGAAGGTGGGGCAGTATGCTCCCTCGCTGTCTGCTTTTTTGCTATCCACGAAGGCCTTGCTGGTTAATTGTGAGAGCTGTCAAAGGGAGGTGCCATTACAAGCCTCTGCGGGATACGTGTCCTCCTGAGCAACTCCATGATGTTGGCGGTCGCCAGAGGTTTTTCAGGGTTTGTAGTTCTTATTTTTGTTTACCCTTGTTTTTAGGCATTGGGGTAAGTTAAAGCTGAAACAATCAGCAATTTCTTACTGTTTTGCTGGGGGCTCATCTGATGCACGTCTGCTTGGTATGGCTGCTGGCTCTGCCCCTATTTAATATATTTTTTAAAATATGTTTTAATATGTTCATTATTTTTATATATTGATATATTTATTTTATATGATACATTTTTGATATTTTAAAAAAAATATTTGAAAAGCTTATCCAAGAATTATAAATCAAGGTGATAATTTTAACAGTCACATGGGAAGGCAGGAAAGTGAATGATTTTAGCCCTTGAAATAGCTACACACTTGTAAATAATAATAAAAAAGAAACTGTAAGCCTCCAAGTTATCCATCGCAACAGGGGATAGAGGGGAAAGAATAAGGTAAAATGGAAGTTAAAACAAAGAAGAAAAATAACAAAAATAAGTAATTTCTCTTTTGTAGAGTAAGGGCTGAGAGGTCTTGGAAAGTCTGTAGAGGTTTACATTGATAGGAGACTCTACACTTCCTTATGATGGCTTAAAATATTGAGACTAGACAATTATATCCTTGGGCTGCTCTCCCTCCATTCTTTGTCCATGTAGAGAGCAATGTGCCCTGTGAGCGTCCAATCAGTCTTCAGGAAAGTCAGGAAGAAGTGGTCCAACGTCCACAGGGCCTGTAGTTGTGGTCTGACGCATGCAGGTCTCAGCCTTTTTTTCTGCGTTTTCCATCAGGCCACAACCACTTTTTCTGCTTCGATTTTTCTCCTGGCAGGGAGAAACCCAAGAGTAGAAAAGGCAATGTAGGTAGACAGTGTGAACCGTTACCAGTAAGTATGTGAAAAGTTCCATTTAAGTGACAAAGCTCTCTGCTTAGGTGTCCATTCACCCATATGCCCTAGCTATGTCCCCTAAAAAATTGTCCATCAGCAAAGCTTTAAAAAAAAAAAAAAAAAAGCCTAATATTTTAATGGAAAGCTGGCATGGAGCATATGCAGTACATGCATATATCCTGCAGATGGTGCCATACGCCATAGATAAAGATTGCACTGAAAGCTATGTGAATTGGGTGAGTATGAGTCAGACATTATTTATACTCGAGCAATGTCACAATATTTCAGTTCAGTTTGTGACTGATCTGCAGCTTAACTGTAAAACACACGTTTATAGTGTTTCCGTATTCAAATTTTCTTTTTCAATTAGTGTACATAAAATACATTGCAATATGAAAAAAAAAATAATTAAAAAATAGCTAATTTTCTTAATAGCGACAGCCGGTCACTACACCAAACTGCAGTGGTTATGCTGCTGGACCTTTTGCTGCGTGATACTGAATTGAGCCAAATTAAAGCAAAGGTCCAGCAGCATAACCACTGGAGTTTGGTGTAGTGACCGGCTGTCGCTATTAAACACAGCAGGGCTTATCTTGGGAGAGCTAATGGACGTTCCTGCATTAGTAGTGGAGCTGAGTAACAGCCCCGGGTAAGAAGTGAAACTGTCCAAAAAGAGTTTTGTAGGGCCCAAGAGGACTCCTCACACCATAAGCTGTTGTGGTTATGGTGCTTGGGGCGTTCTTTAACAATATCACAGCAGTGAGCGGACTAGTCATTGGGCTGATATAGATAAACAGTTCCTCAGCTGTTATTGGGTTGATGTTTATCTGACAGTTCTCCAAGCATTTAAAATTATATACACCAATTGGTCAAAAGTTTTAGAATGCCTCAATTTTTCCTGTCTTTATTAAAATGCAAAAGAACCTACCAGGGAGGTATGATGCTGGAAGATGATGTCACAGGTGGCTTGACTTTGCACAGGTGCATTCACTTTGGGGAAATGCCAAGGGGATACATAGGGGCATGGTAAGTTTTTTATCTTTTATCTTAGAAATAGCCTGTTTATTTCTTGTATGTATCTAAGTCTGATACATGACCTTTTATCTGTGGAAGTGTCTATGTATCTATCTGTGTGTCTGCATGTGTGTCTGTGTATCTGTATGTGTGTCTGTGTACATATTTGTTTATGTGTATGTGTGTCAGTGTATCTATGTGTCAGTATTTGTATGAGTGTCATTGTGTGTATCTGTGTCTGTCTGCAAGTGTGTCATTGTGTGTGACTGTGTAACTGCATGTATGTGTATCTGTATGTGTTAACATGTATGTCTGTGTATATGTGTGTCTGTATATCTGCATGTGTATCAATGTGTGTGTATCTATATGTGTCAGTGTGTATGTGTACCTGCTTGTCTGTACCTGTGTTAGTGTGTGTCTCTTTGTCAGTGTATCTACATGTGTATGCGTGTATATGTGTGTGAGTGTGGCAGTGTGTATATATGTGTATATATATATTTATACATATATATATATATGTACATACATCTCAGTCTTCAAACTTCGACACCACACACAAATTTAAACGTCAACACTGCATAAAGAACACCCCTACATTCAAAGACAAACACTGCACACAAGCAAACCCCGGCTTGCAAATGGCAACAGTACATAAAACACACAACACAGCACTACACACAAATAGACACCTACACACATACTCAATGCAAAAACATGCTTAAAGTCAAACATACACACTGCTTAGTGCTTAATACAAGTCTGCAACGAAGGGCAAATGGTAGCTCCCCAGCTGACAAAGCATTGAGGGAATTGTACAAGAGATTGGGATCTACCTTTTTTCCATCCTTACGATAATAGGATCCCAAAAAAAATCTCACACGAGGGCCCTCTCTACTTTAGTTTCGCCACTGATTGCCACTCTGGATCTGTCTCTCAGTACATGGGTGCCTGGTTGCAGGGGTCAAGTCCTGGGGAAAAAAGTGTGGGAACTCACCCAAGATTCC
>OW240917.1:42012025-42058491 GCA_933207985.1 Pelobates cultripes
ATCGACACACCAATCTCTAGACACCTTAAACTATATCACAAGGGCTCCTTGGAAGGTTTGAGATTTAGTGGCATTGAAAACGTTGTCTTGGGACCCAGAAAAGGTGATATTGACAATAAGCTCCTACAGAGAGAGAGCTTTTGGATTTACAAATTGAAAACCTTATTTCCATGTGGGCTATGCCTAATTTATTTCTGAATAATTAACCTGTGTATGTATATATATATATATATATACACACACACACACGCACACATTATTCCACAACATCAGCACTGTAAATTTATTGCACTAGTATCCCTTGGTAGTCATATATATAGATATAGTTCTAACATCACATAATTACTTTAGGACGGAACTCTTTTTTTTTTTAAATCATTGTTTGTTTATGGTTTTTTTTTCACTATTAGAAAGTCTGTTCCCTAAATGAGTGTCCCTCATTCTCTCTTGCATTTGAGACATAGTACAACGTTTATGTCCTCAAGTGGAAATCTATGACCCGTCCATAATCCATTCATACTTTGTAGCCATACATATCGACTACATATGTAACTATAATTTATTACACTACAAATGTTGTGCACAGCATTATATACGTTTTACTTAATGTTTGTGAGAGAACTTTATCAATCTATTATGCAATATACATAGATCGATTCTTATCCCTTGCATAAAATATACATACAAACCTTCACGAGAACCTATGGTACCATATTTTTTGTGAGAACCATCATTCTTGTGAGAAAACTTTATTAATCTATTGAGCGACTATTATGCCTTGCATCAGACTTAAGAGCACCATAGAATATACTCAAAATATCTATCATATTTAGATATGAAAAATATCCGAGTACATTATCCATTATAAACAAATAGGAAAACAGCTACCCTGGTATTCACTATGTCCCCTTTTGGCACCCATGTTTATCCATCCTTTGATAGATAATAGCCATACACATATATTCATAGCAATACATCTCTCTCAAGGATGATACCATCTACTTGGTTTAATTCACTCTTTTTAGATGTTCATCAGCGATGTTTCGAACCTACATGATATGTGACTAGTCTGTCAAACTATAACAGACCACAAATGTTTTCATTGGCACAGAGATGATTCGCTCTCTCCTCTCCTTACACAGCATTCTATTTAGTACATCGCCTAGTCTCCTAGTGATGATACAATCTGCCCGGTTTAATGCTCACTAGTGATGTTTTTATTTATACGATATGCCAATAGCTTGCCGTGCCGTAATAGACACCCGTTTTAAGAGCATAAAGGTGACTGTTTGACTATATCATAATGGACTAGCACATCATTTACCCACCTGGGTGGGTTTTCAATCCAAGCAGGTAATATTATGCTTTAGTATATTATATATTACGAATATAATGGGTACAAGTACACAGATCGATTAATATGCCTTACATCAAATATATACACAAACCTCTATGAGAACTTACGGCTGTGGTGAGGAGGGGGCACAGGGACTGAGAGAGGGGGCACAGGGGCTCAAGAGGGTCATAGGAGTTGTGGCTATGGGGGGCACAGGGGCTGTATTGGGGGGCCCAGGAGCTCTACAGGGGGACACAGGGGCTGTGGTGGGGGCACAGGGAGGGGGTTGGACAGGGGCTGCCAAAAAAAATTGGATTACCAAAAAAAAAAACCCACGTATCCCCCCTCCCTGAGGCTTTACTTTGGCCAGGGAGGGGTGAGAGAGGAGCTGAAGCCTGCAGCCATCACACAGCAGCAATTGAAGTTGTCCGGCCTCTCCTGATGATATAAGGAGGAGGGGCGTGACTTTCACTACTCTTCTCCCATCTGCTGGGGAGTCTGGGAGAAGAGCTGATAAAAGTCACGCCCCCTTTTTATGGCTGCCTGAGCCAACTTATGGATATAGGAAAGCCGTTTAAGGCTAGGATGTTTTCTTTATATAGTTACTTTGTAAATAGTTCCGATTTTGTTTTGTTATTACTACCTTTATTGCCATTATTTTTTACCAGTCTATACTATAGGATACTGGTTCATATCCAGGGAGCCTCCTTCTCACTTTTATGAGAAGACATTGGCCCTTTATTTTTCTTTGTTTTTGTAAATGAGCTATTCTTTCAGTTTGGCTTCTATGGTCTTAATTTTAACATTCACTTATTTCAGTGAATAACCCTGTTATGTTTAAGTAATCACAATCCTTGTGCAGAGAAGTTATCTACACTTTGACAGAACCAGGGCAGGCGCCAGAGTGGGGCGGGGGGAAGGCGCAAACACCTGAATCCCCTGCCTTTGGCTGGGGTCTCAAATTTTTCAACTCACCTTTCTCTCCCTGCATCCAGCATCCAGGGAAGTCGGCCGGCCTCTCCTGATGTCAGGAGGAGGGGGGGTGACTTCCACTGCTCTTCTCCCAGGACCGCTGGGGAGTTTGGGAGAAGAGCAGAGGAAGTCATGCCCCCTCCTCCTGACATCATCAGGAGAGGCCAGCCGACTTCCCTGGCTGCTGGATGCAGGCTCCAGCTCCTGTGTCACCCCTCCCTGGCCCAAGGTAAGTCTAAGGGAGACTATTTTTTTAAGCTGCCCCTTTCCTAGCCCCTGTATCCCCCTCTAGAGCCCCTGTGCCCCTCATAGCCCCTGCACCATTCACATATCCTATCACCCGTCTCCAGCTCCTGCCCCCCTCTCAACCCCTGTACACCCCTCACCATAGCCCTGTCCCCCCTCTAGAGTCCCTATTCACCCAACCAAGAACCTGTGCCCCCCATAGCCCCTGCCCTCTCCACATATCCTCTCAGCCCCTGTGCCCCCATCTCCAGCTCCTGTCCTTCTCCAGCTCCTGTGTCCCACTCCAGCTCCTGTGTTCCCCTCTCAGTCCCTGTGTGTCCCCCTCTCAGCCCCTGTTCACCACTCATCACAGCCCCTGTGCCTTCCACAACATCCCTGCCCCCCTCTAGAGCACCTGCCCCCCCACCACAGCCCCTGTCCACCCCACCACAGCCAGCCCTTGTGCACACCACCACAGCCCCTGTCCCCCTCCTCAGCTCCTATCACCCTTCTAGAGCTCCTGTCCCCTCTCTTGGCCCCTGTGCCCCCCCTTCAACCCCTGTGTCCCCTCCTCATCACAGCCCATGTGCCCCCTTCTCACCACAGCCCCTGTGCCCCCTCACCTCTCCAGCTCCTGGGCACCCTCACCTCTCCAGCTTCTGGGTCCCCACACCTCTTCAGCTCCTGTCCACCACCCCCACCTCACTCCAGCTCCTGTCCACACCCTCCAGCTCCTGTCCCCCCCTCTACAGCCAATCTGCCCCTGTCCACTCCTCTAAGACCCTGGAGGGTGGAAGGAGAAACAAAAAGGGGCTTGGAAAAGTAACAGATACACAAGGGGTTTGTAAGAGACACCCAAGAGGGTGTAATACATAGTAAAAGGAGGGTAAAATACACTAAAGAGGGTAAGAAATTGAAAAGGGGAGTTAAAGACACACCGGTGAAGACGCATTTTTTTCAAGGGGGGAGGTGCCAAGGGGGTTTCAAAATGCATCTTTGCCGGTGTAGCCAAAAATCCTTGAACCGGCCCTGGACAGAACCATCAGAAACGTAGCAAATTCAACACCAAAAGGGACTTGAAACATTACAGAATACACTTAAAAAAAATTAACCAAGTTTGTGACATTTTTTGATTGTAAATGCAAAAATACTGATGTGATAATAACACATAAAGAAAAGATTATCAGTGTTACCACCGCTGAATTTTAATGCACCCCTTAATTGACATGTGCATTCACTAACTCAAAACACACGTGAATGGTTGTTGTTTTTTTTGTTAGTTTCTACATTTTCTAGAATTATTTTAACAGTGTTTGCTTCCAGAAATAAACCTCATATTTGTTAATTCTGTTATGTTATATTTTGTTACCCACAATTAAGATCTCTAGTTACAATTCCTCTTCAGAGACCTTTCACATTAACATCCAGAAGAAAAAGTAACAACAATAACTTAAATTCCCCTAAGCATTGCCTACATTGCCTACCCACCGATTCATCCAGCTTAACAGTATCCTTCTTACTTTTTATACCTCCCAATCCCATGTACACATTACCGGTGGCTGCAATTATCCTTTAATTCTCTCTGGCCATCACCTTCCAATACCCCCTACTACCTCTTGCCTCAACTCTCCACTTTAACCTTTAGATTCCGAGCGCAATGGCTATCAAAATACTTTGTGTAAAAGAGCTTTAATAACTTGATCTCAGTTCTTTATTGGTCTTTGTATATTGTACTGCATTTTTACCCAACTGTACAGAGTTGTTGAATTTGTTAAAAGTTATGCCAGTAATAATAAAAAAATAATAATAGGGTATGTATGCAATGAATACACATCTTCAGATGCATCCCGTGTGCAGACAGGACATGTACATACTAGGCTCTCTAAAGAATAGAGAAGCACCATCAGTTCCTGTAGCTATTGTTAGACTATAATTCAAGAGGAGTATGCAAAACATAGACCGCCAAAGGTGCAAAGTCAAAATCTGACAACCCTGATTTTTTATATATTACTTATATTGTTGAAAATAAGAAAAAAACAAAACTCTAAATAAAAGTTCTTTCAGCAGCTAAAAAAATACAAACAAAAAGTTTTCAGGTTTTTTGTATTAGCTTTTTTCCCTCCGACAAATCAGTGTTGACCAAAAAGATGTAGGTTAATATGAGAGTGAGCGTACCATTTTTGGTTTGCTACATGCAATGTTGTGGGTATCTATATTCCTGACTCGATCCGTTCACAAACTGAATTAGGTGTCCCGTCCATATGTTAAAAGAGAAACAGAAAATAAAACTGAAATGCAAGCTCTGGATGATGCAATTCTTCATTCAGAGTAAGTGATCGTAAAACGTGTCACATAAACTAATCAACTGTCACAAAGTTTCTAAGATAAGGCATGTTGTGACATTATCGCAAAGTTGTTTGATGAGAAGGAAACGTTCTCTTGGTAGAGGAAGGAAATCAGAATTTGTTTCCTGATTCAATAGTTACGAGAAGTAGCAAAATGTAGTAAAAATGAAAAGGAAAATAAAAATGTTCTTTACCGTTTGGAGAAAAATAGAAACTATTGTGTGTATTCTGCCTGTTCTAACAGAGAGACATTTAATGAACAGACCCCTCATTCGAAGGCCCAGTTATATTGCAGCTTTGGCTATGAAGGCAACTCTTGAGACAACTGGCTCAACTCAAGGTCTGATTTCTTTGGTGAACTTTCTTCTGGACCTTCTGCAAGTGATTATGACAGATTATACTTTGGTGTCAGTGCTGGCATGGCTTCTAAACCGGATGTCAGGACATGTGGTGGAATCAGAGGGTCCATGTCAACGAGGGTGGCTGCCCCGATCATGCTAAGCATAGGTGTTGCTGGGGAGGGTTTTTAAAGTTGAAGCTTTGGATGTGACCCTAGATTTCTACATTTTTTGGATTGGGCAGGA
This sequence comes from Pelobates cultripes, assembly GCA_933207985.1. Taxonomy (NCBI): domain Eukaryota; kingdom Metazoa; phylum Chordata; class Amphibia; order Anura; family Pelobatidae; genus Pelobates; species Pelobates cultripes. Next base: position 42,017,488 of record OW240917.1, read on the forward strand.
AGATTAGTTCTTTTTGTTTTTAATATTATATCAGGCAACAACACCTCAAAGCAGCTTTCTACTATAAAATAAATATCACCAGTATAAGAGAAAAAGAGAGGAATGGAGGAAGTAACTAGGACCAGATGAAAAATGCAAAAATAATGTGTATTTAAAACTTAATATTTAATCAATAGGCTAAAGAGTCCAATTGGACAAAAAAGAAACAAGATAAACCACACACATAGTATTATATATAGGGAAAAATTCAAACACAAACAATAATAAATTAAAAATACATACACATAATGGCTAAAATGGAACATGTTATATCTACGAAATTAACTCTTGGACGTTTACGCTTTAACTGAAGAACTTCCTGCAAGACCGAGAATTCCATAGCTGGTCTACTCATTCCTTCTAGACGCTATACAAAGGCAGGCTGAAGAAGACCTTGTACAACCTACAAAGACTCTCTCAAGAGTTAGCTAAATAGAAAGCGGATCCCTACATACTGATACCTCTCTAGAGATCCTACTGGGCAGAACCAAGGATGGGGGAAACCTGAAAGGAAAGGAGGATCCACCATCATTTACTGCTAGAAACATTGCTAAGAGGCAAAAAATTATTAATCAGGAGCTTCATCCCTGCTTTAAATTCTATTCTCCATTCCACCTAACATTGTTTGCTATTCAAAACTGGGCCTCTTGTATGAGAAATCATAACAAATTAATGGAAAAAATGCAACTAGAGGTGTTTTTTCTCACTCCTTAATGCAAATTGTAATACTGAGCAAAAACTAACATTTAGAGGAAGTTTGGAGTGAACAATGGAATGGTGATAAAATCAGATACAGATCTTCTCAGGAACCTACAATGGGCTCTAGCCTAGGTCACCCCCCCTCCCCCAGCAATGCCACTGTTTAAAGGGAATCCCACCAGAGACACACCTTTTACAGGTATTCACATGGCACCGTGAGAGGAACACCTCTCACAGCGTAATTAAAGGATACCCATTACCTGCAATAAATAATTAACAGCATAAAACCAAAGAAATATGATACTACTATGATAACTACTCTCTTCACAGTAGGGAGAGGGGGTGCCACGGCAACAAACCTCCAAACTGGAGGAGGGTCACCTAAACTTTGCTCTCAAGAAGGGGGTAACCCTTGAACGTAAATTATAAAAACCAAAATAGATCTCAGTGTGGTCCTCTAAAAAGGAAGGAATACCCTGAGGGAGAGCACAGAAAAGTAGAAATAATATGTAAAATAGAAAATAAAAAACCCTACCTTGAATGAATCTAAGATGAAAAGAAAATTGGAATAGCCCGATACATATATTACCATAATAAGAACTAGGGGAGAGGACAAAACAGACTGAAACTCTGATATATGATACAAGGTAATTACTTGAAGTAATGCCCGAATAACTCTCCTCTTGGATAGAGGGTGATCCAGGATCACAACCAACAGGGGACAGTGCTTAAAAAGGCCTATGTAAGCTCAAGAGGGAAAAAAATACCTCAGCCAAAGCAGCAAAGCCGGATAGGACCTAAAGGTATAGCAGAAAAAGAGAAATAGAACCTATACACTGTCCCTAGGTTACCTCGGCACCGCACGAAGCTAGTGCCTACCTGAACCAGCAAACCCTAGTCTTTATGGTAAAAAAAGACTAATGAACTAAACAGTGCTCATAGTGCTACCCAAAAAGTGTCAAATCAAAGTGAACAAAAGCAAAACGCCCTAAAAGCATAAAACCAAAATGATGTATTGCCAAATATGTCTCACTCCTTAACATGATATTTAAATCAATTTAAAAGAAAGACGTAACTAACGATAAATAACTATTCAGGGGAAAATGGGACATGGTGTTTGCGGTGGGGGTATCTGCTAAGTCAAATAACAAAGGCAAAGCAATAACCAGGGCCAAATTTAAAACTTAACCTTTAATATACACCATTAAAAACATCAGTATGTATTATATTTAAACTGCCTCTCACAAAGAAAAACAGTAATTAGCTCAGAGAAAATAAATAAATACAATTTAAAAAAATTGTAGATGTTCTATCAACAAGCCTTTGATAGCACCTAGCGCCTTCTATTAAGCATGCAACTACAATAGGCGGCTATAAACTGGACATTCAGATACAAATATTAAACATATTTCCTAGGTGAAAAAAATAACGGTTAGCCAAGCCGGTAAAAAAATTATGTTCCAAAAAAAAATCAAAAATCCATGTGTCAATGAAAGGATCCAACAACTCTCACTTTGTTGAATAATGCTGTTAGAGGGATGACACTATTGTGGCCAGGTATTGGAAGGAATACTTTATATATCAGCGGGAGTGGGACCCTGAGTTTGTTTTCCTGGCACTATAGTGGTCCTTTAATGCTAAGTGTGAGGATGGAAAGTACTACATTGCAGTATTAAGTAGTATTGTGTGTCCATTAAAATAAGGTGGATCTAACAGCCTTGTGAATAGGATTAAGAGCTTAAAGGACCACTATAGTGCCAGGAAAACATACTCATTTTCATGGCACTATAGTGCCCTGACGGTGCCCCCACCCTCAGGGTCCCCCTCTCGCCCGGCTCTGGAAGTGGGAAAGGGGTAAAAACGTACCTTTTTCCAGCGCCGGGCAGGGAGCTCTCCTCCTCCGATCCTCCTCCTCTCCGCCCATTCGGCTGAATGCGCACGCGCGGCAAGAGCTGCGCGCGCATTCAGCCGGTCTCATAGGAAAGCATTCACAATGTTTTCCTATGGACGCTTGCGTGCTCTCACTGTGATTTTCACAGTGAGAAGCACGCAAGCGCCTCTAGCGGCTGTCAATGAGACAGCCGCTAGAGGCTTAGGGGGAATGCTTAACCCATTTATAAACATAGCAGTTTCTCTGAAACTGCTATGTTTATAAAAGAATGGGTTAACCTTAGCTGGACCTGGCACCCAGACCACTTCATTAAGCTGAAGTGGTCTGGGTGCCTAGAGTGGTCCTTTAATGCCAAAACAGACCGTTGTGACATTTAGCTGGTGTGATCAAGTATGATGTCCCCTTTCATTCATTAAAATATTCTTCGTAAGCTAACCAGGCCAACTCAACTTTAAATATTCACAGGATGTTGTTAGCAACATTTTAGAATTCCTAGTAATGTCTTTGAATCCTGTACATTTTGAATATATATTTCCCTGAAACTTAAAGCAATTCAAATGGTTTTTATTGGCATTATATTTATTTATATTTGGGGGCGATTAGATTACATTATCCATGACTCATTGTAAGAATTCCCCAGTATATGTCAATGCATTTTCTTGAGTAGCTCTTAGATGATTTTACTGCCACTCTGTTTCACTTTTAGAAACTTATGTAATGTATAATATTGTGGAATGTTTATTGATGAGTATTTCCTTTTTGTTTCTTGAATAGATACCCTGACAATCTATCTCTGGGAAGCAACAAATCGCTTTCTGAAATTAACATGATTTGAGTCTATGCTGTATGCATCTAAGTGCCTCCTTGTAGTATGTTGAAGCAGCAGAATTGATTTAATCCATGCCACAATTTTCAGAGATTTCTATCCTAATTCTCCTTGACCTTTCTGCGGCTTTTGACACTGTCGATCATCAGCAGCTTCTTCTCATCCTCCGCAATATCGGTCTACAAGATATTGCTCTCTCCTCGTGCTCCTCCTACCTCTCCCAGCGCTCTTTCAGTGTTTCTTTCTCTGGCTCTGCTTCTTCTCCCCAACTCCTCTCTGTTGGTGTCCCCCAAGGTTCAGTCCTTGGTCTCCTACTGTTCTCCATCTATACTGCCTCCCTTGGTAAACTCATTAGCTCCTTTGGCTTCCAATATCATTTCTCTGCAGATGACACGCACATCTACCTGTCCTCTCTTGATCTCTCCCCGTCCCTCTTGACTAATGTCTCTAACTGCCTCTCTGCTGTTTCTAACTGGATGGCTGCCCACTTCCTTAAACTAAACTTGACCAAAACTGAAATTCTGGTCTCTCCTCCCTCAAGTGTTGTGTCTGTCTCCCTCAAAGTCAACGGTGCTTCCATCAGCTCCACCACGCAGGCTCGCTGCCTAGGTGTTCTCTTTGACTCCGACCTCTCCTTCAAGCCTCATGTTCAATCTATCGCCAAATCCTGTCATTTCCATCTCAAAAACATTGCGCGCATCCGCCCCTACTTAACGCCAGATGCGACTAAGGTGTTGGTCCATTCCACTGTCCTTTCTCGCCTTGACTACTGTAATCCGCTTCTCAGTGGTCTTACGTGCTCCCAACTTGCGCCGTTAATGAATGTGCCATAATGAATGTGGCGGCGAGGCTTATCTTCCAGTCCGCCCGCACCTCCCATGCCTCACCCTTCTGTCAGTCCCTACATTGGCTTCCTATAAAATATAGAGCTCATTTTAAAATTCTGGTTCTTGCCTTCAAATCTCTACATAATGCTGCTCCCACCTATCTATCCTCCCTTATACACAAGTATGTCCCGTCTAGGCCCTTACGATCTGCTGAAGACTTACGTCTATCTCCTGTCCGTACTCCACTCCCTCTAGCATGTAAGCACATTGAGCAGGGCCCTCAACCCCTCTGTTCCTGTGTGTCCAACTTATCTGGTTACAACTACATGTCTGTTCGTCCACCCATTGTAAAGCGCTGCAGAATTTGACGGCGCTCTATAAATATCATAATAATAATAATAATTAACTTATGGACTATTTAAGCATAATTGGTTACTATATTTTCAATGTATGATTAGGGCCGAAACATCGCCCTTTTCTGGGGTGGCTTACCCTCCAATAAATTCACTATCAGCACTTCTGAGTGTTGTCTGCATTTTCTACCAAAAAGCAAATAGCCCCTAGGGGAAGAACCCCAAAGGGCACAGAAAGGGAAGTCCCTGGGGGATCTGTATGTATAAAATATACCTTATATTGAGAAAATTTAAAATAATACAATAAGGTGTTCCTCGATATTAAGTACATCCATCTAACTTGTGTATAATGGTTTGAAGAAGTCATACTGTTACGCTCTCTGTTATATAAGTTAATGGGTACCTCAGCAGTAATGTAAGATTTAGGACTACAAGTGTAGGTGACGTGAAACAGGCATTATTTAAGCGACCTTACGACAGGTTATTTTGATCCTATACATAGGAATAACGGTCATAAGTTGTTGTTACGCCCGACTATTGTAGCGGAGACACGATTTTAGCGTGTATTTATTCTCTATACGGGCCCTGTACGATTTAGGTTCAGTTGGTTCATTTATTCACTGTCGATTTTAAATTCACGATTTTTGTCAACATTGTATTATTTTTAATTTTCTCAATAAAAGGTATATTTTATACATACAGATCCCCCAGGGACTTCCCTTTCTGTGCCCTTTGGGGTTCTTCCCCTAGGGGCTATTTGCTCTTTAGTTTACACAATACTGTGAGGGTTACCCCCTTTATGGCTGTCCCCACACACATCATGTAGTTCCCTGTGAGGGTACTAATTTACTTCTTATTTCAATGTATTTTCTACTGACCTGGATTTTGATGCAGAATTGTGATGTCTGCTTTCATATAGAGCACTTCCTTGGTCGATAGCCAGACTGTTAAATGGTACCTGAATGCAGGGTGACGTCTTTCCTATAGCTTCTAGTGACTGTCTACCAGACTGCCACTACAGGCACTTGCTGGCCTTTCATGAGTTTGACTCTGTGAAGCGACAGTGGACGTTCACACGCTTTGCATGAGGGCGACCAGAGTTTTCTTAAAAGTACTGAATCAATGCTTTCATATGAGGAAGGTCTCATGTGCATGGTGCTCGCAGCACATGCACAATAGGCCCCCCCAGCCTGGCACAGCACCGAGGGACTTTGGCTCTCTGATCCGGTAAGTGAAAAAAAAGGTTTATTTAAACCTCTATTTGCCTTTGGGGGGGCAGGCATGAGGGAGAGGGGGACAGAGGGACCCTTTAGTGTTGGGAATACATTGTTGTATTAACGTTTTCCTTTAAACCATTCTAAAATGGTAAAAATTTGAATACTTACAATAGGGAGCAGGGTCACAAGGGCACCACTGGTACTATAAGCACGCGGAAGTGGATATGGAGCTTGTAGTGTTACTTTAACAAAGCACCTGCACAGTATGGCTAAGATTCTTATCCTTCCATTCTGGTGGTGGTGGTCCCCATGGTAATTGTCAACCCAAATGTGTAAAGAAAACAAAATCAAAATACTTTCCTGCACACTACTACAATATACATTTAAATAGCAAAGGTTCTAGTACCACTGCATTGGTCATTAAAGTGTAGGCTCACAAGCCAATAACAGGCAAACCTCTTAGGCGAGTCCTATGCCTGGTCTGCCATACCGAAGAAGCACAGCTTCGGATGCGCCGTAAAGTGTGAAGATGGCCAGCTCCTCGTCACCCTGTGACAGGGCTCCTCTCAGCGCCCCTCCTTCGGCTGCCTGGACAGGGGCAGCCCACTATGAAACATCCCGATGGGCACCCTAGGCGAATGCCTAATTCGCCTAACTGTTGCGCCCGCCCTGCTAATCACAGGTTATGTCAGATAGTTAGCCTAAAAATTTAAAAAGCCAGGTTTATTCTCTGGTCTAAAGGATACATTATTGCATCAAGGAGGTTAAAATGCCAAGCCAAATAAACCAAGATGAAACCATGAATTTGAGAATTTTTCCAATTTGGCTATTTTGGTCTAACTTGTGATATTCCACAATCCACAGTTTTATGAAAAAAAAAATGCAATAATGGAAATAGGACAGTTGGCCAATATTATAAAATGATGCCTGCTTATTTTTAATTTTCAAGAGCTGCCTGCCATATTCAGACACATAGTGAAATAGCCTTACTTATCTCACTGTGATGTCAGCCAGTGACATCATCATTGTTACCTATACAACCCCATGCATGTTACCATCTGCACAGAGCTCAGATAGGCTTGTGATAGTGAACTGTGTTTGTCACTGCACCTAACTGAAGTGAACATTTATTGACTGATTATGGACGGTGGGCAAAGGAGGAGAAGCCAAAGAGTCCGTAATAGACAGGAAGAAGCAGCTTCCCGATCAAGTAAGTGACAGCTACACATTTGCACTATTCTTACACAAACCGTGTATCCCTTGGACATTCTTCTCCAGCATGCTGACAACAAACATTATTTGAGCACAGTTTTAATATTGGCAACCACCTGTTCTTGCTGGCTAATATTGCTGGTGCAGGTGGACTTATACCTCTGTAAATGTTATCAAGTATCTCAATATGAGCCGCATTTCACACTGAAACACTGCACATACAGACTCCTTGCACCATGAACACCTCAAAACACTTGGTGGTGGGGGGGTCGGGACATGGTTTGGCAGTAACTGTTTAATTATACTTTTTACATTAGGGTCTCGGGGAAGGCATGCTAATCACAGAACAAACAGATCTCGAACGCCATTGGCAAGGCAAGAAACAAGGAGGGGTGGGGGAAGCCGGAGTCCTCATGTCCCGGAAAGACGCCCCACCAGAAATACCAGACAAAGTCAGGGAATAGGAAGGGAACGCAGAGGAAGGCAAGAAAATTCCCCAAGACGGGGAACTGAAAGAGTAACAGACAGAGCAAGAAGATTGCATTTAAGGACTCGCAGGCGCAGAGACAGATCTGAAAGTGAAGGAGGAGAAGATAGGCAAAGACCAGGGAGAAGCAGATCTCCCTTAAATCGTAATGATGTGCCACCTCCTCCTATCGGATATATTGCTGGTGTACAGGAAAATGTAGGAAACCAGCCGGCTGAGAATAATGAAGGAAATCGCCAGCCAGTGCCTGTTCAAGAACCTTCTCAACCTGCTAATGCTCAAGATGTGGATAACAATGAGCCTCCTCTTGCACAAAATGAGGACCCTCCCCAACGTATTCCACAAAATGAGGACCCTCCCCAACGTATTCTACAGGAAGCCCAGGGAGATGATGACCAAGATGAATGCAGCATTTGCTTGAGTGCGTTTGACCCTGGAGAGGAAATCATGCTGCTGCACTGTGGTCACAAATTCCATATTGAGTGCATACAGATGTGGCTGCAGGAACATTGCACCTGTCCCATGTGCAGGGCAGTAGTTATAATGTAAATGAACAAAGTTCCGCAAAATGGCTGCTGGATCTGACTTCAACCTGCAAAAAAGGTATGGACCTTCTAGAATTATACCTATACACTATTTACCCTAGAGAAGAAATAGAGAGAGTTATTGAAATAAATAAATACGTCATGATTTTATATAGGTTACTATATTACAGGTTAAAAGGTATAGTGTTTGTCCACTTAGTTTAGTTTATTCAAATAATCCTTCCAATTAAATATCAGATTCTGTTCCATTCTCAGTTCATACCGATATGGCTGGAGGAGATTTTCACCTATTTCAACTGCAGAGTGGAAATAATTCTGGATTTCAAGCTGCAATAAAGGTATGTACCTCTAGAATTAGACTATACCCTAAAGGAGAGACAGGGGTATGGATGGGAGAGAGATATAATTTCATAATTAATAACTAGAGTCTCGGACTAGGATATGTTATTCCCAAAACTGATAAGCAAATAAATTCCCCCATACACAAAGTAATCATAAAATCTTACTTGTATATAATAATAGTATTCAGGTTAAATTAGAAAGCTATAATGTCTGTCCACTCAGTTTGGTTTATTCAAATAAACATTTAATTAAATATTGCATTCCATTTCATTCTCGTGGCTGCAGGAGAGTTCCATCTATCCCAACTGCAGAGCTGAAATAATTCTGGATTTCAAGCTCCAATAAAGGTATGTACCTCTAGAATTAGACTATACCCTAAAGGAGAGACAGGGGCGTGGGTGGGAGAGAGATATAATTTCATAATTAAAGGACCACTATAGTGTCAGTCTCAGGGCCCCCCTCCCGCTGGGCTGAAGGGGTTAAAATCCATTCAGCCACTTACCTTTATCCAGTGCCGGGCTTCCTCAGCGCTGGTGACCTCTCTTCCCCCTACGACCAGTGGTGTATTTAGGATTTGGGCTGCCCTAGGCAGGACGGTGCTTGGGCACCCCCCCCCCCAATTTAAATTTCCCCACCCCTTCCTGTCAAGGCCGCACTTTGACAGACGCTCACTCACTGACAGACGCACACTCACTGACAGACACACACTCTCATACCACACAATGGTTTGTATTGGCCCCGAATATATTTGTATAATGTTATCATATCCCCTCTCAGGCGACGTTTTTCTAATCTAAATAGGTTTAAATTTGTTAACCTGTCTTCATAGCTGATATGTTCCATTCCTTTTATTAATTTTGTAGCCCGCCTCTGCACTTTTTCTAGTGCCATAATATCCTTCTTTAGAACAGGTGCCCAAAATTGCACAGCATATTCAATATGGGTCTTACCAGTGATTTATAAAGAGGCAAAATGATATTCTCGTCCCGAGAATGAATGCCCTTTTTCATGCATGACAATACCTTACTGGCCTTGGCCACTGCTGATTGACATTGCACATTGTTGCATAGTTTGTTGTCTATAACAATTCCCAAGTCCTTTTTTTAGTGTGTTGTTATCCCTAATTCGCTTCCATTAAGGGTATACGTTGCTTGTGTATTCTTTACGCCGAAGTATATATGCCATATGAGTGCCCAGTCCCCCAGTCTATCTAAATCCCTCTGCAGCAAAGTAATATCTTGCCCACATTGTATTATTTTACAAAGTTTTATGTCATCTGCAAACACTGAAACATGACTTTCAAACTGACATACAATGACATACACACACACTATTACTTGGACACTGTCTTTCTGAATGCTTTCCTATGGACGTTCAGCGTGCTCAACACGATTTTCACATTAAGCGTCGTAGAAGTGCCTCTTGCGGCTGTCAGGAAGATAGCCACTAGAGGCCGGATTACCCTGCAATGTAAACATAGCAGTTTCTCTGAAACTGCTATGTTTACAGCTGCAGGGTTAAAACCTGGGGAACCTGGCACCCAGACCACTTCATTGAGCTGAAGTGGTCTGGGTGACTATAGTGGTCCTTTAATAACTAAAGTCTCAGACTAGATTTTTATATAATTATAGGAATCAGATTAAGTTAGAAAGCTATAAAGTCTGACATTCAGTTTAGTTTATTCAAATAATCATTTAATTAAATATTGCATTCCATTTCATTCTCATGGCTGCAGGAGAGTTCCATAAATCCCAACCGCAGAGCTGAGATAATTATGGATTTCAAGCTGCAATAAAGGTATGTACCTCTAGAATTAGACTATACCCTAAAGGATAGACGGGGGCGTGGGTGGCAGAGAGATATAATTTCATAATTAATAACTAGAGTCTCGGACTAGGATGCGTTATTCTCAAAACTGATAAGCACATAAATTCCCCCATACACAAAGCAATCATAAAATCTTACTTGTGTATAATAATATTATTCAGGTTAAATTAGAAAGCTATAATGTCTGTCAGGTCAGTTTGGTTTATTCAAATAATCCTTCTAATTAAATATCAGATTGTGTTTCATTCTCAGTTCCTACCGATATTGCTGCAGGAGATTTTCACCTATTTCAACTGCAGAGCTGAAATAATTCTGGAATTTAAGCTGCAATAAAGGTATGTACCTCTAGAATTAGACTATACCCGAAATGAGAATCGGGGGCGTGGGTGGGAGAGAGATATTATTTTATAACTGGTAACTAGAGTCTCAGTCTAGGATGCGTTATTCCCACAACCGATAAACACATAAATTCCCCCATACACAAAGCAATCAGAAAATGTAACTTTTATATAATTATAGGATTCAGATTAAATTAGAAAGCTATAATGTCTGTCCCCTCAGTTTAGTTTATTCAAATAATCATTTAATTAAATATTTCATTCCATTTCATTCTCATGGCTGCAGGAGAGTTCCATCTATCCCAACCGCAGAGCTGAAATAATTCTGGATTTCAAGCTGCAATAAAGGTATGTACCTCTAGAATTAACCTATACCCTAAAGGAGAGACGGGGGGTGGGTGGGAGAGAGATATAATTTCATAATTAATAACTAGAGTCTCAGACTAGGAAACGTTATTCCCTAAACAGATAAGCGCATAAATCCCCCCCATACACAAAGCAATCATAAAACCTTATTTGTGTATAATAATATTATTCAGGTTAAATTAGAAAGCTATAATGTCTGTCCACTCAGTTTGGTTTATTCAAATAATCCTTCCAATTAAATAACAGATTGTGTTCCATTCTCAGTTCCTACAGATATTGCTGCAGGAGCGTTCCATTTATCACAACTCCAGAGCTGAAATAATTCTTGATTTTAAGCTGCAATAAAGGTATGTACCTCTAGAATTAGACTATACCCTAAAGGAGAGATGGGGTGGTGGTGTGGGTAGGGAGAGAGATATTATTTTATAACTGGTAACTAGAGTCTCAGACTTGGACGAGTTATTCCCACAACCAATAAGCACATAAATTCCCCCATACACAAAGCAATCAGAAAATGTCACTTGTATATAATAATTCAGGTTGAATTTGAAAGCTATAATGTCTGTCCCCTCAGTTTAGTTTATTCAAATAATAATTTAATTAAATATTTCATTCCATTTCATTCTCATGGCTGCAGGAGAGTTCCATCTATCCCAACCGCAGAGCTGAGATAATTCTGGATTTCAAGCTGCAATAAAGGTATGTACCTCTAGAATTAACCTATACCCTAAAGGAGAGACGGGGGGTGGGAGAGATATAATTTCATAATTAATAACTAGAGTCTCTGAGCAAAAAATATGAATTTTATTCCCTGTTTATTCCCTAAACAGATAAGCACATAAATCCCCCCATACACAAAGCAATCATAAAATCTTACTTGTGTATAATAATATTATAACTGTCAGGTCAGTTTGGTTTATTCAAATAATCCTTCTAATTAAACATTAAATTCTGTTCCATTCTCAGTTCATACCGATATGGCTGGAGGAGATTTTCACCTATCCCAACTGCAGAGCTGAAATAATTCTGGATTTCAAGCGGCAATAAAGGTATGTACCTCTAGAATTAGACTATACCCTAAAGGAGAATCGGGGGCGTGGGTGGGAGAGAGATATAATTTCATAATTAAAAACTAGAGTCTCGGACTAGGACGCGTTATTCTCAAAACTGATAAGCACATAAATTCCCCCATACACAAAGCAATCAGAAAATGTCACTTGTATATAATAATTCAGGTTGAATTAGAAAGCTATAATGTTTGTCCCCTCAGTTTAGTTTATTCAAATAATCATTTAATTAAATATTTCATTCCATTTCATTCTCGTGGCTGCAGGAGAGTTCCATCTATCCCAACTGCAGAGCTGAAATAATTCTGGATTTCAAGCTGCAATAAAGGTATGTACCTCTAGAGTTATACTATACCCTAAAGGAGAGACAGGGGTGTGGGTTGGAGAGAGATATCATTTCATAATTAAAGGACCACTATAGTGTCAGTCTCAGGGCCCCCCTCCCGCTGGGCTGAAGGGGTTAAAATCCATTCAGCCACTTACCTTTATCCAGTGCCGGGCTCCCTCGGCACTGGTGACCTCTCCTCCCCCTTCGACCGGTGGTGTATTTAGGATTTGGGCTCCCATAGGCAGGAGGGTGCTTGGGCACCCTCCCCCCCAATTTAAATTTCCCCACCCCTTCCTGTCAAGGCCGCACTTTGACAGACGCTCACTCACTGACAGACGCATACACTCATTGACAGACACACAATCTCATATAAACTGACATACAATGACATACACACACACTATTACTTGGACACACACTGACAGACGCACGCACTCACTGACCGACACATACTCACTCACTGACCCACACAAACACATTCACTCACAGACACACACTGACAGCCAGAAATACACATTGACATACACACACTGACAGCCAGACACACAATCACTCAGGTACACGCTGACAGACATACACACTGACAGACATACACACACTGACAGCCAGACACACACAATCACTCAGATACACACTGACAGACATACATACACAATCAGTCAGATACACAGACAGCCAGACACACATATGACGTCATATTCCAGCTCCCGGCATCACTATGCGTCGAGCGAGGGAGCTGAGCAGAGAGCTCAGTAATCAGTGCTCCATCGCCAGCGCCGCCCGCAAGGATTCTTAGTTAGCAGCCCGCTTGCCTGGATTGTTTGTTAGCCGCTAGGCTAACAAGGTATTTGCCTGGGTATTTGGGGGTGGAGCTTTTTGCCGCCCCCTTGAAATTGACACCCAAGGAAAATGCCTTGTTTGCCTCGTGGCTGAGCCGCGCACGCATTCAAACCGGCCATAGGAAAGCATTTCTCAATGCTTTCCTTTGGACGTTCTGCGTGCTCAACGCGATTTTAGCATTAAGCGTTGCAGAAGCGTCTTAGCAGCTGTCAGGAAGACAGCCACTAGAGGCTGGATTAACCCTGCAATGTAAACAAAGCAGTTTCTCTGCAGGGTTAAAACCTGGGGGACCTGGCACCCAGACCACTTCATTGAGCTGAAGTGGTCTGGGTGACTATAGTGGTCCTTTAATAACTAAAATCTCAGACTAGAACGCATTATTACTAAAACCGAAAAGAACATTCATTTCCCCATACACAAAGCCATCAGAAAATTTCACTTTTATATAATTATAGGATTCAGATTAAGTTAGAAAGCCATAATGTCGGTCTTCTCAATTTAGTTTATTCAAATAATCATTTAATTAAATATTTCATTCCATTTCATTCTCGTGGCTGCAGGAGAGTTCCATAAATCCCAACCGCAGAGCTGAAATAATTATGGATCTCAAGCTGCAATAAAGGTATGTACCTCTAGAATTAGACGGGGGGTGTGAGAGATATAATTTCATAATTAATAACTAGAGTCTCGGACTAGGACGCGTTATTCTCAAAACTGATAAGAGCATAAATTCCCCCATACACAAAGCAATCAGAAAATGTTACTTTTATATAAAAATATGATTCAGATTAAATTAGAAAGCTATAACGTCTGTGCACTCAGTTTAGTTTATTCAAATAATCATTTAATTAAATATTTCATTCCATTTCATTCTCGTGGCTGCAGGAAAATTCCATCTATCCCAACCGCAGAGCTGAAATAATTTTGGGTTTCAAGCTGCAATAAAGGTATGTACCTCTAGAATTATACTATACCCTAAAGGAGAGACAGGGGCGTGGGTGGGAGAGAGATATAATTTCAGAATTAAAGGACCACTGTAGTGTCAGGAAAACAGACTCGTTTTCCTGACACTATATAATCCTTAGGTGCCCCCCACCCTCAGGGACCCCTCCCGCTGGGCTGAAGGGGTTAAAACCCCTTCAGCCAGTTACCTTAATCCAGCGTCGAACTCCCTCGGCATTGGTGACCTCTCCTCCCCCTTCGACATCAGCTCCCGAGTGGAGCCGAATGAGCATGAGCGGTCTGAGCCGCACACGCATTCAAACCGCCCATAGGAAAGCATTTCTCAATGCTTTCCTATGGACGTTCAGCGTGCTCAATGTGATTTTCACATTAAGCGTCGTAGAAGTGCCTCTTGCGGCTGTCAGGAAGATAGCCACTAGAGGTTGGATTAACCCTGCAATTTAAACATAGCAGTTTCTCTGAAACTGCTATGTTTACAGCTGCAGGGTTAAAACCTGGGGGACCTGGCACCCAAGCCACTTCATTGAGCTGAAGTGGTCTGGGTGACCATAGTGGTTCTTTAATAACTAAAGTCTCAGACTAGAACACATTATTACTAAAACCGAAAAGAACATTAATTTCCCTATCACAAAGCAATCAGAAAATTTAACTTTTATATAATTATAGGATTCAGATTAAATTAAAAAAGCTACAATGTCTGTCCACTTAGTTTAGTTTATTCAAATAATAATTTAATTAAATATTTCATTCCATTTCATTCTCGTGGCTGCAGGAGAGTTCCATCTATCCCAACTCCAGAGCTGAAATAATTATGGATTTCAAGCTGCAATAAAGGTATGTACCTCTAGAATTATACTATACCCTAAAGGAGAGACATGGGCGTGGGTGGGAGAGAGATATAATTTCAGAATTAAAGGACCACTATAGTGTCAGGAAAACAAACTCGTTTTCCTGACACTATATAATCCTTAGTTCTCCCCCATCCTCAGGGCCCCCCTCCTGCTGGGCTAAAGGTGTTAAAACCCCTTCAGCCACTTACCTTAATCCAGGGCCCGGTTCCCTCGGCGCTGGTGACCTCTCCTCCCCCTACGACGTCATCTCCCGAGTGTAGCCGAATGCACGCATTCAAACCTTCCCTAGGAAACCATTTCTCAATGCTTTCCTATGGACGCTAAGCGTACTCAATGCGATTTTTTTTTAGGAAGATATAAATTGCTATGTTTACAGCTGCAGGGTTAAAACCTGGGGGACCTGGCACCCAGACCACTTCATTGAGCTGAAGTGGCCTCGGTGACTACAGTGGTCCTTTAACTAAAGGCCCAGACTAGAACGCATTATTACTAGCATATGTCACTTAAGAATCTGTCATTGATTAATTAACATTTGCCAAAGTTTAACAAAATTGTCTAATAAGACATTCAGGTGTTAACAAAATAAATTGCTTTCTGAACATTTCTCAATGTGGCAGTAACACCGTTTTTCTTAATTGTGAACTGCAGTGTGTGTAATACAATAATATTAATATTTTCTATCGTAATATGTCTGACACACCTGTGCCACCTAAGTCCTCCCCGCAGCCTGTTCTCACAGACATTCCTCCTCCTACAATAAGGGGGATTGACGTCATTGAGAGAGAACTTGTTCTCTGCAGCGGATAGAAAGGATAGTTTAGCCGTTAGTTCTTAAACAGTGTTTTTTGGTTGGAGTACCGTGTTAACATATTGTGTTTTTATTCTCATTTAATTTATTGATTTCTTGTTTCTTTTAGGATCTATCCCATGTGCACAGTTACATCATGCAACAGCGAAAAAACAAGATACATTAGAGGAGAAAATTATGTAGATTAACATTGTATTAATTGTAAAAATTACTCATGTATTTTATCAAAGTATCGTTTTGTATTAAAATAAAATTAAAATAAAAAACATATAACGGATATTATGCTATGTATTATTATTGTACAGTACATAAAAGACCATTCCATGCTCCAATTCGTTACAATTTACTGAAGTGTTTATGGTGCACTGTAATTTCTGTTATTTCTCACGGGATTCAAATAATTTGTCAAAATACAGAACACTCCCTGCGCTATAAAGCTCAGCCTATCTGCAGCTCGCAACAGAATGCGGAACTTTCACTTAATCCGTGTAACTGTTCAAGTTAATAAACCAAAGACAAGCTTTGCTCAAACAAATGATGCAATGATTTCGTTAATATAGGTTAGTGCGTTTTGGGTTTCAATGCCTGATTGTCTGATTTCATACACACCTGATTTGGTTCAATCCACGTGGGGAATCCATGTGTACATTGATTGGTGGGGTTTACAAGTTTGAATTGCAGGGACTGTATCCAGCTCTACCTTGAAAAAGTCCTGAGAATGAAACCGGTCTGACACATTTGGAGCCTTCAGAATTTTCCACTCACTCCATTTGGAACATCTACATCCAGAACTCACTCTTCTATTACTCCTTGGGATTCGGAACCTTGGCGTATCTAGGATCTGACTGAGAACATCTTGGAGTCCCTCTGTGTCAGGTCTTTTGACCTATTGATGTGCCTTTCTGGCCACTTTTAGTGGCAGATTGTTTGTGAGTGCAGTAATTACCTTATATTTTGTTATTGCATCTTATGGTTTTACACTATGTTTTGTTTTCTATTTATGTTTTTAAAGTGATTAAAAGCTGGAATTACCATTTCCTAACTGGAGTACTACCAGTATCTTTCGGAAGACCTGTAACCAGTGTATGTATATTAATCGATTGGTGATCTTCACATATGTTTACATAGCACACTACACCATTCCTTTTGGTTTGTTTTTTTTATAGATTTTGATATACCTGAAAAAGCCTTAGTCAAAGTGCATTCATTTTTTTAGATTGGTAAAATTGACAACAGAACCATTTACTCAAAGATGAAGATCGGTTTAAACCCCTGCCTCCACAATCTTTTCAAATCTCTGGGTCGCATACCTGGTGGGAATAACCTATTGAGTCACAGGGGAGAGGGGCTAGGGGCCAAGTTAAATCAAGATTTTAACCAATTCCAGATGCTTGGAAAAATCAAAATAGCAGGACACAAAATAAGGCACTTTGGGGTTTATTAAGCCATATATAGAAAGAGGGAAGATCAGAACCCATCAAGATCGATTCCACATCTACCCATCTAGTTCTCTTGTGGGAGGATGCCAAATTACCATCTGTGCCCATTGGCTGCGTTATAATATATTATTAGATTAGGCAAACCGAGACTACTGACAGTTTTTGGCATACATAGAACATGTTTGAGGATCTGTGCCTCTTATTTTGCCAAATGAATGAATCAACGGCTTTATCTTAAAAATGGAATAGTAATCTGTGGAGAATATTTATTTCAAAACAATGGATTCTACCCTTCAAAGACATGGGCTTAGCATCCCATGTCTCATGTTCCTGTTTGAGGGTTTGTAATAGGGTACATAATTAGCTGAAAAGAGAAAAGCATAATCCCAAATCACCCAAATCCCCAAAAAGCAGAAAGAGGACTTAATTTGCAATCAATATCTAGACCAAATCAGTGTTGATGCTGAAATGCTAAATGGAATAGCATTAGATTTATCATAGTTCGATTTTGAAGCCAGAGAGATCCAACCCTATCCAACAATTCAAATAAAGGATTCAGAGATAGTGGGAGTTCCTATGGTAATTAGTACCGTTGCTATGGTAATTAGAACATACCACTTTCTCTTCCACATTCAGTTACTGACTGAATCTTGGAAGATACTCCACTTCATTTATTCTTGGATTGCTACCATATTATCATGTTACTATAGAATTGTTACCATTTATACCTGTAGTTTGCCACTGTAATGTTCTGTGCATGCAGTTTGTATTATTGTCATTTAATGTTTCTGACCAATATTTCATGTACACAGTTATTAATATTTTGAGTGTTAGAGTTTGGTTGCTAAACTTTCCAATTATATTCAACACATGGCTAGTCTACAGCTAGGAGGAGCATAGCAAAGTCTCCCTCTTTGCAATGCTTCTCCTAGCTGTAAATACCTTCATATAACTGTTCAATCTCCATCTCTGTTCTTTAGGCCTCACTTCACACTCAAACTCAGTGAAGCTCTGCATTTTTTCTCACAACTTCTCAGAATCTAGAGCTGGTTTCGGCGGTAGGGTGCGGGGTGGTGGGGGAATAGATGGAAGTAAAAAAAATCCAAACAAACTAGATAAACCATTTTACACCTATCATTAGTGTTCGAATGGTCTGGTGTATGATTATACACTGCCTGGCCAAAAAAAAAGTTGCCACCTGGATTTAACTAAGCAAATAGGAAAGAGCCTCCTGTTGGATAGTTACTGCATGGACGATTATCTTTCAGCTGGCAACAAGTTATTTAACCCCAAATGATTCAATGAGTAGCTTCTCATTTCTTAAACAACCATGTCGAAAGACACATCCCGTGGTCATGGAAAAGATGTTAGTCTGTTTGAGAAGGGTCAAATCATTGGCATGCATCAAGAAGAGAAAACATCTAAAGAGATTGCAGAAACTACTAAAATTGGGTTAAGAACTGTTTAACGCATTATTAAAAACTGGAAGGATAGTGGGGAACCATCGTCTTCGAGGAAGAAATGTAGTCAGAAATCCTGATTAATTGTGATTGGCAATCCCTTAAACGTTTGGTGAAATCAAATCGTAGAAAAACAACCGTAGAACTCAGGGCTATGTTTATTAGTGAAAGTGCATTTCCACACGCAGAATGCGAAGGGAACTCAAGGGATTGGGACTGAATAGCTATGTAGCCTTAAAGGACCACTCTAGGCACCCCTACCACTTCAGCTTAATGAAGTGGTCTGGGAGCCAGGTCCCTCTAGGATTAATCCTTTTTTTTATAAACATAGCAGTTTCATAGAAACTGCTAGTTTCATATAAACTGCTATGTTTATAAATGGGTTAATCCAGCCTCTAAAGCCTCTAGTGGCTGTCTCGAGTATGTTTTCCTGGCACTATAGTGGTCCTTTAAGAAAACCACTAATCAGTGAGGCTAATTGGAAAAAAAGGCTTCAATTTGCTAGGGAGCATAAAGATTGGACTATGGAGCAATGAAAGAAGGTCTTGTGGTCTGATGAGTCCAGATTTACCCTGTTCCAGAGTGATCGGCGCATCAGGGTAAGAAGAGAGGCAAATGAAGTGATGCACCCATCATGCCTAGTGCCTACTGTACAAACCTGTGGGGGCAGTGCTATGATCTGGGGTTGCTGCAGTTGGTCAGGTCTAGGTTCAGCAACATTATGTGCCCAAAGTATGAGGTCAGCTGACTACCTGAATATACTGAATGACCAGGTTATTCCATCAAGGGATTTTTTATTTCCTGATGGCACGGGCATATTTCAAGATTACAATGCCAGGATTCAACTGGCTCAAATTGTGAAAGAGTGGTTCAGGGAGCATGAGACATAATTTTCACACATGGATTGGCCACCACAGAGTCCAGACCTTAACCCCATTGAGGATCTTTGGGATGCGCTGGAGAAGGCTTTGCGCAGTGTTCTGACTCTCCCATCATCAATACAAGATCTTGGTGAAAAATGAATGCAACACTGGACGGAAATACATCTTGTGACATTGTAGAAGCTTATCGAAACAATGCCGCAGAGAATGCATGCCATAATCAAAGCTAAAGGCAGTCCAACTAAATATTAGAGTGGGTGACCATTTATTTTAGTGGCGACTTTTTTTTGGCCAGGCAGTGTATAATTTATGATAGAAGTCACTGAAGGCTAAATTGATAAGGCTTGGTGAAGTCACTAAAAAAATGGGAAGAATGTGTCAGAGTTGGACAGTTACAGATGGTAAAACAACGGTTTTCCAGCTGTTGACTCACTACAGACTCTATGCCCAGGGGTTGATTTGTACTATCCAAGTTGTTTTTAAGATGAGGAGAAACTGGTTCTTAATATAATTGAAGTCTTTGTCACTGCATGTTAGCATAGTCTTTTTTCCTCCTTATGATAAATGATAATACAATATTAACTAAGGACAGGGGGCACATGCCCCTATAATGTATATGTGTATAAAGGGATCTTCAATTAAGTATGCAACATCGGGCATAATAGGAGAGACAGACACGTATAATGGTGCCAGGTCTCTCCCCTAGTAAGTGCCCGTACACAATATGGCGAGTTCGGAACCAGAAGTGACGCAGCGAAGTGCTTAACGTCACTTCCGGTACACTGGTAATGAATTGATGGGACTAGGCTGGATACCACACTCCCCCCTCAAAAGAGACACCTGATTGGATGCCACAAGATACCACCCACCAATGGGAAGCCGGACCGGCATATTTAATCAGACAAGAAACGGAGCAGGACATGATGATTGAAAAAGCCCTTGTGAAGGGTGAAATACGTCTCGGATAACAAGGACACCGGTTGGACACTGTATCTATAGACTTTTATATGGATTTTATTTTAATATTTTGTATTTTATTACTATTTTGTCAGAATAAATTCATTTTTATATCAAGTCCGTTCCTGGTCCTCATCTAACCTGCTCCAAGAAGGGAGGTGTCCCCTTTACTGACACCCAAGCTGTCAAACCCAGAGCCAGGTACTTGGGCTCTGAATAAGGTGAACACCTATTTAAAGCAACTATACACTTACCTATATTTTTAAGAATACTACACCAGAATATACTCTATTGTACTTTTTTTTTTTTATCTCCCTACTCTGAGGAAAATCACTAACATCCTTAAAGGGGAACGTGCCACCAGACGGCACCAAAGCGGATGCGATCTGAGCCTATCCTACTCTAGGCACTGTAGCATGTGAGTTGGCAATTTATTTAACCACTTCACTATAAACATCACCTCCACGGATTTACACTATTATTCCCTTTTATGTTTTTTCCCCCTGTTTTATATATGTCGCTACTTATGTGAAAATTGTAAAGACATTACTAGAAGACCCTTCTATAGGGTAGGTGTTTAAATTTATAACTATTTGCTCCACCCTTGTGGCCGTTCTTCCTTTTGTTTGGTTTTCATATTTAAGGTGGGCAAGCCCCACAAGAGTGATGAAGCAGTTCTTTATTCCGTTTATTCTGCACATCTAAGGGCCTCTTACACACAGTTCCATTTGTACTCTTTCTAAATATTAGAGTGGGTGACCATTTATTTTAGTGGTGACTTTTTTTTTTGGCCAGGCAGTGTATAATTTATGATAGAAGTCACTGAAGGCTAAATTGATAAGGCTTGGTGAAGTCACTAAAAAAAATGGGAAGAATGTGTCAGAGTTGGACAGTTACAGATGGTAAAACAACGGTTTTCCAGCTGTTGACTCACTACAGACTCTATGCCCAGGGGTTGATTTGTACTATCCAAGTTGTTTTTAAGATGAGGAGAAACTGCTTCTTAATATAATTGAAGTCTTTGTCACTGCATGTTAGCATAGTCTTTTTTCCTCCTTATGATAAATGATAATACAATATTAACTAAGGACAGGGGGCACATGCCCCTATAATGTATATGTGTATAAAGGGATCTTCAATTAAGTATGCAACATCGGGCATAATAGGAGAGACAGACACGTATAATGGTGCCAGGTCTCTCCCCTAGTAAGTGCCCGTACACAATATGGCGAGTTCGGAACCAGAAGTGACGCAGCGAAGTGCTTAACGTCACTTCCGGTACACTGGTAATGAATTGATGGGACTAGGCTGGATACCACACTCCCCCCTCAAAAGAGACACCTGATTGGATGCCACAAGATACCACCCACCAATGGGAAGCCGGACCGGCATATTTAATCAGACAAGAAACGGAGCAGGACATGATGATTGAAAAAGCCCTTGTGAAGGGTGAAATACGTCTCGGATAACAAGGACACCGGTTGGACACTGTATCTATAGACTTTTATATGGATTTTATTTTAATATTTTGTATTTTATTACTATTTTGTCAGAATAAATTCATTTTTATATCAAGTCCGTTCCTGGTCCTCATCTAACCTGCTCCAAGAAGGGAGGTGTCCCCTTTACTGACACCCAAGCTGTCAAACCCAGAGCCAGGTACTTGGGCTCTGAATAAGGTGAACACCTATTTAAAGCAACTATACACTTACCTTTATTTTTAAGAATACTACACCAGAATATACTCTATTGCACTTTTTTTTTTTTATCTCCCTGCTCTGAGGAAAATCACTAACATCCTTAAAGGGGAACGTGCCACCAGACGGCACCAAAGCGGATGCGATCTGAGCCTATCCTACTCTAGGCACTGTAGCATGTGAGTTGGCAATTTATTTAACCACTTCACTATAAACATCACCTCCACGGATTTACACTATTATTCCCTTTTATGTTTTTTTTCCCTGTTTTATATATGTCGCTACTTATGTGAAAATTGTAAAGACATTACCAGAAGACCCTTATATCGGGTAGGTGTTTAAATTTATAACTATTTGCTCCACTCTTAGAGGTGAATAGCCTTGTGGCCTTTCTTCCTTTTGTTTGGTTTTCATATTTAAGGTGGGCAAGCCCCACAAGAGTGTTGAAGCAGTTCTTTATTCCGTTTATTCTGCACATCTAAGCGCCTCTTACACACAGTTCCATTTGTACTCTTTCTAAATATTAGAGTGGGTGACCATTTATTTTAGCGGCGACTTTTTTTTTTGGCCAGGCAGTGTATAATTTATGATAGAAGTCACTGAAGGCTAAATTGATAAGGCTTGGTGAAATCACTAAAAAAAATGGGAAGAATGTGTCACAGTTGGACAGTTACAGACGGTAAAACAACGGTTTTCCAGCTGTTGACTCACTACAGACTCTATGCCCAGGGGTTGATTTGTACTATCCAAGTTGTTTTTAAGATGAGGAGAAACTGCTTCTTAATATAATTAAAGTCTTTGTCACTGCATGTTAGCATAGTCAAAACTATCACACAAGAGTCTAAATGTGTTGCTAATAGAATCAGTTATCTCCTAAAACAATATATATGCTTTCCTGGACATATTTAGTTTAATTTCTTGAGATCGTATTATAATTGCAGTAACATGGATATCTGTAGATATTAAGGGGTACACTAATGGTCTATTACACCATATCCACAAAGCCTACTGCAGTGATTGGTTTGGATGTTGGTCTTGGTCAAAGGCTGTGAGCAAGGATGGTATCCACTTTATTTGCCTTTTCATAAATGAAACAGCAAAAATACTGCAACTGTCTTGCAAGAAGGCATCTTATTTGGGTGTGTACTGCTCTCGTTTCTTTCAAGGTATTAGGGTTAGGATCAGTTTTGTTTTGGGACTCAGTCTTTTGTAGAGATTTCTGAAAGGTAAAAGTTTGACATTTCATTTTCTTTTTATGGGTAGCTATCCTAATAAGGTGGCTCGAAATAACCACCTTATTGCTGACCACACCCATCGACATCACTAGCAGCAGTGCATCAGTTCCATTTGGGGGAAGCGGGTGACCTCCATACATTGTTTAAGATACAGTGCTATATCAGCATGGTGTAACCAGTAAATATTTTACATCTCTGTAATTATATCTCTGAGCCAGTAAGAAAGGAGACCAATTGTGTGTTTCCCAAAAATTAATTTAAAAGCACCATGCGGGGCAAAAAAAAAAAAGAATAGTCTATAGCATCAGGATGGTGGGCCCTCCAGATGTTGATGAGACCACACGATTCATTGTAATTCCAGAGAAATTTGTCTACCCTTCTCTCCCATGGGACGGCAAAATACATTGATGGGAGCTTCCATCAGCTGGCAGACATGGGACCACATTAAAGTTCCCCGCTACCAACAGACACTTCCAAAGTCTTAGTGTTATTGCCAATACTGTCCCATAATCCTGCATTGGGTAAATTCAGGGCACATAGATTAAGCAAGTGACAGGTAGAAGAAACCATAGATCCAGTGACTAAAACATATCTCCCCTCATCATTTATGAGAACACTGGAAACGTGAAACAAACATTTCCCGTGAAGCAATATAGCCACGCCATTATATTTGCAAAATGAATTAGTGGCATATACTAGTGTCATAATTGCAATCACTGAGAGGTAGGAGAGTTTCCTGCAAGAAACCAATGGCCTCAATTTTATATTTTGTGGATAAGCTTTTTAAATGATTTAATATTTATGGATAAACATTTTAAAATAATGTAATTTTTTTTCTTTTTGAGAATTTTTTTTTGTCAATCTCTGTTTTATTGAGGATAATGATAATTACAATGCACAAAGCAAGGATTCAGAACAAGTGTATACATGTGTATATAAAAAGGAATCTCACAATTTAAGCAAGCTTTAGGGAATAAACTCCTAGTAGAAGCTGCCTCTTTTTTAAGTTACATAGATTAAGTAATGTAAGATACAAAAATAGCATATAGTGCGTCTCGCTTCAGAGAAAAATATCATGGCCAATGCAAGTAGTTATGCCGGAGTAGAGAATGCCAACTGCGTCGGCGACATATATATAGGATGAAGGTAAGTATACCAGAACAGAGTCGCCAGAGACTATCACCCACAGTGCTAAAATTGGGCTAATGGCTCAATGCGGGGGAATAGTGGATGGGGGGATAATAGGGGGAGGTATACCCTGTTTTCCAGCAGGTACAGCTGGCCTGTACAAAAGGGTGAGCATCTTAGGGTACTCAACATGGTAGGAAGTATGAAAAGTGAAATAAACAAGTGAAAAACAAAAATAATTAACAATGTGAGGCATTGTAGGTTGCCATCAGGTTGAGATCACTGACTGTATCACTGCAGTTGAGGGACTCCCCCCGCACAGCCGAAACAAGGGGTCCCAGGAACTCTGTAGTATTGATGTCGGCTCTACAGCATCGGTTAGCAGCCCAAGTGTTTGAAGGACGTATGTAGTTTCTGAGATCATGAACTTTTAAAGTCCTAGAGTCTCTAGAGATGATTAAGCATCGTGGGGTACCCCACTTGTGGTACTTTGTGGGTAGCAAGTTCCTTAGTTAGGGGCCACAAGGATCTCCGTCAATCTAACGTGTCCTTAGACAAATCTGGGTAGAACGTTAAGGCGTAGTCTTCAAACCTATATAGTGACTTGTTGCTAACCGCAGTCATAAAGGTCAGGCGATCTTGCCTATTTTAGAAGTGGATAATGACATCCCTGCTGGTACCCTCAGTGGTTTTTGGTGATGCTGGTATTTTGTAGCAGCCATCCAGCCGCATAACTTTAGCCTGTTTGGAAGAAAAGAGACTCACCAGCAGTCTCCTGAAGAAGTGTGGAATTTCAGCAGCCTCCATGTCATCTGCAAGGCTGTGCATGTTTACAGTTTTCCACCGTCTCTTATCCTCCATAACTGTCATGCGGTCTGTGGCCAGAGCACGTTCGCGTTGTAACGCCTGCAGTTTATTTTCTAGACTGGTAAGCCTGGCTTCTGCTCCTCCAATCTCCTCTTGGAATTGGCCTATATTGCCAGGATGTTTAATCAGAGCTCGCCTAGGAGGTCTCTCATCATGCCCTCCATTACCGGTGAGCCTCCAGTAGGTGCAGATGGTGGGGCAGTATGCTCCCTCGCTGTCTGCTTTTTTGCTATCCACGAAGGCCTTGCTGGTTAATTGTGAGAGCTGTCAAAGGGAGGTGCCATTACAGGCCTCTGCGGGATACGTGTCCTCCTGAGCAACTCCATGATGTTGGCGGTCGCCAGAGGTTTTTCAGGGTTTGTAGTTCTTATTTTTGTTTACCCTTGTTTTTAGGCATTGGGGTAAGTTAAAGCTGAAACAATCAGCAATGTATTACTGTTTTGCTGGGGGCTCATCTGATGCACGTCTGCTTGGTATGGCTGCTGGTTCTGCCCCTATTTAATATATTTTTTAAAATATGTTTTAATATGTTCATTATTTTTATATATTGATATATTTATTTTATATGATACATTTTTGATATTTATCTAAAAATATTTTAAAAGTTTATCTAAAAATATTAAATTATTTGAAAAGCTTATCCAAGAATTATAAATCAAGGTGATAATTTTAACAGTCACATGGGAAGGCAGGAAAGTGAATGATTTTAGCCCTTGAAATAGCTACACACTTGTAAATAATAATAAAAAAGAAACTGTAAGCCTCCAAGTTATCCATCGCAACAGGGGATAGAGGGGAAAGAATAAGGTAAAATGGAAGTTAAAACAAAGAAGAAAAATAACAAAAATAAGTAATTTCTCTTTTGTAGAGTAAGGGCTGAGAGGTCTTGGAAAGTCTGTAGAGGTTTACATTGATAGGAGACTCTACACTTCCTTATGATGGCTTAAAATATTGAGACTAGACAATTATATCCCTGGGCTGCTCTCCCTCCATTCTTTGTCCATCTAGAGAGCAATGTGCTCTGTGAGCGTCCAATCAGTCTTCAGGAAAGTCAGGAAGAAGTGGTCCAACGTCCACAGGGCCTGTAGATGTGGTCTGACGCATGCAGGTCACAGCCTTTTTTTTCTGCGTTTTCCATCAGGCCACAACCACTTTTTCTGCTTCGATTTTTCTCCTGGCAGGGAGAAACCCAAGAGTAGAAAAGGCAATGTAGGTAGACAGTGTCAACCTTTACCAGTAAGTATGTGAAAAGTTCCATTTAAGTGACAAAGCTCTCTGCTTAGGTGTCCATCCACCCATATGTCCTAGCTATGTCCCCTAAAAAATTGTCCATCAGCAAAGCTTAAAAAAAAAAAAAAAGCCTAATATTTTTATGGAAAGCTGGCATGGAGCATATGCAGTACTTGCATATATCCTGCAGATGGTGCCATACTCCATAGATAATGATTGCACTGAAAGCTATGTGAATTGGGTGAGTATGAGTCAGACATTATTTATACTCGAGCAATGTCACAATATTTCAGTTCAGTTTGTGACTGATCTGCAGCTTAACTGTAAAACACACGTTTATAGTGTTTCCGTATTCAAATTTTCTTTTTCAATTAGTGTACATAAAATACATTGCAATATGAAAAAAAAAAAATAATTAAAAAATAGCTAATTTTCTTAATAGCGACAGCCGGTCACTACACCAAACTGCAGTGGTTATGTTGCTGGACCTTTTGCTCTGTGATACTGAATTGAGCCAAATTAAAGCAAAGGTCCAGCAGCATAACCACTGGAGTTTGGTGTAGTGACCGGCTGTCGCTATTAAACACCGCAGGGCTTATCTTGGGAGAGCTAATGGACGTTCCTGCATTAGTAGTGGAGCTGGGTAACAGCCCCGGGTAGGAAGTGAAACTGTCCAAAAAGAGTTTTGTAGGGCCCAAGAGGACTCCTCACACCATAAGCTGTTGTGGTTATGGTGCTTGGGGCGTTCTTTAATAATATCACAGCAGTGAGCGGACTAGTCATTGGGCTGATATAGATAAACAGTTCCTCAGCTGTTATTGTGTTGATGTTTATCTGACAGTTCTCCAAGCATTTAAAATCATATACACCAATTGGTCAAAAGTTTTAGAATGCCTCAATTTTTCCTGACTTTATTAAAATGCAAAAGAACCTACCAGGGAGGTATGACGCTGGAAGATGATGTCACAGGTGGCTTGACTTTGCACAGGTGCATTCACTTTGAGGAAATGCCAGGGGGATACATAGGGGCATGGTAAGTTTTTTATCTTTTATCTTAGAAATAGCCTGTTTATTTCTTGTATGTATCTAAGTCTGATACATGACCTTTTATCTGTGGAAGTGTCTATGTATCTATCTGTGTGTCTGCATGTGTGTCTGTGTATCTGTATGTGTGTCTGTGTACATATTTGTTTATGTGTATGTGTGTCAGTGTATCTATCTATGTGTCAGTATTTGTATGAGTGTCATTGTGTGTATCTGTGTCTGTCTGCAAGTGTGTCATTGTGTGTGACTGTGTAACTGCATGTATGTGTATCTGTATGTGTTAACATGTATGTCTGTGTATATGTGTGTCTGTATATCTGCATGTGTGTCAATGTGTGTGTATCTATATGTGTCAGTGTGTATGTGTACCTGCTTGTCTGTACCTGTGTTAGTGTGTGTCTCTTTGTCAGTGTATCTACATGTGTATGTTTGTATATGTGTGTGAGTGTGGCAGTGTGTATATATGTGTATATATATATATTTATACATATATATATATGTACATACATCTCAGTCTTCAAACTTCGACACCACACACAAATTTAAATGTCAACACTGCATAAAGAACACCCCTACATTCAAAGACAAACACTGCACACAAGCAAACCCCGGCTTGCAAATGGCAACAGTACATAAAACACACAACACAGCACTACACACAAATAGACACCTACACACATACTCAATGCAAAAACATGCTTAAAGTCAAACATACACACTGCTTAGTGCTTAATACAAGTCTGCAACGAAGGGCAAATGGTAGCTCCCCAGCTGACAAAGCATTGAGGGAATTGTACAAGAGATTGGGATCTACCTTTTTTCCATCCTTACGATAATAGGGTCCCAAAAAACATCTCACACAAGGGCCCTCTCTACTTTAGTTTCGCCACTGATTGCCACTCTGGATCTGTTTCTCAGTACATGGGTGCATGGTTGCCTTCTCGATGAAATCCGGAAGCTATCTGCACTGAGCTAAGTCCAGCAGTGAAGTGGGTCCATGAGCTGGCACTGCATGGCATGGCTTAGCTCAGTAGAGCTAACGGAAGCATCTAGAAGGAGTGGAGGAAGTGACCAGCACCCGGCATACCCCAGGTCAGTTGTCAGATTCTTAGTAAACTGTTTGACTATTTACATGGGGGAGGTGCCAGGGAACTCAAGGTTCCATAATCACTGCAGCACACGGTAGTGGTTATGTTGCTTGGAATGTTCCTATTAGCAGATCACATCCTGTGAAATACCTGAAATTTAGCAAAATTTCAATAAGCCATGCCTGTTTCTAGATGTAACTAATTTACATACTTGTCACTTGACAGAAAAAGAGGAATTTTATTAGTAATTGATTGAATATTGATTGAATATTGATTGAATATTTTAAATGAATCATTACTTGCCACATTGTCATTCTTTGCATCGCAACAGCAAGATCAAACTTGCTGTGTACGAGGTTAAGCCAGTTTAATTTTAGTGGCAAGTATGAGATTAATCTATGCCTAACCAGTCCGTCCTCTTTCAGTACTCTAGTTCCATGTCGGTATTCTGAGCCTGTTTCATAGTGATTCCTGGATACTCCCATTTAATGCAAACTTTGCCCTCAATTACCTTCCTAATAATTCCTTCTTAATGATAACTAAGATACTAAGATAACTTGTGACAGGTGGGGCTGGAGGTTTCCAGCATAAATGATGAATATTTCTAATAATAATTATAATGACTAATCATGGTACGTTCATTACATCAGATACAAATGATTAAAAAGGAAAGGGTGTGTGTCCCAGAAAGACCTGAGTGTCCTGAGGCTAAGATTATTTTGTTTAGTAGTGAAGCATTTTAAATCATACTACCACAATTTTTATAATCATATAATATTTAGACAATATTGTGTCAGGATAGTGACAGGGATCCAATACGCAGAGTGCGGACAGGAGGAGGTACGTATACCTGACCTTAGAATGGCCGGACTAACGTATGGACAAAACAAGAATAGTCAAAAGGTAAGCCGAGGTCGAGGGAGCCGGAGGACAGGTAAGCGAGGAACAAGTCGGGTCAAAAGAGAGGAGAGAGCAACAGGACAAAGGTACAAGCAAGGTCAAAACCGAAAACACTAAGAGAGAGAACGCGCTGAGTGACTAGCAAGCTAGAACCACGACAGGGCAATGAGCAGTAGTAAAAGTTCCCTTAAATACCCTGTCACCTTAATTGAGACCACGCCCCCAAAAGGTCCGGAATTGCGGTTCCCGGCACTTCACGTTAATGATGACGTCATGACGTCGACGCTAGCCGTCGCGTCATAAAAGGGGGAGGAGCTAGCGCGGCCGGCGCGAAAACGGCCGGAATTGCCGAAATGCTAGGGGAGCCCCTATGAAGAGAGGCTGTCCTCCTCGGAGGCAACATTAACAGGTAACCTGACAGTACCCCCCCTTTTAGAAACGCCCACCGGGCGGATGGGACCGGGCTTAGAAGGGAATCGAACGTGGAAGGCTCGAAGAAGACGAGAAGCATGCACGTCTTCACAAGGAACCCAAGATCTCTCTTCTGGACCATAACCCTTCCAGTCTATGAGGTATTGTAACTTCCCCCTGGAAATACGAGAATCAAGAATGGACCTAACAATATATTCTTCCTGACCATCCACTCGAACCGAAGATGGAGGAGCAGAGTGGGAAGAAAACCTGTTACAAACAAGAGGTTTCAATAAAGACACATGAAAAGAGTTAGGGATACGTAGAGTAGGAGGCAGGTCCAGCAAATAAGAAACCGGGTTGATCCTCCTCAACACCCTGTAAGGACCTATGTAACGAGGAGCAAACTTCAAGGAAGGGACTTTCAAGCGAATGTGTCTGGTACTCAACCAGACCCTATCACCCGGAGAAAAAACAGGAGCGGGCCGTCTACGCCTATCAGCATGCATCTTAAACACCGCGGAACTACGCGTAAGAATTTGTCGAGTCTGATCCCACAACTTTCTCAGGTTGGCTATATGAACATCAACCGACGGTAAACCCTGGGAAGGAGACACCGACGGAAGAATAGTAGGGTTAAAGCCATAGTTCAAGAAAAAGGGGCTATTACGAGTGGAACCACAAACAAGGTTGTTGTGAGCAAACTCCGCCCAAGGAATCAGACCGACCCAATCGTCCTGGTGTTCAGAAACAAAACAACGTAGATATTGCTCAATTTTCTGGTTAGTGCGTTCGGCTGCTCCGTTAGATTGAGGATGATAGGCAGAAGAAAAATTCAGCTTGTTGCCCAACTGGGAACAGAAGGATCTCCAAAAACGGGAAATAAACTGGGACCCCCTGTCAGACACAATCTCATTGGGAATACCATGTAAACGAAAAATCTCCTTAGCAAATATCACAGCCAGTTCGGGTGAGGAAGGAAGTTTAGGCAAGGGGATGAAATGAGCCATTTTGGTAAACCTGTCAAGAACCGTGAGGATAACAGTGTGTCTATTGGAAACCGGCAAATCAACAATAAAATCCATAGCCAAACTAGCCCAAGGTTTGTTGGGAACGACTAAGGGCTGCAATAGACCACAAGGAAGAGCCTGTGGTAGTTTATTCCTAACACAGATATCGCAGGCCTTGACAAAGTCTTCCACATCCCTCCGTAAACTAGGCCACCAGAAGTCTTTGGAAATCAGGCAGCAAGTTTTGTGGATGCCGGGGTGACCGACAAACTTGCTATCGTGAAAACATCGAATAATGTCCAATTGGAATTTGGGAGACACGAAGAAGCGGAGTACGCTCGGGAGCAAGAGATTGTTCGTTCATTATATCTACGAGCAATGGAGAGTGTATTTTGACATTGGTGTTGGCGATAATGTTGTTTTCAGGAACAATAGGAGACAATGTGTCTTCTGTAAAGGTGATAGGTTCGTGCTGACGAGACAAAGCGTCTGCTTTGGTGTTTTTAGAACCAGGCCTGTAAGTAAGTATGTAATTGAAATGTGTAAGGAACATAGACCAACGTGCTTGCCTGGCAGATAATCTCTTGGCCTCCCCAATGTAAGATAAATTTTTGTGATCAGTCAAGATAGTAATCGGGAGAACAGTGCCCTGTAACAAATGTCTCCATTCCTTTAATGCCATAATAATAGCTAAGAGTTCTCTGTCACCAATATCATATCTCCTTTCTGTGTGTGATAATTTCTTGGAAAAAAAACCGCAAGGGTGTAACGGCTTATCTAAGCTTTGTCTTTGGGACAATACTGCGCCTATCCCTGTTTCAGACGCATCAACTTCAAGCAAAAAGGGCAGAGAGGTATCAGGATGAACTAATACAGGTGCTGAAGCAAAAGTCTGTTTGAGCGTTTCGAAAGCAGATAAAGCCTCAGTAGACCACGTTTTGGTATCGGCTCCTTGTTTAGTCATATTAGTGATAGGAGCGATAACAGAGGAGTACCCTTTAATGAAATGTCTGTAAAAATTAGAAAATCCAATAAATCTTTGTATGGCTTTGAGTCCCTTGGGTAAAGGCCAATCTAAAATCGATTTTAGTTTGATCGGGTCCATCATAAACCCGTCCTTGAAAATTACGTAGCCTAAGAAAGTTACCTGAGACTGATCAAAGCTACATTTCTCCAATTTACAATACAATCCATGTTGTAAAAGTTTCTGTAATACCTTTCTGACTTGTCTGTGATGTGAGTCAATGTCCCTAGAATGTATTAGTATATCATCCAAATATACAATCACACATTCGTGTTGAAATTCTCTAAGGACCTCATTAATCAAGTCTTGAAAGACGGCCGGGGCATTGCATAGCCCAAACGGCATTACGGTATACTCATAATGTCCGTAACGGGTATTGAATGCTGTCATCCATTCATCTCCTTGTTTAATTCTCACCAAGTTATATGCTCCTCTCAAGTCAAGTTTGGTAAAAATACTGGAGCCCCTTAGTCTGTCAAAGAGTTCAGTAATCAAAGGAATGGGGTAAGCATTCCTGATGGTAATTTTGTTCAATCCCCGATAGTCTATGCAAGGACGTAAGGTACCGTCCTTCTTTTCTACAAAAAAGAAACCCGCCCCTGCCGGAGATGAAGACTTTCTAATAAATCCTTTGTCTAGATTTTCCTTGATGTATTCCTCTAAAACTAAGTTTTCTTTGGTAGACAGAGGGTACACCGTACCCTTAGGAGGCATAGTACCAGGCAAAAGTTTAATAGTACAGTCATAAGACCGGTGGGGAGGTAAAGTATCCGCCTTACTCTTGTCAAATACAGACTTGAGATCTAGATACTGAGATGGTATCTGAACGTCTGTGGATTGGGAAGAGTTGGTATAAGAGTTTACTGGGCAAACAGAAGTGACTCTCTGCAGACATTTCTCTCTACAACCAGTTCCCCAAGAAACGATTTCTCCACCTTCCCAGTCAATCTGAGGGTTGTGTCTCTTGAGCCAAGAATATCCTAGCACCACTGGGACAGCCGGGGAGGATATTAACAGGAGGGATATCATCTCCTCGTGGAGGATACCAATAGTAAGTTTAACGGGTTTAGTCTCATGGAATATTACTGGTTCAGATAAAGGTCTACCATCTATGGCCTCAACGGCCAAGGGTGTATCTCTCAGTTGGAATGGGAGACAATGCTTATTAGCGAAAGTTTGGTCTATAAAGCTTTCTGCTGCTCCAGAGTCTAACAACGCCATCGTAGATATAGTACCACTTTTCCAAGCTAGATAGACAGGAATCAGAAGCCTATGGTCTTTATCATTATACATAGAGGACAGTATAGAAACACCCAAGGCCCGTCCTCTAGGGGAACTTAGGTGCGAGCGTTTCCCGGGCGATTAGGGCAATTAAGACGTAGGTGGCCTCTCCGCCCGCAGTATAAACAGAGACCCTCCCTTCTTCTGTACTGTCTCTCGGCCTCAGATAAGCGAGTATTACCTATTTGCATAGGTTCTGGTGGAGTAGGATTGTAGGAGTCAGGATTCTGAAAGGAGGGAGCGAGTCTTACAGGAGGTCTACTAACTCTTTCCCGAATATTCTGCCTCTGTCTCATGCGTTCATCTATTCTGGAAATGAAAGACACTAAATCTTCTAAATTTTCTGGAAGTTCTCTTGTGGCAATCTCATCTAGAATCTCAGACAACCCATTCAAGAATACATCCATAAAAGCTTGTTCGTTCCATTTCACCTCTGCTGCCAGTGATCTAAACTCTAATGCATATTCTACAAGGGTTCTATTCTGTTGTTTAAGGCGTAACAGAGATCTGGCAGCATTAATCTTCCTTCCTGCGGGGTCAAAAGTCCTTCTGAACACTGTGACAAAAGCAGTATAGTTGTAGACTAAAGGATTATCATTCTCCCAAAGGGGATTGGCCCATCTAAGTGCTTTGTCTATTAGCAGTGTTATACTGAAGCCTACTTTAGCCCTGTCAGTAGGATAAGCCCGGGGTTGAAGTTCGAAATGTATGCTTATCTGGTTTAAAAAACCTCGACAAGCATCAGGCGAACCCCCATAACGTAACGGGGAAGTGACATGGGAAGATGCGCCTACAGTGGCTACTTCCAAACCAGTACTTAGCGGGTGGCTAGCTGTAGAACGTATTTCTTCTGACTGGGTACTGGGACGTGCTAGCAAAGTTTGTAACGCTAGAGCCATTTGGTCCATTCTATGGTCCATGGCCTCAAATCTGGGGTCAGGAGGACTAGCACCTGCAGGATCCATATGGCCCTGTCGTAATGTCAGGATAGTGACAGGGATCCAATACGCAGAGTGCGGACAGAGGGAGGTACGTATACCGGACCTTAGAATGGCCGGACTAACGTATGGACAAAACAAGAATAGTCAAAAGGTAAGCCGAGGTCGAGGGAGCCAGAGGACAGGTAAGCGAGGAACAAGCCGGGTCAAAGGAGAGGAGAGGACAACAGGACAAAGGTACAAGCAAAGTCAAAACCGAAAACACTAAGAGAGAGAACGCGCTGAGTGACTAGCAAGCTAGAACCACGACAGGGCAATGAGCAGTAGTAAAATTTCCCTTAAATACCCTGTCACCTTAATTGAGACCACGCCCCCAAAAGGTCCGGAATTGCGGTTCCCGGCACTTCACGTTAATGATGACGTCATGACGTCGACGCTAGCCGTTGCGTCATAAAAGGGGGAGGAGCTAGCGCGGCCGGCGCGAAAACGGCTGGAATTGCCGAAATGCCAGGGGAGGGGAGCCCCTATGAAGAGAGGCTGTCCTCCTCGGAGGCAACATTAACAGGTAACCTGACATATTGTGATTAAATGCAACACATAAAAAAGCCATATATGTATTATTCTTTATAAATCATACAGCACTTTGTGGAGATATCTGATTTAGTCCTAAATAATCGTTTATGTAGTGTTATTTATTTGGTCTGTAATCTTGCTCATGTTAATCATCTATATTTACTGTCTCTGGAAGAGGTTTCTCTGGGTTCTTAACTGAGCGTAACATTACCAATCTATGTTTGATACCTGTATACATATTAAAGGCAGCTGATGAGCTGTTAATGTTGTTAAAATGATCACAATCCCACCAATCCAAAACTTTTTGACAATACTTTTTATCAGTATTGGCTCATTGAAAAAGGGTTTTATAACTTGCATTGAACACTAACAGGGTTATTCACGTTAGTGAGATTTCAAATGAGTTTCAAATGAAAAGTCAAGATAGCCGATCTAGAAAAATTATCTGTCAGCTATAGAAAATAATAGAGGGATTTCTATGATTGGAAATCCTATCACCAGGACACCAGCGTAACACTGCATGTGTCCTGAGCTGTATCCACAGTCACAGAAAGGGTACACCATTGAGACACTCCAGGGGTGTCTCGGGGCTTAACCCCTAGACATAAATATGGGTAGAAGCTTAACGTTAATGTCGTTAACATTAAGTATCTGCACAAATTTGTTAAAAAAGTTCCTCGTGCCTGTCCATACAATCAAGATATCATCTATGTAGCGTTTCCACATGTATCTAGTATAGTTCTCAAGATGGTAAACCACCAGGGGAGGGGAACAGCTATAGGCACATCTTGTGCCCCCTCATATGCCAACCTCCACCTGGGTTGGTGGGAATGAACTACGATATCTTGATCGTATGGACAGGCACGAGGGACTTGTTTAAGGAATTTGTGGATATACTTAATGTTAATGACATTAATCATAAGCTAACTTCGGAGTTAGGAGATAAACTGATTAATTTCTTAGATGTCACCATCAGTATAGAAAGAGATGGCAAACTGGCCATGACACTCTTTCGCAAACCAACCGCAGAGAGAGAGCTTTTGGATTTACAAATTGAAAACCTTATTTCCATCTGGGCTATGCCTAATTTATTTCTGAATAATTAACCTGTGTATATATATATATATATATATATATATATAAACATTATTCCACAACATCAGCACTGTAAATTTATTGCACTAGTATCCCTTGGTAGACATATATATAGATATAGTTCTAACATCACATAATTACTTTAGGACGGAACTCTTTTTTTTTTTTTAATCATTGTTTGTTTATGGGTTTTTTTCACTATTAGAAAGTCTGTTCCATAACTGAGTGTCCCTCATTCTCTCTTGCATTTGAGACATAGTACAACGTTTATGTCCTCAAGGGGAAATCTATGACCCGTCCATAATCCATTCATACTTTGTAGCCATACATATCGACTACATATGTAACTATAATTTATTACACTACAAATGTTGAGCACAGCATTATATACGTTTTACTTAATGTTTGTGAAAGAACTTTATTAATCTGTTATGCAATATCCATAGATCGATTCTTATCCCCTGCATAAAATATACATACAAATCTTTACGAGAACCTATGGTACCATATTTTTTGTGAGAACCATCATTCTTGTGAGAGAACTTTATTAATCTATTGAGCGACTATTATGTCTTGCATCAAATGTACATACAAGCCTTTACGAGGACTTAAGAGCACCATAGCATATACTCAAAATATCTCTGTTAGGGGTCAGCGGTCTCCCCTCCTCCTACCTGTCGGCAAGCGGCGTCTCCTCTCTGCCGCTCGCGTCCTCCACGCCTCCCAGCACGCTGGGAGGTTGCAAATTTAAAGCAACAGTACCACAATCACAGTGGGAGGCGTAGATATCTCCCACGTGTGATTGTTAATTCTGATTGGTTATCCAATCAGAATTAAGCAAAGGGTATTTATACTTACCTTTCCTGTCTCGCAGTGCCCTGTTGTGGTCTTGTGATACCTGTAGTGCAGTTTTCTCATGTTGCTCTCTGGTTTCCGATTATTTGGCTCGTTATTCCGATTATCCTGTCTTCTCCACTCCTTTGACCTTGGCTTGTTTCTCGTTCTCCCATTTTCTGTCTCCCTTTACTTGGCTTGTCTCCTGACCATTCTTAGTGTGCTTAGCCCGGCCACTCTAAGGACCGGTATAGCACCCTCCCTCTCTGTGACCTGTTAGCATGTTAGGTTCCGGAATCGTGACAATCTCTCATATTTAGATAGGAAAAATATCCAAGTACATTATCCATTATAAACAAATGGGAAAACAGCTAGCCTTGTATTCATCATGTCCCCTTTTGGCACCCATGTTTATCCATCCTTTGATATATAATAGCCATACACAGGTATTCATAGCAATACATCTCTCTCAAGGATGATACCATCTGCTTGGTTTAATTCACTCTTTTTAAATGTTTATCAGCGATGTTTCGAACCTACATGATATGTGACTAGTCTGTCAAACTATAACAGACCACATATGTTTTCATTGGCACAGAGATGATTCGCTCTCTCCTCTCCTTACACGACATTCTATTTAGTACATCGCCTAGTCTCCTAGTGATGATACAATCCGCCCGGTTCAATGCTCACTAGTGATGTCTTTATTTTTACGATATGCCAATAGCTTGCCGTGCCGTAATAGACACCCGTTTTAAAAGCATAAAGGTGACTGTTTGACTATATCATAATGGACTAGCACATCATTTACCCACCTGGGTGGGCTTTTCAATCCAAGCAGGCAATATTATGCTTTAGTATATTATATATTACGAATATAATGGGTACAAGTACACAAATCGATTATTATGCCTTACATCAAATATATACACAAACCTCTATGAGAACTTACGGCTGTGGTGAGGAGGGGGCACAGGGACTGAGAGAGGGGGCACAGGGGCTCAAGAGGGTCCTAGGAGCTGTGGCTATGGGGGGCACAGGGGCTGTATTGGGGGGCCCAGGAGCTCTACAGGGGGACACAGGGCTGTGGTGGGGGCACAGGGAGGGGGTTGGACAGGGGCAGCCAAAAAAAATTGTATTACCAAAAAAACAACAACGTAGCCCCCTCCCTGAGGCTTTACTTTGGCCAGGGAGGGGTGAGAGAGGAGCTGAAGTCTGCACCCCTTAATGTGCATTCACTAACTCAAAACACACGTGAATGGTTGTTGTTTTTTTTGTTAGTTTCTACATTTTCTAGAATTATTTTTCCAGCGTTTGCTTCCAGAAATAAACCTCATATTTGTTAATTGTGTTATGTTATATTTTGTTACCCACAATTAAAATCTCTAGTTACAATTCCTTTTCAGAGGCCTTTCACATTAACATCCAGAAGAAAAAGTAACAACAATAACTTAAATTCCCCTAAGCATTGCCTACATTGCCTACCCACCGATTCATCCAGCTTAACAGTATCCTTCTTACTTTGTATACCTCCCAACAGGCCCGGACTGGCCATCGGGCACACGGGGCAAATGCCCGGTGGGCCGCGGTGGCCATGGGCCGAGGCCGGCAGGGGAGGTCTCAGGATCTCCCCTGCCGGTCTATGCAGGGCCGGCACTATCCGAGCGCCGGCCCCGCTGTTTGCCATGGAGGGCCGGTGGGGAGATCAAAGCTCTCCCTCACCGGCCCATTTAAACAGACCTGCGGCTGGGGAGGGAGGGAGAGGACCCGGCGGAGCTCTATCTTGTAGCTCCACCCGGTTCCTCTCGCGAGATCCGGCGCGTTGTCATGGCAATGCGCCGATCTCGCGAGAGTGAACTCTAGCCCTCAGGCCGTTCCTCCTCCTCCCAGCTACCACGTGCCTGTCCCCCCCTCCCAGGCTAAAGGTAAGAGGGAGGGGGGATTTAATGCCTACTTAGTTTTTTTTATTTATTTCTTTATTTACCCCCCCCCACACACATTTATACACAGCACTCTCACACATCACACTCTGCACTCTCACACATCACACTCTGCACTCTCACACACATCATACACAGCACTCTCACACACATCATACACAGCACTCTCACACTCAGCACTCTCACACATCACACTCAGCACTCTCACACACATCATACACAGCACTCTCACACTCAGCACTCTCACACACATCATACACAGCACTCTCACACACATCATACACAGCACTCTCACACTCTGCACTCACACACGTCATACACAGCACTCTCACACACATCACACTCAGCACTCTCACACACATCATACACAGCACTCTCACACACATCACACTCTGCACTCTCACACACATCATACACAGCACTCTCACACACATCATACACAGCACTCTCACACTCAGCACTCTCACACACATCATACATAGCACTCACACTCATCACACTCAGCACTCTCACACACATCATACACAGCACTCTCACACTCATCATACACAGCACTCTCACACACATCACACTCTGCACTCTCACACACATCATACACAGCACTCTCACACACATCACACTCTGCACTCTCACACACATCATACACAGCACTCTCACACACATCACACTCTGCACTGTCACACACATCATACACAGCACTCTCACACACATCATACACAGCACTCTCACACACATCATACACAGCACTCTCACACTGTCAGGGTATTTATATTGGCAGACATCTTGTGCTGTGATAGAAACTAAAAGTGTATATTCTGAGTCACTCTGAACAGACCAGACTCCATTTTGTTATTCCAAGTTAACAAAGACAAAGAGACACTATATTTCTATCTGTAAGCTAACCACTTTCCCAGATCTGAGGAATGCATAGTATATACAAACAAGTGATAAGGAAGGGGGTTGGATAGACTGTCTAAAATACTAATGGAATATAATCAAATCTAAACCCAGACAATTGTGACAGAGAAGATTAAATAATTTAATATTTAACTGTCTATATATATAAGGTACCATTGTATGGAAAAGGGTAAGCTTAGTTCATGATCTGTCATATCAGAAATTATGGCAGGAATTGCAGACGCTAAGTCTGGACAAAATTTAAGAAACCCTTTGAAATTTTAAATTATGGCGATATAAAGATAACGCAAAATGACGTAAAAATAGCCACCAGGAAAAGTTAACTCTTTCCTGGATAGGTATGTTTAGTGGGACAAGACTGCCCTCTACAGACCAAATAACTAATTTGCGATCTGGAAGATAACCACACCTCTAGTGCTTCTATTGGGTTATCAACTGATGACGTACAGAGAGTCTGGCCCTTTAAAAGATAGAGAAGACGAGAGGAGGCAGATACAAGAGACAAGATACAGGAGAGGAGGCAGATGCAAGATATGCAAAAGAGAAAAGAGAGGAATTGGAAGTTTGGGGATTCCAACTCGGACAACATCTGAGACTAACATTCTACTCCTAAAACTCTAACACTTAGAATTTACTGACTTTCTAACCAACACCTCCATGCAGAGAGACTACCAATCGGATGAAATATCTACTCAACTGGTAATTATACTGGTTTCATTTAATTAAATTAAATTAATTAAAATGTATTAATAGCATTATATATGACTGGATAAAACA
The DNA here is from genome assembly GCA_933207985.1 of Pelobates cultripes. Lineage (NCBI taxonomy): Eukaryota > Metazoa > Chordata > Amphibia > Anura > Pelobatidae > Pelobates > Pelobates cultripes. Next base: position 42,058,041 of record OW240917.1, read on the forward strand.
CGGTCAGATTTCCATATTAAGAAATCTTAGTTAACTAAGAATATATAGTTATAAACATTCCATTCTGCAGGTGGAATTAAGAATAATTATATATTGATGTGATATTATCACGTGTTAGCATACCGCTGTTTTTATCCAGGTGTATTGATTTACTCTAAATTAAGATAGATATCTTTTAGACAAATTAAAAATCTGCTTATATAATGTGGTAAATTCTCTTATGGATGGTTTAAGAAAATGAATTTAAACTGGCTTAAATGTTATTTTATTTAAAATTTACATAAGAATAGATCTTAACTACCTAGGAGATCTAGCCAGCATTGAAAGGGTTATTCTAACTGTCGGCTAAACTTTACGACCTTATGCTGCACTCTGAGGAATTCTGTTCTCTGTGTGAAAAGTTTCACTTTCAGCCTGTGTTAAGGAAACCTCATAAATCGTAGAAGTCTTG
>OW240917.1:42058591-42126773 GCA_933207985.1 Pelobates cultripes
GTAAAGTAATACTTCCTGATATTATTTTTAAACCTTTGTCCCTCTAATTTAAGACTATGTCCTCTTGTTGTGGTAGTTTTTCTTCTTTTTAAATATAGTCTCCTCCTTTACTGTGTTGATTCCCTTTATATATTAAAATGTTTCTATCATATCCCCCCTGTCTCGTCTTTCCTCCAAGCTATACATGTTAAGATCCTTTAACCTTTCCTGGTAAGTTTTATCCCGCAATCCATGAACCAGTTTAGTAGCCCTTCTCTGAACCCTCTCTAAGGTATCAATATCCTTCTGAAGATACGGTCTCAGTACTGTGTACAATACTCCAAGTGAGGTCTCACCAGTGTTCTGTACAATGGCATGAGCACTTCCCTCTTTCTACTGCTAATACCTCTCCTATACAACCAAGCATTCTGCTAGTATTTCCTGCTGCTCTATTACATTGTCTGCCTACCTTTAAGTCATCAGAAATAATCACCCCTAAATCCCTTTCCTCATATGTTGAGGTTAGGACTCTATCAAATATTCTGTACTCTGCCCTTGGGTTTTACGTCCAAGATGCATTATCTTGCACTTATCCACATTAAATGTCAGTTGCCACAATTCTGACCATTTTCTAGTTTACCTAAATCATTTGTCATTTGGCTTATCCCTCCCGGAACATCAACCCTGTTACATATCTTAGTATCATCAGCAAAAAGACATACCTTACCATCAAGACCTTCTGCAATATCACTAATAAAAATATTAAAGAGAATGGGTCAAGTACAGATCCCTGAGGTACCCCACTAGTGACAAGTCCAAGCTTCGAATATATTCCATTAACTACAACCCTCTGTTGCCTGTCACTCAGCCACTGCATTACCCATTCAACAATATTTGAATCCAAACTCAAAGATTGCAGTTTATTGATAAGCCTTCTATGTGCAACAGTGTCAAAAGCCTTACTGAAATCTAGGTAAGCAATGTCTACTGCACCACCCTTATCTATAATTTTAGTTACCCAATCAAAAAAATCAATAAGATTAGTTTGGCATAATCTCCCTGAAGTAAACCCATGTTGTCTCTGATCTTGAAATCCATGTGTTTTTAGATGTTCATCAATCCTATCCTTTTTTTTTCTCATTTATCTTTTTTATTGGTGCAAAACAAAAGATCATACATTTTGCAGCGCAGTGCAAATGCGACATGCCATTTCAATCACAGGCGCAGCTGTGGATTCCCTATTCCAAAGATTAGCCCCACATATTTCTTGTGTAAGTCTGGAGTCTTTTCATCATCGTCCAGGATGGTATGACCTTGGACTTTCCGCACCGAGGAGCGCTTATATCGTGTGCTGTGACTCATCCTTCGCTCGTGTTATGTGTCGTTTCGGTGTGGGTAGGAACAACTGCTTGTGCTGCACATCTGTTACGCTAGCTGCATTGTAATTGTTATATAACTTTTAACTAGGGGATGGAGGATGGGTTACATAAGGAAAAGGAATTGCATTTTATAATGGTTTGTTGAATGTGACCCTGTGTGTGACCCTGTTGCCCCTGTTCAGCCTTTTAACTCTCAGACGGCCAGCTACTCCATTCTCTGTCATATCTCTCACTACAGCCGTTTGCTCTACTTGCCATTTTTTCATATTGACTAATCCTGTCCATTCTGTTATTTACATTGATTGCGGCTGGTGTTTGATTGCTCTTCCAGCTGCCAGCCAACATTATTTTCGCTACCGTGAGTATGTTAAGGATTACTTTTCTGTGTGGATGGGAGGCAATAACGGGTGCTATGTGGAGAATGTAATGTTCTGGCTTCATGGGTAGGGTGAACCCTGTTTTATCTAGTATGAGGGAGTGAACCTTTTCCCAGTGGTCTGCTAGTAGGGGGCAAGCCCAGAAGATATGAAGTATGGTTCCCTCACTTATGTTGCACCTCCAGCATTTCCTGGACGTGCCCGGGTACATGTGTGCTAGTCTTTGTGGTACCAGATACCACCGCATTAAAACCTTGCAGTAGGCTTCCCAGATCACAAGGGGCTGTCGCGGTGATCAGTGTTTTGTAGCATGCTGACAGTGGCTTTACGTGCCTGGTGGAGAGTATCTGTGTCATGTTAGGTGGGGTGAATCCTATCCTTTAACATGGTTTCCATCACTTTCCCCACTACTGAAGTAAGGCTTACTGGCCTATAGTTGCCCGATTCCTCCCTATTACCTTTCTTGCAAATGGGCACAACATTCGCTAACTTCCAATCTTCTGGGACTACTCCTGTTAACAATGATTGGTTAAATAAATCTGTTAATGGTTTTGCTAGTACACCACTAAGCTCTTTTAATAGCTTTGGGTGTATTCCATCAGGTCCCATTGACTTATTTGTCTTTACTTTTGACAGTTGAAATAGAACATCTTCCTCTGTAAACTCATGTGTAATAAATAACTCATTTATCCTTTTTCTCAACTGAGGTCCCTTTCCTTCATTTTCATCTGTAAATACAGAACAAAAATATTCATTGAGGCAGTCAGCTAGACCTTTATCCTCTTCTACATACCTTCCTTCTTTTGTTTTTAATCTAACTAATCCTTGTTTTACTTTTCATTTCTCATTTATGTATCTAAAAATGTTTTATCCCCTTTTTTACTGACTGTGCTATTTTCTCTTCTGTGTGTGATTTGGAAGCTCTTATAACTTGCTTAGCCTCTTTCTGCCTAATCTTATAGATCATTTTTGTCTTCCTCACTCTGGGTTTTTTTATAATTCCTAAATGCTAACTTTTTGTTTTTAACTATTTTGGCCACATCTGTGGAGTACCACAGTGGTTTCTTGAATTTTTTGCTTTTACTGACAAGCCTAATGCAATTTTCTGTTGCCTTCAATAGTGCAACTTTTAAATAATCCCATTTCTCTTGGACTCCATTTAAATTGCTCCAGTCTGATAATGACTCCTCTACACATATTCTAATTTTAGAAAAGTCTGTTTTTCTAAAGTCTAAAACTTTTGTTTTTGTGTGGTGTGACTCAGTCACTGTTCTTATATTAAACCACACTGACTGATGATCACTGGATCCTAAACTTTCACCTACAGTAATATCTGATACCAAATCTCCATTTGTTAACACTAAATCTAGTATTATATCACCAGTATAAGAGAAAAAGAGAGGAATGGAGGAAGTAACTAGGACCAGATGAAAAATGCAAAAATAATGTGTATTTAAAACTTAATATTTAATCAATAGGCTAAAGAGTCCAATTGGACAAAAAAGAAACAAGATAAACCACACACAAAAATACAAATAGTATTATATATAGGGAAAAATTCAAACACAAACAATAATAAATTAAAAATACATACATATAATGGCTAAAATGGAACATGTTATATCTAAATTCTACGAAATTAACTCTTGGACCTTTACGCTTTAACTGAAGAACTTCCTGCAAGACCGAGAATTCCATAGTTGGTCTACTCATTCCTTCTAGACGCTATAGAAAGGCAGGCTGAAGAAGACCTTGTACAACCTACAAAGACTCTCTCAATAATTAGCTAAATAGAAAGCGGATCCCTACATACTGATACCTCTCTAGAGATCCTACTGGGCAGAACCAAGGATGGGGGAAACCTGAAAGGAAAGGAGGATCCACCATCATTTACTGCCAGAAACATTGCTAAGAGGCAAAAAATTATTAATCAGGAGCTTCATCCCTGCTTTAAATTCTATTCTCCATTCCACCTAACATTGTTTGCTATTCAAAACTGGGCCTCTTGTATGATAAATCATAACAAATTAATGGAAAAAAATGCAACTAGAGGTGTTTTTTCTCACTCCTTAATACAAATTGTAATACTGAGCAAAAAATAACATTTAGAGGAAGTTTGGAGTGAACAATGGAATGGTGATAAAATCAGATACAGATCTTCTCAGGAACCTACAATGGGCTCTAGCCTAGGTCAGCCCACCCCCACTTCCCCCCAGCAATGCCCCTGTTTAAAGGGAGTCCTTTCTTTGTTGAATTTTGGCATTAAATCCCACCAGAGACACACCTTTTACAGGTATTCACATGGCACCGTGAGAGGAACACCACTCACAGCGTAATTAAAGGCTACCCATTACCTGCAATAAATAATTAACAGCATAAAACCAAAGAAATATGATACTACTATGATTACTACTCTCTTCACAGTAGGGAGAGGGGGTGCCACGGCAACAAACCTCCAAACTGGAGGAGGGTCACCTAAACTTTGCTCTCAAGAAGGGGGTAACCCTTGAATGTAAATTAGAAAAACCAAAATAGATCTCAGTGTGGTCCTCTAAAAAGGAAGGAATACCCTGAGGGAGAGCACAGAAAAGTAGAAATAATATGTAAAATAGAAAATAAAAAACCCTACCTTGAATGAATCTAAGATGAAAAAAAAATTGGAATAGCCGAATACATAGATTACCATAATAAGAACTAGGGGAGAGGACAAAACAGACTGAAACTCTGATATATGATACAAGGTAATTACTTGAAGTAATGCCCGAATAACTCTCCTCTTGGATAGAGGGTGATCCAGGACTACAACCAACAGGGGACAGTGCTTACAAAAGGCCTATGTAAGCTCAAGAGGGAAAAAATACCTCAGCCAAAGCAGGACCTAAAGGTATAGCAGAAAAAGAGAAATAGAACCTATACACTGTCCCTAGGTTACTTCGGCACCGCACGAAGCTAGTGCCTACCTGAACCAGCAAACCCTAGTCTTTATGGTAAAAAAAGACTAATGAACTAAACAGTGCTCATAGTGCTACCCAAAAAGTGTCAAATCAAAGTGAACAAAAGCAAAACGCCCTAAAAGCATAAAACCAAAATGATGTATTGCCAAATATGTCTCACTCCTTAACATGATATTTAAATCAATTTAAAAGAAAGACGTAACTAACGATAAATAACTATTCAGGGGAAAATGGGACATGGTGGTTGCGGTGGGGGTATCTGCTAAGTCAAATAACAAAGGCAAAGCAATAACCAGGGCCAAATTTAAAACTTAACCTTTAATATACACCATTAAAAACATCAGTATGTATTATATTTAAACTGCTTCTCACAAAGGAAAACAGTAATTAGCTCAGAGAAAATAAATAAATACAATTTTAAAAAATTGTAGATGTTCTATCAACAAGCCTTTGATAGCACCTAGCGCCTTCTATTAAGCATGCAACTACAATAGGCGGCTATAAACTGGACATTCAGATACAAATATTAAACATATTTCCTAGGTGAAAAAAATAACGGTTAGCCAAGCCGGTAAAAAAATTATGTTCCAAAAAAAAATCAAAAATCCATGTGTCAATGAAAGGATCCAACAACTCTCACTTTGTTGAATAATGCTGTTAGAGGGATGACACTATTGTGGCCAGGTATTGGAAGGAATACTTTATAAATCAGCGGGAGTGGGACCCTGAGTTTGTTTTCCTAGCACTATAGTGGTCCTTTAATGCTAAGTGTGAGGATGGAAAGTACTACATTGCAGTATTAAGTAGTATTGTGTGTCCATTAAAATAAGGTGGATCTAACAGCCTTGTGAATAGGATTAAGAGCTTAAAGGACCACTATAGTGCCAGGAAAACATACTCATTTTCATGGCACTATAGTGCCCTGACGGTGCCCCCACCCTCAGGGTCCCCCTCTCGCACGGCTCAGGAAGGGGGAAAGGGGTAAAAACGTACCTTTTTCCAGCGCCAGGCAGGGAGCTCTCCTCCTCCGATCCTCCTCCTCTCCGCCCATTCGGCTGAATGCGCACGCGCGGCAAGAGCTGCGCGCGCATTCAGCCGGTCTCATAGGAAAGCATTCACAATGTTTTCCTATGGACGCTTGCGTGCTCTCACTGTGATTTTCACAGTGAGAAGCACGCAAGCGCCTCTAGCGGCTGTCAATGAGACAGCCGCTAGAGGCTTAGGGGGAATGCTTAACCCATTTATAAACATAGCAGTTTCTCTGAAACTGCTATGTTTATAAAAGAATGGGTTAACCTTAGCTGGACCTGGCACCCAGACCACTTCATTAAGCTGAAGTGGTCTGGGTGCCTAGAGTGGTCCTTTAATGCCAAAACAGACCGTTGTGACATTTAGCTGGTGTGATCAAGTATGATGTCCCCTTTCATTCATTAAAATATTCTTCGTAAGCTAACCAGGCCAACTCAACTTTAAATATTCACAGGATGTTGTTAGCAACATTTTAGTATTCCTAGTAATGTCTTTGAATCCTGTACATTTTGAATATATATTTCCCTGAAACTTAAAGCAATTCAAATGGTTTTTATTGGCATTATATTTATTTATATTTGGGGGCGATTAGATTACATTATCCATGACTCATTGTAAGAATTCCCCAGTATATGTCAATGCATTTTCTTGAGTAGCTCTTAGATGATTTTACTGCCACTCTGTTTCACTTTTAGAAACTTATGCAATGTATAATATTGTGAAATGTTTATTGATGAGTATTTCCTTTTTGTTTCTTGAATAGATACCCTGACAATCTATCTCTGGGAAGCAACAAATCGCTTTCTGAAATTAACATGATTTGAGTCTATGCTGTATGCATCTAAGTGCCTCCTTGTAGTATGTTGAAGCAGCAGAATTGATTTAATCCATGCCACAATTTTCAGAGATTTCTATCCTAATTCTCATGACCTTTCTGCGGCTTTTGACACTGTCGATCATCCGCAGCTTCTTCTCATCCTCCGCAATATCGGTCTACAAGATATTGCTCTCTCCTCATGCTCCTCCTACCTCTCCCAGCGCTCTTTCAGTGTTTCTTTCTCTTGCTCTGCTTCTTCTCCCCAACTCCTCTCTGTTGGTGTCCCCCAAGGTTCAGTCCTTGGTCTCCTACTGTTCTCCATCTATACTGCCTCCCTTGGTAAACTCATTAGTTCCTTTGGCTTCCAATATCATTTCTCTGCATATGACACGCAAATCTACCTGTCCTCTCTTGATCTCTCCCCGTCCCTCTTGACTAATGTCTCTAACTGCCTCTCTGCTGTTTCTAACTGGATGGCTGCCCACTTCCTTAAACTAAACTTGACCAAAACTGAAATTCTGGTCTCTCCTCCCTCAAGTGTTGTGTCTGTCTCCCTCAAAGTCAACGGTGCTTCCATCAGCTCCACCACGCAGGCTCGCTGCCTAGGTGTTCTCTTTGACTCCGACCTCTCCTTCAAGCCTCATGTTCAATCTATCGCCAAATCCTGTCATTTCCATCTCAAAAACATTTCGCGCATCCGCCCCTACTTAACGCCAGATGCGACTAAGGTGTTGGTCCATTCCACTGTCCTTTCTCGCCTTGACTACTGTAATCCGCTTCTCAGTGGTCTTACGTGCTCCCAACTTGCGCCGTTAATGAATGTGCCATAATGAATGTGGCGGCGAGGCTTATCTTCCTGTCCGCCCGCACCTCCCATGCCTCACCCTTCTGTCAGTCCCTACATTGGCTTCCTATAAAATATGGAGCTCATTTTAAAATTCTGGTTCTTGCCTTCAAATCTCTACATAATGCTGCTCCCACCTATCTATACTCCCTTATACACAAGTATGTCCCGTCTAGGCCCTTACGATCTGCTGAAGACTTACGTCTATCTTCTGTCTGTACTCCACTCCCTCTAGCATGTAAGCACATTGAGCAGGGTCCTCAACCCCTCTGTTCCTGTGTGTCCAACTTATCTGGTTACAACTACATGTCTGTTCGTCCACCCATTGTAAAGCGCTGCAGAATTTGACGGCGCTCTATAAATATCATAATAATAATAATAATAATAATAATAATTAACTTATGGACTATTTAAGCATAATTGGTTCCTATATTTTTAATGCATGATTAGGGCCGAAACATCGCCCTTTTCTGGGGTGGCTTACCCTCCAATAAATTCACTATCAGCACTTCTGAGTGTTGTCTGTATTTTCTACCGAAAAGCAAATAGCCCCTAGGGGAAGAACCCCAAAGGGCACAGAAAGGGAAGTTCCTGGGGGATCTGTATGTATAAAATATACCTTATATTGAGAAAATTAAAAATAATACAATAAGGTGTTCCTCGATATTAAGTACATCCATCTAACTTGTGTATAATAGTTTGAAGAAGTCATACTGTTACGTTCTCTGTTATATAAGTTAATGGGTACCTCAGCAGTAATGTAAGATTTAGGACTACAAGTGTAGGTGACGTGAAACAGGCATTATTTAAGCGACCTTACGACAGGTTATTTTGATCCTATACATAGGAATAACGGTCATAAGTTGTTGTTACGCCCGACTATTGTAGCAGAGACACGATTTTAGCGTGTATTTATTCTCTATACGGGCCCTGTACGATTTAGGTTCAGTTGGTTCATTTATTCACTGTCGATTTTAAATTCACGATTTTTGTCAACACCTTGTATTATTTTTAATTTTCTCAATAAAAGGTATATTTTATACATACAGATCCCCCAGGGACTTCCCTTTCTGTGCCCTTTGGGGTTCTTCCCCTAGGGGCTATTTGCTCCTTAGTTTACACAATACTGTGAGGGTTACCCCCTTTATGGCTGTCCCCACACACATCATGTAGTTCCCTGTGAGGGTACTAATTTACTTCTTATTTCGATGTATTTTCTACTGACCTGGATTTTGATGCAGAATTGTGATGTCTGCTTTCATATAGAGCACTTCCTTGGTCGATAGCCAGACTGTTAAATGGTACCTCAATGCAGGGTGACGTCTTTCCTATAGCTTCTAGTGACTGTCTACCAGACTGCCACTACAGGCACTTGCTGGCCTTTCATGAGTTTGACTCTGTGAAGCGACAGTGGACGTTCACACGCTTTGCATGAGGGCGACCAGAGTTTTCTTAAAAGTACTGAATCAATGCTTTCATATGAGGAAGGTCTCATGTGCATGGTGCTCGCAGCACATGCACAATAGGCCCCCCCAGCCTGACACAGCACCGAGGGACTTTGGCTCTCTGATCCGGTAAGTGAAAAAAAAGGTTTATTTAAACCTCTATTTGCCTTTGGGGGGGCAGGCATGAGGGAGAGGGGGACAGAGGGACCCTTTAGTGTTGGGAATACATTGTTGTATTAATGTTTTCCTTTAAACCATTCTAAAATGGTAAAAATTTGAATACTTACAATAGGGAGCAGGGTCACAAGGGCACCACTGGTACTATAAGCACGCGGAAGTGGATATGGAGCTTGTAGTGTTACTTTAACAAAGCACCTGCACAGTATGGCTAAGATTCTTATCCTTCCATTCTGGTGGTGGTGGTCCCCATGGTAATTGTCAACCCAAATGTGTAAAGAAAACAAAATCAAAATACTTTCCTGCACACTACTACAATATACATTTAAATAGCAAAGGTTCTAGTACCACTGCATTGGTCATTAAAGTGTAGGCTCACAAGCCAATAACAGGCAAACCTCTTAGGCAAGTCCTATGCCTGGTCTGCCATACCGAAGAAGCACAGCTACGGATGCGCCGTAAAGTGTGAAGATGACCAGCTCCTCGTCACCCTGTGACAGGGCTCCTCTCAGCGCCCCTCCTTCGGCTGCCTGGACAAGGGCAGCCCACTATGAAACATCCCGATGGGCACCCTAGGCGAATGCCTAATTCGCCTAACTGTTGCGCCCGCCCTGCTAATCACAGGTTATGTCAGATAGTTAGCCTAAAAATTTAAAAAGCCAGGTTTATTCTCTGGTCTAAAGGATACATTATTGCATCAAGGAAGTTAAAATGCCAAGCCAAATAAACCAAGATGAAACCATGAATTTGAGAATTTTTCCAATTTGGCTATTTTGGTCTAACTTGTGATATTCCACAATCCACAGTTTTATGAAAAAAAAAATGCAATAATGGAAATAGGACAGTTGGCCAATATTATAAAATGATGCCTGCTTATTTTTAATTTTCAAGAGCTGCCTGCCATATTCAGACACACAGTGTAAATCACCTGACTTATCTCACTGTGATGTCAGACAGAGACATCATCATTGTTACCTATACAAACCCCATGCATGTTACCATCTGCACAGAGCTCAGATAGGCTTGTGATAGTGAACTGTGTTTGTCACTGCACCTAACTGAAGTGAACATTTATTGACTGATTATGGACGGTGGGCAAAGGAGGAGAAGCCAAAGAGTCCGTAATAGACAGGAAGAAGCAGCTTCCCGATCAAGTAAGTGACAGCTACACATTTGCACTATTCTTACACAAACCGTGTATCCCTTGGACATCCTTCTCCAGCATGCTGACAACAAACATTATTTGAGCACAGTTTTAATATTGGCAACCACCTTTTCTTGCTGGCTAATGTTGCTGGTGCAGGTGGACTTATACCTCTGTAAATGTTATCAAGTATCTCAATATGAGCCGCATTTCACACTGAAACACTGCACATACAGACTCCTTGCACCATGAACACCTCAAAACACTTGGTGGTGGGGGGGAAGGGACATGGTTTGGCAGTAACTGTTTAATTATACTTTTTACATTAGGGTCTCGGGGAAGGCATGCTAATCACAGAACAAACAGATCTCGAACGCCATTGGCAAGGCAAGAAACAAGGAGGGGTGGGAGAAGCCGGAGTCCTCATGTCCCGGAAAGACGCCCCACCAGAAATACCAGACAAAGTCAGGGAATAGGAAGGGAACGCAGAGGAAGGCAAGAAAATTCCCCAAGACGGGGAACTGAAAGAGTAACAGACAGAGCAAGAAGATTGCATTTAAGGACTCGCAGGCGCAGAGACAGATCTGAAAGTGAAGGAGGAGAAGATAGGCAAAGACCAGGGAGAAGCAGATCTCCCTTAAATCGTAATGATGTGCCACCTCCTCCTATCGGATATATTGCTGGTGTACAGGAAAATGTAGGAAACCAGCCGGCTGAGAATAATGAAGGAAATCGCCAGCCAGTGCCTGTTCAAGAACCTTCTCAACCTGCTAATGCTCAAGATGTGGATAACAATGAGCCTCCTCTTGCACAAAATGAGGACCCTCCCCAACGTATTCCACAAAATGAGGACCCTCCCCAACGTATTCTACAGGAAGCCCAGGGAGATGATGACCAAGATGAATGCAGCATTTGCTTGAGTGCGTTTGACCCTGGAGAGGAAATCATGCTGCTGCACTGTGGTCACAAATTCCATATTGAGTGCATACAGATGTGGCTGCAGGAACATTGCACCTGTCCCATGTGCAGGGCAGTAGTTATAATGTAAATGAACAAAGTTCCGCAAAATGGCTGCTGGATCTGACTTCAACCTGCAAAAAAGGTATGGACCTTCTAGAATTATACCTATACACTATTTACCCTAGAGAAGAAATAGAGAGAGTTATTGAAATAAATAAATACGTCATGATTTTATATAGGTTACTATATTACAGGTTAAAAGGTATAGTGTTTGTCCACTTAGTTTAGTTTATTCAAATAATCCTTCCAATTAAATATCAGATTCTGTTCCATTCTCAGTTCATACCGATATGGCTGGAGGAGATTTTCACCTATTTCAACTGCAGAGTGGAAATAATTCTGGATTTCAAGCTGCAATAAAGGTATGTACCTCTAGAATTAGACTATACCCTAAAGGAGAGACAGGGGTATGGATGGGAGAGAGATATAATTTCATAATTAATAACTAGAGTCTCGGACTAGGATATGTTATTCACAAAACTGATAATCAAATAAATTCCCCCATACACAAAGTAATCATAAAATCTTACTTGTATATAATAATAGTATTCAGGTTAAATTAGAAAGCTATAATGTCTGTCCACTCAGTTTGGTTTATTCAAATAAACATTTAATTAAATATTGCATTCCATTTCATTCTCGTGGCTGCAGGAGAGTTCCATCTATCCCAACTGCAGAGCTGAAATAATTCTGGATTTCAAGCTCCATTAAAGGTATGTACCTCTAGAATTAGACTATACCCTAAAGGAGAGACAGGGGCGTGGGTGGGAGAGAGATATAATTTCATAATTAAAGGACCACTATAGTGTCAGTCTCAGGGCCCCCCTCCTGCTGGGCTGAAGGGGTTAAAATCCATTCAGCCACTTACCTTTATCCAGTGCCGGGCTTCCTCAGCGCTGGTGACCTCTCTTCCCCCTACGACCAGTGGTGTATTTAGGATTTGGGCTGCCCTAGGCAGGACGGTGCTTGGGCACCCCACCCCCCCCCCAATTTAAATTTCCCCACCCCTTCCTGTCAAGGCCGCACTTTGACAGACGCTCACTCACTGACAGACGCACACTCACTGACAGACACACACTCTCATACCACACAATGGTTTGTATTGGCCCCGAATATATTTGTATAATGTTATCATATCCCCTCTCAGGCGATGTTTTTCTAATCTAAATAGGTTTAAATTTGTTAACCTGTCTTCATAGCTGATATGTTCCATTCCTTTTATTAATTTTGTAGCCCGCCTCTGCACTTTTTCTAGTGCCATAATATCCTTCTTTAGAACAGGTGCCCAAAATTGCACAGCATATTCAATATGGGGTCTTACCAGTGATTTATAAAGAGGCAAAATTATATTCTTGTCCCGAGAATGAATGCCCTTTTTCATGCATGACAATACCTTACTGGCCTTGGCCACTGCTGATTGACATTGCACATTGTTGCATAGTTTGTTGTCTATAACAATTCCCAAGTCCTTTTCGTGTGTTGTTATCCCTAATTCGCTTCCATTAAGGGTATACGTTGCTTGTGTATTCTTTACGCCGAAGTATATATGCCATTTGAGTGCCCAGTCCCCCAGTCTATCTAAATCCCTCTGCAGCAAAGTAATATCTTGCCCACATTGTATTATTTTACAAAGTTTTATGTCATCTGCAAACACTGAAACATGACTTTCAAACTGACATACAATGACATACACACACACTATTACTTGGACACTGTCTTTCTGAATGCTTTCCTATGGACGTTCAGCGTGCTCAACACGATTTTCACATTAAGCGTCGTAGAAGTGCCTCTTGCGGCTGTCAGGAAGATAGCCACTAGAGGCCGGATTACCCTGCAATGTAAACATAGCAGTTTCTCTGAAACTGCTATGTTTACAGCTGCAGGGTTAAAACCTGGGGAACCTGGCACCCAGACCACTTCATTGAGCTGAAGTGGTCTGGGTGACTATAGTGGTCCTTTAATAACTAAAGTCTCAGACTAGATTTTTATATAATTATAGGAATCAGATTAAGTTAGAAAGCTATAAAGTCTGACATTCAGTTTAGTTTATTCAAATAATCATTTAATTAAATATTGCATTCCATTTCATTCTCATGGCTGCAGGAGAGTTCCATAAATCCCAACCGCAGAGCTGAGATAATTATGGATTTCAAGCTGCAATAAAGGTATGTACCTCTCGAATTAGACTATACCCTAAAGGATAGACGGGGGCGTGGGTGGCAGAGAGATATAATTTCATAATTAATAACTAGAGTCTCGGACTAGGATGCGTTATTCTCAAAACTGATAAGCACATAAATTCCCCCATACACAAAACAATCATAAAATCTTACTTGTGTATAATAATATTATTCAGGTTAAATTAGAAAGCTATAATGTCTGTCAGGTCAGTTTGGTTTATTCAAATAATCCTTCTAATTAAATATCAGATTGTGTTTCATTCTCAGTTCCTACCGATATTGCTGCAGGAGATTTTCACCTATTTCAACTGCAGAGCTGAAATAATTCTGGAATTTAAGCTGCAATAAAGGTATGTACCTCTAGAATTAGACTATACCCGAAATGAGAATCGGGGGCGTGGGTGGGAGAGAGATATTATTTTATAACTGGTAACTAGAGTCTCAGTCTAGGATGCGTTATTCCCACAACCGATAAACACATAAATTCCCCCATACACAAAGCAATCAGAAAATTTAACTTTTATATAATTATAGGATTCAGATTAAATTAGAAAGCTATAATGTCTGTCCCCTCAGTTTAGTTTATTCAAATAATCATTTAATTAAATATTTCATTCCATTTCATTCTCATGGCTGCAGGAGAGTTCCATCTATCCCAACCGCAGAGCTGAGATAATTCTGCATTTCAAGCTGCAATAAAGGTATGTACCTCTAGAATTAACCTATACCCTAAAGGAGAGACGGGGGGTGGGAGAGATATAATTTCATAATTAATAACTAGAGTCTCTGAGCAAAAAATATGAATTTTATTCCCTGTTTATTCCCTTAACAGATAAGCACATAAATCCCCCCATACACAAAGCAATCATAAAATCTTACTTGTGTATAATAATATTATAACTGTCAGGTCAGTTTGGTTTATTCAAATAATCCTTCTAATTAAACATTAAATTCTGTTCCATTCTCAGTTCATACCGATATGGCTGGAGGAGATTTTCACCTATCCCAACTGCAGAGCTGAAATAATTCTGGATTTCAAGCAGCAATAAAGGTATGTACCTCTAGAATTAGACTATACCCTAAAGGAGAATCGGGGGCGTGGGTGGGAGAGAGATATAATTTCATAATTAAAAACTAGAGTCTCGGACTAGGACGCGTTATTCTCAAAACTGATAAGCACATAAATTCCCCCATACACAAAGCAATCAGAAAATGTCACTTGTATATAATAATTCAGGTTGAATTAGAAAGCTATAATGTTTGTCCCCTCAGTTTAGTTTATTCAAATAATCATTTAATTAAATATTTCATTCCATTTCATTCTCGTGGCTGCAGGAGAGTTCCATCTATCCCAACTGCAGAGCTGAAATAATTCTGGATTTCAAGCTGCAATAAAGGTATGTACCTCTAGAGTTATACTATACCCTAAAGGAGAGACAGGGGTGTGGGTTGGAGAGAGATATCATTTCATAATTAAAGGACCACTATAGTGTCAGTCTCAGGGCCCCCCTCCCGCTGGGCTGAAGGGGTTAAAATCCATTCAGCCACTTACCTTTATCCAGTGCCGGGCTCCCTCGGCACTGGTGACCTCTCCTCCCCCTTCGACCGGTGGTGTATTTAGGATTTGGGCTCCCATAGGCAGGAGGGTGCTTGAGCACCCTCCGCCCCAATTTAAATTTCCCCACCCCTTCCTGTCAAGGCCGCACTTTGACAGACGCTCACTCACTGACAGACGCATACACTCATTGACAGACACACAATCTCATATAAACTGACATACAATGACATACACACACACTATTACTTGGACACACACTGACAGACGCACGCACTCACTGACCGACACATACTCACTCACTGACCCACACAAACACATTCACTCACAGACACACACTGACAGCCAGAAATACACATTGACATACACACACTGACAGCCAGACACACAATCACTCAGGTACACGCTGACAGACATACACACTGACAGACATACACACACTGACAGCCAGACACACACAATCACTCAGATACACACTGACAGACATACATACACAATCAGTCAGATACACAGACAGCCAGACACACATATGACGTCATATTCCAGCTCCCGGCATCACTATGCGTCGAGCGAGGGAGCTGAGCAGAGAGCTCAGTAATCAGTGCTCCATCGCCAGCGCCGCCCGCAAGGATTCTTAGTTAGCAGCCCGCTTGCCTGGATTGTTTGTTAGCCGCTAGGCTAACAAGGTATTTGCCTGGGTATTTGGGGGTGGAGCTTTTTGCCGCCCCCTTGAAATTGACACCCAAGGAAAATGCCTTGTTTGCCTCGTGGCTGAGCCGCGCACGCATTCAAACCGGCCATAGGAAAGCATTTCTCAATGCTTTCCTTTGGACGTTCTGCGTGCTCAACGCGATTTTAGCATTAAGCGTTGCAGAAGCGTCTTAGCAGCTGTCAGGAAGACAGCCACTAGAGGCTGGATTAACCCTGCAATGTAAACAAAGCAGTTTCTCTGCAGGGTTAAAACCTGGGGGACCTGGCACCCAGACCACTTCATTGAGCTGAAGTGGTCTGGGTGACTATAGTGGTCCTTTAATAACTAAAATCTCAGACTAGAACGCATTATTACTAAAACCGAAAAGAACATTCATTTCCCCATACACAAAGCCATCAGAAAATTTCACTTTTATATAATTATAGGATTCAGATTAAGTTAGAAAGCCATAATGTCGGTCTTCTCAATTTAGTTTATTCAAATAATCATTTAATTAAATATTTCATTCCATTTTATTCTCGTGGCTGCAGGAGAGTTCCATAAATCCCAACCACAGAGCTGAAATAATTATTGATCTCAAGCTGCAATAAAGGTATGTACCTCTAGAATTAGACTATACCCTAAAGGAGAGACGGGGGGTGGGAGAGATATAATTTCATAATTAATAACTAGAGTCTCGGACTAGGACGCGTTATTCTCAAAACTGATAAGAGCATAAATTCCCCCATACACAAAGCAATCAGAAAATGTTACTTTTATATAATTATATGATTCAGATTAAATTAGAAAGCTATAACGTCTGTGCACTCAGTTTAGTTTATTCAAATAATCATTTAATTAAATATTTCATTCCATTTCATTCTCGTGGCTGCAGGAAAATTCCATCTATCCCAACCGCAGAGCTGAAATAATTTTGGGTTTCAAGCTGCAATAAAGGTATGTACCTCTAGAATTATACTATACCCTAAAGGAGAGACAGGGGCGTGGGTGGGAGAGAGATATAATTTCAGAATTAAAGGACCACTGTAGTGTCAGGAAAACAAACTCGTTTTCCTGACACTATATAATCCTTAGGTGCCCCCCACCCTCAGGGACCCCTCCCGCTGGGCAGAAGGGGTTAAAACCCCTTCAGCCAGTTACCTTAATCCAGCGTCGAACTCCCTCGGCATTGGTGACCTCTCCTCCCCCTTCGACATCAGCTCCCGAGTGGAGCCGAATGAGCATGCGCGGTCTGAGCCGCACACGCATTCAAACCGCCCATAGGAAAGCATTTCTCAATGCTTTCCTATGGACGTTCAGCGTGCTCAATGCGATTTTCACATTAAGCGTCGTAGAAGTGCCTCTTGCGGCTGTCAGGAAGATAGCCACTAGAGGTTGGATTAACCCTGCAATTTAAACATATCAGTTTCTCTGAAACTGCTATGTTTACAGCTGCAGGGTTAAAACCTGGGGGACCTGGCACCCAAGCCACTTCATTGAGCTGAAGTGGTCTGGGTGACCATAGTGGTTCTTTAATAACTAAAGTCTCAGACTAGAACACATTATTACTAAAACCAAAAAGAACATTAATTTCCCTATCACAAAGCAATCAGAAAATTTAACTTTTATATAATTATAGGATTCAGATTAAATTAAAAAAGCTACAATGTCTGTCCACTTAGTTTAGTTTATTCAAATAATAATTTAATTAAATATTTCATTCCATTTCATTCTCGTGGCTGCAGGAGAGTTCCATCTATCCCAACTCCAGAGCTGAAATAATTATGGATTTCAAGCTGCAATAAAGGTATGTACCTCTAGAATTATACTATACCCTAAAGGAGAGACATGGGCGTGGGTGGGAGAGAGATATAATTTCAGAATTAAAGGACCACTATAGTGTCAGGAAAACAAACTCGTTTTCCTGACACTATATAATCCTTAGTTCTCCCCCACCCTCAGGGCCCCCCTCCTGCTGGGCTAAAGGTGTTAAAACCCCTTCAGCCACTTACCTTAATCCAGGGCCCGGTTCCCTCGGCGCTGGTGACCTCTCCTCCCCCTACGACGTCATCTCCCAAGTGTAGCCGAATGCACGCATTCAAACCTTCCCTAGGAAACCATTTCTCAATGCTTTCCTATGGACGCTAAGCGTACTCAATGCGATTTTTTTTTAGGAAGATATAAATTGCTATGTTTACAGCTGCAGGGTTAAAACCTGGGGGACCTGGCACCCAGACCACTTCATTGAGCTGAAGTGGCCTCGGTGACTACAGTGGTCCTTTAAGTAAAGGCCCAGACTAGAACGCATTATTACTAGCATATGTCACTTAAGAATCTGTCATTGATTAATTAACATTTGCCAAAGTTTAACAAAATTGTCTAATAAGACATTCAGGTGTTAACAAAATAAATTGCTTTCTAAACATTTCTCAATGTGGCAGTAACACCGTTTTTCTTAATTGTGAACTGCAGTGTGTGTAATACAATAATATTAATATTTTCTATCGTAATATGTCTGACACACCTGTGCCACCTAAGTCCTCCCCGCAGTCTGTTCTCACAGACATTCCTCCTCCTACAATAAGGGGGATTGACGTCATTGAGAGAGAACTTGTTCTCTGCAGCGGATAGAAAGGATAGTTTAGCCGTTAGTTCTTAAACAGTGTTTTTTGGTTGGAGTACCGTGTTAACATATTGTGTTTTTATTCTCATTTAATTTATTGATTTCTTGTTTCTTTTAGGATCTATCCCATGTGCACAGTTACATCATGCAACAGCGAAAAAACAAGATACATTAGAGGAGAAAATTATGTAGATTAACATTGTATTAATTGTAAAAATTACTCATGTATTTTATCAAAGTATCGTTTTGTATTAAAATAAAATTAAAATAAAAAACATATAATGGATATTATGCTATGTATTATTATTGTACAGTACATAAAAGACCATTCCATGCTCCAATTCGTTACAATTTACTGAAGTGTTTATGGTGCACTGTAATTTCTGTTATTTCTCACGGGATTCAAATAATTTGTCAAAATACAGAACACTCCCTGCGCTATAAAGCTCAGCCTATCTGCAGCTCGCAACAGAATGCGGAACTTTCACTTAATCCGTGTAACTGTTCAAGTTAATAAACCAATGACAAGCTTTGCTCAAACAAATGATGCAATGATTTCGTTAATATAGGTTAGTGCGTTTTGGGTTTCAATGCCTGATTGTCTGATTTCATACACACCTGATTTGGTTCAATCCACGTGGGGAATCCATGTGTACATTGATTGGTGGGGTTTACAAGTTTGAATTGCAGGGACTGTATCCAGCTCTACCTTTCCACTCACTCCATTTGGAACATCTACATCCAGAACTCACTCTTCTATTACTCCTTGGGATTCGGAACCTTGGCGTATCTAGGATCTGACTGAGAACATCTTGGAGTCCCTCTGTGTCAGGTCTTTTGACCTATTGATGTGCCTTTCTGGCCACTTTTAGTGGCAGATTGTTTGTGAGTGCAGTAATTACCTTATATTTTGTTATTGCATCTTATGGTTTTACACTATGTTTTGTTTTCTATTTATGTTTTTAAAGTGATTAAAAGCTGGAATTACCATTTCCTAACTGGAGTACTACCAGTATCTTTCGGAAGACCTGTAACCAGTGTATGTATATTAATCGATTGGTGATCTTCACATATGTTTACATAGCACACTACACCATTCCTTTTGGTTTGTTTTTTTTTATAGATTTTGATATACCTGAAAAAGCCTTAGTCAAAGTGCATTCATTTTTTTAGATTGGTAAAATTTACAACAGAACCATTTACTCAAAGATGAAGATCGGTTTAAACCCCTGCCTCCACAATTTTTTCAAATCTCTGGGTCGCATACCTGGTGGGAATAACCTATTGAGTCACAGGAGAGAGGGGCTAGGGGCCAAGTTAAATCAAGATTTTAACCAATTCCAGATGCTTGGAAAAATCAAAATAGCAGGACACAAAATAAGGCACTTTGGGGTTTATTAAGCCATATATAGAAAGAGGGAAGATCAGAACCCATCAAGATCGATTCCAGATCTACCCATCTAGTTCTCTTGTGGGAGGATGCCAAATTACCATCTGTGCCCATTGGATGCGTTATAATATATTATTAGATTAGGCAAACCAAGACTACCGAAAGTTTTTGGCATACATAGAACATGTTTGAGGATCTGTGCCTCTTATTTTGCCAAATGAATGAATCAACGGCTTTATCTTAAAAATTGAATAGTAATCTGTGGAGAATATTTATTTTAAAACAGTGGATTCTACCCTTCAAAGACATGGGTTTAGCATCCCATGTCTTATGTTCCTGTTTGAGGGTTTGTAATAGGGTACATAATTAGCTGAAAAGAGAGAAGCATAATCCCAAATCACCCAAATCCCCAAAAAGCAGAAAGAGGACTTAATTTGCAATCAATATCTAGACCAAATCAGTGTTGATGCTGAAATGCTAAATGGAATAGCACTAGATTTATCATAGTTCGATTTTGAAGCCAGAGAGATCCAACCCTATCCAACAATTCAAATAAAGGATTCAGAGATAGTGGGAGTTCCTATGGTAATTAGTACCGTTGCTATGGTAATTAGAACATACCACTTTCTCTTCCACATTCAGTTACTGACTGAATCTTGGAAGATACTCCACTTCATTTATTCTTGGATTGCTACCATAGCTGTAAATACCTTCATATAACTGTTCAATCTCCATCTCTGTTCTTCAGGCCTCACTTCACACTCAAACTCAGTGAAGCTCTGCATTTTTTCTCACAACTTCTCAGAATCTAGAGCTGGTCTCGGCGGTAGGGTGCGGGGTGGTGGGGGAATAGATGGAAGTAAAAAAAATCCAAACAAACTAGATAAACCATTTTACACCTATCATTAGTGTTCGAATGGTCTGGTGTATGATTATACACTGCCTGGCCAAAAAAAAAGTTGCCACCTGGATTTAACTAAGCAAATATGTAAGAGCCTCCTATTGGATAATGGACGATTATCTTTCAGCTGGCAAAAAGTTATTTAACCCCAAATGATTCAATGAGTAGCTTCTCATTTCTTAAACAACCATGTCGAAAGACACATCCCGTGGTCATGGAAAAGATGTTAGTCTGTTTGAGAAGGGTCAAATCATTGGCATGCATCAAGAAGAGAAAACATCTAAGGAGATTGCAGAAACTACTAAAATTGGGTTAAGAACTGTTTAACGCATTATTAAAAACTGGAAGGATAGTGGGGAACCATCGTCTTCGAGGAAGAAATGTAGTCAGAAATCCTGATTAATTGTGATTGGCAATCCCTTAAACGTTTGGTGAAATCAAATCGTAGAAAAACAACCGTAGAACTCAGGGCTATGTTTATTAGTGAAAGTGCATTTCCACACGCAGAATGCGAAGGGAACTCAAGGGATTGGGACTGAATAGCTATGTAGCCTTAAAGGACCACTCTAGGCACCCCTACCACTTCAGCTTAATGAAGTGGTCTGGGAGCCAGGTCCCTCTAGGATTAATCCTTTTTTTTATAAACATAGCAGTTTCAGAGAAACTGCTATGTTTATAAATGGGTTAATCCAGCCTCTAAAGCCTCTAGTGGCTGTCTCGAGTATGTTTTCCTGGCACTATAGTGGTCCTTTAAGAAAACCACTAATCAGTGAGGCTAATTGGAAAAAAAGGCTTCAATTTGCTAGGGAGCATAAAGATTGGACTATGGAGCAATGAAAGAAGGTCTTGTGGTCTGATGAGTCCAGATTTACCCTGTTCCAGAGTGATCGGTGCATCAGGGTAAGAAGAGAGGCAGATGAAGTGATGCACCCATCATGCCTAGTGCCTACTGTACAAACCTGTGGGGGCAGTGCTATGATCTGGGGTTGCTGCAGTTGGTCAGGTCTAGGTTCAGCAACATTATGTGCCCAAAGTATGAGGTCAGCTGACTACCTGAATATACTGAATGACCAGGTTATTCCATCAAGGGATTTTTTATTTCCTGATGGCACGGGCATATTTCAAGATTACAATGCCAGGATTCAACGGGCTCAAATTGTGAAAGAGTGGTTCAGGGAGCATGAGACATAATTTTCACACATGGATTGGCCACCACAGAGTCCAGACCTTAACCCCATTGAGGATCTTTGGGATGCGCTGGAGAAGGCTTTGCGCAGTGGTCTGACTCTCCCATCATCAATACAAGATCTTGGTGAAAAATGAATGCAACACTGGACGGAAATACATCTTGTGACATTGTAGAAGCTTATCGAAACAATGCCGCAGAGAATGCATGCCATAATCAAAGCTAAAGGCAGTCCAACAAAATATTAGAGTGGGTGACCATTCATTTTAGTGGTGACTTTTTTTTGGCCAGGCAGTGTATAATTTATGATAGAAGTCACTGAAGGCTAAATTGATAAGGCTTGGTGAAGTCACTAAAAAAATGGGAAGAATGTGTCAGAGTTGGACAGTTACAGATGGTAAAACAACGGTTTTCCAGCTGTTGACTCACTACAGACTCTATGCCCAGGGGTTGATTTGTACTATCCAAGTTGTTTTTAAGATGAGGAGAAACTGCTTCTTAATATAATTGAAGTCTTTGTCACTGCATGTTAGCATAGTCTTTTTTCCTCCTTATGATAAATGATAATACAATATTAACTAAGGACAGGGGGCACATGCCCCTATAATGTATATGTGTATAAAGGGATCTTCAATTAAGTATGCAACATCGGGCATAATAGGAGAGACAGACACGTATAATGGTGCCAGGTCTCTCCCCTAGTAAGTGCCCGTACACAATATGGCGAGTTTGGAACCAGAAGTGACGCAGCGAAGTGCTTAACGTCACTTCCGGTACACTGGTAATGAATTGATGGGACTAGGCTGGATACCACACTCCCCCCTCAAAAGAGACACCTGATTGGATGCCACAAGACACCACCCACCAATGGGAAGCCGGACCGGCATATTTAATCAGACAAGAAACAGAGCAGGACATGCTGATTGAAAAAGCCCTTGTGAAGGGTGAAACGCGTCTCGGATAACAAGGACACCGGTTGGACACTGTATCTATAGACTTTTATTTGTATTTTATTTTAATATTTTGTATTTTATTACTATTTTGTCAGAATAAATTCATTTTTATATCAAGTCCGTTCCTGGTCCTCATCTAAACTGCTCCAATAAGGGAGGTGTCCCCTTTACTGACACCCAAGCTGTCAAACCCAGAGCCAGGTACTTGGGCTCTGAATAAGGTGAACATCTATTTAAAGCAACTATACACTTACCTATATTTTAAGAATACTATACCAGAATATACTCTATTGCACTTTTTTTTTTTATCTCCCAACTCTGAGGAAAATCACTAACATCCTTAAAGGGGAACGTGCCACCAGACGGCACCAAAGCGGATGCGATCTGAGCCTATCCTACTCTAGGCACTGTAGCATGTGAGTTGGCAATTTATTTAACCACTTCACTACAAACATCACCTCCACGGATTTACACTATTATTCCCTTTTATGTTTTTTTCCCCTGTTTTATATATGTCGCTACTTATGTGAAAATTGTAAAGACATTACTAGAAGACCCTTCTATAGGGTAGGTGTTTAAATTTATAACTATTTGCTCCACCCTTGTGGCCGTTCTTCCTTTTGTTTGGTTTTCATATTTAAGGTGGGCAAGCCCCACAAGAGTGATGAAGCAGTTCTTTATTCCGTTTATTCTGCACATCTAAGCGCCTCTTACACACAGTTCCATTTGTACTCTTTCTAAATATTAGAGTGGGTGACCATTTATTTTAGTGGTGACTTTTTTTTTTGGCCAGGCAGTGTATAATTTATGATAGAAGTCACTGAAGGCTAAATTGATAAGGCTTGGTGAAGTCACTAAAAAAAATGGGAAGAATCTGTCAGAGTTGGACAGTTACAGACGGTAAAACAACGGTTTTCCAGCTGTTGACTCACTACAGACTCTATGCCCAGGGGTTGATTTGTACTATCCAAGTTGTTTTTAAGATGAGGAGTAACTGCTTCTTAATATAATTAAAGTCTTTGTCACTGCATGTTAGCATAGTCAAAGCTGTCACACAAGAGTCTAAATGTGTTGCTAATAGAATCAGTTATCTCCTAAAACAATATATATGCTTTCCTGGACATATTTAGTTTAATTTCTTGAGATCGTATTATAATTACTGTAACATGGATATCTGTAGATATTAAGGGGTACACTAATGGTCTATTACACCATATCCACAAAGCCTACTGCAGTGATTGGTTTGGATGTTGGTCTTGGTCAAAGGCTGTGAGCAAGGATGGTATCCACTTTATTTGCCTTTTCATAAATGAAACAGCAAAAATACTGCATCTGTCTTGCAAGAAGGTATCTAATTTGGGTGTGTACTGCTCTCGTTTCTTTCAAGGTATTAAGAGTAGGATCAGTTTTGTTTTGGGACTCAGTCTTTTGTAGAGATTTCTGAAACGTAAAAGTTTGAGATTTCATTTTCTTTTTATGGGTAGCTATCCTAATAAGGTGGCTCCAAATAACCACCTTATTGCTGACTAGTCTATAGCATCAGGATGGTGGGCCCTCCAGATGTTGATGAGACCACACGATTCATTGTAATTCCAGAGAAATTTGTCTACCCTTCTCTCCCATGGGACGGCAAAATACATTGATGGGAGCTTCCATCAGCTGGCAGACATGGGACCACATTAAAGTTCCCCGCTACCAACAGACACTTCCAAAGTCTTAGTGTTATTGCCAATACTGTCCCATAATCCTGCATTGGGTAAATTCAGGGCACACAGATTAAGCAAGTGACTGGTAGAAGAAACCATAGATCCAGTGACTAAAACATATCTCCCCTCATCATTTATGAGAACACTGGAAACGTGAAACAAACATTTCCCGGGAAGCAATATAGCCACGCCATTATATTTGCAAAATGAATTAGTGGCATATACTAGTGTCATAATTGCAATCACTGAGAGGTAGGAGAGTTTCCTGCAAGAAACCAATGGCCTCAATTTTATATTTTGTGGATAAGCTTTTTAAATGATTTAATATTTATGGATAAACATTTTAAAATAATGTAATTTTTTTTCTTTTTGAGAATTTTTTTTTGTCAATCTCTGTTTTATTGAGGATAATGATAATTACAATGCACAAAGCAAGGATTCAGAACAAGTGTATACATGTGTATATAAAAAGGAATCTCACAATTTAAGCAAGCTTTAGGGAATAAACTCCTAGTAGAAGCTGCCTCTTTTTTAAGTTACATAGATTAAGTAATGTAAGATACAAAAATAGCATATAGTGCGTCTCGCTCCAGAGAAAAATATCATGGCCAATGCAAGTAGTTATGCCGGAGTAGAGAATGCCAACTGCGTCGGCGACATATATATAGGATGAAGGTAAGTATACCAGAACAGAGTCGCCAGAGACTATCACCCACAGTGCTAAAATTGGGCTAATGGCTCAATGCGGGGGAATAGTGGATGGGGGGATAATAGGGGGAGGTATACCCTGTTTTCCAGCAGGTACAGCTGGCCTGTACAAAAGGGTGAGCATCTTAGGGTACTCAACATGGTAGGAAGTATGAAAAGTGAAATAAACAAGTGAAAAACAAAAATAATTAACAATGTGAGGCATTGTAGGTTGCCATCAGGTTGAGATCACTGACTGTATCACTGCAGTTGTGGGACTCCCCCCGCACAGCCGAAACAAGGGGTCCCAGGAACTCTGTAGTATCGATGTCGGCTCTACAGCATCGGTCAGCAGCCCAAGTGTTTGAAGGACGTATGTAGTTTCTGAGATCATGAACTTTTAAAGTCCTAGAGTCTCTAGAGATGATTAAGCATCGTGGGGTACCCCACTTGTGGTACTTTGTGGGTAGCAAGTTCCTTAGTTAGGGGCCACAAGGATCTCCGTCAATCTAACGTGTCCTTAGACAAATCTGGGTAGAACGTTAAGGCGTAGTCTTCAAACCTATATAGTGACTTGTTGCTAACCGCAGTCATAAAGGTCAGGCGATCTTGCCTATTTTAGAAGTGGATAATGACATCCCTGCTGCTACCCACAGTGGTTTTTGGTGATGCTGGTATTTTGTAGCAGCCATCCAGCCGCATAACTTTAGCCTGTTTGGAAGAAAAGAGACTCACCAGCAGTCTCCTGAAGAAGTGTGGAATTTCAGCAGCCTCCATGCCATCTGCAAGGCTGTGCATGTTTACAGTTTTCCACCGTCTCTTATCCTCCATAACTGTCATGCGGTCTGTGGCCAGAGCACGTTCGCGTTGTAACGCCTGCAGTTTATTTTCTAGACTGGTAAGCCTGGCTTCTGCTCCTCCAATCTCCTTTTGGAATTAGCCTATATTGCCAGGATGTTTAATCAGAGCTCGCCTAGGAGGTCTCTCATCATGCCCTCCATTACCGGTGAGCCTCCAGTAGGTGCAGATGGTGGGGCAGTATGCTCCCTCGCTGTCTGCTTTTTTGCTATCCACGAAGGCCTTGCTGGTTAATTGTGAGAGCTGTCAAAGGGAGGTGCCATTACAGGCCTCTGCGGGATACGTGTCCTCCTGAGCAACTCCATGATGTTGGCGGTCGCCAGAGGTTTTTCAGGGTTTGTAGTTCTTATTTTTGTTTACCCTTGTTTTTAGGCATTGGGGTAAGTTAAAGCTGAAACAATCAGCAATTTATTACTGTTTTGCTGGGGGCTCATCTGATGCACGTCTGCTTGGTATGGCTGCTGGTTCTGCCCCTATTTAATATATTTTTTAAAATATGTTTTAATATGTTCATTATTTTTATATATTGATATATTTATTTTATACGATACATTTTTGATATTTAGAAAAAAATATTTTAAAAGTTTATCTAAAAATATTAAATTATTTGAAAAGCTTAGCCAAGAATTATAAATCAAGGTGATAATTTTAACAGTCACATGGGAAAGCAGGAAAGTGAATGATTTTAGCCCTTGAAATAGCTACACACTTGTAAATAATAATAAAAAAGAAACTATAAGCCTCCAAGTTATCCATCGCAACAGGGGATAGAGGGGAAAGAAAAAGGTAAAATGGAAGTTAAAACAAAGAAGAAAAATAACCAAAATAAGTAATTTCCCAGTCGCTGCGGAGTCAGCCACTTTTCCACCTGTGCGTTCAGGGCGGACAGGAGTGCTTGTCCGGTGTGACTCTCTGCTTTCAAGCAAGTCAAACCCAAGACGGCGTGACACTGCCGTATCCGGGATGTGGAATAGTACCTGGGGAGCTGAGGGGGTGCCGTTGATGTGGAGCAAGACTCAGCAGCAGAAGAGGACTCAGCCGAGGAGGTTATGGAAGAGGATGGAGTAGGAGGAGTAGAGGAGGTGGCAGCAGGACTGCCTGCAAGTCGTGGCGGTGTCACCAACTCCTCTGCAGAGCCATGCATTCCATGCTTGGCAGCAGTCATCAGGTTTACCCAATGCGCAGTGTAGGTGATATACCTACCCTGACCATGCTTTGCAGACCAGGTATCAGTGGTCAGATGGACCCTTGCCCCAACACTGTGTGCCAGACATGCTATTACTTCCTTTTGTACAATCGAGTACAGGTTGGGGATTGCCTTTTGTGAAAAGAAATTTCGGCCGGGTACCTTCCACTGCGGTGTCCCAATAGCTACAAATTTTTGGAACTCCTCAGACTCCACCAGC
The DNA here is from genome assembly GCA_933207985.1 of Pelobates cultripes. Taxonomy (NCBI): domain Eukaryota; kingdom Metazoa; phylum Chordata; class Amphibia; order Anura; family Pelobatidae; genus Pelobates; species Pelobates cultripes. The sequence continues at coordinate 42,085,893 of OW240917.1, forward strand.
TTGTATGGTAAAAGCTGGCGGGCTAATAGTTTGGACAAGCCAGCTGTCAGACACTGGGCAAGGGAGTGACTTTCTGACATTGGCTTCTTACGCTCAAACATGTCCTTGACAGACACATGACTGTGGGCAGATGAGCAGGAACTGCTCAAGGCGGGAGACGGAGTGGCGGATGGTTGAGAGGGGGCAAGGAGGACAGCAGTGGTTGACGTGGCTGAAGATGCTAGACCAGGAGGAGGATGGCGGCTTAGAGTAGGCGTGCTGCTTGCACTCATGTGTTGATCCCATAGGCGTTTGTGATGTGAGATCATGTGCCTACGCAAAGCAGTTGTACCTAGGTGGGTGTTGGACTTCCCACGACTCGGTTTCTTTTGGCACAGGTTGCAAATGGCATCGTTGTTGTCAGAGGCAGACACACAAAAAAAATTCCACACTGCTGAGCTCTGCAATGACGGCATTCTGGTGGTGGACACAGCATGCGTTGATTGGCGTGCTGTTGGGCTGACCCTGGGTGCCGATGCATGCTGTCTGACTGTGCCACTAGCTCCTTGCGATGACCTCCCCCTGCTTCCAACTCGTCTCCTCCTCCTCCTCTCTGTCTCCCCATCTGAACTTTCACCCTGTTGTTCTTCTTGACGAGCGGGCACCCACGTGACATCCATGGACGCATCGTCATCATCAACTGCTTCACTTGTATCTGACAACTCAGCAAAGGAAGCAGCAGCGGGTACAACATCATCATCATCATCACACCGTACGTCCATGTGTGTAATGCTGCCTGCCTGAGACATATCCCTGTTATCTACATCCTCTGGCAATAATGGTTGCGCATCACTCATTTCTTCAAGCGGATGTGTGAATAACTCCTCTGACATACCAACTGAAGCGGCTGTGGTGCTAGTTTTGGTGGTGGCGGCAGGTGGGTGAGTGGTATCTTGAGAGGTGCCTGAAGCTAAGCTGGAGGAGGATGGTGTGTCAAGGTTCTGAGCGGAGGCTGTAGAAGATTGGGTGTCCTGTGTTAGCCAGTCAACTATGTCCTCAGAACTTTTCAAGTTCAGGGTACGTGGCCTCTGAAAACTGGGCATTATTCTAGGGCCAAAAGGAATCACAGCACCACGACCACGATGGCCCCTGTGGGGTGGCCTGCCTCTGCCTGTCATTTTTTGGGGGATTAGTGGTACTATGCGTGCAAGCTACTGTGAGACCAGATATGAGTGGCAATGTGCACTGGCACAGTTGTGCAGGGCACAGGCTGTAGGCCTGACATAGCCGCTTGAAGGACACTGACTGCTATTCAATCTATAACAGTGAAAAAAGTTTTTTGTTTTTAAATGCAAGCTATTGTGACACCAGATATGAGTGAGTGGTGGCACTGACTGGGCAAATGGGCACCGTATCCACTGTGAGCTTCACACACCTGCTTTAAGGACACTGACTGCTATTCAATCTATAACAGTGAAAAAAGTTTTTTGTTTTTAAATGCAAGCTATTGTGGCACTGGGCACCGTATCCACTGTGAGCTTAACACACCCGCTTTAAGGACACTGACTGCTATTCAATCTATAACAGTGAAAAAAGTTTTTTGTTTTTAAATCCAAGCTATTGTGACACCAGATGTAATTGGTGGCACTGACTGGGGAAATGGGCACTGTGAGCCTGACACAAAAGCTGGCAGCAGTGGCAGACAACTAAGTGCATTTACATTAGATAGAAAAAAAAAATCCAAAAAAAGCATACCCTTATCCCTAACCTAGCTATGCTTTTCCCTATCTTATGAACAGCAGCTACACTTTCCCTCCTCTTACTAAGCATACAGCTTGAGAATGAATCTAAAATGGATGCCTTCCAGGAGGTGGGAGGGTCTGCTAGGGAGGGTGTGCTGCTAATTGGCTGGAATGTGTCTGCTGACTGTGAGGTACAGGGTCAAAGTTTACTCAATGATGACGAATAGGGGGCGGATCGAACCGCGCATGCGTTCGCGAACACGCTATGTTCGCCAGGAACTGTTCGCCAGCGAACCGTTCGGTGCATCACTATTTAAGATTAGAATGATCAGAAATTCCTCTCTGAAAGCACAGGGCATTTAAACCTTGTACTGTGTGGGCTACACCAGCAGAAGACGTGTCCAAGGATCAATTTATTAATTTAGAATTTGGAAGTGCAGTATGTTATCAACGTTTGGCTGACGTGCAAAGATTTCACATTGTAGCTGTTTGAGGGTGATGGGCCTCTGAATCTTGTAATTTTTTTAGTGCAAATTTACAACCCTACGAACTGCTGTTTTATCCTCATTGTTATTGTGCCTGTAGGGGTTATTTACTGAAATGAGAATTAAAATTGTAATTAAAGTTCAAATTCACTGGAACTGGAAGTAAAGCTGACGTAGAAAATTGTTCGAGTTTACAAAAAAAAAAAAAACTAGTGCGCAAGGCACTTCCCAACTGTGTATATAGCAATTACTGATGCCTAATTTGTATGTATTACAAACACGATTCTGTTGATTAACAGGAGATAGAGTTATAGAAATTCACTAAATTAGCAAATACTCTCAAACTTGAAATTGAGCATTTAAAAGTCATATAGCGCTCTCTAGTGGCGGTTTTTGATAGCAAAGAGTTGTAGAGTTGAAAGAATGTTTTTAGGATTATGATAATAACAATGCATTCAAATATCAAATGAATGTAACCGGGAAGGATACATTTATCATTATGTTATTCCAAACTCTGTTCTGGGTTTATCTTTTGATTTATGTGGCTGTAGTAGACCAAATTTCCTGCACATTGATGGTATTAGTTTATGTGACCCCAAAAGGGCAGTTTGAAAACAAAGAAGTTAGCCCTGCAATCAAACTCAGCAAACATTTCTTCAGTATTTGTCAACCCAAATGTGTAAAGAAAACAAAATCTAAATACTTTCCTGCACACTACTACAATATACATTTAAATAGCAAAGGTTCTAGTACCACTGCATTGGTCATTAAAGTGTAAGCTCACATGCCAAGGGGGCCTGAAGAAGGAAAATAAAAAAGGAAACAGAGAAATCGTCTGATTATCACTGAAAGAGGAGACCTTCGTTTGTTCATTACGAAAAATCGAACCAGATATGAAATATTTAGTCTTGCAGCATCAGCCTCAAGGATCTCATTAATCAATAGTAAAAGGTAATTTCAATCTACTTTATTGGTTTCTCATTAAACTTTATAAAGTTAAAAACCATTATAAACATGCATAAATTAGAAATAAAAAGATAAATGTACATACATTTTTTTTTATTTTTTTTTAAAACACACTCCTTTCTAAAAAAATACTCTGCTCTTGCGCGAAAACTGGTGGGCGGTAAGGAATTTTTTCATCATTAGCATTAGCGGGCGGTAGGTAGAAAAAGGTACTTACCACTGATCTAAACAGACTCTTTACACACACACACACACACACTACACTACACCCAGGGCCCCCAGGAGATATAACCAACCATTATACGGAACCAAAAAGTACCGTGAACTCTAGTCTTAAAGATGCCAATTTTAAATTGTTTGCCAGATGGTATCAAACAACTCAGATATTACATAGTATATATAGAAACCTTCCAGACATTTCCAGTAGCTATGGTCAATATGTAGAAATATCCCTTGGACCTTCCATGGAGGGCGGGTCTGACGGGACTGGGACCCTACAATTTTTTTCCCCATTGATCTTCAGAGCCGAGTTTCGCACCCTTTCTTCGGATTGGGCGATGAAACTCCTTTCCTTCCCCAAACGCAGACTGGCTCAACTTGTTTTGCGCCCTTTCAGCTGATTGGTTGTTGCTTTGTTTAGGCGCGAAGTTTGAATTAGTCAGACTAAACCAAGCAATGCCATGGAACTAATTTCGGGGATGTACAGAGCCTCGAAGCCCCAGATGTTCGACGCTGATAACTCCGGCTCTGTGCATCCGATTGCTCCGCTTTGTGCAGGGTCCCAAATAGGACCTGGGCTATCTAGCGATGTAGGTTTCAACCCTGTAACCCCTTCCCGGGGTGCCGAGCCCCAAACTGTACCCCCCAAATGTAATGTGTTTTCATGTGTATCCCTGTGTGCTGTTGGTATCTCCCAGGGCGGGAGATGGCTATCTGTAACCCAATCCACTCCTGCCTGGGACTATTGTGTTTAATGGAGACCCCCTGCAGGGGGGGGGGGAGGGTCTGTGCATAAAAGAAGCCTGTTTCAATAAAGTGTTTCTTTCAGTGTTTTAACCTCCAAAACTGTGTGTCGTCCTGTTATTGGAGGGAAGGAAGATTTAACCCCTGTGTCTGGTGTTCCAGCTTGCAGGGGATGCAACAGGGTATGTCCTTGTATGGACTAAGAGCTTCCAGGGCTGAGTGCCGTCTCTGCCTGGGAGCGCAACAAGCTAAGTCCCCTAACCATGTAAGGGTTCCTGATTGGCTGAAGGAGGGGAACTAGCAGGAGCAACCGGTTGGGTTACCGAAGCATCCCATTACCCTGCCTAATACATGCATCCATACACACATAATGTAGATACCTAATCCTTACACACATACTGCTTAATACCAACACACATACTGCCTAATACCTACATCCATACACACATACTGCCTAATACCTACATCCATACACACATACTGCTTAATGCGTACATCCATATACTCGTACTGCTCAATGCGTACATTCAAACACACATACTGCCTAATACGTACATCCATACACATACTGCCTAATAGCTACATCCATACACACATACTGCCTCATAGCTACATCCATACACACATACCACACAAAGATGGAGTAGGGCTGCGCCAATACAAATAAAATTGTCTTGGAAAGGGTAGGAGGTCTCGCTAGAGTAGCAGTAGATAATAAGGGAAACTTGATAAGACGTATTCTCTTCAATGGGAGTGGATACGTTTTAGGGTCTTAGTTCGTATATATGAAACAGAGAAGAGGCAGAAAGCAACCAATAGTGCAGTACGTCTAGAGTTCTAAAGTGCAGTAAGTAACAAGAGGTAGAGAACTCACATTTAAAAGAGCTATGGCCAGCTCTGGTGTGAAGAGCATACAGCGGTATAATCCCCGCTTATGGGATGTGGAAGGATGTATCCGTCAGCACCATCTGGTAATCCAAAGCTCCAAACGGAAGATAAAAGGCAACAATAGTGCTCTCAATTGTGATAAAATAGAGTATAAAAGAGTGATAAGAGTAATACTCACAAGTGTAGAGCAGAAACACTGCTCTATTAATATAGCGTTGGTGGTATGATCCCCACCTCAGATTTATTTGGAGTAACAGCGTAGGGCAGACTTACTGCTCGATGGTATCAGCTCTGGTGGTATAATCCCCACCTCAGATTTCTTTTGATTAGTAGTAAAAAGCCAAGTAGCAAAAGGAAATATATTATCAAATATATTTTAAAATGGTAAATAAAATGTAAAGGAAATTGACACAAACCAGGTCTATTTGTCTAAAATAATTCCTTTATACAGTAGTAAAAGTACATATAAAACATCCAAATACGCGTTTCGCTGGCTATTTAGTATGCCGGATAGACGTCATATTCCGGCTCCTGGCATCACAGAGGGCGCGCAAGGGAGGAGGGAGAAGCTGCAAGAACAGCCTCCTGAAGCCTTCCACTCTTGCCTGCCTTCTCCCCCTCCTCCCCCGGCATTGGTTGGCAGAGCAGGCACCTGCCACCCGGGTAAGCAGGTGCCTGGTCTGCCATACCGAAGAAGCACAGCTTCGGTTGCGCCGTAAGGTGGGAAGATGGCCAGCTCCTCGTCACCCTGTGACAGGGCTCCTCTCAGCGCCCCTCCTTCGGCCGCCTGGACAGGGGCAGCCCACTATGAAACATCCCGATGGGCGCCCTAGGCGAATGCCTAATTCGCCTAACTGTTGCGCCGGCCCTGCTAATATCACAGGTTATGTCAGATAGTTAGCCTAAAAATTTAAGAAGCCAGGGTTATTCTCTGGTCTAAAGGATACATTATTGCATCAAGGAAGTTAAAATGCCAAGCCAAATAAACCAAGATGAAACCATGAATTTGAGAATTTTTCCAATTTGGCTATTTTGGTCTAACTTGTGATGTTCCACAATCCACAGTTTTATGAAAAAAATGCAATAACGGAAATAGGACAGTTGGCCAATTTTATAAAATGATGACTGCTTATTTTACATTTTCAAGAGCTGCCTGCCATATTCAGACACACTGTGTAATCACCTGACATATCTCACTGTGATGTCAGCCAGTGACATCATCATTGTTACCTATACAAACTCCATGCATGTTACCATCTGCACAGAGCTCAGATAGGCTTGTGATAGTGACCTGTGCTTGTCACTGTACCTAACTGAAGTGAACATTTATTGATTTATTGACTGATTATGGACGGTGGGCAAAGAAGGAGAAGCCAAAGAGTCCGTAATAGACAGGAAGAAGCAGCTCCCCGATCAAGTAAGTGATAGCTACACATTTGCACTATTCTTACACAAACCGTGTATCCCTTGGACATTCTTCTCCAGCATGCTGACAACAAACATTATTTAAGCACAGTTTTAATATTGGCAACCACCTGTTCTTGCTGGCTAATGTTGCTGGTGCAGGTGGACTTATACCTCTATAAATGTTATCAAGTATCTCAATATGAGCCGCATTTCACACTGAAACACTGCACATACAGACTCCTTGCACCATGAACACCTCAAAACACTTGGTGGTGGGGGGGACGGGACATGGTTTGGCAGTAACTGTTTAATTATACTTTTTACATTAGGGTCTCGGGGAAGGCATGCTAATCACAGAACAAACAGATCTCGAACGCCATTGGCAAGGCAAGAAACAAGGAGGGGTGGGAGAAGCCGGAGTCCTCATGTCCCGGAAAGACGCCCCACCAGAAATACCAGACAAAGTCAGGGAATAGGAAGGGAACGCAGAGGAAGGCAAGAAAATTCCCCAAGACGGGGAACTGAAACAGACAGAGCAAGAAGATTGCATTTAAGGACTCGCAGGCACAGAGACAGATCTGAAAGTGAAGGAGGAGAAGATAGGCAAAGACCAGGGAGAAGCAGATCTCCCTTAAATCGTAATGATGTGCCACCTCCTCCTATCGGATATATTGCTGGTGTACAGGAAAATGTAGTAAACCAGCCGGCTGAGAATAATGAAGGAAATCGCCAGCCAGTGCCTGTTCAAGAACCTTCTCAACCTGCTAATGCTCAAGATGTGGATAACAATGAGCCTCCTCTTGCACAAAATGAGGACCCTCCCCAACGTATTCCACAAAATGAGGACCCTCCCCAACGTATTCTACAGGAAGCCCAGGGAGATGATGACCAAGATGAATGCAGCATTTGCTTGAGTGCGTTTGACCCTGGAGAGGAAATCATGCTGCTGCACTGTGGTCACAAATTCCATATTGAGTGCATACAGATGTGGCTGCAGGAACATTGCACCTGTCCCATGTGCAGGGCAGTAGTTATAATGTAAATGAACAAAGTTCCGCAAAATGGCTGCTGGATCTGACTTCAACCTGCAAAAAAGGTATGGACCTTCTAGAATTATACCTATACACTATTTACCCTAGAGAAGAAATAGAGAGAGTTATTGAAATAAATAAATACGTCATGATTTTATATAGGTTACTATATTACAGGTTAAAAGGTATAGTGTTTGTCCACTTAGTTTAGTTTATTCAAATAATCCTTCCAATTAAATATCAGATTCTGTTCCATTCTCAGTTCATACCGATATGGCTGGAGGAGATTTTCACCTATTTCAACTGCAGAGTGGAAATAATTCTGGATTTCAAGCTGCAATAAAGGTATGTACCTCTAGAATTAGACTATACCCTAAAGGAGAGACAGGGGTGTGGATGGGAGAGAGATATAATTTCATAATTAATAACTAGAGTCTCGGACTAGGATATGTTATTCCCAAAACTGATAAGCAAATAAATTCCCCCATACACAAAGTAATCATAAAATCTTACTTGTATATAATAATAGTATTCAGGTTAAATTAGAAAGCTATAATGTCTGTCCACTCAGTTTGGTTTATTCAAATAAACATTTAATTAAATATTGCATTCCATTTCATTCTCGTGGCTGCAGGAGAATTCCATCTATCCCAACTGCAGAGCTGAAATAATTCTGGATTTCAAGCTCCAATAAAGGTATCTACCTCTAGAATTAGACTATACCCTAAAGGAGAGACAGGGGCGTGGGTGGGAGAGAGATATAATTTCATAATTAAAGGACCACTATAGTGTCAGTCTCAGGGCCCCCCTCCCGCTGGGCTGAAGGGGTTAAAATCCATTCAGCCACTTACCTTTATCCAGTGCCGGGCTTCCTCAGCGCTGGTGACTTCTCTTCCCCCTACGACCAGTGGTGTATTTAGGATTTGGGCTGCCCTAGGCAGGACGGTGCTTGGGCACCCCCCCCCCCAATTTAAATTTCCCCACCCCTTCCTGTCAAGGCCGCACTTTGACAGACGCTCACTCACTGACAGACGCACACTCACTGACAGACACACACTCTCATACCACACAATGGTTTGTATTGGCCCCGAATATATTTGTATAATGTTATCATATCCCCTCTCAGGCGACGTTTTTCTGATCTAAATAGGTTTAAATTTGTTAACCTGTCTTCATAGCTGATATGTTCCATTCCTTTTATTAATTTTGCATCCCGCCTCTGCACTTTTTCTAGTGCCATAATATCCTTCTTTAGAACAGGTGCCCAAAATTGCACAGCATATTCAATATGTGGTCTTACCAGTGATTTATAAAGAGGCAAAATGATATTCTCGTCCCGAGAATGAATGCCCTTTTTCATGCATGACAATACCTTACTGGCCTTGGCCACTGCTGATTGACATTGCACATTGTTGCATAGTTTGTTGTCTATAACAATTCCCAAGTCCTTTTCGTGTGTTGTTATCCCTAATTCGCTTCCATTAAGGGTATACGTTGCTTGTGTATTCTTTACGCCGAAGTATATATGCCATTTGAGTGCCCAGTCCCCCAGTCTATCTAAATCCCTCTGCAGCAAAGTAATATCTTGCCCACATTGTATTATTTTACAAAGTTTTGTGTCATCTGCAAACACTGAAACATGACTTTCAAACTGACATACAATGACATACACACACACTATTACTTGGACACTGTCTTTCTGAATGCTTTCCTATGGACGTTCAGCGTGCTCAACACGATTTTCACATTAAGCGTCGTAGAAGTGCCTCTTGCGGCTGTCAGGAAGATAGCCACTAGAGGCCGGATTAACCCTGCAATGTAAACATAGCAGTTTCTCTGAAACTGCTATGTTTACAGCTGCAGGGTTAAAACCTGGGGAACCTGGCACCCAGACCACTTCATTGAGCTGAAGTGGTCTGGGTGACTATAGTGGTCCTTTAATAACTAAAGTCTCAGACTAGATTTTTATATAATTATAGGAATCAGATTAAGTTAGAAAGCTATAAAGTCTGACATTCAGTTTAGTTTATTCAAATAATTATTTAATTAAATATTGCATTCCATTTCATTCTCATGGCTGCAGGAGAGTTCCATAAATCCCAACCGCAGAGCTGAGATAATTATGGATTTCAAGCTGCAATAAAGGTATGTACCTCTAGAATTAGACTATACCCTAAAGGAGAGACAGGGGCGTGGGTGGGAGAGAGATAATTAATAACTAGAGTCTCGGACTAGGACGCGTTATTCTCAAAACTGATCATAATTAATAACTAGGGAGAGAGATATTATTTTATAACTGGTAACTAGAGTCTCAGACTTGGACGAATTATTCCCACAACCGATAAGCACATAAATTCCCCCATACACAAAGAAATCAGAAAATGTCACTTGTATATAATAATTCAGGTTGAATTAGAAAGCTATAATGTCTGTCCCCTCAGTTTAGTTTATTCAAATAATCATTTAATTAAATATTTCATTCCATTTCATTCTCATGGCTGCAGGAGAGTTCCATCTATCCCAACCGCAGAGCTGAGATAATTCTGGATTTCAAGCTGCAATAAAGGTATGTACCTCTAGAGTTATACTATATCCTAAAGGAGAGACAGGGGTGTGGGTTGGAGAGAGATATAATTTCAGAATTAAAGGACCACTATAGTGTCAGTCTCAGGGCCCCCCTCCCGCTGGGCTGAAGGGGTTAAAATCTATTCAGCCACTTACCTTTATCCAGTGCTGGGCTCCCTCGGCACTGGTGACCTCTCCTCCCCCTTCGACCGGTGGTGTATTTAGGATTTGGGCTCCCATAGGCAGGACGGTGCTTGGGCACCCTCCCCCCCCAATTTAAATTTCCCCACCCCTTCCTGTCAAGGCCGCACTTTGACAGACGCTCACTCACTGACAGACACATACACTCATTGACAGACACACATTCTCATATAAACTGACATACAATGACATACACACACACTATTACTTGGACACACACTGACAGACGCACGCACTCACTGACCGACACATACTCACTCACTGACCCACACAAACACATTCACTCACAGACACACACTGACAGCCAGAAATACACATTGACATACACACACTGACAGCCAGACACACAATCACTCAGGTACACGCTGACAGACATACACACTGACAGACATACACACACTGACAGCCAGACACACACAATCACTCAGATACACGCTGACAGACATACATACACAATCAGTCAGATACACAGACAACCAGACACACATATGACGTCATATTCCAGCTCCCGGCATCACTATGCGTCGAGCGAGGGAGCTGAGCAGAGAGCTCACTAATCAGTGCTCCATCGCCAGCGCCGCCTGCAAGGATTCTTAGTTAGCAGCCCGCTTGCCTGGATTGTTTGTTAGCCGCCAGGCTAACAAGGTATTTGCCTGGGCATTTGGGGGTGGAGCTTTTTGCCGCCCCCTTGAAATTGCCACCCAAGGAAAATACCTTGTTTGCCTCGTGGCTGAGCCGCGCACGCATTCAAATCGGCCATAGGAAAGCATTTCTCAATGCTTTCCTTTGGACGTTCTGCGTGCTCAACGCGATTTGAGCATTAAGCGTCGCAGAAGCGTCTTAGCAGCTGTCAGGAAGACAGCCACTAGAGGCTGGATTAACCCTGCAATGTAAACAGTTTATCTGAAACTGCTATGTTTACAGCTGCAGGGTTAAAACCTGGGGGACCTGGCACCCAGACCACTTCATTGAGCTGAAGTGGTCTGGGTGACTATAGTGGTCCTTTAATAACTAAAGTCTCAGACTAGAACGCATTATTACTAAAACCGAAAAAACCATTCATTTCCCCATACACAAAGCCATCAGAAAATTTCACTTTTATATAATTATAGGATTCAGATTAAGTTAGAAAGCCATAATGTCGGTCTTCTCAATTTAGTTTTTTCAAATAATCATTTAATTAAATATTTCATTCCATTTCATTCTCGTGGCTGCAGGAGAGTTCCATCTATCCCAACCGCAGAGCTGAAATAATTATGGATCTCAAGCTGCCATAAAGGTATGTACCTCTAGAATTAGACTATACCCTAAAGGAGAGACGGGGGGTGGGAGAGATATAATTTCATAATTAATAACTAGAGTCTCGGACTAGGACGCGTTATTCTCAAAACTGATAAGAGCATAAATTCCCCCATACACAAAGCAATCAGAAAATGTTACTTTTATATAAAAATATGATTCAGATTAAATTAGAAAGCTATAACGTCTGTGCACTCAGTTTAGTTTATTCAAATAATAATTTAATTAAATATTTCATTCCATTTCATTCTCGTGGCTGCAGGAGAGTTCCATCTATCCCAACTGCAGAGCTGAAATAATTTTGGGTTTCAAGCTGCAATAAAGGTATGTACCTCTAGAATTATACTATACCCTAAAGGAGAGACAGGGGCGTGGGTGGGAGAGAGATATAATTTCAGAATTAAAGGACCACTGTAGTGTCAGGAAAACAAACTCGTTTTCCTGACACTATATAATCCTTAGGTCCCCCTCACCCTCAGGGCCCCCTCCCGCTGGGCTGAAGGGGTTAAAACCCCTTCAGCCAGTTACCTTAATCCAGCGTCGAACTTCCTCGGCATTGGTGACCTCTCCTCCCCCTTCGACATCAGCTCCCGAGTGGAGCCGAATGAGCATGCGCGGTCTGAGCCGCGCACGCATTCAAACCGCCCATAGGAAAGCATTTCTCAATGCTTTCCTATGGACGTTCAGCGTGCTCAATGTGATTTTCACATTAAGCGTCGTAGAAGTGCCTCTTGCGGCTGTCAGGAAGATAGCCACTAGAGGTTGGATTAACCCTGCAATTTAAACATAGCAGTTTCTCTGAAACTGCTATGTTTACAGCTGCAGGGTTAAAACCTGGGGGACCTGGCACCCAAGCCACTTCATTGAGCTGAAGTGGTCTGGGTGACCATAGTGGTTCTTTAATAACTAAAGTCTCAGACTAGAACACATTATTACTAAAACCGAAAAGAACATTAATTTCCCTATCACAAAGCAATCAGAAAATTTAACTTTTATATAATTATAGGATTCAGATTAAATTAAAAAAGCTACAATGTCTGTCCACTTAGTTTAGTTTATTCAAATAATAATTTAATTAAATATTTCATTCCATTTCATTCTCGTGGCTGCAGGAGAGTTCCATCTATCCCAACTCCAGTGCTGAAATAATTCTGGATTTCAAGCTGCAATAAAGGTATGTACCTCTAGAATTATACTATACCCTAAAGGAGAGACATGGGCGTGGGTGGGAGAGAGATATAATTTCAGAATTAAAGGACCACTATAGTGTCAGGAAAACAAACTCGTTTTCCTGACACTATATAATCCTTAGTTCTCCCCCACCCTCAGGGCCCCCCTCCTGCTGGGCTAAAGGTGTTAAAACCCCTTCAGCCACTTACCTTAATCCAGCGCCCGGTTCCCTCGGCGCTGGTGACCTCTCCTCCCCCTACGACGTCATCTCCCGAGTGTAGCCGAATGCACGCATTCAAACCTTCCATAGGAAACCATTTCTGAATGCTTTCCTATGGACGCTAAGCGTACTGAATGCGATTTTTTTTTTTTAGGAAGATATAAATTGCTATGTTTACAGCTGCAGGGTTAAAACCTGGGGGACCTGGCACCCAGACCACTTCATTGAGCTGAAGTGGCCTCGGTGACTACAGTGGTCCTTTAACTAAAGGCCCAGACTAGAACGCATTATTACTAGCATATGTCACTTAAGAATCTGTCATTGATTAATTAACATTTGCCAAAGTTTAACAAAATTGTCTAATAAGACATTCAGGTGTTAACAAAATAAATTGCTTTCTGAACATTTCTCAATGTGGCAGTAACACCGTTTTTCTTAATTGTGAACTGCAGTGTGTGTAATACAAGAATATTAATATTTTCTATCGTAATATGTCTGAGACACCTGTGCCACCTAAGTCCTCCCCGCAGCCTGTTCTCACAGACATTCCTCCTCCTACAATAAGGGGGATTGACGTCAATGAGAGAGAACTTGTTCTCTGCAGCGGATAGAAAGGATAGTTTAGCCGTTAGTTCTTAAACAGTGTTTTTTGGTTGGAGTACCGTGTTAAAATATTGTGTTTTTATTCTCATTTAATTTATTGATTTCTTGTTTCTTTTAGGATCTATCCCATGTGCACAGTTCCATCATGCAACAGCGAAAAAACAAGATACATTAGAGGAGAAAATTATGTAGATTAACATTGTATTAATTGTAAAAATTACTCATGTATTTTATCAAAGTATCGTTTTGTATTAAAATAAAATTAAAATAAAAAACATATAATGGATATTATGCTATGTATTATTATTGTACAGTACATAAAAGACCATTCCATGCTCCAATTCGTTACAATTTACTGAAGTGTTTATGGTGCACTGTAATTTCTGTTATTTCTCACGGGATTCAAATAATTTGTCAAAATACAGAACACTCCCTGCGCTATAAAGCTCAGCCTATCTGCAGCTCGCAACAGAATGCGGAACTTTCACTTAAAGGACCACTATAGTGCCAGGAAAACATACTCGTTTTCCTGGCACTATAGTGCCCTGAGGGTGCCCCCACCCTCAGGGTCCCCCTCCCGCCCGGCTCTGGAAAGGGGAAAGGGGTTAAACTTACCTTTTTCCAGCGCTGGGCGGAGAGCTCTCCTCCTCCGATCCTCCTCTTCTCCTCCTCCTGGGCTGAATGCGCACGCGCTGCAAGAGCTGCGCGCGCATTCAGCCGGTCACATAGGAAAGCATTCATAATGCTTTCCTATGGACGCTGGCGTGCTCTCACTGTGAAAATTTCTTTCTATACTACTATCTGTGACTATCATACTCCTTTCCTGTAACTAGTGCCCACGAAGGCACTATTCTTATTCCATGGATTTCCTTCCTCTGTCATTATATTAGCCTTATAATACACCACCTATTAGTTGTTTGTGAAATCTGACAACTACAGATTGCCAAAGCCGTTCACTCAGCGTGCTATATAACAGCCATATATCGGCAAATCAACTCTCCCTGAGAACCTAGTGCATCAAACACACTCTTTGGATATACAGCTTTTACAGACATTATAAGTGCACTGAATAGATCTATAATACTGCTCTCACGAAGGGGTATGCATGAATGCACTGTTTGATTCTATGTGCACTCTAGCCCCTCTTGATATAGCAGAAACAGAGCAGACAACGGTAGCAATTCGGCTTTTGCATCCTGTTAGTATTAGCAGACATTGCTTATACTGCCAGACGGACAAAAAGGTTACATTCTGTTCACTTTATTTGCTAACCATTCTGACGAATAGACTGTATCTATTTTTGTTCACACAGTCATCAGATACTTCTTTGCGAATATATCAAGTGAACAGCCTTGAAGCAATCCATGGGTATAGTGACCCCTAGTGGTCAATTTTATCACATGACAGGAGGCTTCGTATTTTGCATAATCTTTCTTTACTAACTCCATAGCAGCAAAGAAATAAAGTGACATAACTGAGAACCAATCACAATGCAGTATAGAGTATAAGAGGTGTAACGTATGACATCATTTCCTCTTTCTTTGCTGCTCCATCACAAGATAAGTACAGACTTGGTTTTCCTCTCTGTCCTTACACTATTGTCATCTATATCTAAGAACTACTGTCTAATATTTCTATTACTATTACATTTATTCATTATGTTATTTTAGTGCTTCTGTATTGTTACCTTTGGGGGCTCCCCCCCACCCCTCTGACTCTGGGACCTTTTCCACTGCTTTTATTTGGCTTACCCCCTTTCAGGGAGTCTTAACGGCATTTTCGCCGTTTTCACCTATTCTTCCTAGTGTCAGTTAAATTCGCGGGTTTCTTTCCCGCCTTATCGTCATTCGCACGTTTTTTCGCGAACGGCACTTCTGTTCGCATAGACTTGTTCCCTTTGCGAACGCCTAGCGTTCGGCAAATTCCCGCGAACGTCTCTTATTAGGCGCTTGCATTCGTGCGTATTAGCCGAACGCTTCCGTTCGGCTGATTCGTACGCGCGAACGCCCGCCGTTCGGGTAATTTTTTGCCGCTCAAACATCTAGGGGAGGTACTAAAACCTCCCATTTCCTTCTGCTTTCAGTCCGGCGGCCATTTTAAACGGCTACTACTATCCTGCTTGCTACTCCAGCCTATTATTACTGCACAAATACTCTGGAATACTCTTTGAACTCTGCAGCCTTATCAGCTCACTGTGGGACCAGTATCAGGTTAGTGCTTTGCACTTGGGGTCGGTTTCAGCCAGTGGGAATACCCTATTCTGGCAGGGGTGAGCCCCCTTTCATGTGCTGCTGAAAGGACCTGTTTATGCAGGATTCCAAATTCCTGGGTGAGCCCCAGTGACAGCCCTCGCTTGACCTACCAGTCGCATAGCGCTTTCAGGTTAACCACTACCTATTCTACACCACCCCCTGGTCCCCAGGCCTCCCCATTTTTGTGCCACAAGTACCACAAGTGCCCTCACGCATATTCACCGGGTGAGCCCCGAGTGTGATTAACAACATGGAAGAATCCCAAAATCCCTCAGATCTCCAGGCCATGATTGCAGCAGCGGTTGCTGCATCCATGGAAAAAGCTTTGGCTAAGTCGTTCCAATTGGAACAGGACGCATCTAAGCCCATTCCCAAACGGGCTCATTATGGGGCGGATTCGGAAGACTCCGATTCCTCCAGGGAACGCTCCCACCCCCCTAAGCGCCATTGGAAAGGCGAGGCTATGGGACCACGTAAATCCAAAGGAAAGGCCCCTGCTAAACGCAGACGAGACACAAGCAAATCATCACAAAAACCCGCTCAGATTTCCTCTGGGGAAGAGGACGCAGGTCCCTCACACGCGTTAGCCGTGGTTGACGAATGGCAGGCGGCAGCCTCCGACCAAGAGGAATCCGACTACTCCGCTGCCAAATCGGACCCTTACTTTATAGGGGAACAGACCCTGGGTGAGCCCCAGGACTCCGGGACCACATCCCTAGACATCCCACAAGAGGGTTCAGAAATATTTTTGGACAATTCTGGCCTCCGAATGTTCGATCCTAGGAACATTCGCCATCCCCGTTCGGAAGAATGGACACCACCCGAACACTTGACCAGATTCATGCACTTCTGGCTCCGGAAGTCTCTGGACAAAGAAGTGAGAAAGCGTATGAGATCTGAATGTCCTCGCCCGAGCCTACCAGATAAGGTAGCACACACCCCCGAATTCGACCCGCTTATGACCACATTCATGTCCCGCGGGGGTCGGGACCCACGCAAGGGTGTGGAACGTGGTTTCAAGGGAGCTCAGGACAAACTATTAGATGCCATCGGGCCTTTGGCGAGGATCATGGATATGGCAGATGATGCCTATGAAAGGGCTGATGACTTCTCCCCAGATATGGTGCGTGAGTGGGCACGAGATACCCGAGAGTGGGCACAAAGGTGCTTCTGTTTCCTCGGGAACACTAATGTGGCCCTCTCTTCGGAGAGGCGCCGAGCAGCACTTTTCAGAATCGATGACAAGCTTGTCGAACTGGGGGATAAAGAATTAGGCCCTTTGGCACAGGGCAAATTGTTTGGCGAGGCCTTCCTTACTGAGCTTAATAAGAGGGTCAACATATTCACTTCCCTTAATAAGGCACAAACATCAATGCGGAAAGTGTTCCGCGGCCACAACACCCGTGGTGTTTTTGGGAGGGCTGGTCGGCAGAGGGGCCGTGCCACCAGCCGCTTCTGGCCATCCGGCCCCCGCACAACCAGGTCGCAACCATTCTACACAGATCCATCTGCACGCCATCGATTCCATCAGTTCAGGGGATCGGAACGTGGCCGTGGCGGCCGAGGACGCTCCCGAGCGAGATTCTCCAACGGTAAGTTACCATTCTATACTGCCTCTAACCCCTTGCCATATCGCAGGCCGTGTTTCTCTTTTTTTCCAGAATTGGGCAGACCTCTCCTCCGACACATGGATACTTCGGACGGTGCGGGGCTATCAAATAGAATTCGAGACGAGGCCACTCCAACAGGCACCACCTCGCCCGATTCAATTTTCACGGGCAGACGCTTCTTTGATAGACATGGAACTTCAGGACTTACACGCCAAGGGTGCCATCCAACCAGCTCCGGACTCAACCGGGTTCTACAGCAATATCTTCCTAGTCAGGAAGAAAACTGGGGAATTCCGTCCTGTCATCAACCTCAAGGAGCTCAATTCCTATGTGGTGTACCGCCACTTCAAAATGGAGGGTATCCATTTTCTCCGGGACCTACTGCGGGACAACGATTGGTTCACGCGTCTAGACCTAAAGGACGCATACCTTACCATACCGGTGCACGAAAGGAGCCGCTCATACCTCCGCTTCTACTGGCACGGGACACCTTGGCAATTCACCTGTCTCCCGTTCGGCCTCAGTTCGGCCCCATGGTGTTTCACCAAAATGATGAAGCCGGTAATGGCGAGACTAAGGGCCCACGGCATAAGATGCATCGTCTACCTCGACGACATCTTGATATTCGACGAGGATGCAAGGACCCTAAAGAGACATACAGACTACGCCGTACACCTCCTCGACTCACTGGGTTTCGTTATCAACGGCCCCAAGTCATCACTGACACCTGCTCAGTCGATCGAATTCCTTGGGTTCGAGATAGACTCAATATCGTGCACGCTACGCCTCCCGGCCGCAAAAATTGCCACCATCCGCAGAGAAATTCGGAAGGTACTTCGACTGACATCCATACCTTTACGTCTACTAGCACGAATAGTGGGCCTTCTCTCGTCATCCATCCAGGCCATCTTTCCTGGACCCCTGCATTACAGAGCCATGCAACGCCTCAAGACAAACAAAGTTCCTTCGCAAAGACCCAACATACGACCAACCGGTCCCCATGTCGGACGAAGTTCGGGAGGAACTGCACTGGTGGCTGAACTGCATGCAGGCTTGGAATGGCCGGGCGATATTCGGAAATCAACCAGACTTCATATTGGAGTCAGACGCCAGCCGCTCAGGCTGGGGAGCAACAGACGGCACCTCCTCCACGGGGGGAGTGTGGACTCCCCAAGAACTTTCGATGCACATCAACTGTTTGGAGCTCCTGGCGGGATCGTTCGCCATTCGCAGTCTGGCAAAAGAACGATCCAACTGCTGCATCCTTCTCCGGATGGACAACGTCTCGGCGGTAAGATACATCAACCGACTCGGAGGCACCCGCTCCCAAGCATTAGTAGAACTCACGAAGGAAATCTTCGATTATTGTCTGCCTCGCAACATCACGCTATTAGCGGAACACTTACCAGGAGAGACCAACACGACAGCAGATTGGTACTCACGCCACTGGAGGGACGCCAGCGACTGGCAACTAGACCCTCACGTTTTCACGATGCTAGATGCACAGAGGGGCCCCTTCTCCCTGGACTTATTCGCCTCCCGCAACAACCGTCAGACGAAGGACTTCTTCAGTTGGCTCCCAGATCCGGAGAGTTTAGCAACCGACGCGTTTCTGCAACAATGGCCACAACACGGGGCTTACGCCTTCCCTCCATTCTCGATGATTACGAGGGTTCTCCACCGGATCCGCAGGCAGAGGGTGATACTGACCCTCATCGCACCTCTATGGCAAAGCCAACCATGGTTCCCGGACCTTCTAGAACTATCGAACAAGGATCCCCTCCTCCTACCAGATACTCCATCCATTCTCAGGAACCCGATGGGACTTCCCCATCCGCTGGTCCAAGAGGGCCGACTGCCCCTGGTGGCTTGGACTCTTTCAGGGGTTCCTGGCGAACCGAGGATTTATCGCAAGAAACTTGAGAGCTCCTATGGGACTCATGGGTGCCAGGAACAAGGAGGTGCTACTTATCAGCATGGCACTGCTGGACTACTTGGTGTCTGGGACGGGATCTCAATCCCTTTACGGCACCTATTCCCTCCATCATGAATTTCCTCACCTCTCTGTTCACAACCGGGAAGTCATACCGGTCCATCAATGTGATACGTTCAGCCATCTCAGCGGCTCATACGCCGATTCAAGGGACACCAGTGGGCCAGAACCCACTCATCTGTAGACTCCTCCGTGGCATGCGCCTTCGGCGCCCCCCGGAACCCAAATACTCGAGACTCTGGGACGTTGGCATAGTCTTACAGTTTTTACGGGACTGGCCCCCTAACGAGAACTTATCACTCCGCCAGCTTACGCCAAAGTTCACCTTCCTACTCTGCCTAGTCTCCTTTCGTCGGGTGTCTGATGTACGCGCTTTCGATGCCGACGCATTTACCTTCTGCCCAGCGGGAGTAACCTTCCAGATCTCTAGACGCACGAAATCTGACTCTTCCTCTGTTTTTTACCCCTTTTTTCCCTCAGACCCACAACTCTGTGTGGTCTCTACTCTTCGTCGATACGTGGAAGCCACCGCGACGTTGCGGCCTACTTCCAATCGCCAACTTCTCATCTCTTACGTCCGCCCCTACGCTCCAGTCTCGGTTACTACGTTGGCCAGATGGGTTAGATGGCTATTAGCCCTCGCCGGGATAGACCAGGCTTTTGGTGCACACTCAGTCCGAGGGGCCGCGGCCTCTTCTGCCTACGCAGCGGGGGCCTCCCTTCCAGATATTTTACGAGCGGCGGACTGGACCAGAGAATCCACCTTTAGGACGTTCTATTTCCGTCCTCCATCTAACCCAGCTTTTGCTCTACTTACTCAGCGTTGAAATTGCAAAATACGAAGCCTCCTATCATGTGATAAAATTGAAGATTATGCTAGCTTCAGTGTACAGATAATCTTAATTTTAATAATGACAGGAGGCGAGTATTTTCCCACCCTGCTCTCTTTCGCTCTTCCCCACCTCTGTCTTCATGTATATTTCTGTCTCTTTATTCACATGTTTTTGTGCTAAATGCCTAAGTTGTCTTCTTACAATTAATACAGATATTTCATATGGGTGGGATGGCTTAGGTAGCATCAATAGATGGGTGGAATGTATTCGCTCTATTGCAGTATGATGGTTACTTAATCATAAGGGATAGACATCTCGTTGTTTTACACAACCATCTCCGGAATCTAATACCCTTTTACATTCTCGTTTCAGTTTAACCAGATGAATCAGGACACTGAAGACTTCCTTCAAGATATCATCATCATCTTGTCATGGAAGTTCGTCACTTGACACCAAGAACTCTTCCCTGTCAAGAATTCTTCATACGTTTATGTTCTATTTTCATGTTACACGTTATCTTTATTGTTTCTGCATTGTGATCTTGTGATGTCGCATGCTTTAAAGAGGAAATGATGTCATACGTTACACCTCTTATACTCTATACTGCATTGTGATTGGTTCTCAGTTATGTCACTTTATTTCTTTGCTGCTATGGAGTTAGTAAAGAAAGATTATGCAAAATACTCGCCTCCTGTCATTATTAAAATTAAGATTATCTGTACACTGAAGCTAGCATAATCTTCAATTATCAATATTACATTTCTGGCAGAACAATTTTTGTAATATGCCAATATTTTCACTTTTGTGCTATTACTACTAGCCACTTATTAGATAACAACATCTATACTGAGGCAATTTGCCCATTTGCTTTTAGTGGGGTTTTGGAGATAACCTCTCTCCTTTCTACTCCAAACCCTACCACTACTAGAGTGTATGCAGACTCTGGAACCTGTACATATATTTCTTTATCTTCACTCACTAGTACAACCAATTTTTGTTAAATGTTTCCTCACAATCCCCTTTTCTCCCTCTATATACGCCCTCAGCACCTATAGGTGGTCCTTTGGACATGTCTAATTTTGGACACCCACGAGAATCACATTAGATCAAGAGAGGCAGTCTATTTAGGAACGTCTTTTGTATAATACCAATAAAGCATCTTCTAGATTTTTATCAAAGGGACGGAATCTCTTTCTTTTCAATGACAAGCTTTGCTCAAACAAATGATGCAATGATTTCGTTAATATAGGTTAGTGCGTTTTGGGTTTCAATGCACAGTACGGGTATAATGCAAAGCTAAACACGGAGGAAGACAAAACAAGTGGGATATAGAGGGAGAGAGCTCAGAGAGTAACAGAGCAGCAGGAGTGAAATGGCAATTGGTAGACATGAATAAGGGGCAAAAAAAATATTCTTTTTTTTGCAGTAAAAAGTTTTGTTGTTTTTTTTTAAAGAGATTTACAATAGAGTCAACAAAACACTAGAATGCGTGGCAATTCCATACAGTAAGTGAAAATGGTGCATTGCAAAAACAAAGGCTAGAATAATAATATCAGTTACTTTTGAATATCATAAAGTTAGAGAGAAAATTATCTCTTATCCCTGTAGTTTGGGCAAAATCATGAATTTGGATATGCGAGACTTTGGTTGCCGTTGTATATTCATGCGGCCATTTATTGGGGGGTCTACAAATGGATCGCCGGTGTAGATACCGGCGACTGTTATTGATGTTATTACTATGATGTTTTTAATTATGTTGTAATTTTGTTCTTTCCCTACCTCATGGTCTGTCTGGGGACAGACCATGGTTGGTCACTGGATTGTAAACCCAGAAGGCGTAACCTAATGGCTACCTATCATAGTCGCCATATATGATCCCGGCAGCCATTACTCTGGTGGGAGTCTGATTTCATACACACCTGATTTGGTTCAATCCACGTGGGGAATCCATGTGTACATTGATTGGTGGGGTTTACAAGTTTGAATTGCAGGGACTGTATCCAGCTCTACCTTGAAAAAGTCCTGAGAATGAAACCGGTCTGACACATTTGGAGCCTTCAGAATTTTCCACTCACTCCATTTGGAACATCTACATCCAGAACTCACTCTTCTATTACTCCTTGGGATTCGGAACCTTGGTGTATCTAGGATCTGACTGAGAACATCTTGGAGTCCCTCTGTGTCAGGTCTTTTGACCTATTGAAGTGCCTTTCTGGCCACTTTTAGTGGCAGATTGTTTGTGAGTGCAGTAATTACCTTATATTTTGTTATTGCATCTTATGGTTTTACACTATGTTTTGTTTTCTATTTATGTTTTTAAAGTGATTAAAAGCTGGAATTACCATTTCCTAACTGGAGTACTACCAGTATTTTTAGGAAGACCTGTAACCAGTGTATGTATATTAATCGATTGGTGACCTTCACATATGTTTACATAGCACACTACACCATTCCTTTTGGGGTTTTTTTTTTTTTATGGATTTTGATATACCTGAAAAAGCCTTAGTCAAAGTGCATTCATTTTTTTAGATTGGTAAAATTGACAACAGAACCATTTACTCAAAGATGAAGATCGGTTTAAACCCCTGCCTCCACAATCTTTTCAAATCTCTGGGTCGCATACCTGGTGGGAATAACCTATTGAGTCACAGGGGAGAGGGGCTAGGGGCCAAGTTAAATCAAGATTTTAACCAATTCCAGATGCTTGGAAAAATCAAAATAGCAGGACACAAAATAAGGCACTTTGGGGTTTATTAAGCCATATATAGAAAGAGGGAAGATCAGAACCCATCAAGATCGATTCCAGATCTACCCATCTAGTTCTCTTGTGGGAGGATGCCAAATTACCATCTGTGCCCATTGGCTGCGTTATAATATATTATTAGATTAGGCAAACCAAGACTACCGAAAGTTTTTGGCATACATAGAACATGTTTGAGGATCTGTGCCTCTTATTTTGCCAAATGAATGAATCAACGGCTTTATCTTAAAAATTGAATAGTAATCTGTGGAGAATATTTATTTTAAAACAGTGGATTCTACCCTTCAAAGACATGGGTTTAGCATCCCATGTCTCATGTTCCTGTTTGAGGGTTTGTAATAGGGTACATAATTAGCTGAAAAGAGAGAAGCATAATCCCAAATCACCCACATCCCCAAAAAGCAGAAAGAGGACTTAATTTGCAATCAATATCTAGACCAAATCAGTGTTGATGCTGAAATGCTAAATGGAATAGCACTAGATTTATCATAGTTCGATTTTGAAGCCAGAGAGAGCCAACCCTATCCAACAATTCAAATAAAGGATTCAGAGATAGTGGGGGTTCCTATGGTAATTAGAACCGTTGCTATGGTAATTAGAACATACCACTTTCTCTTCCACATTCAGTTACTGACTGAATCTTGGAAGATACTCCACTTCATTTATTCTTGGATTGCTACCATATTATCATGTTACTATAGAATTGTTACCATTTATACCTGTAGTTTGCCACTGTAATGTTCTGTGCATGCAGTTTGTATTATTGTCATTTAATGTTTCTGACCAATATTTCATGTACACAGTTATTAATATTTTGGGTGATAGAGTTTGGTTGCTAAACTTTCCAATTATATTCAACACATGGCTAGTCTACAGCTAGGAGGAGCATAGCAAAGTCTCCCTCTTTGCTATGTTTCTCCTAGCTGTAAATACCTTCATATAACTGTTCAATCTCCATATCTGTTCTTCAGGCCTCACTTCACACTCAAACTCAGTGAAGCTCTGCATTTTTTCTCACCACTTCTCAGAATCTAGAGCTGGTCTCAGCGGTAGGGTGCGGGATGGTTGAGGAATAGATGGAAGTAAAAAAAATCCAAACAAAATAGATAAACCATTTTATACCTATCATTAGTGTTCGAATGGTCTGGTGTATGATTATACACTGCCTGGCCAAAAAAAAAGTTGCCACCTGGATTTAACTAAGCAAATAGGTAAGAGCCTCCTATTGGATAATGGACGATTATCTTTCAGCTGGCAACAAGTTATTTAACCCCAAATGATTCAATGAGTAGCTTCTCATTTCTTAAACAACCATGTCGAAAGACACATCCCGTGGTCATGGAAAAGATGTTAGTCTGTTTGAGAAGGGTCAAATCATTGGCATGCATCAAGAAGAGAAAACATCTAAGGAGATTGCAGAAACTACTAAAATTGGGTTAAGAACTGTTCAACACATTATTAAAAACTGGAAGGATAGTGGGGAACCATCGTCTTCGAGGAAGAAATGTAGTCGGAAATCCTGATTGATTATGATTGGCAATCCCTTAAACGTTAGGTGAAATCAAATCGTAGAAAAACAACCGTAGAACTCAGGGCTATGTTTATTAGTGAAAGTGCATTTCCACACGCACAATGCGAAGGGAACTCAAGGGATTGGGACTGAATAGCTATGTAGCCTTAAAGGACCACTCTAGGCACCCATACCACTTCAGCTTAATGAAGTGGTCTGGGAGCCAGGTCCCTCTAGGATTAATCCTTTTTTTTTATAAACATAGCAGTTTCATAGAAACTGCTATGTTTATAAATGGGTTAATCCAGCCTCTAAAGCCTCTAGTGGCTGTCTCGAGTATGTTTTCCTGGCACTATAGTGGTCCTTTAAGAAAACCACTAATCAGTGAGGCTAATTGGAAAAAAAGGCTTCAATTTGCTAGGGAGCATAAAGATTGGACTATGGAGCAATGAAAGAAGGTCTTGTGGCTCTGATGAGTCCAGATTTACCCTGTTCCAGAGTGATCGGCGCATCAGGGTAAGAAGAGAGGCAGATGAAGTGATGCACCCATCATGCCTAGTGCCTACTGTACAAACCTGTGGGGGCAGTGCTATGATCTGGGGTTGCTGCAGTTGGTCAGGTCTAGGTTCAGCAACATTATGTGCCCAAAGTATGAGGTCAGCTGACTACCTGAATATACTGAATGACCAGGTTATTCCATCAAGGGATTTTTTTATTTCCTGATGGCACGGGCATATTTCAAGATTACAATGCCAGGATTCAACGGGCTCAAATTGTGAAAGAGTGGTTCAGGGAGCATGAGACATAATTTTCACACATGGATTGGCCACCACAGAGTCCAGACCTTAACCCCATTGAGGATCTTTGGGATGCGCTGGAGAAGGCTTTGCGCAGTGGTCTGACTCTCCCATCATCAATACAAGATCTTGGTGAAAAATGAATGCAACACTGGACGGAAATACATCTTGTGACATTGTAGAAGCTTATCGAAACAATGCCGCAGAGAATGCATGCCATAATCAAAGCTAAAGGCAGTCCAACGAAATATTAGAGTGGGTGACCATTTATTTTAGTGGCGACTTTTTTTTTGGCCAGGCAGTGTATAATTTATGATAGAAGTCACTGAAGGCTAAATTGATAAGGCTTGGTGAAGTCACTAAAAAAATGGGAAGAATGTGTCAGAGTTGGACAGTTACAGATGGTAAAACAACGGTTTTCCAGCTGTTGACTCACTACAGACTCTATGCCCAGGGGTTGATTTGTACTATCCAAGTTGTTTTTAAGATGAGGAGAAACTGCTTCTTAATATAATTGAAGTCTTTGTCACTGCATGTTAGCATAGTCTTTTTTCCTCCTTATCATAAATGATAATACAATATTAACTAAGGACAGGGGGCACATGCCCCTATAATGTATATGTGTATAAAGGGATCTTCAATTAAGTATGCAACATCGGGCATAATAGGAGAGACAGACACGTATAATGGTGCCAGGTCTCTCCCCTAGTAAGTGCCCGTACACAATATGGCGAGTTCGGAACCAGAAGTGATGCAGCGAAGTGCTTAACGTCACTTCCGGTACACTGGTAATGAATTGATGGGACTAGGCTGGATACCACACTCCCCCCTCAAAAGAGACACCTGATTGGATGCCACAAGACACCACCCACCAATGGGAAGCCGGACCGGCATATTTAATCAGACAAGAAACGGAGCAGGACATGCTGATTGAAAAAGCCCTTGTGAAGGGTGAAAGGCGTCTCGGATAACAAGGACACCGGTTGGACACTGTATCTATAGACTTTTATTTGGATTTGATTTTAATATTTTGTATTTTATTACTATTTTGTCAGAATAAATTCATTTTTATATCAAGTCCGTTCCTGGTCCTCATCTAACCTGCTCCAAGAAGGGAGGTGTCCCCTTTACTGACACCCAAGCTGTCAAACCCAGAGCCAGGTACTTGGGCTCTGAATAAGGTGAACACCTATTTAAAGCAACTATACACTTACCTATATTTTAAGAATACTACACCAGAATATACTCTATTGTAATTTTTTTTTCTTTATCTCCCTACTCTGAGGAAAATCACTAACAACCTTAAAGGGGAACGTGCCACCAGACGGCACCAAAGCGGATGCGATCTGAGCCTATCCTACTGTAGGCTCTGTAGCATGTGAGTTGGCAATTTATTTAACCACTTCACTACAAACATCACCTCCACGGATTTACACTATTATTCCCTTTTATGTTTTTTTTCCCTGTTTTATATATGTCGCTGCTTATGTGAAAATTGTAAAGACATTACCAGAAGACCCTTATATAGGGTAGGTGTTTAAATTTATAACTATTTGCGCCACTCTTAGCGGTGAATAGTCTTGTGGCCGTTCTTCCTTTTGTTTGGTTTTCATATTTAAGGTGGGCAAGCCCCACAAGAGTGATGAAGCAGTTCTTTATTCCGTTTATTCTGCACATCTAAGCGCCTCTTACACACTGTTCCATTTGTACTCTTTCAAGATATTAGAGTGGGTGACCATTTATTTTAGTGGCGACTTTTTTTTTTGGCCAGGCAGTGTATAATTTATGATAGAAGTCACTGAAGGCTAAATTGATAAGGCTTGGTGAAGTCACTAAAAAAATGGGAAGAATGTGTCAGAGTTGGACAGTTACAGATGGTAAAACAACAGTTTTCCAGCTGTTGACTCATTACAGACTCTATGCCCAGGTGTTGATTTGTACTATCCAAGTTGTTTTTAAGATGAGGAGAAACTGCTTCTTAATATAATTAAAGTCTTTGTCACTGCATGTTAGCATAGTCAAAGCTATCACACAAGAGTCTAAATGTGTTGCTGATAGAATCACTTATCTCCTAAAACAATATATATGCTTTCCTGGACATATTTAGTTTAATTTCTTGAGATCGTATGATAATTGCAGTAACATGGATATCTGTAGATATTAAGGGGTACACTAATGGTCTATTACACCATATCCACAAAGCCTACTGCAGTGATTGGTTTGGATGTTGGTCTTGGTCAAAGGCTGTGAGCAAGGATGGTATCCACTTTATTTGCCTTTTCATAAATGAAACAGCAAAAATACTGCATCTGTCTTGCAAGAAGGTATCTTATTTGGGTGTGTACTGCTCTCGTTTCTTTCAAGGTATTAGGGTTAGGATCAGTTTTGTTTTGGGACTCAGTCTTTTGTAGAGATTTCTGAAAGGTAAAAGTTTGACATTTCATTTTCTTTTTATGGGTAGCTATCCTAATAAGGTGGCTCGAAATAACCACCTTATTGCTGACCACACCCATCGACATCACTAGCAGCAGTGCATCAGTTCCATTTGGGGGAAGCGGGTGACCTCCATACATTGTTTAAGATACAGTGCTATATCAGCATGGTGTAACCAGTAAATATTTTACATCTCTGTAATTATATCTCTGAGCCAGTAAGAAAGGAGACCAATTGTGTGTTTCCCAAAAATTAATTTAAAAGCACCATGCGGGGCAAAAAACAAACAAAAAAGAATAGTCTATAGCATCAGGATGGTGGGCCCTCCAGATGTTGATGAGACCACACGATTCATTGTAATTCCAGAGAAATTTGTCTACCCTTCTCTCCCATGGGACGGCAAAATACATTGATGGGAGCTTCCATCAGCTGGCAAACGTGGGACCACATTAAAGTTCCCCGCTACCAACAGACACTTCCAAAGTCTTAGTGTTATTGCCAATACTGTCCCATAATCCTGCATTGGGTAAATTCAGGGCACACAGATTAAGCAAGTGACTTGTAGAAGAAACCATAGATCCAGTGACTAAAACATATCTCCCCTCATTATTTATGAGAACACTGGAAATGTGAAACAAACATTTCCCGTGAAGCAATATAGCCACGCCATTATATTTGCAAAATGAATTAGTGGCATATACTAGTGTCATAATTGCAATCACTGAGAGGTAGGAGAGTTTCCTGCAATAAACCAATGGCCTCAATTTTATATTTTATGGATAAGCTTTTTAAATGATTTAATATTTATGGATAAACATTTTAAAATAATGTAATTTTTTTTCTTTTTGAGAATTTTTTTTGTCAATCTCTGTTTTATTGAGGATAATGATAATTACAATGCACAAAGCAAGGATTCAGAACAAGTGTATACATGTGTATATAAAAAGGAATCTCACAATTTAAGCAAGCTTTAGGGAATAAACTCCTAGTAGAGGCTGCCTCTTTTTTAAGTTACATAGATTAAGTAATGTAAGATACAAAAATAGCATATAGTGTGTCTAGCTCCAGAGAAAAATATCATGGCCAATGCAAGTAGTTATGCCGGAGTGGAGAATGCCAACTGCGTCGGCGACATATATATAGGATGAAGGTAAGTATACCAGAACAGAGTCGCAAGAGAGCTAAAATTCACAGTGCTAAAATTGGGCTAATGGCTCAATGCGGGGGAGTAGTGGATGGGGGTGGGGGGATAATAGGGGGAGGTATACCCTGTTTTCCAGCAGGTACAGCTGGCCTGTACAAAAGGGTGAGCATCTTAGGGTACTCAACGTGGTAGGAAGAATGAAAAGTGAAATAAACAAGTGAAAAACAAAAATAATTAACAATGTGAGGCATTGTAGGTTGCCATCAGGTTGAGATCACTGACTGTATCACTGCAGTTGTGGGACTCCGCCCGCACAGCTAAAACAAGGGGTCCCAGGAACTCTGTGGTATCAATGCCGGCTCTACAGCATCGGTCAGCAACCCAAGTGTTTGAAGGACGTTAGTAGTTTCTGAGATCATGAACTTTTAAAGTCCTAGAGTCTCTAGAGATGATTAAGAATCATGGGGTACGCCACTTGTGGTACTTTGTGGGTAGCGAGTTCCTTAGTTAGGGGCCGCAAGGATCTCCGCCAATCTAACGTGTCCTTAGACAAATATGGGTAGAACGTTAAGGCGTAGTCTTCAAACCTATAAACAAATGGGAAAACAGCTAGCCTTGTATTCATCATGTCCCCTTTTGGCACCCATGTTTATCCATCCTTTGATAGATTATAGCCATACACATATATTCATAGCAATACATCTCTATCAAGGATGATACCATCTGCTTGGTTTAATTCACTCTTTTTAAATGTTTATCAGCGATGTTTCGAACCTACATGATATGTGACTAGTCTGTCAAACTATAACAGACCACATATGTTTTCATTGGCACAGAGATGATTCGCTCTCTCCTCTCCTTACACAACATTCTATTTAGTACATCGCCTAGTCTCCTAGTGATGATACAATCCGCCCGGTTCAATGCTCACTAATGATGTCTTTATTTTTACGATATGCCAATAGCTTGCCGTGCGGTAATAGACACCCGTTTTAAGAGCATAAAGGTGACTGTTTGACTATATCATAATGGACTAGCACAGCATTTACCCACCTGGGTGGGCTTTTCAATGAAAGCAGGCAATATTAGGCTTTAGTATATTATATATTACGAATATAATGGGTACAAGTACACAAATCGATTATTATGCCTTACATCAAATATATAAACAAACCTCTATGAGAACTTAATGCTGTGGTGAGGAGGGGGCACAGGGACTGAGAGAGTGGGCATAGGGGCTCAAGAGGGTCATAGGAGCTGTGGCTATGTTGGGCACAGGGGCTGTGGTGGGGGCACAGGGAGGGGGTTGGACAGGGGCAGCCAAAAAAAATTGGATTACCAAAAAAACAACAACGTATCCCCCCTCCCTGAGGCTTTACTTTGGCCAGGGAGGGGTGAGAGAGGAGCTGAAGCCTGCAGCCATCACACAGCAGCAATTGAAGTTGTCCGGCCTCTCCTGATGATATAAGGAGGAGGGGTGTTACTTTCACTACTCTTCTCCCATCCGCTGGGGAGTCTGGGAGAAGAGCAGATAAAGTAACGCCCCCTTCTTATGGCTGCCTGAGCCGCCTTATGGACGCGCCGGCCCTGCTTGCAGTGCAAGATATAGGAAAGCCTTTTAAGGCTAGGATGTTTTCTTTATATAGTTACT
Source organism: Pelobates cultripes (assembly GCA_933207985.1). Classification (NCBI taxonomy): domain Eukaryota; kingdom Metazoa; phylum Chordata; class Amphibia; order Anura; family Pelobatidae; genus Pelobates; species Pelobates cultripes. Next base: position 42,116,396 of record OW240917.1, read on the forward strand.
TTGTAAATAGTTCCGATTTTGTTTTGTTATTACTACCTTTATTGCCATTATTTTTTACCAGTCTATACTATAGAATACTGGTTCATATCCAGGGAGCCTCCTTCTCACTTTTGTGAGAAGACATTGGCCCTTTATTTTTCTTTGTTTTTGTAAATGAGCTATTCTTTCAGTTTGGTTTCTATGGCCTTAATTTTAACATTCACTTATTTCAGTGAATAACCCTGTTATGTTTAAGTAATCACAATCCTTGTGCAGAGAAGTTATCAACAGTTTGACAGAACCAGGGCCGGCGCCAGAGCGGGGGGGGGAGGAGGGGTCATCAGGAGAGGCCAGCCGACTTCCCTGGCTGCTGGATACAGGCTCCAGCTCCTGTGTCACCCCTCCCTGGCCCAAGGTAAGTCTCAGGGAGACTATTTTTCTTTAACTCCCCCTGTCCTAGCCCCTGTATCCCCCTCTAGAGCCCCTGTGCCCCTCATAGCCCCTGCACCCTTCACATATCCTATCACCCCTCTCCAGCTCCTGCCCCCCTCTCAGCCCCTGTGCACCCCTCACCATAGCCCTGTCCCCCCTCTAGAGTCCCTATTTACCCAACCACAGCCCCTGTGCCCCCCATAGCCCCTGCCCTCTCCACATATCCTCTCAGCCAATGTGCCCCCATCTCCAGCACCTGTCCTTCTCCAGCTCCTGTGTCCCTCTCCAGCTCCAGTGTCCCCCTCCAGCTCCTGTGTCCCTCTCCAGCTCCTGTGTCCCCCTCCAGCTCCTGTGTTCCCCTCTCAGTCCCTGTGTGTCCCCCTCTCAGCCCCTGTTCACCACTCACCACAGCCACTGTGCCTTCCACAACATTCCTGCCCCCCTCTAGAGCACCTGTCCCCCCACCACAGCCCCTGTCCACCCCAACACAGCCATCCCTTGTGCACCCCACCACAGCCTTGTCCCCCCCTCTACAGCCAATCCGCCCCTGTCCACTCCTCTAAGCCCCTGGAGGATGGAAAGAGAAACACAAAGGGGCTTGGAAAAGTAACAGATACACAAGGGGGTTGTAACAGACACCCAAGAGGGTGTAAGACATAGTAAAGGGAGGATAAAATACACTAAAGAGGGTAAGAAATTCAAAAGGGGAGTTATAAGACACACCAGTGAAGATGCATTTTTTCAAGGGGGGAGGTGCCAGGGGGGTTTCAAAATGCATCTTTGCCTGTGTAGCCAATAATCCTTGAACTGGCCCTGGACAGAACCATCAGAAACGTAGCAAATTCACACCAGAAGGGACTTGAAACGTTACAGAATACACTTAAATTTTTTTTGCCAAGATTGTGACATTTTTGGATTGTAAATGCAAAAATACTGATGTGATAATAACAAATAAAGAAAAGATTATCACTGTTACCACCGCTGAATTGTAATGCACCCCTTAATTGACATGTGCATTCACTAACTCAAAACACACATGAATGGTTGTTTTTTTTTTTTTTTTTTAGTTTCTACATTTTCTAGAATTATTTTTCCAGCGTTTGCTTCCTGAAATAAACCTCATATTTGTTAATTGTGTTATGTAGTGATGTCGCAAACATAAAATTTTCGGTTCGCAAACGGCGAACGCGAACTTCCTCAAATGTTCGCGAACTGGCGAACCGTCATAGACTTCAATAGGCAGGCGAATTTTAAAACCCTAAGGGACTCTTTTTGGCCACAATAGTGATGGAAAAGTTGTTTCAAGGGGACTAACACCTGGACTGTGGCATGCCGGAGGGGGATCCATGGCAAAACACCCATGGAAAATTACATAGTTGATGCAGAGTCTGGTTTTAATCCATAAAGGGCATAAATCACCTAACATTCCTAAATTGTTTGGAATAACGTGCTTTAAAACATCAGGTATGATGTTGTATCGATCAGGTAGTGTAAGGGTTACGCCCGCTTCACAGTGACAGACCAAACTCCCCGTTTAACGCACCGCAAACAACCGCAAACAGTCCATTTGCACAACCGCAAACTCCCCATTTGCACAAGGTTGGATACCAAGCTAGCCATGTCCCGTTCCTTGTCCTCACTGATGTCATTGAAGGTCTCTTCCTCCACCCAGCCACATACAACACCAAGGGTTCCCAAAAGGTGACAACAAGCCCCCTCCTCAAAGCCTCCTTCCTCCTCTGACTCCTCTTCTTCAGACTCCTCTCTCTGCGTTGCCTCTCTCTGCGTTATTATAAGGTGTGTTAAGTAGTACTATTCCTATCAGTTTAATCCCTGTTACGTTCCCAGTCAGGGGACGTGTATATGGCATCGATTTTAGGAACCGGGAGATGGAAAAAGATGCTTGGTCGGTCCTACTACTTCAAATTTGGGGCACTGCGCGTGCAATCTAATGTGCCACCAGATAGGAGTGGTGTGTTAAGTAGTACTATTCTTATCAGTTTAATCCCAATGTCACGACTACTAGTGTGGTCCAGCACGCAGAAACTATGTAAACATATACATAGGCAAGAAAAGGAAAATAAAAGGACAGAGCGTAAACCGGACCTTAGAATGGCCGGACTAATACGCTAGAGACAGAGAATGGTCAAAGGGAAAGCCGAGGTCAAGGAAGCCAGAAAATACACAATACCGTTTACACAAGCCAAGTCAGGGAAACCAGAATTCAGAATAACCAGGGAAAAGCCAAGATCAGGATACCAGGAAATCAGATTCACAATGATAAAGCACTCTCAGGAAACCAGGAACAGGAAACCACGACAGGGCAAGGTACTGGGGTGAGCTAGGGATTTAAATATCACGCGGCGGGCCGGCAGCCGCGACACCCTGTTACGTCCCCCTCATCAGGCCTTTTTTAGTCGAATGTATCGCCCACTGTCAGTCCCTTCGGGATCCATCCCTTATTCATCTTAATAAAGGTGAGGTAATCTAGACTTTTTTGACCTAGGCGACTTCTCTTCTTAGTGACAATACCTCCTGCTGCACTGAAGGTCCTTTCTGACAGGACACTTGAAGCGGGGCAGGCCAGAAGTTCTATCGCAAATTGGGATAGCTCAGGCCACAGGTCAAGCCTGCACACCCAGTAGTCAAGGGGTTCATCGTTCCTCAGAGTGTCGATATCTGCCGTTAAGGCGAGGTAGTCTGCTACCTGTCGGTCGAGTCGTTCTATGAGGGTGGACCCCGAAGGGCTGTGGCGATGCGTAGGACTTAAAAAGCTCCGCATGTCCTCCATCAACAACACGTTTGTAAAGTGTCCTGTCCTTGCTGGCGTGGTCGTGGGAGGAGGAGGATGACTTTCACCTCTTCCCCTGTTAGATTCCCGTTGTGCTGTGACATCACCCTTATACGCTGTGTAAAGCATACTTTTTAATTGATTTTGGAACTGCTGCATCCTTTCCGACTTTCCGTAATTCGGTAACATTTCAGGCACTTTCTGCTTATACCGGGGGTCTAGTAGTGTGGACACCCAGTACAGGTCGTTCTCCTTCAGACTTTTTATACGAGGGTCCCTCAACAGGCACGACAGCATGAAAGACCCCATTTGCACAAGGTTGGATGCCGAGCTATTCATGTCCTGTTCCTCGTCCTCAGTGATCTCACTGAAGGTATGTTCTACCCCCAGCCACGTACAACACCACGGGTACCAGATAGGTGACAATGAGCACCCTGGGATGCCTGTTGTGGTTGGTCTTCCTCCTCCTCCTCAAAGCCCCATTCCTCCTCTGACTCCTCTTCCTCACAATCCTCTTCCAGCGTTGCCGCAGGTCCAGCAAGCGATGCTGATAAAGCTGTTTCTGGTGGTGATGGTGACCACAACTCTTCCTCTTCACGCTCATCTACGGCCTGATCCAGCACTTTTCGCAGGGCACGCTCCAGGAAGAAAACAAATGGTATGATGTCGCTGATGGTGCCTTCGGTGCGACTGACTAGGTTTGTCACCTCCTCAAAAGGACGCATGAGCCTACAGGCATTGCGCATGAGCGTCCAGTAACGTGGCAAAAAAATTCCCAGCTCCGCAGAGGCTGTCCTAGCACCCCGGTCATACAACTACTCGTTAACGTCGTTTTCTTGTTGGAGCAGGCGGTCGAACATTAGGAGTGTTGAATTCCAACGTGTCGGGCTGTCGCAAATCAAGCGCCTCACTGGCATGTTTTTTTGCCGCTGGATATCTGAAAAGTGCGCCATGGCCGTGTAGGAACGCCTGAAATGGCCACACACCTTCCTGGCCTGCTTCAGGAAGTCCTGTAAGCCTGGGTACTTATGCACAAAGCGTTGTACGATCAGATTACACACATGTGCCATGCACGGCACATGTGTCAACTTGCCCAAATGCAATGCCGCCAACAAATTTCTTCCGTTGTCACAAACCACTTTGCCGATCTCCAGTTGGTGCGGAGTCAGCCACTGATCCACCTGTGCGTTCAGGGTGGACAGGAGTGCTGGTCTGGTGTGACTCTCTGCTTTCAGGCAAGTCAACCCCAAGACGGCGTGACACTGCCGTATCCGGGATGTGGAATAGTACCTGGGGAGCTGGGGGGGTGCCGTTGATGTGGAGCAAGACGCAGCAGCAGAAGAGGACTCAGCCGAGGAGGTTATGGAAGAGGATGGAGTAGGAGGAGTAGAGGAGGTGGCAGCAGGCCTGCCTGCAAGTCGTGGCGGTGTCACCAACTCCTCTGCAGAGCCACGTATTCCATGCTTGGCAGCCGTCAGCAGGTTTACCCAATGCGCAGTGTAGGTGATATACCTGCCCTGACCATGCTTTGCAGACCAGGTATCAGTGGTCAGATGGACCCTTGCCCCAACACTGTGTGCCAGAAATGCCATTACTTCCTTTTGCACAATCGAGTACAGGTTGGGGATTGCCTTTTGTGCAAAGAAATTTCGTCCGGGTACCTTCCACTGCGGTGTCCCAATAGCTACAAATTTTTTGAACGCCTCAGACTCCACCAGCTTGTATGGTAAAAGCTGGCGGGCTAAGAGTTCAGTCAAGCCAGCTGTCAGACGCCGGGCAAGGGGGTGACTTTGTGACATTGGCTTCTTACGCTCAAACATGTCCTTGACAGATACCTGACTGTGGGCAGATGAGCAGGAACTGCTCAAGGCGAGAGACGGAGGGGCGGATGGTTGAGAGGGGGCAAGGAGGACAGCAGTAGTTAACGTGGCTGAAGATGCTGGACCAGGAGGAGGATGGCGGCTTTGAGTTTGTGTGCTGCTTGTACTCATGTGTTGATCCCATAGGCGTTTGTGATGTGCGATCATGTGCCTTCGCAAAGCAGTTGTACCTAGGTGGGTGTTGGACTTCCCACGACTCAGTTTCTTTTGGCACAGGTTGCAAATGGCATCGCTGTTGTCAGAGGCAGACACACAAAAAAATGCCACACTGCTGAGCTCTGCAATGACGGCATTCTGGTGGTGGCAACAGCATGCGTTGATTGGCGTGCTGTCTGGCTGACCCCGGGTGCCGATGCATGCTGTCTGACTGTGCCACTAGCTCCTTGCGATGACCTCCCCCTGCTTCCAACTCCTCTCCTCATCCTCCTCTGTCTCCCCATCTGAACTTTCCCCCTGTTCTTCTTCTCTTCTAGCGGGCACCCACGTGACATCCATGGACGCATCATCATCATCAACCGCTTCACTTGTATCTGACAACTCAGCAAAGGAAGCAGCAGCGGGTACAACATCATCATCATCACACCGTACGTCCATGTGTGTAATGCTGCCTGACTGAGACATATCCCTGTTATCTACAACCTCTGGCAATAATGGTTGCGCATCACTCATTTCTTCCAACTGATGTGTAAATAACTCCTCTGACATACCAAGTGAAGCTGCTGTGGTGCTAGTGTTGGTGGTGGCGGCAGGCGGGCGAGTGGTAACTTGAGAGGTGCCCGAAGCTAAGCTGGAGGAGGATGGTGCGTCAAGGTTCCGAGCGAAAGCTGTAGAAGATTTCCTGCCTCTACCTGTCATTTTTTTTTCGATTAGTGGTACTATGCATGCAAGCTACTGTGACAACAGATATGAGTGGCACTGTGCAGTGGCAGAAGTTGGCAGAGTAGACGCTGTAGGCCTGACACACACGCTTGCAGACAACTAACTGCTATTTAATCTATTACAGTCAAAATTGTATTTTTTTTTTTAAATGTACACTACTGTTACACCAGATATGAGTTGCATTGGTGTGACACTGTGCCCTGGCAGGCCCTGAAACGCACACGCGTGAAGGAAACTGACTGCTATTATATTACAGTCCAAAAAGTTTTTTTTTTTTAAATGCAAGCTATTGGGACACCAGTGAGTGAGTGAGTGGTGGCACTGGGCAGGCCCTGAAACGCACACTCGTGAAGGAAACTGACTGCTATTATATTACAGTCCAAAAAGTTTTAGTTTTTTTTAAATGCAAGCTATTGGGACACCAGTGAGTGAGTGGTGGCACTGGGCAGGCCCTGAAACGCACACTCGTGAAGGAAACTGACTGCTATTATATTACAGTCCAAAAAGTTTTGTTTTTTTTAAATGCAAGCTATTGGGACACCAGTGAGTGAGTGGTGGCACTGGGCAGGCCCTGAAACGCACACTAGTGAAGGAAACTGACTGCTATTATATTACAGTCAAAAAAGTTTTGTTTTTTTAAATGCAAGCTATTGTGACACCAGTGAGTGAGTGGTGGCACTGGGCAAGTGGGCACAGTATATGCTGTGAGCCTGACACACAGGTTGGCAGGCAGGCAACTGCAATTACATTACACAGAAAAAAAAAGCAGACTGATGTTCTAGCCCTAAAAAGGGCTTTTTGGGGTGCTGTCCTTACAGCAGAGATCAGATGAGTCCTTCAGGACTGTAGTGGACACTGAATACACTAGCCTAGCTATCAATTTCCCTATCAAATCAGCAGCAGCTACACTGTCCCTCCTCTCACTAAGAATGCAGCTTCACAATGAATGTAAAATGGATGCTGTCCAGGAGGTGGGTGGGTCTGGGAGGGAGGGTCTGCTGCTGATTGGCTGGAATGTGTCTGCTGACTGTGAGGTACAGGGTCAAAGTTTACTCAATGATGATGAATAGGGGGCGGACCGAACAGCGCATATGTTCGCCATCCGTGGCGAACGCGAACAAGCGATGTTCGCCAGGAACTATTCGCTGGCGAACCGTTCGGGACATCACTGGTGTTATGTTATATTTTGTTACCCACAATTAAGATCTCTAGTTACAATTCCTTTTCAGAGGCCTTTTTCACATAAACATCCAGAAGAAAAAGTAACAACAATAACTTAAATTCCCCTAAGCATTGCCTACATTGCCTACCCACCGATTCATCCAGCTTATCCTTCTAACTTTTTATACCTTCCAATCCCATGTACACATTACCGGTGGCTGCAATTATCCTTTAATTCTCTCTGGCCATCACCTTCCAATACCCCCTATTACCTCTCGCCTCAACTCTCCACTTTAACCTTTAGATTCCGAGCGCAATGGCTATCAAAATACTTTGTGTAAAAGAGCTTTAATAACTTGATCTCAGTTCTTTATTGGTCTTTGTATATTGTACTGCATTTTTACCCAACTGTACAGAGTTGTTGAATTTGTTAAAACTTTATAAATGCCAGTAATAATAAAAAATAATAATAGAGTTTTATGAGTATAACATGAATGCAATGAATACACATCTTCAGATGCATCCCGTGTGCAGACAAGACATGTACATACTAGGCTCTCTAAGGAATAGAAAAGCACCATCGGTTTCTGTAGCTATTGTTAGACTATAATTCAAGAGGAGTATGCAAAACGTAGACCGCCAAAGGTGCGAAGTCAAAATCTGACAACCCTGATATTTTATATATTACTTATATTGTTGAAAATAAGAAGAAAAAAAACCCTCTAAATAAAAGTTCTTTAAGCAGCTAAAAAAATAAAAAAATAAAAAAGTTTTCAGGTTTTTTGTTTTAGCTTTTTTCCCTCCGACAAATCAGTGTGGACCAAAAAGATGTAGGTTAATTTGAGAGTGACCGTACCATTTTTGGTTTGCTACATGCAATGTTGTGGGTATCTATATTCCTGACTCGATCCGTTCACAAACTGAATTAGGTGTCCCGTCCATATGTTAAAAGAGAAACAGAAAATAAAACTGAAATGCAAGCTCTGGATGATGCAATTCTTCATTCAGAGTAAGTGATCGTAAAACGTGTCACATAAACTAATCAACTGTCACAAAGTTTCTAAGATAAGGCATGTTGTGACATTATCGCAAAGTTGTTTGATGAGAAGGAAACAATCTCTTGGTAGAGGAAGGAAATCAGAATTTGTTTCCTGATTCAATAGTTACGAGAAGTAGCAAAAAGTAATAAAAATGAAAAGGAAAATAAAAATGTTCTTTACCGTTTGGAGAAAAATAGAAACTATTGTGTGTATTCTGCCTGTTCTAACAGAGAGACATTTAATGAACAGACCCCTCATTCGAAGGCCCAGTTATATTGCAGCTTTGGCTATGAAGGCAACTCTTGAGACAACTGGCTCAACTCAAGGTCTGAATTCATTGGTGAACTTTCTTCTTGACCTTCTGCAACTGATTATGACAGATTATACTTTGGTGTCAGTGCTGGCATGGCTTCTAAACCGGATGTCAGGACATGTGGTGGAATCAGAGGGTCCATGTCAACGAGGGTGGCTGCACCGATCATGCTAAGCATAGGTGTTGCTGGGGAGGGTTTTTAGAGTTGAAGCTTTGGATGTGACCCTAGATTTCTACATTTGTTGGATTGGGCTGGAGGATTAGTTCTTTTTGTTTTTAATATTATATCAGGCAGCAACACCTCAAAGCAGCTGTCTACTATAAAATAAATATAGAAACATAGAAACATAGAATGTGACGGCAGATAAGAACCATTCGGCCTATCTAGTCTGCCCAATTTTCTAAATACTTTCATTAGTCCCTAATCTTATTTTATAGTTAGGATAGCCTTATGCCTATCCCACTCATGCTTAAACTCCTTTACTGTGTTAACCTCTACCACTTCAGCTGGAAGGCTATTCCATGCATCCACTACCCTCTCAGTAAAGTAATACTTCCTGATATTATTTTTAAATCTTTGTCCCTCTAATTTAAGACTATGTCCTCTTGTTGTGGTAGTTTTTCTTCTTTTAAATATAGTCTCCTCCTTACTGTGTTGATTCCCTTTATGTATTTAAATGTTTCTATCATATCCCCACTGTCTCGTCTTTCCTCCAAGCTATACATGTTAAGATCCTTTAACCTTGCCTGATAAGTTTTACCCCGCAATCCATGAACCAGTTTAGTAGCCCTTCTCTGAACCCTCTCTAAGGTATCAATATCCTTCTGAAGATACGGTCTCCAGTACTGTGTACAATACTCCAAGTGAGGTCTCACCAGTGTTCTGTACAATGGCATGAGCACTTCCCTCTTTCTACTGCTAATACCTCTCCCTATACAACCAATCATTCTTCTAGCATTTCCTGCTGCTCTATTACATTGTCTGCTTACCTTTAAGTCATCAGAAATAATCACCCCTAAATCCCTTTCCTCATATGTTGAGGTTAGGACTCTATCAAATATTCTGTACTCTGCCCTTGGGTTTTTACGTCCAAGATGCATTATCTTGCACTTATCCACGTTAAATGTCAGTTGCCACAATTCTGACCATTTTTCTAGTTTACCTAAATCATTTGGCTTATCCCTCCTGGAACATCAACCCTGTTACATATCTTAGTATCATCAGCAAAAAGACATACCTTACCATCAAGACCTTCTGCAATATCACTAATAAAAAATATTAAAGAGAATGGGTCCAAGTACAGATCCCTGAGGTACCCCACTGGTGACAAGTCCAAGCTTCGAATATATTCCATTAACTACAACCCTCTGTTGCCTGTCACTCAGCCACTGCCTTACCCATTAATATTTGAATCCAAACTTAAAGATTGCAGTTTATTGATAAGCCTTCTATGTGCAACAGTGTCAAAAGCCTTACTGAAATCTAGGTAAGTAATGTCTACTGCACCACCCTTATCTATAATTTTAGTTACCCAATCAAAAAAATCAATAAGATTAGTTTGGCATGATCTCCCTGAAGTAAACCCATGTTGTCTCTGATCTTGAAATCCATGTGTTTTTAGATGTTCATCAATCCTATCCTTTTTTTTTCTCATTTATCTTTTTTATTGGTGCAAAACAAAAGATCATACATTTTGCAGCGCAGTGCAATTGCGACATGCCATTTCAATCACAGGCGCAGCTGTGGATTCCCTATTCCAAAGATTAGCCCCACATATTTCTTGTGTAAGTCTCGAGTCTTTTCATCATCGTCCAGGATGGTATGACCTTGGACTTTCCGCACCGAGGAGCGCTTATATCGTGTGCTGTGACTCATCCTTCGCTCGTGTTATGTGTTGTTTCG
>OW240917.1:42126873-42229583 GCA_933207985.1 Pelobates cultripes
CTCAGTTTGGTTTATTCAAATAAACATTTATTTAAATATTGCATTCCATTTCATTCTCGTGGCTGCAGGAGAATTCCATCTATTCCAACTGCAGAGCTAAAATAATTCTGGATTTCAAGCTCCAATAAAGGTATCTACCTCTAGAATTAGACTATACCCTAAAGGAGAGACAGGGGCGTGGGTGGGAGAGAGATATAATTTCATAATTAAAGGACCACTATAGTGTCAGTCTCAGGGCCCCCCTCCCGCTGGGCTGAAGGGGTTAAAATCCATTCAGCCACTTACCTTTATCCAGTGCCGGGCTTCCTCAACGCTGGTGACTTCTCTTCCCCCTACGACCAGTGGTGTATTTAGGATTTGGGCTGCCCTAGGCAGGACGGTGCTTGGGCACCCCCCCCCCCAATTTAAATTTCCCCACCCCTTCCTGTCAAGGCCGCACTTTGACAGACGCTCACTCACTGACAGACGCACACTCACTGACAGACACACACTCTCATACCACACAATGGTTTGTATTGGCCCCGAATATATTTGTATAATGTTATCATATCCCCTCTCAGGCGATGTTTTTCTAATCTAAATAGGTTTAAATTTGTTAACCTGTCTTCATAGCTGATATGTTCCATTCCTTTTATTAATTTTGTAGCCCGCCTCTGCACTTTTTCTAGTGCCATAATATCCTTCTTTAGAACAGGTGCCCAAAATTGCACAGCATATTCAATATGGGGTCTTACCAGTGATTTATAAAGAGGCAAAATTATATTCTCGTCCCGAGAATGAATGCCCTTTTCATGCATGACAATACCTTACTGGCCTTGGCCACTGCTGATTGACATTGCACATTGTTGCATAGTTTGTTGTCTATAACAATTCCCAAGTCCTTTTCGTGTGTTGTTATCCCTAATTCGCTTCCATTAAGGGTATACGTTGCTTGTGTATTCTTTACGCCGAAGTATATATGCCATTTGAGTGCCCAGTCCCCCAGTCTATCTAAATCCCTCTGCAGCAAAGTAATATCTTGCCCACATTGTATTATTTTACAAAGTTTTGTGTCATCTGCAAACACTGAAACATGACTTTCAAACTGACATACAATGACATACACACACACTATTACTTGGACACTGTCTTTCTGAATGCTTTCCTATGGACGTTCAGCGTGCTCAACACGATTTTCACATTAAGCGTCGTAGAAGTGCCTCTTGCGGCTGTCAGGAAGATAGCCACTAGAGGCCGGATTACCCTGCAATGTAAACATAGCAGTTTCTCTGAAACTGCTATGTTTACAGCTGCAGGGTTAAAACCTGGGGAACCTGGCACCCAGACCACTTCATTGAGCTGAAGTGGTCTGGGTGACTATAGTGGTCCTTTAATAACTAAAGTCTCAGACTAGATTTTTATATAATTATAGGAATCAGATTAAGTTAGAAAGCTATAAAGTCTGACATTCAGTTTAGTTTATTCAAATAATTATTTAATTAAATATTGCATTCCATTTCATTCTCATGGCTGCAGGAGAGTTCCATAAATCCCAACCGCAGAGCTGAGATAATTATGGATTTCAAGCTGCAATAAAGGTATGTACCTCTAGAATTAGACTATACCCTAAAGGAGAGACAGGGGCGTGGGTGGGAGAGAGATATAATTTCATAATTAATAACTAGAGTCTCGGACTAGGACGCGTTATTCTCAAAACTGATAAGCACATAAATCCCCCCATACACAAAGCAATCATAAAACCTTATTTGTGTATAATAATATTATTCAGGTTAAATTAGAAAGCTATAATGTCTGTCAGGTCAGTTTGGTTTATTCAAATAATCCTTCTAATTAAATATCAGATTGTGTTTCATTCTCAGTTCCTACCGATATTGCTGCAGGAGATTTTCACCTATTTCAACTGCAGAGCTGAAATAATTCTGGAATTTAAGCTGCAATAAAGGTATGTACCTCTAGAATTAGACTATACCCGAAATGAGAATCGGGGGCGTAGGTGGGAGAGAGATATTATTTTATAACTGGTAACTAGAGTCTCAGTCTAGGATGCGTTATTCCCACAACCGATAAACACATAAATTCCCCCATACACAAAGCAATCAGAAAATGTAACTTTTATATAATTATAGGATTCAGTGGCGTACATACCAGGGTCGCAGGGGTCGCGGCTGCGACCGGGCCCGGCCTACCAGGGGGCCCGGCCGCCCCTGCGACCCGGTATGTAGCCACAGGGCCAGCCTCTTCCCCTGAGGGGCCCAGGAGGCGGCCACCCCAGGGCCCCCCGAGGCTGGCCCTGCTGGGCTCCTTGGCGAGCTGTCTGGCCGGTCGACAGGCGGGCGCGCGAGGGAGCACTCAGTGCTTCCTCTTCAGCTCCCTCGCGCGCAGCACTGATACCGGAGCCGGAAGATGACGTCATCTTCCGGCGCCGGCATCCCTACGCGGCGCGCGAGGGAGCTGAAGAGGAAGCAGTGAGTGCTCCCTCGCGCGCCCTCCTGCCCGACCGGCCAGATAGCTCGCCCAGGAGCCCAGCAGCACCACTGGACCCCAGAGAATCCCCCCAGCACTCCAAAAGGTAACGAGGCTGTGGGGATTAAATTAAAAAAAAAAAATGTGTGAGTGTGTGTTAGTGTGTGAGTGTTAGTGTTAGAGTGTGTGTTTGAGTGAGTGTGTGTGTCTGCTAGTGAGTGCTAGTGTGAGTGTTAGTGTGAGTGTTTGAGTGAGTGTGTGTCTGCTAGTGAGTGCTAGTGTGAGTGTTAGTGTGTGTGTGTGTTAGAGTGAGAGTGAGTGTTAGAGTGAGAGTGAGTGTTAGTGTGTGTCTGCTAGTGAGTGTCAGTGAGTGTGTTACTGTGTGTGTCTTACTGAGTGTGTGTGTGTGTGTGTGTGTGTGTGTGTTAGTGAGTCTGTTTGATGTCTGTTAGTGAGTTTGTCAATGAGAATGTATGTTTTGTAAGTGAGTGTGTATGTCTGTCGCTGAGTGTGTCTGTCAGTAAATGTGTGTGTCTGTTAGCTAGTGTGTAAGTGAGAGTGTGTGTCTTCAGCACTTACCTTTCTCCAGCGCCGGACTCCCTTGGCGCTGGGGATCCCTCAGCTCCGAATGCGACCGCGCACGCATTCAAACCGCCCATAGGAAAGCATTACTCAATGCTTTCCTATGGACATTCAGTGTGCTCCTCTAGCGGCTGTCAGTGAGACAGCCACTAGAGGCTGGATTAACCCTCAGTGAAACATAGCAGTTTCTCTGAAACGGCTATGTTTTCAGCTGCAGGGTTAAAACTAGAGGGACCTGGCACCCAGACCACTTCATTGAGCTGATGTGATCTGGGTGTCTGTAGTGGTCGTTTAAGTGTGTGTGCATACCGCGGTCGCGGGGCCGCCATGTGTTGCGGCCCCGACCCGCGCCGAGTAAGCGCGGGGGGGGGCCCACGGATCAATTTTCGCACCGGGGCCCCATGGGTCATGTGTACGCCACTGATAGGATTCAGATTAAATTAGAAAGCTATAATGTCTGTCCCCTCAGTTTAGTTTATTCAAATAATAATTTAATTAAATATTTCATTCCATTTCATTCTCATGGCTGCAGGAGAGTTCCATCTATCCCAACCGCAGAGCTGAGATAATTCTGGATTTCAAGCTGCAATAAAGGTATGTACCTCTAGAATTAACCTATACCCTAAAGGAGAGACGGGGGGTGGGAGAGATATAATTTCATAATTAATAACTAGAGTCTCTGAGCAAAAAATATGAATTTTATTCCCTGTTTATTCCCTTAACAGATAAGCACATAAATCCCCCCATACACAAAGCAATCATAAAATCTTACTTGTGTATAATAATATTATAACTGTCAGGTCAGTTTGGTTTATTCAAATAATCCTTCTAATTAAACATTAAATTCTGTTCCATTCTCAGTTCATACCGATGGCTGGAGGAGATTTTCACCTATCCCAACTGCAGAGCTGAAATAATTCTGGATTTCAAGCGGCAATAAAGGTATGTACCTCTAGAATTAGACTATACCCTAAAGGAGAATCGGGGGCGTGGGTGGGAGAGAGATATAATTTCATAATTAAAAACTAGAGTCTCGGACTAGGACGCGTTATTCTCAAAACTGATTAGCACATAAATTCCCCCATACACAAAGCAATCAGAAAATGTCACTTGTATATAATAATTCAGGTTGAATTTGAAAGCTATAATGTCTGTCCCCTCAGTTTAGTTTATTCATATAATAATTTAATTAAATATTTCATTCCATTTCATTCTCATGGCTGTCCCCTCAGTTTAGTTTATTCAAATAATCATTTAATTAAATATTTCATTCCATTTCATTCTCGTGGCTGCAGGAGAGTTCCATCTATCCCAACTGCAGAGCTGAGATAATTATGGATTTCAAGCTGCAATAAAGGTATGTACCTCTAGAGTTATACTATATCCTAAAGGAGAGACAGGGGTGTGGGTTGGAGAGAGATATAATTTCAGAATTAAAGGACCACTATAGTGTCAGTCTCAGGGCCCCCCTCCCGCTGGGCTGAAGGGGTTAAAATCTATTCAGCCACTTACCTTTATCCAGTGCTGGGCTCCCTCGGCACTGGTGACCTCTCCTCCCCCTTCGACCGGTGGTGTATTTAGGATTTGGGCTCCCATAGGCAGGACGGTGCTTGGGCACCCTCCCCCCCCAATTTAAATTTCCCCACCCCTTCCTGTCAAGGCCGCACTTTGACAGACGCTCACTCACTGACAGACGCATACACTCATTGACAGACACACAATCTCATATAAACTGACATACAATGACATACACACACACTATTACTTGGACACACACTGACAGACGCACGCACTCACTGACCGACACATACTCACTCACTCACTGACCCACACAAACACATTCACTCACAGACACACACTGACAGCCAGAAATACACATTGACATACACACACTGACAGCAAGACACACAATCACTCAGGTACACGCTGACAGACATACACACTGACAGACATACACACACTGACAGCCAGACACACACAATCACTCAGATACACGCTGACAGACACACATACACAATCAGTCAGATACACAGACAACCAGACACACATATGACGTCATATTCCAGCTCCCGGCATCACTATGCGTCGAGCGAGGGAGCTGAGCAGAGAGCTCACTAATCAGTGCTCCATCGCCAGCGCCGCCTGCAAGGATTCTTAGTTAGCAGCCCGCTTGCCTGGATTGTTTGTTAGCCGCCAGGCTAACAAGGTATTTGCCTGGGCATTTGGGGGTGGAGCTTTTTGCCGCCCCCTTGAAATTGCCACCCAAGGAAAATACCTTGTTTGCCTCGTGGCTGAGCCGCGCACGCATTCAAATCGGCCATAGGAAAGCATTTCTCAATGCTTTCCTTTGGACGTTCTGCGTGCTCAACGCGATTTGAGCATTAAGCGTCGCAGAAGCGTCTTAGCAGCTGTCAGGAAGACAGCCACTAGAGGCTGGATTAACCCTGCAATGTAAACAGTTTATCTGAAACTGCTATGTTTACAGCTGCAGGGTTAAAACCTGGGGGACCTGGCACCCAGACCACTTCATTGAGCTGAAGTGGTCTGGGTGACTATAGTGGTCCTTTAATAACTAAAGTCTCAGACTAGAACGCATTATTACTAAAACCGAAAAAACCATTCATTTCCCCATACACAAAGCCATCAGAAAATTTCACTTTTATATAATTATAGGATTCAGATTAAGTTAGAAAGCCATAATGTCGGTCTTCTCAATTTAGTTTTTTCAAATAATCATTTAATTAAATATTTCATTCCATTTCATTCTCGTGGCTGCAGGAGAGTTCCATCTATCCTAACCGCAGAGCTGAAATAATTATGGATCTCAAGCTGCCATAAAGGTATGTACCTCTAGAATTAGACTATACCCTAAAGGAGAGACGGGGGGTGGGAGAGATATAATTTCATAATTAATAACTAGAGTCTCGGACTAGGACGCATTATTCTCAAAACTGATAAGAGCATAAATTCCCCCATACACAAAGCAATCAGAAAATGTTACTTTTATATAAAAATATGATTCAGATTAAATTAGAAAGCTATAACGTCTGTGCACTCAGTTTAGTTTATTCAAATAATAATTTAATTAAATATTTCATTCCATTTCATTCTCGTGGCTGCAGGAGAGTTCCATCTATCCCAACTGCAGAGCTGAAATAATTTTGGGTTTCAAGCTGCAATAAAGGTATGTACCTCTAGAATTATACTATACCCTAAAGGAGAGACAGGGGCGTGGGTGGGAGAGAGATATAATTTCAGAATTAAAGGACCACTGTAGTGTCAGGAAAACAAACTCGTTTTCCTGACACTATATAATCCTTAGGTCCCCCTCACCCTCAGGGCCCCCTCCCGCTGGGCTGAAGGGGTTAAAACCCCTTCAGCCAGTTACCTTAATCCAGCGTCGAACTTCCTCGGCATTGGTGACCTCTCCTCCCCCTTCGACATCAGCTCCCGAGTGGAGCCGAATGAGCATGCGCGGTCTGAGCCGCGCACGCATTCAAACCGCCCATAGGAAAGCATTTCTCAATGCTTTCCTATGGACGTTCAGCGTGCTCAATGTGATTTTCACATTAAGCGTCGTAGAAGTGCCTCTTGCGGCTGTCAGGAAGATAGCCACTAGAGGTTGGATTAACCCTGCAATTTAAACATAGCAGTTTCTCTGAAACTGCTATGCTTACAGCTGCAGGGTTAAAACCTGGGGGACCTGGCACCCAAGCCACTTCATTGAGCTGAAGTGGTCTGGGTGACCATAGTGGTTCTTTAATAACTAAAGTCTCAGACTAGAACACATTATTACTAAAACCGAAAAGAACATTAATTTCCCTATCACAAAGCAATCAGAAAATTTAACTTTTATATAATTATAGGATTCAGATTAAATTAAAAAAGCTACAATGTCTGTCCACTTAGTTTAGTTTATTCAAATAATAATTTAATTAAATATTTCATTCCATTTCATTCTCGTGGCTGCAGGAGAGTTCCATCTATCCCAACTCCAGTGCTGAAATAATTCTGGATTTCAAGCTGCAATAAAGGTATGTACCTCTAGAATTATACTATACCCTAAAGGAGAGACATGGGCGTGGGTGGGAGAGAGATATAATTTCAGAATTAAAGGACCACTATAGTGTCAGGAAAACAAACTCGTTTTCCTGACACTATATAATCCTTAGTTCTCCCCCACCCTCAGGGCCCCCCTCCTGCTGGGCTAAAGGTGTTAAAACCCCTTCAGCCACTTACCTTAATCCAGCGCCCGGTTCCCTCGGCGCTGGTGACCTCTCCTCCCCCTACGACGTCATCTCCCGAGTGTAGCCGAATGCACGCATTCAAACCTTCCATAGGAAACCATTTCTCAATGCTTTCCTATGGACGTTCAGCGTACTCAATGCGATTTTTTTTTTTTAGGAAGATATAAATTGCTATGTTTACAGCTGCAGGGTTAAAACCTGGCACCCAGACCACTTCATTGAGCTGAAGTGGCCTCGGTGACTACAGTGGTCCTTTAACTAAAGGCCCAGACTAGAACGCATTATTACTAGCATATGTCACTTAAGAATCTGTCATTGATTAATTAACATTTGCCAAAGTTTAACAAAATTGTCTAATAAGACATTCAGGTGTTAACAAAATAAATTGCTTTCTGAACATTTCTCAATGTGGCAGTAACACCGTTTTTCTTAATTGTGAACTGCAGTGTGTGTAATACAAGAATATTAATATTTTCTATCGTAATATGTCTGAGACACCTGTGCCACCTAAGTCCTCCCCGCAGCCTGTTCTCACAGACATTCCTCCTCCTACAATAAGGGGGATTGACGTCAATGAGAGAGAACTTGTTCTCTGCAGCGGATAGAAAGGATAGTTTAGCCGTTAGTTCTTAAACAGTGTTTTTTGGTTGGAGTACCGTGTTAAAATATTGTGTTTTTATTCTCATTTAATTTATTGATTTCTTGTTTCTTTTAGGATCTATCCCATGTGCACAGTTCCATCATGCAACAGCGAAAAAACAAGATACATTAGAGGAGAAAATTATGTAGATTAACATTGTATTAATTGTAAAAATTACTCATGTATTTTATCAAAGTATCGTTTTGTATTAAAATAAAATTAAAATAAAAAACATATAACGGATATTATGCTATGTATTATTATTGTACAGTACATAAAAGACCATTCCATGCTCCAATTCGTTACAATTTACTGAAGTGTTTATGGTGCACTGTAATTTCTGTTATTTCTCACGGGATTCAAATAATTTGTCAAAATACAGAACACTCCCTGCGCTATAAAGCTCAGCCTATCTGCAGCTCGCAACAGAATGCGGAACTTTCACTTAAAGGACCACTATAGTGCCAGGAAAACATACTCGTTTTCCTGGCACTATAGTGCCCTGAGGGTGCCCCCACCCTCAGGGACCCCCTCCCGCCCGGCTCTGGAAAGGGGAAAGGGGTTAAAACTTACCTTTTTCCAGCGCTGGGCGGAGAGCTCTCCTCCTCCGATCCTCCTCTTCTCCTCCTCCTGGGCTGAATGCGCACGCGCGGCAAGAGCTGCGCGCGCATTCAGCCGGTCACATAGGAAAGCATTCATAATGCTTTCCTATGGACGCTGGCGTGCTCTCACTGTGAAAATCACAGTGAGAAGCACGCAAGCGCCTCTAGCGGCTGTCAGTGAGACAGCCACTAGAGGAAATGGGGGAAGGCTTAACCCATTGATAAACATAGCAGTTTCTCTGAAACTGCTATGTTTATGAAAAAATGGGTTAAACCTAGCTGGACCTGGCACTCAGACCACTTCATTAAGCTAAAGTGGTCTGGGTGCCTAGAGTGGTCCTTTAATCCGTGTAACTGTTCAAATTAATAAACCAATGACAAGCTTAAGAAGAAAGAAGAAAATGGCAACGAGATTATCTTCATATGACAGACAGAAAATAAGGGGGTAACCCTAAATGGTAGAAATTCAAAAGAAAGAGATTCTGTCCCTTTGATAAAAATCTAGAAGATGCTTTATTGGTATTATACAAAAGACGTTCCTAAATAGACTGCCTCTCTTGATCTAATGTGATTCTCGTGGGTGTCCAAAATTAGACATGTCCAAAGGACCACCTATAGGTGCTGAGGGCGTATATAGAGGGAGAAAAGGGGATTGTGAGGAAACATTTAACAAAAATTGGTTGTACTAGTGAGTGAAGATAAAGAAATATATGTACAGGTTCCAGAGTCTGCATACACTCTAGTAGTGGTAGGGTTTGGAGTAGAAAGGAGAGAGGTTATCTCCAAAACCCCACTAAAAGCAAATGGGCAAATTGCCTCAGTATAGATGTTGTTATCTAATAAGTGGCTAGTAGTAATAGCACAAAAGTGAAAATATTGGCATATTACAAAAATTGTTCTGCCAGAAATGTAATATTGATAATTGACCACTAGGGGTCACTATACCCATGGATTGCTTCAAGGCTGTTCACTTGATATATTCGCAAAGAAGTATCTGATGACTGTGTGAACAAAAATAGATACAGTCTATTCGTCAGAATGGTTAGCAAATAAAGTGAACAGAATGTAACCTTTTTGTCCGTCTAGCAGTATAAGCAATGTCTGCTAATACTGACAGGATGCAAAAGCCGAATTGCTACTATTGTCTGCTCTGTTTCTGCTATATCAAGAGGGGCTAGAGTGCACATAGAATCAAACAGTGCATTCATGCATACCTCTTCATGAGAGCAGTATTATAGATCTATTCAGTGCACTTATAATGTCTGTAAAAACTGTATATCAAAAGAGTGTGTTTGATGCACTAGGTTCTCAGGGAGAGTTGATTTGCCGATATATAGCTGTTTCACTCCCATAAATGTTATATAGCACGCTGAGGGAAAGGCTTTGGCAATCTGTAGTTGTCAGATTTCACAAACAACTAATAGGTAGTATATTATAAGGCTAATATAATGACAGAGGAAGGAAATCCATGGAATAAGAATAGTGCCTTCGTGGGCACTAGTTACAGGAAAGGAGTATGATAGTCACAGATAGTAGTATAGAAAGAAATAAAGAATATCATATCTACTGAGGCATCGTCTGATTAGCGATTAGCAAATTACTGACATCGGTATGTTGATAACTATGCCGATATAGTCTGGTCACTATGTAAGTTCCCGGTTCCCAGCTCCAAAAATCTTTTCCTGTAAATGCTCTCAGATGGCTCAGGGTCGGCACAGGTAAGTTCTAAAGTGAGTAGATGCCAATACTCATTAATAAATAGTAGAGAGGAAAAAAGGATTTGAATAGCTGGTTGCAGCAGATCTCAGCAGTGCTGCTTCTGGGTAATAGAGGGAAACAAACGGCAAGGTGCTTAGAGAGAAAATGTCGGAATAAACCGTTTATTATATTCTTTATTTCTTTCTATACTACTATCTGTGACTATCATACTCCTTTCCTGTAACTAGTGCCCACGAAGGCACTATTCTTATTCCATGGATTTCCTTCCTCTGTCATTATATCAGCCTTATAATACACCACCTATTAGTTGTTTGTGAAATCTGACAACTACAGATTGCCAAAGCCGTTCACTCAGCGTGCTATATAACATTTATGGGAGTGAAACAGCCATATATCGGCAAATCAACTCTCCCTGAGAACCTAGTGCATCAAACACACTCTTTGGATATACAGCTTTTACAGACATTATAAGTGCACTGAATAGATCTATAATACTGCTCTCACGAAGGGGTATGCATGAATGCACTGTTTGATTCTATGTGCACTCTAGCCCCTCTTGATATAGCAGAAACAGAGCAGACAACGGTAGCAATTCGGCTTTTGCATCCTGTTAGTATTAGCAGACATTGCTTATACTGCCAGACGGACAAAAAGGTTACATTCTGTTCACTTTATTTGCTAACCATTCTGACGAATAGACTGTATCTATTTCTGTTCACACAGTCATCAGATACTTCTTTGCGAATATATCAAGTGAACAGCCTTGAAGCAATCCATGGGTATAGTGACCCCTAGTGGTCAATTATCAATATTACATTTCTGGCAGAACAATTTTTGTAATATGCCAATATTTTTACATTTGTGCTACTACTACTAGCCACTTATTAGATAACAACATCTATACTGAGGCAATTCGCCCATTTGCTTTTAGTGGGGTTTTGGAGATAACCTCTCTCCTTTCTACTCCAAACCCTACCACTACTAGAGTGTATGCAGACTCTGGAACCTGTACATATATTTCTTTATCTTCACTCACTAGTACAACCAATTTTTGTTAAATGTTTCCTCACAATCCCCTTTTCTCCCTCTATATACGCCCTCAGCACCTATAGGTGGTCCTTTGGACATGTCTAATTTTGGACACCCACGAGAATCACATTAGATCAAGAGAGGCAGTCTATTTAGGAACGTCTTTTGTATAATACCAATAAAGCATCTTCTAGATTTTTATCAAAGGGACAGAATCTCTTTCTTTTCAATGACAAGCTTTGCTCAGACAAATGATGCAATGATTTCGTTAATATAGGTTAGTGCGTTTTGGGTTTCAATGCAGAGCACGGGTATAATGCAAAGCTAAACACGGAGGAAGACAAAACAAGTGGGATATAGAGGGAGAGAGCTCAGGGGGTAACAGAGCAGCAGGAGTGAAATGGAAAGAGAGGGGTGGTTGGAGAGTAACAAATGTGGCAATTGGTAGACATGAATAAGGGGCAAAAAAAATATTCTTTTTTTTGCAGTAAAAAGTTTTGTTGTTTTTTTTAAAGAGATTTACAATAGAGTCAACAAAACACTAGAATGCGTGGCAATTCCATACAGTAAGTGAAAATGGTGCATTGCAAAAACAAAGGCTAGAATAATAATATCAGTTACTTTTGAATATCATAAAGTTAGAGAGAAAATTATCTCTTATCCCTGTAGTTTGGGCAAAATCATGAATTTGGATATGCGAGACTTTGGTTGCCGTTGTATATTCATGCGGCCATTTATTGGGGGGTCTACAAATGGATCGCCGGTGTAGATACCGGCGACTGTTATTGATGTTATTACTATGATGTTTTTAATTATGTTGTAATTTTGTTCTTTCCCTACCTCATGGTCTGTCTGGGGACAGACCATGGTTGGTCACTGGATTGTAAACCCAGAAGGCGTAACCTAATGGCTACCTATCATAGTCGCCATATATGATCCCGGCAGCCATTACTCTGGTGGGAGTCTGATTTCATACACACCTGATTTGGTTCAATCCACGTGGGGAATCCATGTGTACATTGATTGGTGGGGTTTACAAGTTTGAATTGCAGGGACTGTATCCAGCTCTACCTTGAAAAAGTCCTGAGAATAAAACCGGTCTGACACATTTGGAGCCTTCAGAATTTTCCACACACTCCATTTGGAACATCTACATCCAGAACTCACTCTTCTATTACTCCTTTGAATTCGGAACCTTGGCGTATCTAGGATCTGACTGAGAACACCTTGGAGTCCCTCTGTGGCAGGTCTTTTGACCTATTGATGTGCCTTTCTGGCCACTTTTAGTGGCAGATTGTTTGTGAGTGCAGTAATTACCTTATATTTTGTTATTGCATCTTATGGTTTTACACTATGTTTTGTTTTCTATTTATGTTTTTAAAGTGATTAAAAGCTGGAATTACCATTTCCTAACTGGAGTACTACCAGTATTTTTAGGAAGACCTGTAACCAGTGTATGTATATTAATCGATTGGTGACCTTCACATATGTTTACATAGCACACTACACCATTCCTTTTGGGGTTTTTTTTTTAATGGATTTTGATATACCTGAAAAAGCCTAAGTCAAAGTGCATTCATTTTTTTAGATTGGTAAAATTGACAACAGAACCATTTACTCAAAGATGAAGATCGGTTTAAACCCCTGCCTCCACAATTTTTTCAAATCTCTGGGTCGCATACCTGGTGGGAATAACCTATTGAGTCACAGGGGAGAGGGGCTAGGGGCCAAGTTAAATCAAGATTTTAACCAATTCCAGATGCTTGGAAAAATCAAAATAGCAGGACACAAAATAAGGCACTTTGGGGTTTATTAAGCCATATATAGAAAGAGGGAAGATCAGAACCCATCAAGATCGATTCCAGATCTACCCATCTAGTTCTCTTGTGGGAGGATGCCAAATTACCATCTGTGCCCATTGGCTGCGTTATAATATATTATTAGATTAGGCAAACCGAGACTACCGAAAGTTTTTGGCATACATAGAACATGTTTGAGGATCTGTGCCTCTTATTTTGCCAAATGAATGAATCAACGGCTTTATCTTAAAAATGGAATAGTAATCTGTGGAGAATATTTATTTCAAAACAGTGGATTCTACCCTTCAAAGACATGGGTATAGCATCCCATGTCTCATGTTCCTGTTTGAGGGTTTGTAATAGGGTACATAATTAGCTGAAAAGAGAGAAGCATAATCCCAAATCACCCACATCCCCAAAAAGCAGAAAGAGGACTTAATTTGCAATCAATATCTAGACCAAATCAGTGTTGATGCTAAAAGGCTAAATGGAATAGCACTAGATGTATCATAGTTCGATTTTGAAGCCAGAGTGAGCCAACCCTATCCAACAATTCAAATAAAGGATTCAGAGATAGTGGGGGTTCCTATGGTAATTAGAACCGTTGCTATGGTAATTAGAACATACCACTTTCTCTTCCACGTTCAGTTACTGACTGAATCTTGGAAGATACTCCACTTCATTTATTCTTGGATTGCTACCATATTATCATGTTACTATAGAATTGTTACCATTTATACCTGTAGTTTGCCACTGTAATGTTCTGTGCATGCAGTTTGTATTATTGTCATTTAATGTTTCTGACCAATATTTCATGTACACAGTTATTAATATTTTGGGTGATAGAATTTGGTTGCTAAACTTTCCAATTATATTCAACACATGGCTAGTCTACAGCTAGGAGGAGCATAGCAAAGTCTCCCTCTTTGCTATGCTTCTCCTAGCTGTAAATACCTTCATATAACTGTTCAATCTCCATCTCTGTTCTTCAGGCCTCACTTCACACTCAAACTCAGTGAAGCTCTGCATTTTTTCTCACCACTTCTCAGAATCTAGAGCTGGTCTCGGCAGTAGGGTGCAGGGTGGTTGAGGAATAGATGGAAGTAAAAAAAATCCAAACAAACTAGATAAACCATTTTACACCTATCATTAGTGTTCGAATGGTCTGGTGTATGATTATACACTGCCTGGCCAAAAAAAAAAGTCGCCACCTGGATTTAACTAAGCAAATAGGTAAGAGCCTCCTATTGGATAATGGACGATTATCTTTCAGCTGGCAACAAGTTATTTAACCCCAAATGATTCAATGAGTAGCTTCTCATTTCTTAAACAACCATGTCGAAAGACACATCCAAAGACACATTGA
This sequence comes from Pelobates cultripes, assembly GCA_933207985.1. Lineage (NCBI taxonomy): Eukaryota > Metazoa > Chordata > Amphibia > Anura > Pelobatidae > Pelobates > Pelobates cultripes. The sequence goes on from OW240917.1 coordinate 42,141,321, forward strand.
GAAGGGTCAAATCATTGGCATGCATCAAGAAGAGAAAACATCTAAGGAGATTGCAGAAACTACTAAAATTGGGTTAAGAACTGTTCAACGCATTATTAAAAACTGGAAGGATAGTGGGGAACCATCATCTTCGAGGAAGAAATGTAGTCGGAAATCCTGATTGATTGTGATTGGCAATCCCTTAAACGTTTGGTGAAATCAAATCGTAGAAAAACAACCGTAGAACTCAGGGCTATGTTTATTAGTGAAAGTGCATTTCCACATGCACAATGCGAAGGGAACTCAAGGGATTGGGACTGAATAGCTATGTAGGCTTAAAGGACCACTCTAGGCACCCATACCACTTCAGCTTAATAAAGTGGTCTGGGAGCCAGGTCCTTCTAGGATTAACCCTTTTTTTTTATAAACATAGCAGTTTCAGAGAAACTGCTATGTTTATAAATGGGTTAATTCAGCCTCTAAAGCCTCTAGTTGCTGTCTCGAATATGTTTTCCTGGCACTATAGTGGTCCTTTAAGAAAACCACTAATCAGTGAGGCTAATTGGAAAAAAAGGCTTCAATTTGCTAGGGAGCATAAAGATTGGACTATGGAGCAATGAAAGAAGGTCTTGTGGTCTGATGAGTCCAGATTTACCCTGTTCCAGAGTGATCGGCGCATCAGGGTAAGAAGAGAGGCAGATGAAGTGATGCACCCATCATGCCTAGTGCCTACTGTACAAACCTGTGGGGGCAGTGCTATGATCTGGGGTTGCTGCAGTTGGTCAGGTCTAGGTTCAGCAACATTATGTGCCCAAAGTATGAGGTCAGCTGACTACCTGAATATACTGAATGACCAGGTTATTCCATCAAGGGATTTTTTTATTTCCTGATGGCACGGGCATATTTCAAGATTACAATGCCAGGATTCAACGGGCTCAAATTGTGAAAGAGTGGTTCAGGGAGCATGAGACATAATTTTCACACATGGATTGGCCACCACAGAGTCCAGACCTTAACCCCATTGAGGATCTTTGGGATGCGCTGGAGAAGGCTTTGCGCAGTGGTCTGACTCTCCCATCATCAATACAAGATCTTGGTGAAAAATGAATGCAACACTGGACGGAAATACATCTTGTGACATTGTAGAAGCTTATCAAAAAATTGCCGCAGAGAATGCATGCCATAATCAAAGCTAAAGGCAGTCCAACGAAATATTAGAGTGGGTGACCATTTATTTTAGTGGCGACTTTTTTTTTGGCCAGGCAGTGTATCATTTATGATAGAAGTCACTGAAGGCTAAATTGATAAGGCTTGGTGAAGTCACTAAAAAAATGGGAAGAATGTGTCAGAGTTGGACAGTTACAGATGGTAAAACAACGGTTTTCCAGCTGTTGACTCACTACAGACTCTATGCCCAGGGGTTGATTTGTACTATCCAAGTTGTTGTTAAGATGAGGAGAAACTGCTTCTTAATATAATTGAAGTCTTTGTCACTGCATGTTAGCATAGTCTTTTTTCCTCCTTATGATAAATGATAATACAATATTAACTAAGGACAGGGGGCACATGCCCCTATAATGTATATGTGTATAAAGGGATCTTCAATTAAGTATGCAACATCGGGCATAATAGGAGAGACAGACACGTATAATGGTGCCAGGTCTCTCCCCTAGTAAGTGCCCGTACACAATATGGCGAGTTTGGAACCAGAAGTGACGCAGCGAAGTGCTTAACGTCACTTCCGGTACACTGGTAATGAATTGATGGGACTAGGCTGGATACCACACTCCCCCCTCAAAAGAGACACCTGATTGGATGCCACAAGACACCACCCACCAATGGGAAGCCGGACCGGCATATTTAATCAGACAAGAAACGGAGCAGGACATGCTGATTGAAAAAGCCCTTGTGAAGGGTGAAATGCGTCTCGGATAACAAGGACACCGGTTGGACACTGTATCTATAGACTTTTATTTGGATTTTATTTTAATATTTTGTATTTTATTACTATTTTGTCAGAATAAATTCATTTTTATATCAAGTCCGTTCCTGGTCCTCATCTAACCTGCTCCAAGAAGGGAGGTGTCCCCTTTACTGACATCCAAGCTGTCAAACCCAGAGCCAGGTACTTGGGCTCTGAATAAGGTGAACACCTATTTAAAGCAACTATACACTTACCTATATTTTAAGAATACTACACCAGAATATACTCTATTGTACTTTTTTTTTTTTTATCTCCCTACTCTGAGGAAAATCACTAACATCCTTAAAGGGGAACGTGCCACCAGACGGCACCAAAGCGGATGCGATCTGAGCCTATCCTACTGTAGGCTCTGTAGCATGTGAGTTGGCAATTTATTTAACCACTTCACTACAAACATCACCTCCACGGATTTACACTATTATTCCCTTTTATGTTTTTTTTCCCTGTTTTATATATGTCGCTGCTTATGTGAAAATTGTAAAGACATTACCAGAAGACCCTTATATAGGGTAGGTGTTTAAATTTATAACTATTTGCTCCACTCTTAGATGTGAATAGCCTTGTGGCCTTTCTTCCTTTTGTTTGGTTTTCATATTTAAGGTGGGCAAGCCCCACAAGAGTGATGAAGCAGTTCTTTATTCCGTTTATTCTGCACATCTAAGCGCCTCTTACACACAGTTCCATTTGTACTCTTTCAAAATATTAGAGTGGGTGACCATTTATTTTAGTGGCGCCTTTTTTTTTTTGGCCAGGCAGTGTATAATTTATGATAGAAGTCACTGAAGGCTAAATTGATAAGGCTTGGTGAAGTCACTAAAAAAATGGGAAGAATGTGTCAGAGTTGGACAGTTACAGACGGTAAAACAACAGTTTCCAGCTGTTGACTCATTACAGACTCTATGCCCAGGTGTTGATTTGTACTATCCAAGTTGTTTTTAAGATGAGGAGAAACTGCTTCTTAATATAATTAAAGTCTTTGTCACTGCATGTTAGCATAGTCAAAGCTATCACACAAGAGTCTAAATGTGTTGCTGATAGAATCACTTATCTCCTAAAACAATATATATGCTTTCCTGGACATATTTAGTTTAATTTCTTGAGATCGTATGATAATTGCAGTAACATGGATATCTGTAGATATTAAGGGGTACACTAATGGTCTATTACACCATATCCACAAAGCCTACTGCAGTGATTGGTTTGGATGTTGGTCTTGGTCAAAGGCTGTGAGCAAGGATGGTATCCACTTTATTTGCCTTTTCATAAATGAAACAGCAAAAATACTGCATCTGTCTTGCAAGAAGGCATCTAATTTGGGTGTGTACTGCTCTCGTTTCTTTCAAGGTATTAGGGTTAGGATCAGTTTTGGGACTCAGTCTTTTGTAGAGATTTCTGAAAGGTAAAAGTTTGACATTTCCTTTTCTTTTTATGGGTAGCTATCCTAATAAGGTGGCTCCAAATAACCACCTTATTGCTGACCACACCCATCGACATCACTAGCAGCAGTGCATCAGTTCCATTGGGGGAAGCGGGTGATCTCCATACATTGTTTAAGATACAGTGCTATATCAGCATGGTGTAACCAGTAAATATTTTACATCTCTGTAATTATATCTCTGAGCCAGTAAGAAAGGAGACCAATTGTGTGTTTCCCAAAAATTAATTTAAAAGCACCATGCGGGGCAAAAACCCCCCAAAAAAGAATAGTCTATAGCATCAGGATGGTGGGCCCTCCAGATGTTGATGAGACCACACGATTCATTGTAATTCCAGAGAAATTTGTCTACCCTTCTCTCCCATGGGACGGCAAAATACATTGATGGGAGCTTCCATCAGCTGGCAGACATGGGACCACATTAAAGTTCCCCGCTACCAACAGACACTTCCAAAGTCTTAGTGTTATTGCCAATACTGTCCCATAATCCTGCATTGGGTAAATTCAGGGCACATAGATTAAGCAAGTGACAGGTAGAAGAAACCATAGATCCAGTGACTAAAACATATCTCCCCTCATCATTTATGAGAACACTGGAAACGTGAAACAAACATTTCCCGTGAAGCAATATAGCCACGCCATTATATTTGCAAAATGAATTAGTGGCATATACTAGTGTCATAATTGCAATCACTGAGAGGTAGGAGAGTTTCCTGCAAGAAACCAATGGCCTTAATTTTATATTTTATGGATAAGCTTTTTAAATGATTTAATATTTATGGATAAACATTTTAAAATAATGTAATTTTTTTTCTTTTTGAGAATTTTTTTTGTCAATCTCTGTTTTATTGAGGATAATGATAATTACAATGCACAAAGCAAGGATTCAGAACAAGTGTATACATGTGTATATAAAAAGGAATCTCACAATTTAAGCAAGCTTTAGGGAATAAACTCCTAGTAGAGGCTGCCTCTTTTTTTAAGTTACATAGATTAAGTAATGTAAGATACAAAAATAGCATATAGTATGTCTAGCTCCAGAGAAAAATATCATGGCCAATGCAAGTAGTTATGCCGGAGTGGAGAATGCCAACTGCGTTGGCGACATATATATAGGATGAAGGTAAGTATACCAGAACAGAGTCGCCAGAGAGCTAAAATTCACAGTGCTAAAATTGGGCTAATGGCTCAATGCGGGGGAGTAGTGGATGGGGGTGGGGGGATAATAGGGGGAGGTATACCCTGTTTTCCAGCAGGTACAGCTGGCCTGTACAAAAGGGTGAGCATCTTAGGGTACTCAACGTGGTAGGAAGAATGAAAAGTGAAATAAACAAGTGAAAAACAAAAATAATTAACAATGTGAGGTATTGTAGGTTGCCATCAGGTTGAGATCACTGACTGTATCACTGCAGTTGTGGGACTCCCCCCGCACAGCCGAAACAAGGGGTCCCAGGAACTCTGTGATATCGATGCCGGCTCTACAGCATCGGTCAGCAGCCCAAGTGTTTGAAGGACGTTAGTAGTTTCTGAGATCATGAACTTTTAAAGTCCTAGAGTCTCTAGAGAGGATTAAGAATCATGGGGTACGCCACTTGTGGTACTTTGTGGGTAGCGAGTTTCTTAGTTAGGGGCCGCAAGGATCTCCGCCAATCTAACGTGTCCTTAGACAAATATGGGTAGAACGTTAAGGCGTAGTCTTCAAACTTATATAGTGACTTGTTGCTAACCGCAGTCATAAAGGTCAGGCGATCTTGCCTATTTTAGAAGTGGATAATGACATCCCTGCTGGTACCCACAGTGGTTTTTGGTGATGCTGGTATTTTGTAGCAGCCATCCAGCCGCATAACTTTAGCCTGTTTGGCAGAAAAGAGATTCACCAGCAGGCTCCTGAAGAAGTGTGGAATTTCAGCAGCCTCCATGCCATCTGCAAGGCTGTGCATGTTTACAGTTTTCCACAGTCTCTTATCCTCCATAACTGTCATGCGGTCTGTGGCCAGAGCATGTTCGCGTTGTAACGCCTGCAGTTTATTTTCTAGATTGGTAAGCCTGGCTTCTGCTCCTCCAATCTCCTCTTGGAATTGGCCTATATTGCCAGGATGTTTAATCAGAGCTCGCCTAGGAGGTCTCTCATCATGCCCTCCATTACCGGTGAGCCTCCAGTAGGTGCAGAAGGCGGGGCAGTATGCTCCCTCGCTGTCTGCTTTTTTGCTATCCACGAAGGCCTTGCTGGTTGATTGTGAGAGCTGTCAAAGGGAGGTGCCATTACAGGCCTCTGCGGGATACGTGTCCTCCTGAGCAACTCCATGATGTTGGCGGTCGCCAGAGGTTTTTCAGGGTTTGTAGTTCTTATTTTTGTTTACCCTTGTTTTTAGGCATTGGGGTAAGTTAAAGCTGAAACAATCAGCAATTTCTTACTGTTTTGCTGGGGGCTCATCTGATGCACGTCTGCTTGGTATGGCTGCTGGTTCTGCCCCTATTTAATATATTTTTTAAAATATGTTTTAATATGTTCATTATTTTTATATATTGATATATTTATTTTATATGATACATTTTTGATATTTAGAAAAAAATATTTTAAAAGTTTATCTAAAAATATTAAATTATTTGAAAAGCTTATCCAAGAATTATAAATCAAGGTGATAATTTTAACAGTCACATGGGAAGGCAGGAAAGTGAATGATTTTAGCCCTTGAAATAGCTACACACTTGTAAATAATAATAAAAAAGAAACTGTAAGCCTCCAAGTTATCCATCGCAACAGGGGATAGAGGGGAAAGAAAAAGGTAAAATGGAAGTTAAAACAAAGAAGACAAATAACCAAAATAAGTAATTTCTCTTTTGTAGAGTAAGGGCTGAGATGTCTTGGAAAGTCTGTAGAGGTTTACATTGATAGGAGACTCTACACTTCCTTATGATGGCCTAAAATATTGAGACTAGACAATTATATCCTTGGGCTGCTCTCCCTCCATTCTTTGTCCATGTAGAGAGCAATGTGCCCTGTGAGCGTCCAAGCAGTCTTCAGGAAAGTCAGGAAGAAGTGGTCTAACGTCCACAGGGCCTGTAGTTGTGGTCTGACGCATGCAGGTCACAGCCTTTTTTTCTGTGTTTTCCATCAGGCCACAACCACTTTTTCTGCTTCGATTTTTCTCCTGGCAGGGAGAAACCCAAGAGTAGAAAAGGCAATGTAGGTAGACAGTGTCAACCGTTACCAGTAAGTATGTGAAAAGTTCCATTTAAGTGACAAAGCTCTCTGCTTAGGTGTCCATCCACCCATATGTCCTAGCCATGTCCCCTAAAAAATTGTCCATCAGCAAAGCTTAAAAAAAAAAAAAAAAAGCCTAATATTTTTATGGAAAGCTGGCATGGAGCATATGCAGTACATGCATATATCCTGCAGATGGTGCCATACTCCATAGATAAAGATTGCACTGAAAGCTATGTGAATTGGGTGAGTTTGAGTCAGACATTATTTATACTCGAGCAATGTCACAATATTTCAGTTCAGTTTGTGACTGATCTGCAGCTTAACTGTAAAACACACGTTTATAGTGTTTCCATATTCAAATTTTCTTTTTCAATTAGTGTACATAAAATACATTGCAATATGAAAAAAAAAAAAAAAAAATTGCTAATTTTCTTAATAGCGACAGCCGGTCACTACACCAAACTGCAGTGGTTATGCTGCTGGACCTTTTGCTGCGTGATACTGAATTGAGCCAAATTAAAGCAAAGGTCCAGCAGCATAACCACTGGAGTTTGGTGTAGTGACCGGCTGTCGCTATTAAACACCGCAGGGCTTATCTTGGGAGAGCTAATGGACGTTCCTGCATTAGTAGTGGAGCTGAGTAACGGCCCCGGGTAAGAAGTGAAACTGTCCAAAAAGAGTTTTGTAGGGCCCAAGAGGACTCCTCACACCATAAGCTGTTGTGGTTATGGTGCTTGGGGTGTTCTTTAACAATATCACAGCAGTGAGCGGACTAGACATTGGGCTGATATAGATAAACAGTTCCTCAGCTGTTATTGGGTTGATGTTTATCTGACAGTTCTCCAAGCATTTAAAGTTATATACACCAATTGGTCAAAAGTTTTAGAATGCCTCAATTTTTCCTGTCTTTATTAAAATGCAAAAGAACCTACCAGGGAGGTATGACGCTGGAAGATGATGTCACAGGTGGCTTGACTTTGCACAGGTGCATTCACTTTGGGGAAATGCCAGGGGGATACATAGGGGCATGGTAAGTTTTTTATCTTTTATCTTAGATAGGAGATAAACTGATTAATTTCTTAGATGTCACCATCAGTATAGAAAGAGATGGCAAACTGGCCATGACACTCTTTCGCAAACCAACTGCAGAGAGAGAGCTTTTGGATTTACAAATTGAAAACCTTATTTCCATCTGGGCTATGCCTAATTTATTTCTGAATAATTAACCTGTGTGTATGTATGTATGTATGTATATATATATATATATATACAGGGAGTGCAGAATTATTAGGCAAGTTGTATTTTTGAGGATTAATTTTATTATTGAACAACAACCATGTTCTCAATGAACCCAAAAAACTCATTAATATCAAAGCTGAATATTTTTGGAAGTAGTTTTTAGTTTGTTTTTAGTTTTAGCTATGTTAGGGGGATATCTGTGTGTGCAGGTGACTATTACTGTGCATAATTATTAGGCAACTTAACAAAAAACAAATATATACCCATTTCAATTATTTATTATTACCAGTGAAACCAATATAACATCTCAACATTCACAAATATACATTTCTGACATTCAAAAACAAAACAAAAACAAATCAGTGACCAATATAGCCACCTTTCTTTGCAAGGACACTCAAAAGCCTGCCATCCATGGATTCTGTCAGTGTTTTGATCTGTTCACCATCAACATTGCGTGCAGCAGCAACCACAGCCTCCCAGACACTGTTCAGAGAGGTGTACTGTTTTCCCTCCTTGTAAATCTCACATTTGATGATGGACCACAGGTTCTCAATGGGGTTCAGATCAGGTGAACAAGGAGGCCATGTCATTAGATTTTCTTCTTTTATACCCTTTCTTGCCAGCCACGCTGTGGAGTACTTGGACGCGTGTGATGGAGCATTGTCCTGCATGAAAATCATGTTTTTCTTGAAGGATGCAGACTTCTTCCTGTACCACTGCTTGAAGAAGGTGTCTTCCAGGAACTGGCAGTAGGACTGGGAGTTGAGCTTGACTCCATCCTCAACCCGAAAAGGCCCCACAAGCTCATCTTTGATGATACCAGCCCAAACCAGTACTCCACCTCCACCTTGCTGGCGTCTGAGTCGGACTGGAGCTCTCTGCCCTTTACCAATCCAGCCACGGGCCCATCCATCTGGCCCATCAAGACTCACTCTCATTTCATCAGTCCATAAAACCTTAGAAAAATCAGTCTTGAGATATTTCTTGGCCCAGTCTTGACGTTTCAGCTTGTGTGTCTTGTTCAGTGGTGGTCGTCTTTCAGCCTTTCTTACCTTGGCCATGTCTCTGAGTATTGCACACCTTGTGCTTTTGGGCACTCCAGTGATGTTGCAGCTCTGAAATATGGCCAAACTGGTGGCAAGTGGCATCGTGGCAGCTGCACGCTTGACTTTTCTCAGTTCATGGGCAGTTATTTTGCGCCTTGGTTTTTCCACACGCTTCTTGCGACCCTGTTGACTATTTTGAATGAAACGCTTGATTGTTCGATGATCACGCTTCAGAAGCTTTGCAATTTTAAGAGTGCTGCATCCCTCTGCAAGATATCTCACTATTTTTGACTTTTCTGAGCCTGTCAAGTCCTTCTTTTGACCCATTTTGCCAAAGGAAAGGAAGTTGCCTAATAATTATGCACACCTGATATAGGGTGTTGATGTCATTAGACCACACCCCTTCTCATTACAGAGATGCACATCACCTAATATGCTTAATTGGTAGTAGGCTTTCGAGCCTATACAGCTTGGAGTAAGACAACATGCATAAAGAGGATGATGTGGTCAAAATACTCATTTGCCTAATAATTCTGCACTCCCTGTATATATATATATATATATATATATATATACACATTATTCCACAACATCAGCACTGTAAATTTATTGCACTAGTAATTTTCTCTTGCATTTGAGACATTTGAGACAACGTTTATGTCCTCAAGTGGAAATCTATGACCCGTCCATAATCCATTCATACTTTGTAGCCATACATATCGACTACATATGTAACTATAATTTATTACACTACAAATGTTGAGCACAGCATTATATACGTTTTACTTAATGTTTGTGAGAACTTTATTAATCTGTTATGCAATATCCATAGATCGATTCTTATCCCCTGCATAAAATATACATACAAATCTTTACGAGAACCTATGGTACCATATTTTTTGTGAGAACCATCATTCTTGTGAGAGAACTTTATTAATCTATTGAGCGACTATTATGTCTTGCATCAAATGTACATACAAGCCTTTACGAGGACTTAAGAGCACCATAGCATATACTCAAAATATCTCTGTCAGGGGTCAGCGGTCTCCCCTCCTCCTACCTGCCGGCGAGCGGCGTCTCCTCTCCGCCGCTCGCCGCTCGCGTCCTCCACGCCTCCCAGCGGCAGCATGTATAACGCTGCACGCTGGGAGGTCGCAAATTTAAAGCAACAGTACCACAATCACAGTGGGAGGCGTAGATATCTCCCACTTGTGATTGTTAATTCTGATTGGAAGTTATCTAATCAGAATTAAGCAAAGGGTATTTATACTTACCTTTCCTGTCTCTCAGTGCCCTGTTGTGGTCTTGTGATACCTGTAGTGCAGTTTTCTCATGTTGCTCTCTGGTTTCCGATTATTTGGCTCGTTATTCCGATTATCCTGTCTTCTCCACTCCTTTGACCTTGGCTTGTTTCTCGTTCTCCCGTTTTCTGGCTCCCTTTACTTGGCTTGTCTCCTGACCATTCTTAGTGTGCTTAGCCCGGCCACTCTAAGGACCGGTATAGCACCCTCCCTCTCTGTGACCTGTTAGCGTGTTAGGTTCCAGAATCGTGACAATCTCTCATATTTAGATAGGAAAAATATCCAAATACATTATCCATTATAAACAAATGGGAAAACAGCTAGCCTTGTATTCATCATGTCCCCTTTTGGCACCCATGTTTATCCATCCTTTGATATATAATAGCCATACACATGTATTCATAGCAATACATCTCTCTCAAGGATGATACCATCTGCTTGGTTTAATTCACTCTTTTTAAATGTTTATCAGCGATGTTTCGAACCTACATGATATGTGACTAGTCTGTCAAACTATAACAGACCACATATGTTTTCATTGGCACAGAGATGATTCGCTCTCTCCTCTCCTTACACGACATTCTATTTAGTACATCGCCTAGTCTCCTAGTGATGATACAATCCGCCCGGTTCAATGCTCACTAGTGATGTCTTTATTTTTACGATATGCCAATAGCTTGCCGTGCCGTAATAGACACCCGTTTTAAGAGCATAAAGGTGACTGTTTGACTATATCATAATGGACTAGCACATCATTTACTCACCTGGGTGGGCTTTTCAATCCAAGCAGGCAATATTATGCTTTAGTATATTATATATTACGAATATAATGGTTACAAGTACACAAATCGATTATTATGCCTTACATCAAATATATACACAAACCTCTATGAGAACTTACGGCTGTGGTGAGGAGGGGGCACAGGGACTGAGAGAGGGGGCACAGGGGCTCAAGAGGGTCATAGGAGCTGTGGCTATGGGGGGCACAGGGGCTGTGGTGGGGGGCCCAGTAGCTCTACAGGGGGACACAGGGGCTGTGGTGGGGACACAGGGAGGGGGTTGGACAGGGGCAGCCAAAAAAAATTATATTACCAAAAAAACAACAACGTATCCCCCCTCCCTGAGGCTTTACTTTGGCCAGGGAGGGGTGAGAGAGGAGCTGAAGTCTGCAGCCATCACACAGCAGCAATTGAAGTCGTCCGGCCTCTCCTGATGATATAAGGAGGAGGGGCATGACTTTCACTACTCTTCTCCCATCTGCTGGAGAGTCTGGGAGAAGAGCTGATAAAAGTAACGCCCCCTTCTTATGGCTGCCTGAGCCGCCTTATGGACGCGCCGGCCCTGCTTGCAGTGCAAGATATAGGAAAGCCGTTTAAGGCTAGGATGTTTTCTTTATATAGTTACTTTGTAAATAGTTCTGATTTTGTTTTGTTATTACTACCTTTATTGCAATAATTTTTTACCAGTCTATACTATAGGATACTGGTTCATATCCAGGGAGCCTCCTTCTTATTTTTGTGAGAAGACATTGGCCCTTTATTTTTCTTTGTTTTTCTAAATGAGCTATTCTTTCAGTTTGGCTTCTATGGCCTTAATTTTAACATTCACTTTGAATTCTTAGTTCAGTGAATAACCCTGTTATGTTTAAGTAATCACAATCCTTGTGAAGAGAAGTTATCAACACTTTGACAGAACCAGGGCAGGCGCCAGAGTGGGGCGGGGGTAAGGCGCAAACACCTGAATCCCCTGCCTTTGGCTGGGGTCTCAAATTTTTCAACTCACCTTTCTCTCCCTGCATCCAGCAGCCAGGGAAGTCGGCCGGCCTCTCCTGATGTCAGGAGGAGGGGGGGTGACTTCCACTGCTCTTCTCCCAGGACCGCTGGGGAGTCTGGGAGAAGAGCAGAGGAAGTCATGCCCCCTCCTCCTGACATCATCAGGAGAAGCCAGCTGACTTCCCTGGCTGCTGGATGCAGGCTCCAGCTCCTGTGTCACCCCTCCCTGGCCCAAGGTAAGTCTAAGGGAGACTATTTTTTTTAAGCTGCCCCTTTCCTAGCCCCTGTATCCCCCTCTAGAGCCCCTGTGCCCCTCATAGCCCCTGCACCCTTCACATATCCTATCACCCCTCTCCAGCTCCTGCCCCCCTCTCAACCCCTGTACACCCCTCACCATAGCCCTGTCCCCCCTCTACGGTCCCTATTCACCCAACCAAGCCCCTGTGCCCCTATAGCCCCTGCCCTCTCCACATATCCTCTCAGCCCCTGTGCCCACATCTCCAGCTCCTGTCCTTCTCCAGCTCCTGTGTCCCTCTCCAGCTCCTGTGTCCCCTTCCAGCTCCTGTGTCCCTCTCCAGCTCCTGTGTTCCCCTCTCAGTCCCTGTGTGTCCCCCTCTCAGCCCCTGTTTACCACTCACCACAGCCCCTGTGCCTTCCACAACATCCCTGTCCCCCTCTAGAGCACCTGCCCCCCCACCACAGCCCCTGTCCACCCCACCACAGCCAGCCCTTGTGCACCCCACCACAGCCCCTGTCCCCCCCCTCAGCTCCTATCACCCTTCTAGAGCTCCTGTCCCCTCTCTTAGCCCCTGTGCCCCCCCTTCAACCCATGTGTCCCCTCCTCACCACAGCCCCTGTGCCCCCTTCTCACCACAGCCCCTGTGCCCCCTCACCTCTCCAGCTCCTGGGCACCCTCACCTCTCCAGCTTCTGGGCACCCTCACCTCTCCAGCTTCTGGGTCCCCTCACCTCTTCAGCTCCTGTCCACCACCCCCACCTCATTCCAGCTCCTGTCCACACCCTCCAGCTCCTGTCCCCCCCTCTACAGCCAATCTGCCCCTGTCCACTCCTCTAAGCACCTGGAGGGTGGAAGGAGAAACACAAAGGGGCTTGGAAAAGCAACAGATACACAAGGGGTTTGTAAGAGACACCCAAGAGGGTGTAATACATAGTAAAGGGAGGATAAAATACACTAAAGAGGGTAAGAAATTCAAAAGGGGAGTTAAAGACACACCGGTGAAGACGCATTTTTTCAAGGGGGGAGGTGCCAAGGGGGTTTCAAAATGCATCTTTGCCTGTGTAGCCAAAAATCCTTGAACCGGCCCTGGACAGAACCATCAGAAACGTAGCAAATTCACACCAGAAGGGACTTGAAACGTTACAGAATACACTTAAAAAAAATTAGCCAAGATTGTGACATTTTTTGATTGTAAATGCAAAAATACTGATGTGATAATAACACAAAGAAAAGATTATCAGTGTTACCACCGCTGAATTGTAATGCACCCCTTAATTGACATGTGCATTCACTAACTCAAAACACACGTGAATGGTTGTTGTTTTTTTTGTTAGTTTCTACATTTTCTAGAATTATTTTTCCAACGTTTGCTTCCAGAAATAAACCTCATATTTGTTAATTGTGTTATGTTATATTTTGTTACCCACAATTAAGATCTCTAGTTACAATTCCTTTTCAGAGGCCTTTCACATTAACATCCAGAAGAAAAAGTAACAACAATAACTTAAATTCCCCTAAGCATTGCCTACATTGCCTACCCACCGATTCATCCAGCTTAACAGTATCCTTCTTACTTTTTATACCTCCCAACAGGCCCGGACTGGCCATCGGGCACACGGGGCAAATGCTCAGGATCTCCCCTGCCGGTCTATGCAGGGCCGGCACTATCCGAGCGCCGGCCCCGCTGTTTGCCATGGAGGGCCGGTGGGGAGATCAAAGCTCTCCCTCACCGGCCCATTTAAACAGACCTGCGGCTGGGGAGGGAGGGAGAGGACCCGGCGGAGCTCTATCTTGTAGCTCCGCCCGGTTCCTCTCGCGAGATCCGGCGCGTTGCCATGGCAACGCGCCGATCTCGCGAGAGTGCTAGAGTTCACTCACCACTGGACCACCAGGGATGATGTCACCGTGCCGGTCCCCCTCCTCCCAGCTACCACGTGCCTGTCCCCCCCTCCCAGGCTAAAGGTAAGAGGGAGGGGGGATTTAATGCCTACTTAGTTTTTTTTATTTATTTCTTTATTTACCCCCCCCCACACACATTTATACACAGCACTCTCACACATCACACTCTGCACTCTCACACATCACACTCTGCACTCTCACACACATCATACACAGCACTCTCACACACAGCACTCTCACACACACATCATACACAGCACTCTCACACTCAGCACTCTCAGCACTCTCACACACATCATACACAGCACTCTCACACTCAGCACTCTCACACTCTGCACTCTCACACTCTGCACAGCACTCTCACACACATCACACTCTGCACTCACACACATCATACACAGCACTCTCACACACATCACACACAGCACTCTCACACACATCACACACAGCACTCTCACACACATCACACTCTGCACTCTCACACACATCACACATCATACACAGCACTCTCACACACATCACACTCTGCACTCTCACACACATCATACACAGCACTCTCACACACATCACACACAGCACCCTCACACACATCACACATCATACACAGCACTCTCACACACATCACACTCTGCACTCTCACACACATCATACACATCACTCTCACACACATCATACATAGCACTCTCACACTCTGCACTCTCACACACATCACACTCTGCACTCTCACACATAACTCACACAGCACTCTCACACACAACAAACACAGCACTCTCACACACAACACACACAGCACTCTCACACACAACACACACAGCACTCTCACACAGCACTCTCACACACATACACAGCACTATCACACACAACACTCTCACACACAGCACTCAGCACTCTCACACATCACTCTCAAACACATAACACTCAGCACTCACACTCAGCACTCACAACACTCTCACACACATCATACACAGCACCCACACACACAGCACCCTCACACAAATCAATCACATACAGCACCCACACATACAGCACCCTCACACACACAACACCCTCACACAGCACCCACACCTCACACACAGGATCCATCACACACACATACTGCACCCCTCACATACACACACAAACCCCCGATACACTGCATCACACACATACACAATACTTCCAAACATATTTATATAATATATATATATATATATATATATATATATACACATATAAATATACACACAGCACCCCTCACACACACACACACACACACACACCGCACCCCTAAACACATTTCATTCCAGACACACACTAGATCCTCTACCCAACTCTGGATCAACTACACACATACACACACTAGATCCCTATATACACTCTGAATCCATTATATACACACGCTCACTAGATCTCCTATACATATTCTGGGTCCTTCAAACACACACACACTCTGGATCCCCTATACGCACACTAGATTCCTTGTAAGCAAACACATACTACATTCCCTGAACACACACTCTCTACAAACACTACATCACCTACACACACACACACACACACACACACACACACACACTATAGCCTGTATACACACACTTGCTACATCCCCTAAACACACATTCTCTAAAGCCCCTAGCCACATATGCATTACATTACACCACAAACACAACACGACTAAAACCGACCTTATTACACAATACCACACCACGACCAGCTCACTCTGCACACACGCAATACCCCAAGCAGGCTCCAAACACATGCACAATACTCTTTCCTGGCCCTTTTGTCTCCTGGTATCCATTTATAGAGACACCAGAGACAAGTTGCAAGGAAACACAGTGCAAGCATGTTATTAAATTTGCTTGCACTGTGCAGAACAAATACAGGGCTTTTTTCTCATGCTAGAGCTCTTCAGCAGAGCTCTGTGCATGGTCTGCCCTGGAAGAGCATTGAACCAACATGCTCACTTTGAGAGGGGGCGTGTTTGTCACGAGTGATGACAAAACACACCCTCTCTGCCCCACCCCTTCTTAGTGGGCCGCTGTGATAAAAAAATGCCCTGGCCGAATTTTTTTCCCAGTCCGGCCCTGCCTCCCAATCCCATGTACACATTACCGGTGGCTGCAATTATCCTTTAATTCTCTCTGGCCATCACCTTCCAATACCCCCTACTACCTCTTGCCTCAACTCTCCACTTTAACCTTTAGATTCCGAACGCAATGGCTATCAAAATACTTTGTGTAAAAGAGCTTTAATAACTTGATCTCAGTTCTTTATTGGTCTTTGTATATTGTACTGCATTTTTACCCAACTGTACAGAGTTGTTGAATTTGTTAAAACTTATGCCAGTAATAATAAAAAAATAATAATAGGGTATGTATGCAATGAATACACATCTTCAGATGCATCCCGTGTGCAGACAGGACATGTACATACTAGGCTCTCTAAAGAATAGAGAAGCACCATCGGTTCCTGTAGCTATTGTTAGACTATAATTCAAGAGGAGTATGCAAAACGTAGACCGCCAAAGGTGCAAAGTCAAAATCTGACAACCCTGATTTTTTATATATTACTTATATTGTTGAAAATAAGAAAAAAACTAAACTCTAAATAAAAGTTCTTTCAGCAGCTAAAAAAATACAAACAAAAAGTTTTCAGGTTTTTTGTATTAGCTTTTTTCCCTCTGACAAATCAGTGTTGACCAAAAAGATGTAGGTTAATATGAGAGTGAGCGTACCATTTTTGGTTTGCTACATGCAATGTTGTGGGTATCTATATTCCTGACTCTATCCGTTCACAAACTGAATTAGGTGTCCCATCCATATGTTAAAAGAGAAACAGAAAATAAAACTGAAATGCAATCTCTGGATGATGCAATTCTTCATTCAGAGTAAGTGATCGTAAAACGTGTCACATAAACTAATCAACTGTCACAAAGTTTCTAAGATAAGGCATGTTGTGACATTATCGCAAAGTTGTTTGATGAGAAGGAAACAATCTCTTGGTAGAGGAAGGAAATCAGAATTTGTTTCCTGATTCTATAGTTACGAGAAGTAGCAAAAAGTAATAAAAATGAAAAGGAAAATAAAAATGTTCTTTACCGTTTGGAGAAAAATAGAAACTATTGTGTGTATTCTGCCTGTTCTAACAGAGAGACATTTAATGAACAGACCCCTCATTCGAAGGCCCAGTTATATTGCAGCTTTGGCTATGAAGGCAACTCTTGAGACAACTGGCTCAACTCAAGGTCTGATTTCTTTGGTGAACTTTCTTCTGGACCTTCTGCAAGTGATTATGACAGATTATACTTTGGTGTCAGTGCTGGCATGGCTTCTAAACCGGATGTCAGGACATGTGGTGGAATCAGAGGGTCCATGTCAACGAGGGTGGCTGCCCCGATCATGCTAAGCATAGGTGTTGCTGGGGAGGGTTTTTAGAGTTGAAGCTTTGGATGTGACCCTAGATTTCTACATTTTTTGGATTGGGCAGGAAGATTAGTTCTTTTTGTTTTTAATATTATATCAGGCAGCAACACCTCAAAGCAGCTGTCTACTATAAAATAAATATCACCAGTATAAGAGAAAAAGAGAGGAATGGAGGAAGTAACTAGGACCAGATGAAAAATGCAAAAATAATGTGTATTTAAAACTTAATATTTAATCAATAGGCTAAAGAGTCCAATTGGACAAAAAAGAAACAAGATAAACCACACACATAGTATTATATATAGGGAAAAATTCAAACACAAACAATAATAAATTAAAAATACATACATATAATGGCTAAAATGGAACATGTTATATCTACGAAATTAACTCTTGGACGTTTACGCTTTAACTGAAGAACTTCCTGCAACACCGAGAATTCCATAGCTGGTCTACTCATTCCTTCTAGACGCTATACAAAGGCAGGCTGAAGAAGACCTTGTACAACCTACAAAGACTCTCTCAAGAGTTAGCTAAATAGAAAGCGGATCCCTACATACTGATACCTCTCTAGAGATCCTACTGGGCAGAACCAAGGATGGGGGAAACCTGAAAGGAAAGGAGGATCCACCATCATTTACTGCTAGAAACATTGCTAAGAGGCAAAAAATTATTAATCAGGAGCTTCATCCCTGCTTTAAATTCTATTCTCCATTCCACCTAACATTGTTTGCTATTCAAAACTGGGCCTCTTGTATGAGAAATCATAACAAATTAATGGAAAAAATGCAACTAGAGGTGTTTTTTCTCACTCCTTAATACAAATTGTAATACTGAGCAAAAACTAACATTTAGAGGAAGTTTGGAGTGAACAATGGAATGGTGATAAAATCAGATAGAGATCTTCTCAGGAACCTACAATGGGCTCTAGCCTAGGTCACCCCCCTCCCCGACCCCCCCAGCAATGCCACTGTTTAAAGGGAATCCCACCAGAGACACACATATCACATGTATTCACATGGCACCGTGAGAGGAACACCACTCACAGCGTAATTAAAGGATACCCATTACCTGCAATAAATAATTAACAGCATAAAACCAAAGAAATATGATACTACTATGATAACTACTCTCTTCACAGTAGGGAGAGGGGGTGCCACGGCAACAAACCTCCAAACTGGAGGAGGGTCACCTAAACTTTGCTCTCAAGAAGGGGGTAACCCTTGAACGTAAATTATAAAAACCAAAATAGATCTCAGTGTGGTCCTCTAAAAAGGAAGGAATACCCTGAGGGAGAGCACAGAAAAGTAGAAATAATATGTAAAATAGAAAATAAAAAACCCTACCTTGAATGAATCTAAGATGAAAAGAAAATTGGAATAGCCCGATACATATATTACCATAATAAGAACTAGGGGAGAGGACAAAACAGACTGAAACTCTGATATATGATACAAGGTAATTACTTGAAGTAATGCCCGAATAACTCTCCTCTTGGATAGAGGGTGATCCAGGACCACAACCAACAGGGGACAGTGCTTAAAAAGGCCTATGTAAGCTCAAGAGGGAAAAAAATACCTCAGCCAAAGCAGCAAAGCCGGATAGGACCTAAAGGTATAGCAGAAAAAGAGAAATAGAACCTATACACTGTCCCTAGGTTACCTCGGCACCGCACGAAGCTAGTGCCTACCTGAACCAGCAAACCCTAGTCTTTATGGTAAAAAAAGACTAATGAACTAAACAGTGCTCATAGTGCTACCCAAAAAGTGTAAAATCAAAGTGAACAAAAGCAAAACGCCCTAAAAGCATAAAACCAAAATGATGTATTGCCAAATATGTCTCACTCCTTAACATGATATTTAAATCAATTTAAAAGAAAGAGGTAACTAACGATAAATAACTATTCAGGGGAAAATGGGACATGGTGGTTGCGGTGGGGGTATCTGCTAAGACAAATAACAAAGGCAAAGCAATAACCAGGGCCAAATTTCAAACTTAACCTTTAATATACACCATTAAAAAGATCAGTATGTATTATATTTAAACTGCCTCTCACAAAGTAAAACAGTAATTAGCTCAGAGAAAATAAATAAATACAATTTTAAAAAATTGTAGATGTTCTATCACGAAGCCTTTGATAGCACCTAGCGCCTTCTATTAAGCATGCAACTACAATAGGCGGCTATAAACTGGACATTCAGATACAAATATCAAACATATTTCCTAGGTGAAAAAAATAACGGTTAGCCAAGCCGGTAAAAAAATTATGTTCCAAAAAAAAATCAAAAATCCATGTGTCAATGAAAGGATCCAACAACTCTCACTTTGTTGAATAATGCTGTTAGAGGGATGACACTATTGTGGCCAGGTATTGAAAGGAATACTTTATATATCAGCGGGAGTGGGACCCTGAGTTTGTTTTCCTGGCACTATAGTGGTCCTTTAATGCTAAGTGTGAGGATGGAAAGTACTACATTGCAGTATTAAGTAGTATTGTGTGTCCATTAAAATAAGGTGGATCTAACAGCCTTGTGAATAGGATTAAGAGCTTAAAGGACCACTATAGTGCCAGGAAAACATACTCATTTTCATGGCACTATAGTGCCCTGACGGTGCCCCCACCCTCAGGGTCCCCCTCTCGCCCGGCTCTGGAAGTGGGAAAGGGGTAAAAACGTACCTTTTTCCAGCGCCGGGCAGGGAGCTCTCCTCCTCCGATCCTCCTCCTCTCCGCCCATTCGGCTGAATGCGCACGCGCGGCAAGAGCTGCGCGCGCATTCAGCCGGTCTCATAGGAAAGCATTCACAATGTTTTCCTATGGACGCTTGCGTGCTCTCACTGTGATTTTCACAGTGAGAAGCACGCAAGCGCCTCTAGCAGCTGTCAATGAGACAGCCGCTAGAGGCTTAGGGGGAATGCTTAACCCATTTATAAACATAGCAGTTTCTCTGAAACTGCTATGTTTATAAAAGAATGGGTTAACCTTAGCTGGACCTGGCACCCAGACCACTTCATTAAGCTGAAGTGGTCTGGGTGCCTAGAGTGGTCCTTTAATGCCAAAACAGACCGTTGTGACATTTAGCTGGTGTGATCAAGTATGATGTCCCCTTTCATTCATTAAAATATTCTTCGTAAGCTAACCAGGCCAACTCAACTTTAAATATTCACAGGATGTTGTTAGCAACATTTTAGTATTCCTAGTAATGTCTTTGAATCCTGTACATTTTGAATATATATTTCCCTGAAACTTAAAGCAATTCAAATGGTTTTTATTGGCATTATATTTATTTATATTTGGGGGCGATTAGATTACATTATCCATGACTCATTGTAAGAATTCCCCAGTATATGTCAATGCATTTTCTTGAGTAGCTCTTAGATGATTTTACTGCCACTCTGTTTCACTTTTAGAAACTTATGCAATGTATAATATTGTGAAATGTTTATTGATGAGTATTTCCTTTTTGTTTCTTGAATAGATACCCTGACAATCTATCTCTGGGAAGCAACAAATCGCTTTCTGAAATTAACATGATTTGAGTCTATGCTGTATGCATCTAAGTGCCTCCTTGTAGTATGTTGAAGCAGCAGAATTGATTTAATCCATGCCACAATTTTCAGAGATTTCTATCCTAATTCTCATGACCTTTCTGCGGCTTTTGACACTGTCGATCATCCGCAGCTTCTTCTCATCCTCCGCAATATCGGTCTACAAGATATTGCTCTCTCCTCATGCTCCTCCTACCTCTCCCAGCGCTCTTTCAGTGTTTCTTTCTCTGGCTCTGCTTCTTCTCCCCAACTCCTCTCTGTTGGTGTCCCCCAAGGTTCAGTCCTTGGTCTCCTACTGTTCTCCATCTATACTGCCTCCCTTGGTAAACTCATTAGCTCCTTTGGCTTCCAATATCATTTCTCTGCAGATGACACGCACATCTACCTGTCCTCTCTTGATCTCTCCCCGTCCCTCTTGACTAATGTCTCTAACTGCCTCTCTGCTGTTTCTAACTGGATGGCTGCCCACTTCCTTAAACTAAACTTGACCAAAACTGAAATTCTGGTCTCTCCTCCCTCAAGTGTTGTGTCTGTCTCCCTCAAAGTCAACGGTGCTTCCATCAGCTCCACCACGCAGGCTCGCTGCCTAGGTGTTCTCTTTGACTCCGACCTCTCCTTCAAGCCTCATGTTCAATCTATCGCCAAATCCTGTCATTTCCATCTCAAAAACATTGCGCGCATCCGCCCCTACTTAACGCCAGATGCGACTAAGGTGTTGGTCCATTCCACTGTCCTTTCTCGCCTTGACTACTGTAATCCGCTTCTCAGTGGTCTTACGTGCTCCCAACTTGCGCCGTTAATGAATGTGCCATAATGAATGTGGCGGCGAGGCTTATCTTCCTGTCCGCCCGCACCTCCCATGCCTCACCCTTCTGTCAGTCCCTACATTGGCTTCCTATAAAATATGGAGCTCATTTTAAAATTCTGGTTCTTGCCTTCAAATCTCTACATAATGCTGCTCCCACCTATCTATACTCCCTTATACACAAGTATGTCCCGTCTAGGCCCTTACGATCTGCTGAAGACTTACGTCTATCTTCTGTCTGTACTCCACTCCCTCTAGCATGTAAGCACATTGAGCAGGGTCCTCAACCCCTCTGTTCCTGTGTGTCCAACTTATCTGGTTACAACTACATGTCTGTTCGTCCACCCATTGTAAAGCGCTGCAGAATTTGACGGCGCTCTATAAATATCATAATAATAATAATAATAATAATTAACTTATGGACTATTTAAGCATAATTGGTTCCTATATTTTTAATGCATGATTAGGGCCGAAACATCGCCCTTTTCTGGGGTGGCTTACCCTCCAATAAATTCACTATCAGCACTTCTGAGTGTTGTCTGTATTTTCTACCGAAAAGCAAATAGCCCCTAGGGGAAGAACCCCAAAGGGCACAGAAAGGGAAGTTCCTGGGGGATCTGTATGTATAAAATATACCTTATATTGAGAAAATTAAAAATAATACAATAAGGTGTTCCTCGATATTAAGCACATCCATCTAACTTGTGTATAATAGTTTGAAGAAGTCATACTGTTACGTTCTCTGTTATATAAGTTAATGGGTACGGGCCCTGTATGATTTAGGTTCAGTTGGTTCATTTATTCACTGTCGATTTTAAATTCACGATTTTTGTCAACACCTTGTATTATTTTTAATTTTCTCAATAAAAGGTATATTTTATACATACAGATCCCCCAGGGACTTCCCTTTCTGTGCCCTTTGGGGTTCTTCCCCTAGGGGCTATTTGCTCCTTAGTTTACACAATACTGTGAGGGTTACCCCCTTTATGGCTGTCCCCACACACATCATGTAGTTCCCTGTGAGGGTACTAATTTACTTCTTATTTCGATGTATTTTCTACTGACCTGGATTTTGATGCAGAATTGTGATGTCTGCTTTCATATAGAGCACTTCCTTGGTCGATAGCCAGACTGTTAAATGGTACCTCAATGCAGGGTGACGTCTTTCCTATAGCTTCTAGTGACTGTCTACCAGACTGCCACTACAGGCACTTGCTGGCCTTTCATGAGTTTGACTCTGTGAAGCGACAGTGGACGTTCACACGCTTTGCATGAGGGCGACCAGAGTTTTCTTAAAAGTACTGAATCAATGCTTTCATATGAGGAAGGTCTCATGTGCGTGGTGCTCGCAGCACATGCACAATAGGCCCCCCCAGCCTGACACAGCACCGAGGGACTTTGGCTCTCTGATCCGGTAAGTGAAAAAAAAGGTTTATTTATACCTCTATTTGCCTTTGGGGGGGCAGGCATGAGGGAGAGGGGGACAGAGGGACCCTTTAGTGTTGGGAATACATTGTTGTATTAACGTTTTCCTTTAAACCATTCTAAAATGGTAAAAATTTGAATACTTACAATAGGGAGCAGGGTCACAAGGGCACCACTGGTACTATAAGCACGCGGAAGTGGATATGGAGCTTGTAGTGTTACTTTAACAAAGCACCTGCACAGTATGGCTAAGATTCTTATCCTTCCATTCTGGTGGTGGTGGTCCCCATGGTAATTGTCAACCCAAATTTGTAAAGAAAACAAAATCAAAATACTTTCCTGCACACTACTACAATATACATTTAAATAGCAAAGGTTCTAGTACCACTGCATTGGTCATTAAAGTGTAGGCTCACAAGCCAATAACAGGCAAACCTCTTAGGCAAGTCCTATGCCTGGTCTGCCATACCGAAGAAGCACAGCTACGGATGCGCCGTAAAGTGTGAAGATGACCAGCTCTTCGTCACCCTGTGACAGGGCTCCTCTCAGCGCCCCTCCTTCGGCTGCCTGGACAAGGGCAGCCCACTATGAAACATCCCGATGGGCACCCTAGGCGAATGCCTAATTCGCCTAACTGTTGCGCCCGCCCTGCTAATCACAGGTTATGTCAGATAGTTAGCCTAAAAATGTAAAAAGCCAGGTTTATTCTCTGGTCTAAAGGATACATTATTGCATCAAGGAAGTTAAAATGCCAAGCCAAATAAACCAAGATGAAACCATGAATTTGAGAATTTTTCCAATTTGGCTATTTTGGTCTAACTTGTGATATTCCACAATCCACAGTTTTATGAAAAAAAAATGCAATAATGGAAATAGGACAGTTGGCCAATATTATAAAATGATGCCTGCTTATTTTTAATTTTCAAGAGCTGCCTGCCATATTCAGACACACAGTGTAAATCACCTGACTTATCTCACTGTGATGTCAGACAGAGACATCATCATTGTTACCT
This sequence comes from Pelobates cultripes, assembly GCA_933207985.1. Lineage (NCBI taxonomy): Eukaryota > Metazoa > Chordata > Amphibia > Anura > Pelobatidae > Pelobates > Pelobates cultripes. Next base: position 42,165,617 of record OW240917.1, read on the forward strand.
ATACAAACCCCATGCATGTTACCATCTGCACAGAGCTCAGATAGGCTTGTGATAGTGAACTGTGTTTGTCACTGCACCTAACTGAAGTGAACATTTATTGACTGATTATGGACGGTGGGCAAAGGAGGAGAAGCCAAAGAGTCCATAATAGACAGGAAGAAGCAGCTTCCCGATCAAGTAAGTGATAGCTACACATTTGCACTATTCTTACACAAACCGTGTATCCCTTGGACATCCTTCTCCAGCATGCTGACAACAAACATTATTTGAGCACAGTTTTAATATTGGCAACCACCTTTTCTTGCTGGCTAATGTTGCTGGTGCAGGTGGACTTATACCTCTGTAAATGTTATCAAGTATCTCAATATGAGCCGCATTTCACACTGAAACACTGCACATACAGACTCCTTGCACCATGAACACCTCAAAACACTTGGTGGTGGGGGGGAAGGGACATGGTTTGGCAGTAACTGTTTAATTATACTTTTTACATTAGGGTCTCGGGGAAGGCATGCTAATCACAGAACAAACAGATCTCGAACGCCATTGGCAAGGCAAGAAACAAGGAGGGGTGGGAGAAGCCGGAGTCCTCATGTCCCGGAAAGACGCCCCACCAGAAATACCAGACAAAGTCAGGGAATAGGAAGGGAACGCAGAGGAAGGCAAGAAAATTCCCCAAGACGGGGAACTGAAAGAGTAACAGACAGAGCAAGAACATTGCATTTAAGGACTCGCAGGCGCAGAGACAGATCTGAAAGTGAAGGAGGAGAAGATAGGCAAAGACCAGGGAGAAGCAGATCTCCCTTAAATCGTAATGATGTGCCACCTCCTCCTATCGGATATATTGCTGGTGTTCAGGAAAATGTAGGAAACCAGCCGGCTGAGAATAATGAAGGAAATCGCCAGCCAGTGCCTGTTCAAGAACCTTCTCAACCTGCTAATGCTCAAGATGTGGATAACAATGAGCCTCCTCTTGCACAAAATGAGGACCCTCCCCAACGTATTCCACAAAATGAGGACCCTCCCCAACGTATTCTACAGGAAGCCCAGGGAGATGATGACCAAGATGAATGCAGCATTTGCTTGAGTGCGTTTGACCCTGGAGAGGAAATCATGCTGCTGCACTGTGGTCACAAATTCCATATTGAGTGCATACAGATGTGGCTGCAGGGACATTGCACCTGTCCCATGTGCAGGGCAGTAGTTATAATGTAAATGAACAAAGTTCCGCAAAATGGCTGCTGGATCTGACTTCAACCTGCAAAAAAGGTATGGACCTTCTAGAATTATACCTATACACTATTTACCCTAGAGAAGAAATAGAGAGAGTTATTGAAATAAATAAATACGTCATGATTTTATATAGGTTACTATATTACAGGTTAAAAGGTATAGTGTTTGTCCACTTAGTTTAGTTTATTCAAATAATCCTTCCAATTAAATATCAGATTCTGTTCCATTCTCAGTTCATACCGATATGGCTGGAGGAGATTTTCACCTATTTCAACTGCAGAGTGGAAATAATTCTGGATTTCAAGCTGCAATAAAGGTATGTACCTCTAGAATTAGACTATACCCTAAAGGAGAGACAGGGGTATGGATGGGAGAGAGATATAATTTCATAATTAATAACTAGAGTCTCGGACTAGGATATGTTATTCCCAAAACTGATAAGCAAATAAATTCCCCATACACAAAGTAATCATAAAATCTTACTTGTATATAATAATAGTATTCAGGTTAAATTAGAAAGCTATAATGTCTGTCCACTCAGTTTGGTTTATTCAAATAAACATTTAATTAAATATTGCATTCCATTTCATTCTCGTGGCTGCAGGAGAGTTCCATCTATCCCAACTGCAGAGCTGAAATAATTCTGGATTTCAAGCTCCATTAAAGGTATGTACCTCTAGAATTAGACTATACCCTAAAGGAGAGACAGGGGCGTGGGTGGGAGAGAGATATAATTTCATAATTAAAGGACCACTATAGTGTCAGTCTCAGGGCCCCCCTCCTGCTGGGCTGAAGGGGTTAAAATCCATTCAGCCACTTACCTTTATCCAGTGCCGGGCTTCCTCAGCGCTGGTGACCTCTCTTCCCCCTACGACCAGTGGTGTATTTAGGATTTGGGCTGCCCTAGGCAGGACGGTGCTTGGGCACCCCACCCCCCCCCCAATTTAAATTTCCCCACCCCTTCCTGTCAAGGCCGCACTTTGACAGACGCTCACTCACTGACAGACGCACACTCACTGACAGACACACACTCTCATACCACACAATGGTTTGTATTGGCCCCGAATATATTTGTATAATGTTATCATATCCCCTCTCAGGCGATGTTTTTCTAAACTAAATAGGTTTAAATTTGTTAATCTTTCTTCATAGCTGATATGTTCCATTCCTTTTATTAATTTTGTAGCCCGCCTCTGCACTTTTTCTAGTGCCATAATATACTTCTTTAGAACAGGTGCCCAAAATTGCACAGCATATTCAATATGGGGTCTTACCAGTGATTTATAAAGAGGCAAAATTATATTCTTGTCCCGAGAATGAATGCCCTTTTCATGCATGACAATACCTTACTGGCCTTGGCCACTGCTGATTGACATTGCACATTGTTGCATAGTTTGTTGTCTATAACAATTCCCAAGTCCTTTTTTTAGTGTGTTGTTATCCCTAATTCGCTTCCATTAAGGGTATACGTTGCTTGTGTATTCTTTACGCCGAAGTATATATGCCATATGAGTGCCCAGTCCCCCAGTCTATCTAAATCCCTCTGCAGCAAAGTAATATCTTGCCCACATTGTATTATTTTACAAAGTTTTGTGTCATCTGCAAACACTGAAACATGACTTTCAAACTGACATACAATGACATACACACACACTATTACTTGGACACTGTCTTTCTGAATGCTTTCCTATGGACGTTCAGCGTGCTCAACACGATTTTCACATTAAGCGTCGTAGAAGTGCCTCTTGCGGCTGTCAGGAAGATAGCCACTAGAGGCCGGATTATCCCTGCAATGTAAACATAGCAGTTTCTCTGAAACTGCTATGTTTACAGCTGCAGGGTTAAAACCTGGGGAACCTGGCACCCAGACCACTTCATTGAGCTGAAGTGGTCTGGGTGACTATAGTGGTCCTTTAATAACTAAAGTCTCAGACTAGATTTTTATATAATTATAGGAATCAGATTAAGTTAGAAAGCTATAAAGTCTGACATTCAGTTTAGTTTATTCAAATAATCATTTAATTAAATATTGCATTCCATTTCATTCTCATGGCTGCAGGAGAGTTCCATAAATCCCAACCGCAGAGCTGAGATAATTATGGATTTCAAGCTGCAATAAAGGTATGTACCTCTAGAATTAGACTATACCCTAAAGGATAGACGGGGGCGTGGGTGGGAGAGAGATATAATTTCATAATTAATAACTAGAGTCTCGGACTAGGACGCGTTATTCTCAAAACTGATAAGCACATAAATTCCCCCATACACAAAGCAATCATAAAATCTTACTTGTGTATAATAATATTATTCAGGTTAAATTAGAAAGCTATAATGTCTGTCAGGTCAGTTTGGTTTATTCAAATAATCCTTCTAATTAAATATCAGATTGTGTTTCATTCTCAGTTCCTACCGATATTGCTGCAGGAGATTTTCACCTATTTCAACTGCAGAGCTGAAATAATTCTGGAATTTAAGCTGCAATAACGGTATGTACCTCTAGAATTAGACTATACCCGAAATGAGAATCGGGGGCGTGGGTGGGAGAGAGATATTATTTTATAACTGGTAACTAGAGTCTCAGTCTAGGATGCGTTATTCCCACAACCGATAAACACATAAATTCCCCCATACACAAAGCAATCAGAAAATGTAACTTTTATATAATTATAGGATTCAGATTAAATTAGAAAGCTATAATGTCTGTCCCCTCAGTTTAGTTTATTCAAATAATAACTTAATTAAATATTTCATTCCATTTCATTCTCATGGCTGCAGGAGAGTTCCATCTATCCCAACCGCAGAGCTGAAATAATTCTAGATTTCAAGCTGCAATAAAGGTATGTACCTCTAGAAATCGACTATACCCTAAAGGATAGACGGGCGTGGGTGGGAGAGAGATATAATTTCATAATTAATAACTAGAGTCTCAGACTAGGACACGTTATTCCCTAAACAGATAAGCGCATAAATCCCCCCCCTACACAAAGCAATCATAAAACCTTATTTGTGTATAATAATATTATTCAGGTTAAATTAGAAAGCTATAATGTCTGTCCGCTCAGTTTGGTTTATTCAAATAATCCTTCCAATTAAATATCAGATTGTGTTCCATTCTCAGTTCCTACCGATATGGCTGCAGGAGAGTTCCATCTATCCCAACTACAGAGCTGAAATAATTCCGGATTTCAAGCTGCAATAAAGGTATGTACCTCTAGAATTAACCTATACCCTAAAGGAGAGACGGGGTGGTGGTGTGGGTAGGGAGAGAGATATTATTTTATAACTGGTAACTAGAGTCTCAGACTTGGACGAGTTATTCCCACAACCAATAAGCACATAAATCCCCCATACACAAAGCAATCAGAAAATGTCACTTGTATATAATAATTCAGGTTGAATTAGAAAGCTATAATGTCTGTCTCCTCAGTTTAGTTTATTCCAATAATAATTTAATTAAATATTCCATTACATTTCATGCTCATGGCTGCAGGAGAGTTCCATCTATCCCAACCGCAGAGCTGAGATAATACTGGATTTCAAGCTGCAATAAAGGTATGTACCTCTAGAATTAACCTATACCCTAAAGGAGAGACGGGGGGTGGGAGAGATATAATTTCATAATTAATAACTAGGGTCTCTGAGCAAAAAATATGAATTTTATTCCCTATTTATTCCCTAAACAGATAAGCACATAAATCCCCCCATACACAAAGCAATCATAAAATCTTACTTGTGTATAATAATATTATAACTGTCAGGTCAGTTTGGTTTATTCAAATAATCCTTCTAATTAAACATTAAATTCTGTTCCATTCTCAGTTCATACTGATATGGCTGGAGGAGATTTTCACCTATCCCAACTGCAGAGCTGAAATAATTCTGGATTTCAAGCAGCAATAAAGGTATGTACCTCTAGAATTAGACTATACCCTAAAGGAGAATCGGGGGCGTGGGTGGGAGAGAGATATAATTTCATAATTAAAAACTAGAGTCTCGGACTAGGACGCGTTATTCTCAAAACTGATAAGCACATAAATTCCCCCCATACACAAAGCAATCAGAAAATGTCACTTGTATATAATAATTCAGGTTGAATTAGAAAACTATAAAGTCTGTCCCCTCAGTTTAGTTTATTCAAATAATCATTTAATTAAATATTTCATTCCATTTCATTCTCATGGCTGCAGGAGAGTTCCATCTATCTCAACTGCAGAGCTGAAATAATTCTGGATTTCAAGCTGCAATAAAGGTATGTACCTCTAGAGTTATACTATAGCCTAAAGGAGAGACGGGGCGTGGGTGGGAGAGAGATATCATTTCATAATTAAAGGACCACTATAGTGTCAGTCTCAGGGCACACCTCCCGCTGGGCTGAAGGGGTTAAAATCCATTCAGCCACTTACCTTTATCCAGTGCCGGGCTCCCTCGGCACTGGTGACGTCTCCTCCCCCTTCGACCGGTGGTGTATTTAGGATTTGGGCTCCCATAGGCAGGACGGTGCTTGGGCACCCTCCCCCCCAATTTAAATTTCCCCACCTCTTCCTGTCAAGGCCGCACTTTGACAGACGCTCACTCACTGACAGACGCATACACTCATTGACAGACACACACTCTCATATAAACTGACATACAATGACATACACACACACTATTACTTGGACACACACTGAAAGACGCACGCACTCACTGACCGACACATACTCACTCACTGACCCACACAAACACATTCACTCACAGACACACACTGACAGCCAGAAATACACATTGACATACACACACTGACAGCCAGACACACAATCACTCAGGTACACGCTGACAGACATACACACTGACAGACATACACACACTGACAGCCAGACACACACAATCACTCAGATAAACACTGACAGACATACATACACAATCAGTCAGATACACAGACAGCCAGACACACATATGACGTCATATTTCAGGTCCCGGCATCACTATGCGTCGAGCGAGGGAGCTGAGCAGAGAGCTCACTAATCAGTGCTCCATCGCCAGCGCCGCCCGCAAGGATTCTTAGTTAGCAGCCCGCTTGCCTGGATTGTTTGTTAGCCGCCAGGCTAACAAGGTATTTGCCTGGGCATTTGGGGGTGGAGCTTTTTGCCGCCCCCTTGAAATTGCCACCCAAGGAAAATGCCTTGTTTGCCTTGTGGCTGAGCCGCGCACGCATTCAAACCGGCCATAGGAAAGCATTTCTCAATGCTTTCCTTTGGACATTCTGCGTGCTCAATGCGATTTTAGCATTAAGCGTCGCAGAAGCGTCTTAGCAGCTGTCAGGAAGACAGCCACTAGAGGCTGGATTAACCCTGCAATGTAAACATAGCAGTTTCTCTGAAACTGCTATGTTTACAGCTGCAGGGTTAAAACCTGGGGGACCTGGCACCCAGACCACTTCATTGAGCTGAAGTGGTCTGGGTGACTATAGTGGTCCTTTAATAACTAAAGTCTCAGACTAGAACGCATTATTTCTAAAACCGAAAAGAACATTAATTTCCCCATACACAAAGCCATCAGAAAATTTCACTTTTATATAATTATAGGATTCAGATTAAGTTAGAAAGCCATAATGTCGGTCTTCTCAATTTAGTTTATTCAAATAATCATTTAATTAAATATTTCATTCCATTTCATTCTCGTGGCTGCAGGAGAGTTCCATAAATCCCAACCGCAGAGCTGAAATAATTATGGATCTCAAGCTGCAATAAAGGTATGTACCTCTAGAATTAGACGGGGGGTGTGAGAGATATAATTTCATAATTAATAACTAGAGTCTCGGACTAGGACGCGTTATTCTCAAAACTGATAAGAGCATAAATTCCCCCATACACAAAGCAATCAGAAAATGTTACTTTTATATAAAAATATGATTCAGATTAAATTAGAAAGCTATAACGTCTGTGCACTCAGTTTAGTTTATTCAAATAATCATTTAATTAAATATTTCATTCCATTTCATTCTCGTGGCTGCAGGAGAATTCCATCAATCCCAACCGCAGAGCTGAAATAATTTTGGGTTTCAAGCTGCAATAAAGGTATGTACCTCTAGAATTATACTATACCCTAAAGGAGAGACAGGGGCGTGGGTGGGAGAGAGATATAATTTCAGAATTAAAGGACCACTGTAGTGTCAGGAAAACAAACTCGTTTTCCTGACACTATATAATCCTTAGGTCCCCCCCACCCTCAGGGCCCCCTCCCGCTGGGCTGAAGGGGTTAAAACCCCTTCAGCCAGTTACCTTAATCCAGCGTTGAACTCCCTCGGCATTGGTGACCTCTCCTCCCCCTTCGACATCAGCTCCCGAGTGGAGCCGAATGAGCATGCGCGGTCTGAGCCGCGCACGCATTCAAACCGCCCATAGGAAAGCATTTCTCAATGCTTTCCTATGGACGTTCAGCGTGCTCAATGTGATTTTCACATTAAGCGTCGTAGAAGTGCCTCTTGCGGCTGTCAGGAAGATAGCCACTAGAGGTTGGATTAACCCTGCAATTTAAACATAGCAGTTTCTCTGAAACTGCTATGTTTACAGCTGCAGGGTTAAAACCTGGGGGACCTGGCACCCAAGCCACTTAATTGAGCTGAAGTGGTCTGGGTGACCATAGTGGTTCTTTAATAACTAAAGTCTCAGACTAGAACACATTATTACTAAAACCGAAAAGAACTTTCATTTCCCTATCACAAAGCAATCAGAAAATTTAACTTTTATATAATTATAGGATTCAGATTAAATTAAAAAAGCTACAATGTCTGTCCACTTAGTTTAGTTTATTCAAATAATAATTTAATTAAATATTTCATTCCATTTCATTCTCGTGGCTGCAGGAGAGTTCCATCTATCCCAACTCCAGAGCTGAAATAATTATGGATTAACCCTGCAATTTAAACATAGCAGTTTCTCTGAAACTGCTATGTTTACAGCTGCAGGGTTAAAACCTGGGGGACCTGGCACCCAAGCCACTTCATTGAGCTGAAGTGGTCTGGGTGACCATAGTGGTTCTTTAATAACTAAAGTCTCAGACTAGAACACATTATTACTAAAACCGAAAAGAACATTAATTTCCCTATCACAAAGCAATCAGAAAATTTAACTTTTAATAATTATAGGATTCAGATTAAATTAAAAAAGCTACAATGTCTGTCCACTTAGTTTAGTTTATTCAAATAATAATTTAATTAAATATTTCATTCCATTTCATTCTTGTGGCTGCAGGAGAGTTCCATCTATCCCAACTCCAGAGCTGAAATAATTATGGATTTCAAGCTGCAATAAAGGTATGTACCTCTAGAATTATACTATACCCTAAAGGAGAGACATGGGCGTGGGTGGGAGAGAGATATAATTTCAGAATTAAAGGACCACTATAGTGTCAGGAAAACAAACTCGTTTTCCTGACACTATATAATCCTTAGTTCTCCCCCACCCTCAGGGCCCCCCTCCTGCTGGGCTAAAGGTGTTAAAACCCCTTCAGCCACTTACCTTAATCCAGCGCCCGGTTCCCTCGGCGCTGGTGACCTCTCCTCCCCCTACGACGTCATCTCCCAAGTGTAGCCGAATGCACGCATTCAAACCTTCCATAGGAAACCATTTCTCAATGCTTTCCTATGGACGTTCAGCGTACTCACTGCGATTTTTTTTTTTTAGGAAGATATAAATTGCTATGTTTACAGCTGCAGGGTTAAAACCTGGGGGACCTGGCACCCAGACCACTTCATTGAGCTGAAGTGGCCTCGGTGACTACAGTGGTCCTTTAACTAAAGGCCCAGACTAGAACGCATTATTACTAGCATATGTCACTTAAGAATCTGTCATTGATTAATTAACATTTGCCAAAGTTTAACAAAGTTGTCTAATAAGACATTCAGGTGTTAACAAAATAAATTGCTTTCTGAACATTTCTCAATGTGGCAGTAACACCGTTTTTCTTAATTGTGAACTGCAGTGTGTGTAATACAATAATATTAATATTTTCTATCGTAATATGTCTGACACACCTGTGCCACCTAAGTCCTCCCCGCAGCCTGTTCTCACAGACATTCCTCCTCCTACAATAAGGGGGATTGACGTCATTGAGAGAGAACTTGTTCTCTGCAGCGGATAGAAAGGATAGTTTAGCCGTTAGTTCTTAAACAGTGTTTTTTGGTTGAAGTACCGTGTTAACATATTGTGTTTTTATTCTCATTTAATTTATTGATTTCTTGTTTCTTTTAGGATCTATCCCATGTGCACAGTTACATCATGCAACAGCGAAAAAACAAGATACATTAGAGGAGAAAATTATGTAGATTAACATTGTATTAATTGTAAAAATTACTCATGTATTTTATCAAAGTATCGTTTTGTATTAAAATAAAATTAAAATAAAAAACATATAACGGATATTATGCTATGTATTATTATTGTACAGTACATAAAAGACCATTCCATGCTCCAATTCGTTACAATTTACTGAAGTGTTTATGGTGCACTGTAATTTCTGTTATTTCTCACGGGATTCAAATAATTTGTCAAAATACAGAACACTCCCTGCGCTATAAAGCTCAGCCTATCTGCAGCTCGCAACAGAATGCTGAACTTTCACTTAATCCGTGTAACTGTTCAAGTTAATAAACCAATGACAAGCTTTGCTCAAACAAATGATGCAATGATTTTGTTAATATAGGTTAGTGCGTTTTGGGTTTCAATGCACAGCACGGGTATAATGCAAAGCTAAACACGGAGGAATACAAAACAAGTGGGATATAGAGGGAGAGAGCTCAGGGGGTGACAGAGCAGGAGGAGTGAAATGGAAAGAGAGGGGTGGTTGGAGAGTAACAAATGTGGCAATTGGTAGACATGAATAAGGGGCAAAAAAAATATTCTTTTTTTTGCAGTAAAAAGTTTTGTTGTTTTTTTTTAAAGAGATTTACAATAGAGTCAACAAAACACTAGAATGCGTGGCAATTCCATACAGTAAGTGAAAATGGTGCATTGCAAAAACAAAGGCTAGAATAATAATATCAGTTACTTTTGAATATCATAAAGTTAGACAGAAAATTATCTCTTATCCCTGTAGTTTGGGCAAAATCGTGGATTTGGATATGCGAGACTTTGGTTGCCGTTGTATATTCGTGCGGCCATTTATTGGGGGGTCTACAAATGGATCGCCGTTGTAGATACCGGCGACTGTTATTGATGTTATTACTATGATGTTTTTAATTATGTTGTAATTTTGTTCTTTCCCTACCTCATGGTCTGTCTAGGGAATTAATTCTATGGTTGGTCACTGGATTATAAACCCAGAAGGCGTAACCTAATGGCTACCTATCATAGTCGCCATATATGATCCCGGCAGCCATTACTCTGGTGGGAGTCTGATTTCATACACACCTGATTTGGTTCAATCCACGTGGGGAATCCATGTGTACATTGATTGGTGGGGTTTACAAGTTTGAATTGCAGGGACTGTATCCAGCTCTACCTTGAAAAAGTCCTGAGAATGAAACCGGTCTGACACATTTGGAGCCTTCAGAATTTTCCACTCACTCCATTTGGAACATCTACATCCAGAACTCACTCTTCTATTACTCCTTGGGATTCGGAACCTTGGCGTATCTAGGATCTGACTGAGAACATCTTGGAGTCCCTCTGTGGCAGGTCTTTTGACCTATTGATGTGCCTTTCTGGCCACTTTTAGTGGCAGATTGTTTGTGAGTGCAGTAATTACCTTATATTTTGTTATTGCATCTTATGGTTTTACACTATGTTTTGTTTTCTATTTATGTTTTTAAAGTGATTAAAAGCTGGAATTACCATTTCCTAACTGGAGTACTACCAGTATCTTTCGGAAGACCTGTAACCAGTGTATGTATATTAATCGATTGGTGATCTTCACATATGTTTACATAGCACACTACACCATTCCTTTTGGGGTTTTTTTTTATGGATTTTGATATACCTGAAAAAGCCTTAGTCAAAGTGCATTCATTTTTTTAGATTGGTAAAATTGACAACAGAACCATTTACTCAAAGATGAAGATCGGTTTAAACCCCTGCCTCCACAATTTTTTCAAATCTCTGGGTCGCATACCTGGTGGGAATAACCTATTGAGTCACAGGGGAGAGGGGCTAGGGGCCAAGTTAAATCAAGATCTTAACCAATTCCAGATGCTTGGAAAAATCAAAATAGCAGGACACAAAATAAGGCACTTTGGGGTTTATTAAGCCATATATAGAAAGAGGGAAGATCAGAACCCATCAAGATCGATTCCAGATCTACCCATCTAGTTCTCTTGTGGGAGGATGCCAAATTACCATCTGTGCCCATTGGCTGCGTTATAATATATTATTAGATTAGGCAAACCGAGACTATCGACAGTTTTTGGCATACATAGAACATGTTTGAGGATCTGTGCCTCTTATTTTGCCAAATTAATGAATCAACGGCTTTATCTTAAAAATGGAATAGTAATCTGTGGAGAATATTTATTTTAAAACAATGGATTCTACCCTTCAAAGACATGGGCTTAGCATCCCATGTCTCATGTTCCTGTTTGAGGGTTTGTTATAGGGTACATAATTAGCTGAAAAGAGAGAAGCATAATCCCAAATCACCCAAATCCCCAAAAAGCAGAAAGAGGACTTAATTTGCAATCAATATCTAGACCAAATCAGTGTTGATGCTGAAATGCTAAATGGAATAGCACTAGATTTATCATAGTTCGATTTTGCATCCGGAGAGAGCCAACCCTATCCAACAATTCAAATAAAGGATTCAGAGATAGTGGGGGTTCCTATGGTAATTAGTACCATTGCTATGGTAATTAGAACATACCACTTTCTCTTCCACGTTCAGTTACTGACTGAATCTTGGAAGATACTCCACTTCATTTATTCTTGGATTGCTACCATATTATTATGTTACTATAGAATTGTTAGCATTTATACCTGTAGTTTGCCATTGTAATGTTCTGTGCATGCAGTTTGTATTATTGTCATTTAATGTTTCTGACCAATATTTTATGTACACAGTTATTAATATTTTGGGTGATAGAGTTTGGTTGCTAAACTTTCCAATTATATTCAACACATGGCTAGTCTACAGCTAGGAGGAGCATAGCAAAGTCTCCCTCTTTGCTATGCTTCTCCTAGCTGTAAATACCTTCATAAAACTGTTCAATCTCCATCTCTGTTCTTCAGGCCTCACTTCACACTCAAATTCAGTGAAGCTCTGCATTTTTTCTCACCACTTCTCAGAATCTAGAGCTGGTCTCGGCGGTAGGGTGCGGGGTGGTTGAGGAATAGATGGAATAAAAAAATCCAAACAAACTAGATAAACCATTTTACACCTATCATTAGTGTTCGAATGGTCTGGTGTATGATTATACACTGCCTGGCCAAAAAAAAAGTTGCCACCTGGATTTAACTAAGCAAATAGGAAAGAGCCTCCTATTGGATAGTTACTGCATGGACGATTATCTTTCAGCTGGCAACAAGTTATTTAACCCCAAATGATTCAATGAGTAGCTTCTCATTTCTTAAACAACCATGTCGAAAGACACATCCCGTGGTCATGGAAAAGATGTTAGTCTGTTTGAGAAGGGTCAAATCATTGGCATGCATCAAGCAGAGAAAACATCTAAGGAGATCGCAGAAACTACTAAAATTGGGTTAAGAACTGTTCAATGCATTATTAAAAACTGGAAGGATAGTGGGGAACCATCGTCTTCGAGGAAGAAATGTAGTCGGAAATCCTGATTGATTGTGATTGGCAATCCCTTAAACGTTTGGTGAAATCAAATCGTAGAAAAACAATCGTAGAACTCAGGGCTATGTTTATTAGTGAAAGTGCATTTCCACACGCACAATGCGAAGGGAACTCAAGGGATTGGGTCTGAATAGCTATGTAGCCTTAAAGGACCACTCTAGGCACCCATACCACTTCAGCTTAATGAAGTGGTCTGGGAGCCAGGTCCCTCTAAGATTAACCCTTTTTTTTTTTTATAAACATAGCAGTTTCAGAGAAACTGCTATGTTTATAAATGGGTTAATCCCGCCTCTAAAGCCTCTAGTGGCTGTCTCATTGACAGCCGCTAGAGGCGTTTGCGTGCTTCTCACTGTGAAAATCACAGTGAGAAGACGCCAGCATCTATAGGAAAGCATTATGAATGCTTTCCTATGAGACTGGCTGAATGTGCGCGCAGCTCCTGCCGCGCATGCGCATTCAGCCGAAGAGGAGGAGGCGGAGAGGAGGAGGAGGAGAGCTCCCCGCCCAGCGCTGGAAAAAAAGGTAAGATTTAACCCTTTCCTCGCCATCCAGCCCGGCGGGAGGGGATCCCTGAGGGTGTGGGCACCTTCAGGGCACTATAGTGCCAGGAAAACGAGTATGTTTTCCTGGCACTATAGGGGTTCTTTAAGAAAACCACTAATCAGTGAGGCTAATTGGAAAAAAAGGCTTGAATTTGCTAGGGAGCATAAAGATTGGACTATGGAGCAATGAAAGAAGGTCTTGTGGTCTGATAAGTCCAGATTTACCCTGTTCCAGAGTGATCGGCGCATCAGGGCAGGGTAAGAAGAGAGGCAAATGAAGTGATGCACCCATCATGCCTAGTGCCTACTGTACAAACCTGTGGGGGCAGTGCTATGATCTGGGGTTGCTGCAGTTGGTCAGGTCTAGGTTCAGCAACATTATGTGCCCAAAGTATGAGGTCAGCTGACTACCTGAATATACTGAATGACCAGGTTATTCCATCAAAGGATTTTTTTATTTCCTGATGGCCAGGGCATATTCCAAGATTACAATGCCAGGATTCAACGGGCTCAAATTGTGAAAGAGTGATTCAGCGAGCATGAGACATAATTTTCACACATGGATTGGCCACCACAGAGTCCAGACCTTAACCCCATTGAGGATCTTTGGGATGCGCTGGAGAAGGCTTTGCGCAGTGGTCTGACTCTCCCATCATCAATACAAGATCTTGGTGAAAAATTAATGCAACACTGGACGGAAATACATCTTGTGACATTGTAGAAGCTTATCGAAACAATGCCACAGAGAATGCATGCCATAATCAAAGCTAAAGGCAGTCCAACGAAATATTAGAGTGGGTGACCATTTATTTTAGTGGCGACTTTTTTTTGGGGCAGGCAGTGTATAATTTATGATAGAAGTCACTGAAGGCTAAATTGATAAGGCTTGGTGAAGTCACTAAAAAAATGGGAAGAATGTGTCAGAGTTGGACAGTTACAGATGGTAAAACAACGGTTTTCCAGCTGTTGACTCACTACAGACTCTATGCCCAGGGGTTGATTTGTACTATCCAAGTTGTTTTTAAGATGAGGAGAAACTGCTTCTTAATATAATTGAAATCTTTGTCACTGCATGTTAGCATAGTCTTTTTTCCTCCTTATGATAAATGATAATACAATATTAACTAAGGACAGGGGGCACATGCCCCTATAATGTATATGTGTATAAAGGGATCTTCAAATAAGTATGCAACATCGGGCATAATAGGAGAGACAGACACGTATAATGGTGCCAGGTCTCTCCCCTAGTAAGTGCCCGTACACAATATGGCGAGTTCAGAACCAGAAGTGACGCAGCGAAGTGCTTAACGTCACTTCCGGTACACTAATAATAAATTGATGGGACTAGGCTGGATACCACACTCCCCCCTCAAAAGAGACACCTGATTGGATGCCACAAGACACCACCCACCAATGGGAAGCCGGACCGGCATATTTAATCAGACAAGAAACGGAGCAGGACATGCTGATTGAAAAAGCCCTTGTGAAGGGTGAAACGCGTCTCAGATAACAAGGACACTGGTTGGACACTGTATCTATAGACTTTTATATGGATTTTATTGTAATATTTTGTATTTTATTACTATTTTGTCAGAATAAATTCATTTTTATATCAAGTCCGCTCCTGGTCCTCATCTAACCTGCTCCAAGAAGGGAGGTGTCCCCTTTACTGACACCCAAGCTGTCAAACCCAGAGCCAGGTACTTGGGCTCTGAATAAGGTGAACACCTATTTAAAGCAACTATACACTTACCTTTATTTTTAAGAATACTACACCAGAATATACTCTATTGCACTTTTTTTTTTTATCTCCCTACTCTGAAATGAAAAATGAAACAGCAAAAATACTGCATCTGTCTTGCAAGAAGGTATCTTATTTGGGTGTGTACTGCTCTCGTTTCTTTCAAGGTATTAGGGTTAGGATCAGTTTTGGGACTCAGTCTTTTGTAGAGATTTCTTAAAGGTAAAAGTTTGACATTTCATTTTCTTTTTATGGGTAGCTATCCTAATAAGGTGGCTCGAAATAACCACCTTATTGCTGACCACACCCATCGACATCACTAGCAGCAGTGCATCAGTTCCATTGGGGGAAGCGGGTGACCTCCATACATTGTTTAAGATACAGTGCTATATCAGCATGGTGTAACCAGTAAATATTTTACATCTCTGTAATTATATCTCTGAGCCAGTAAGAAAGGAGACCAATTGTGTGTTTCCCAAAAATTAATTTAAAAGCACCATGCGGGGCAAAAAAAAAAAAGAATAGTCTATAGCATCAGGATGGTGGGCCCTCCAGATGTTGATGAGACCACACGATTCATTGTAATTCCAGAGAAATTTGTCTACCCTTCTCTCCCATGGGACGGCAAAATACATTGATGGGAGCTTCCATCAGCTGGCAGACATGGGACCACATTAAAGTTCCCCGCTACCAACAGACACTTCCAAAGTCTTAGTGTTATTGCCAATACTGTCCCATAATCCTGCATTGGGTAAATTCAGGGCACATAGATTAAGCAAGTGACAGGTAGAAGAAACCATAGATCCAGTGACTAAAACATATCTCCCCTCATCATTTATGAGAACACTGGAAACGTGAAACAAACATTTC
Source organism: Pelobates cultripes (assembly GCA_933207985.1). NCBI lineage: Eukaryota > Metazoa > Chordata > Amphibia > Anura > Pelobatidae > Pelobates > Pelobates cultripes. The sequence goes on from OW240917.1 coordinate 42,181,769, forward strand.
CCGTGAAGCCATTATATTTGCAAAATGAATTAGTGGCATATACTAGTGTCATAATTGCAACCACTGAGAGGTAGGAGAGTTTCCTGCAAGAATCCAATGGCCTCAATTTTATATTTTATGGATAAGCTTTTTAAATGATTTAATATTTATGGATAAACTATTTAAAATAATTAAAAACAATTCTTTTTGAGAATTTTTTTTTGTTAATCTCTGTTTTATTGAGGATAATGATAATTACAATGCACAAAGCAAGGATTCAGAACAAGTGTATACATGTGTATATAAAAAGGAATCTCACAATTTAAGCAAGCTTTATGGAATAAACTCCTAGTAGAAGCTGCCTCTTTATTTAAGTTACATAGATTAAGTAATGTAAGATACAAAAATAGCATATAGTGCGTCTCGCTCCAGAGAGAAATATCATGACCAATGCAAGTAGTTATGCCGGAGTAGAGAATGCCAACTGCGTTGGCGACATATATATAGGATGAAGGTAAGTATACCAGAACAGAGTCGCCAGAGACTATCACCCACAGTGCTAAAATTGGGCTAATGGCTCAATGCGGGGGAGTATTGGATGGGGGTGGGGGGATAATATGGGGAGGTAAACCCTGTTTTCCAGCAGGTACAGCTGGCCTGTACAAAAGGGTGAGCATCTTAGGGTACTCAATGTGGTATGAAAAGTGAAATAAACAAGTGAAAAACAAAAATAATTAACAATGTGAGGCAGTGTAGGTTGCCATCAGGTTGAGATCACTGATTGTATCACTGCAGTTGTGGGACTCCCCCCGCGCAGCCAAAACAAGTGGTACCAGGAACTCTGCGGTATCGATGTCGGCTCTACAGCATCGGTCAGCAGCCCAAGTGTTTGAAGGACGTTAGTAGTTTCTGAGATCATGAACTTTTAAAGTCCTAGAGTCTCTAGAGATGATTAAGCATCGTGGGGTACCCCACTTGTGGTACTTTGTGGGTAGCAAGTTCCTTAGTTAGGGGCCGCAAGGATCTCCGTCAATCTAACGTGTCCTTAGACAAATCTGGGTAGAACGTTAAGGCGTAGTCTTCAAACCTATATAGTGACTTGTTGCTAACCGCAGTCATAAAGGTTAGGCGATCTTGCCTATTTTAGAAGTGGATAATGACATCCCTGCTGCTACCCACAGTGGTTTTTGGTGATGCTGGTATTTTGTAGCAGCCATCCAGCCGCATAACTTTAGCCTGTTTGGAAGAAAAGAGACTCACCAGCAGTCTCCTGAAGAAGTGTGGAATTTCAGCAGCCTCCATGTCATCTGCAAGGCTGTGCATGTTTACAGTTTTCCACCGTCTCTTATCCTCCATAACTGTCATGCGGTCTGTGGCCAGAGCACGTTCGCGTTGTAACGCCTGCAGTTTATTTTCTAGACTGGTAAGCCTGGCTTCTGCTCCTCCAATCTCCTCTTGGAATTGGCCTATATTGCCAGGATGTTTAATCAGAGCTCGCCTAGGAGGTCTCTCATCATGCCCTCCATTACCGGTGAGCCTCCAGTAGGTGCAGAAGGCGGGGCAGTATGCTCCCTCGCTGTCTGCTTTTTTGCTATCAACGAAGGCCTTGCTGGTTAATTGTGAGAGCTGTCAAAGGGAGGTGCCATTACAGGCCTCTGCGGGATACGTGTCCTCCTGAGCAACTCCATGATGTTGGCGGTCGCCAGAGGTTTTTCAGGGTTTGTAGTTCTTATTTTTGTTTACCCTTGTTTTTAGGCATTGGGGTAAGTTAAAGCTGAAACAATCAGCAATTTATTACTGCTTTGCTGGGAGCTCATCTGATGCACGTCTGCTTGGTATGGCTGCTGGTTCTGCCCCTATTTAATATATTTTTTAAAATATGTTTTAATATGTTCATTATTTTTATATATTGATATATTTATTTTATACGATACATTTTTGATATTTAGAAAAAAATATTTTAAAAGTTTATCTGAAAATATTAAATTATTTGAAAAGCTTATCCAAGAATTATAAATCAAGGTGATAATTTTAACAGTCACATGGGAAGGCAGGAAAGTGAATGATTTTAGCCCTTGAAATAGCTACACACTTGTAAATAATAATAAAAAAGAAACTATAAGCCTCCAAGTTATCCATCGCAACAGGGGATAGAGTGGAAAGAATAAGGTAAAATGGAAGTTAAAACAAAGAAGAAAAATAACCAAAATAAGTAATTTTCCAGTCGCTGCGGAGTCAGCCACTTTTCCACCTGTGCGTTCAGGGCGGACAGGAGTGCTTGTCCGGTGTGACTCTCTGCTTTCAAGCAAGTCAAACCCAAGACGGCGTGACACTGCCGTATCCGGGATGTGGAATAGTACCTGGGGAGCTGGGGGTTGCCGTTGATGTGGAGCAAGACGCAGCAGCAGAAGAGGACTCAGCCGAGGAGGTTATGGAAGAGGATGGAGTAGGAGGAGTAGAGGAGGTGGCAGCAGGACTGCCTGCAAGTCGTGGCGGTGTCACCAACTCCTCTGCAGAGCCACACATTCCATGCTTGGCAGCAGTCAACAGGTTTACCCAATGCGCAGTGTAGGTGATATACCTGCCCTGACCATGCTTTGCAGACCAGGTATCAGTGGTCAGATGGACCCTTGCCCCAACACTGTGTGCCAGACATGCTATTACTTCCTTTTGCACAATCGAGTACAGGTTGGGGATTGCCTTTTGTGAAAAGAAATTTCAGCCGGGTACCTTCCACTGCGGTGTCCCAATAGCTACAAATTTTTGGAACTCCTCAGACTCCACCAGCTTGTATGGTAAAAGCTGGCGGGCTAATAGTTCGGACAAGCCAGCTGTCAGACACTGGGCAAGGGGGTGACTTTCTGACATTGGCTTCTTACGCTCAAACATGTCCTTGACAGACACATGACTGTGGGCAGATGAGCAGGAACTGCTCAAGGCGGGAGACGGAGTGGCGGATGGTTGAGAGGGGGCAAGGAGGACAGCAGTGGTTGACGTGGCTGAAGATGCTAGACCAGGAGGAGGATGGCGGCTTAGAGTAGGCGTGCTGCTTGCACTCATGTGTTGATCCCATAGGCGTTTGTGATGTGAGATCATGTGCCTACGCAAAGCAGTTGTACCTAGGTGGGTGTTGGACTTCCCACGACTCGGTTTCTTTTGGCTCGGTTGCAAATGGCATCGCTGTTGTCAGAGGCAGACACACAAAAAAAATTCCACACTGCTGAGCTCTGCAATGACGGCATTCTGATGGTGGACACAGCATGCGTTGATTGGCGTGCTGTCGGGCTGACCCCGGGTGTCGATGCATGCTGTCTGACTGTGCCACTAGCTCCTTGCGACGACCTTCCCCTGCTTCCAACTCGTCTCCTCCTCCTCCCTGTCTCCCCATCTGAACTTTCACCCTGTTCTTCTTCTTGACGAGCGGGCACCCACGTGACATCCATGGACGCATCGTCATCATCAACTGCTTCACTTGTATCTGACAACTCAGCAAAGGAAGCAGCAGCGGGTACAACATCATCATCATCACACCGTACGTTTGCAGACCAGGTCCATGTGTGTAATGCTGCCTGCCTGAGACATATCCCTGTTATCTACATCCTCTGGCAATGGTTGGCGCGATCACCATTTCTTCAAACGGATGTGTGAATAACCCTCTGGACATACCTCGCGAAGCGCTGTGGTGCTAGTTTCGGTGGTGGCTGCAGGCGGGTGAGTGGTATCTGAGAGGTGCCTGAAGCTGCTGGAGGAGGATGGTGCGCCAAGTTTCCCTGAGCGGAGGCTGCAGAAGATTGCGTCCTGTGTTAGCCAGTCAACTATGTCCCCGAACTGAGTTCAGGGTACATGGCCTCTGAAAACTGGCACATTCTAGGGCCAAAGGGAATCACAGCACCACGACCACGATGACTCTTGCAGGGGTGGTGGCCTGCCCTGCCTGTCATTTTGGGGATTGCGTACTCATGCGCAAGTGTTACCAGACACCAGATATGAGTGGCAAAGTACACGAGCAGAGGTCTGCAGAGCACACGCTGAAGGAGGCCTGACACCCGCTTTAAGGACACTGACTGCTATTCAATCTATAACAGTGAAAAAAGTTTTTTGTTTTTAAATGCAAGCTATTGTGGCACTGGGCACCGTATCCACTGTGAGCTTAACACACCCGCTTTAAGGACACTGACTGCTATTCAATCTATAACAGTGAAAAAAGTTTTTTGTTTTTAAATGCAAGCTATTGTGACACCAGATATGAGTGGTGGCACTGACTGGGCAAATGGGCACAGTATCCACTGTGAGCCTGACACACCAAGCGAAGGACATTGACTGCTATTCAATCTATAATGCGAAAAAGTTTTTGTTTTAAATGCAAAGCTATTGTGGTCAAGCACCGATCCACTGTGAGCTTAACACACCCGCTTTAAGGACACTGACTGCTATTCAATCTATAACAGTGAAAAGTTTTTGTTTTTAAATGCGTTATTGTGACACCAGATATTAGTGGTGGCACTGACTGGGCAATGGGCACAGTATCCACTGTGAACCTGACACAAAAGCTGGCAGCAGTGGCAGACAACTAACTGCAATTACATTACACAAAAAAAAAAAAAAAAAGCATACCCTAACCCTAACCTAGCTATGCATTTCCCTATCTAATCAACAGCAGCTACACTTTCTCCTCCCTCTCACCAAGCATGCAGCTTGAGAATGAATGTAAATGGATGCCCAGTAGGTGGGAGGGTCTGCTAGGGAGGGTGTGCTGCTAATTGGCTGGATTGTGTCTGCTGACTGTGAGGTACAGGGTCAAAGTTTACTCAATGATGACGAATAGGGGGCGGATCGAACCGCGCATGTGTTCGCCGTCCGCGGCGGACGCGAACACGCTATGTTCGCCAGGAACTGTTCGCCAGCGAACCGTTCGGTGCATCACTATTTAAGATTAGAATGATCAGAAATTCCTCTCTGAAAGCACAGGGCATTTAAACCTTGTACTGTGTGGGCTACACCAGCAGAAGACGTGTCCAAGGATCAATTTATTAATTTAGAATTTGGAAGTGCAGTATTTTATCAACGTTTGGCTGACGTGCAAAGATTTCACATTGTAGCTGTTTGAGGGTGATGGGCCTCTGAATCTTGTAATTTTTTTAGTGCAAATTTGCATAGAAAATATTGTGTCCTGACATACAACCCTATGAACTGCTGTTTTATCCTCATGGTTATTGTGCCTGTAGGGGTTATTTACTTTAGTGAGAATTCAAATTGTAATTAAAGTTCAAATTCACTGGAACTGGAAGTAAAGCGGACGTAGAAAATTGTTCGAGTTTACAAAAAACAAAACAAAAAAAAAAACACACACACACTAGTGCGCAAGGCACTTCCCAACTGTGTATATAGCAATTACTGATGCCTAATTTGTATGTATTACAAACATGATTCTGTTGATTAACAGGAGATAGAGTTATAGAAATTCACTAAATTAGCAAATACTCTCAAACTTGAAATTGAGCATTTAAAAGTCATATAGCGCTCTCTAGTGGCGGTTTTTGATAGCAAAGAGTTGTAGAGTTGAAAGAATGTTTTTAGGATTATGATAATAACAATGCATTCAAATATCAAATGAATGTAACCTGGAAGGATACATTTATCATTATGTTATTCCAAACTCTGTTCTGGGTTTATCTTTTGATTTATGTGGCTGTAGTAGACCAAATTTCCTGCACATTGATGGTATTAGTTTATGTGACCCCAAAAGGGCAGTTTGAAAACAAAGAAGTTAGCCCTGCAATCAAACTCAGCAAACGTTTCTTCAGTATTTGTCAACCCAAATGTGTAAAGAAAACAAAATCTAAATACTTTCCTGCACACTACTACAATATACATTTAAATAGCAAAGGTTCTAGTACCACTGCATTGGTCATTAAAGTGTAAGCTCACATGCCAAGGCCAGCCTCGGGGGGCCCTGAAGAAGGAAAATAAAAAAGGAAACAGAGAAATCGTCTGATTATCACCGAAAGAGGAGACCTTCGTTTGTTCATTACGAAAAATCGAACCAGATATGAAATATTTAGTCTTGCAGCATCAGCCTCAAGGATCTCATTAATCAATAGTAAAAGGTAATTTCAATTTACTTTATTGGTTTCTCATTAAACTTTATAAAGTTAAAAACCATTATAAACATGCATAAAGTAGAAATAAAAAGATAAATGTACATACATTTTTTTTTTTTTTAAAACACACTCCTTTCTAAAAAAATACTCTGCTCTTGCGCGAAAACTGGTGGGCGGTAAGGAATTTTTTCATCATTAGCATTAGCGGGCGGTAGGTAGAAAAAGGTACTTACCACTGATCTAAACAGACCCTTTACACACACACACACACTACACCCAGGGCCCCCAGGAGATATAACCAACCATTATACGGAACCAAAAAGTACCGTGAACTCTAGTCTTAAAGATGCCAATTTTAAATTGTTTGCCAGATGGTATCAAACAACTCAGATATTTCCGGTAGCTATGGTCAATATGTAGAAATATCCCTTGGACCTTCCATGGAGGGCGGGTCTGACGGGACTGGGACCCTACAATTTTTTTCCCCATTGATCTTGAGAGCCGAGTTTCGCACCCTTTCTTCGGATTGGGCGATGAAACTCCTTTCCTTCCCCGAACGCAGACTGGCGCAACTTGTTTTGCGCCCTTTCAGCTGATTGGTTGTTGCTTTGTTTAGGCGCAAAGTTTGAATTAGTCGGACTAAACCAAGCAATGCCATGGAACTAATTTCGGGGATGTACAGAGCCTCGAAGCCCCAGATGTTCGACGCTGATAACTCCGGCTCTGTGCATCCGATTGCTCCACTTTGTGCAGGGTCCCAAATAGGACCTGGGCTATCTAGCGATGTAGGTTTCAACCCTGTAATCCCTTCCCGGGGTGCCAAGCCCCAAACTGTACCCCCCAAATGTAATGTGTTTTCATGTGTATCCCTGTGTACTGTTGGTATCTCCCAGGGCGGGAGATGGCTATCTGTAACCCAATCCACTCCTGCCTGGGACTATTGTGTTTAATGGAGACCCCCTGCAGCAAGGGGGGGATGTGGGGGGGGGTTTGTGCATAAAAGAAGCCTGTTTCAATAAAGTGTTTCTTTCAGTGTTTTAACCTCCAAAACTGTGTGTCGTCCTGTTATTGGAGGGAAGGAAGATTTAACCCCTGTGTCTGGTGTTCCAGCTTGCAGGGGATGCAACAGGGTATGTCCTTGTATGGACAAAGAGCTTCCAGGGCTGAGTGCCGTCTCAGCCTGGGAGCGCAACAAGCTAAGTCCCCTAACCATGTAAGGGTTCCTGATTGGCTGAAGGAGGGGAACTAGCAGGAGCAACCGGTTGGGTTACCGAAGCATCCCATTACCCTGCCTAATACATGCATCCATACACACATAATGTAGATACCTAATCCTTACACACATACTGCTTAATACCTACATCCATATACACGTACTGCTTAATACCAACACACATACTGCCTAATACCTACATCCATACACACATACTGCTTAATGCGTACATCCATATACTCGTTCTGCTCAATGCGTACATTCAAACACACATACTGCCTAATAGCTACATCCATATACACATACTGCCTAATAGCTACATCCATACACACATACTGCCTCATAGCTACATCCATACACACATACCACACAAAGATGGAGTAGGGCTGGGCCAATACAAATAAAATAGTCTTGGAAAGGGTAGGAGGTCTCGCTAGAGTAGCAGTAGATAATAAGCGAAACTTGATAAGACGTATTCTCTTCAATGGGAGTGGATACGTTTTAGGGTCTTAGTTCGTATATATGAAACAGAGAAGAGGCAGAAAGCAACCAATAGTGCAGTACGTCTAGAGTTCTAAAGTGCAGTAAGTAACAAGAGGTAGAGAACTCACATTTAAAAGAGCTATGGCCAGCTCTGGTGTGAAGAGCATACAGCGGTATAATCCCCGCTTATGGGATGTGGAAGGATGTATCCTTCAGCACCATCTGGTAATCCAAAGCTCCAAACGGAAGATAAAAGGCAACAATAGTGCTCATAATTGTGATAAAATAGAGTATAAAAGAGTGATAAGAGTAATACTCACAAGTGTAGAGCAGAAACACTGCTCTATTAATATAGCGTTGGTGGTATGATCCCCACCTCAGATTTATTTGGAGTAACAGCGTAGGGCAGACTTACTGCTCGATGGTATAATCCCCACCTCAGATTTCTTTTGATTAGTAGTAAAAAGCCAAGTAGCAAAAGGAAATATATTATCAAATATATTTTAAAATGGTAAATAAAATGTAAAGGAAATTGACACAAACCAGGTCTATTTGTCTAAAATAATTCCTTTATACAGTAGTAAAAGTACATATAAAACATCCAAATACGCGTTTCGCTGGCTATTTAGTATGCCGGATAGACGTCATATTCCGGCTCCCGGCATCACAGAGGGCGCGCAAGGGAGGAGGGAGAAGCTGCAAGAACAGCCTCCTGAAGCCTTCCACTCTTGCCTGCCTTCTCCCCCGGCATTGGTTGGCAGAGCAGGCACCTGCCACCCGGGTAAGCAGGTGCCTGGTCTGCCATACCGAAGAAGCACAGCTTCGGGTGCGCCGTAAGGTGGGAAGATGGCCAGCTCCTCGTCACCCTGTGACAGGGCTCCTCTCAGCGCCCCTCCTTCGGCCGCCTGGACAGGGGCAGCCCACTATGAAACATCCCGATGGGCGCCCTAGGCGAATGCCTAATTCGCCTAACTGTTGCGCCGGCCCTGCTAATATCACAGGTTATGTCAGATAGTTAGCCTAAAAATTAAAAAAAACAGGGTTATTCTCTGGTCTAAAGGATACATTATTGCATCAAGGAAGTTAAAATGCCAAGCCAAATAAACCAAGATGAAACCATGAATTTGAGAATTTTTCCAATTTGGCTATTTTGGTCTAACTTGTGATGTTCCACAGTTTTATGAAAAAAATGCAATAATGGAAATAGGACAGTTGGCCAATTTTATAAAATGATGACTGCTTATTTTACATTTTCAAGAGCTGCCTGCCATATTCAGACACACTGTGTAATCACCTGACATATCTCACTGTGATGTCAGCCAGTGACATCATCATTGTTACCTCTACAAACACCATGCATGTTACCATCTGCACAGAGCTCAGATAGGCTTGTAATAGTGACCTGTGCTTGTCACTGTACCTAACTGAAGTGAACATTTATTGATTTATTGACTGATTATGGACGGTGGGCAAAGAAGGAGAAGCCAAAGAGTCCGTAATAGACAGGAAGAAGCAGCTTCCCGATCAAGTAAGTGATAGCTACACATTTGCACTATTCTTACACAAACCGTGTATCCCTTGGACATTCTTCTTCAGCATGCTGACAACAAACATTATTTGAGCACAGTTTTAATATTGGCAACCACCTGTTCTTGCTGGCTAATATTGCTGGTGCAGGTGGACTTATACCTCTGTAAATGTTATCAAGTATCTCAATATGAGCCGCATTTCACACTGAAACACTGCACATACAGACTCCTTGCACCATGAACACCTCAAAACACTTGGTGGTTTGGCAGTAACTGTTTAATTATACTTTTTACATTGGTTTGGCAGTAACTGTTTAATTATACTTTTTACATTAGGGTCTCGGGGAAGGCATGCTAATCACAGAACAAACAGATCTCGAACGCCATTGGCAAGGCAAGAAACAAGGAGGGGTGGGAGAAGCCGGAGTCCTCATGTCCCGGAAAGACACCCCACCAGAAATACCAGACAAAGTCAGGGAATAGGAAGGGAACGCAGAGGAAGGCAAGAAAATTCCCCAAGACGGGGAACTGAAAGAGTAACAGACAGAGCAAGAACATTGCATTTAAGGACTCGCAGGCGCAGAGACAGATCTGAAAGTGAAGGAGGAGAAGATAGGCAAAGACCAGGGAGAAGCAGATCTCCCTTAAATCGTAATGATGTGCCACCTCCTCCTATCGGATATATTGCTGGTGTACAGGAAAATGTAGTAAACCAGCCGGCTGAGAATAATGAAGGAAATCGCCAGCCAGTGCCTGTTCAAGAACCTTCTCAACCTGCTAATGCTCAAGATGTGGATAACAATGAGCCTCCTCTTGCACAAAATGAGGACCCTCCCCAACGTATTCCACAAAATGAGGACCCTCCCCAACGTATTCTACAGGAAGCCCAGGGAGATGATGACCAAGATGAATGCAGCATTTGCTTGAGTGCGTTTGACCCTGGAGAGGAAATCATGCTGCTGCACTGTGGTCACAAATTCCATATTGAGTGCATACAGATGTGGCTGCAGGGACATTGCACCTGTCCCATGTGCAGGGCAGTAGTTATAATGTAAATGAACAAAGTTCCGCAAAATGGCTGCTGGATCTGACTTCAACCTGCAAAAAAGGTATGGACCTTCTAGAATTATACCTATACACTATTTACCCTAGAGAAGAAATAGAGAGAGTTATTGAAATAAATAAATACGTCATGATTTTATATAGGTTACTATATTACAGGTTAAAAGGTATAGTGTTTGTCCACTTAGTCTAGTTTATTCAAATAATCCTTCCAATTAAATATCAGATTCTGTTCCATTCTCAGTTCATACCGATATGGCTGGAGGAGATTTTCACCTATTTCAACTGCAGAGTGGAAATAATTCTGGATTTCAAGCTGCAATAAAGGTATGTACCTCTAGAATTAGACTATACCCTAAAGGAGAGACAGGGGTGTGGATGGGAGAGAGATATAATTTCATAATTAATAACTAGAGTCTCGGACTAGGATATGTTATTCCCAAAACTGATAAGCAAATAAATTCCCCCATACACAAAGTAATTATAAAATCTTACTTGTATATAATAATAGTATTCAGGTTAAATTAGAAAGCTATAATGTCTGTCCACTCAGTTTGGTTTATTCAAATAAACATTTAATTAAATATTGCATTCCATTTCATTCTCGTGGCTGCAGGAGAATTCCATCTATCCCAACTGCAGAGCTGAAATAATTCTGGATTTCAAGCTCCAATAAAGGTATGTACCTCTAGAATTAGACTATACCCTAAAGGAGAGACAGGGGCGTGGGTGGGAGAGAGATATAATTTCAGAATTAAAGGACCACTGTAGTGTCAGTCTCAGGGCCCCCCTCCCGCTGGGCTGAAGGGGTTAAAATCCATTCAGCCACTTACCTTTATCCAGTGCCGGGCTTCCTCAGCGCTGGTGACCTCTCTTCCCCCTACGACCAGTGGTGTATTTAGGATTTGGGCTGCCCTAGGCAGGACGGTGCTTGGGCACCCCCCCCCCCAATTTAAATTTCCCCACCCCTTCCTGTCAAGGCCGCACTTTGACAGACGACTCACTCACTGACAGACGCACACTCACTGACAGACACACACTCTCATACCACACAATGGTTTGTATTGGCCCCGAATATATTTGTATAATGTTATCATATCCCCTCTCAGGCGACGTTTTTCTAATCTAAATAGGTTTAAATTTGTTAACCTGTCTTCATAGCTGATATGTTCCATTCCTTTTATTAATTTTGTAGCCCGCCTCTGCACTTTTTCTAGTGCCATAATATCCTTCTTTAGAACAGGTGCCCAAAATTGCACAGCATATTCAATATGGGGTCTTACCAGTGATTTATAAAGAGGCAAAATGATATTCTTGTCCCGAGAATGAATGCCCTTTTTCATGCATGACAATACCTTACTGGCCTTGGCCACTGCTGATTGACATTGCACATTGTTGCATAGTTTGTTGTCTATAACAATTCCCAAGTCCTTTTTTTAGTGTGTTGTTATCCCTAATTCGCTTCCATTAAGGGTATACGTTGCTTGTGTATTCTTTACGCCGAAGTATATATGCCATTTGAGTGCCCAGTCCCCCAGTCTATCTAAATCCCTCTGCAGCAAAGTAATATCTTGCCCACATTGTATTATTTTACAAAGTTGTGTCATCTGCAAACACTGAAACATGACTTTCAAACTGACATACAATGACATACACACACACTATTACTTGGACACTGTCTTTCTGAATGCTTTCCTATGGACGTTCAGCGTGCTCAACACGATTTTCACATTAAGCGTCGTAGAAGTGCCTCTTGCGGCTGTCAGGAAGATAGCCACTAGAGGCCGGATTACCCTGCAATGTAAACATAGCAGTTTCTCTGAAACTGCTATGTTTACAGCTGCAGGGTTAAAACCTGGGGAACCTGGCACCCAGACCACTTCATTGAGCTGAAGTGGTTTGGGTGACTATAGTGGTCCTTTAATAACTAAAGTCTCAGACTAGATTTTTATATAATTATAGGAATCAGATTAAGTTAGAAAGCTATAAAGTCTGACATTCAGTTTAGTTTATTCAAATAATCATTTAATTAAATATTGCATTCCATTTCATTCTCATGGCTGCAGGAGAGTTCCATAAATCCCAACCGCAGAGCTGAGATAATTCTGGATTTCAAGCTGCAATAAAGGTATGTACCTCTAGAATTAGACTATACCCTAAAGGAGAGACAGGGGCGTGGGTGGGAGAGAGATATCATTTCATAATTAATAACTAGAGTCTCGGACTAGGACGCGTTATTCTCAAAACTGATAAGCGCATAAATCCCCCCATACACAAAGCAATCATAAAATCTTACTTGTGTATAATAATATTATTCAGGTTAAATTAGAAAGCTATAATGTCTGTCAGGTCAGTTTGGTTTATTCAAATAATCCTTCTAATTAAATATCAGATTGTGTTTCATTCTCAGTTCCTACCGATATTGCTGCAGGAGATTTTCACCTATTTCAACTGCAGAGCTGAAATAATTCTGGAATTTAAGCTGCAATAAAGGTATGTACCTCTAGAATTAGACTATACCCGAAATGAGAATCGGGGGCGTGGGTGGGAGAGAGATATTATTTTATAACTGGTAACTAGAGTCTCAGTCTAGGATGCGTTATTCCCACAACCGATAAACACATAAATTCCCCCATACATAAAGCAATCAGAAAATGTAACTTTTATATAATTATAGGATTCAGATTAAATTAGAAAGCTATAATGTCTGTCCCCTCAGTTTAGTATATTCAAATAATAATTTAATTAAATATTTCATTCCATTTCATTCTCATGGCTGCAGGAGAGTTCCATAAATCCCAACCGCAGAGCTGAAATAATTATGGATTTCAAGCTGCAATAAAGGTATGTACCTCTAGAATTAGACTATACCCTAAAGGAGAGACAGGGGCGTGGGTGGGAGAGAGATATCATTTCATAATTAATAACTAGAGTCTCGGACTAGGACGCGTTATTCTCAAAACTGATAAGCAAATAAATTCCCCCATACACAAAGCAATCATAAAATCTTACTTGTGTATAATAATATTATTCAGGTTAAATTAGAAAGCTATAATGTCTGTCAGGTCAGTTTGGTTTATTCAAATAATCCTTCTAATTAAATATCAGATTGTGTTCCATTCTCAGTTCATACCGATATGGCTGGAGGAGATTTTCACCTATTTCAACTGCAGAGCTGAAATAATTCTGGAATTTAAGCTGCAATAAAGGTATGTACCTCTAGAATTAGACTATACCCGAAATGAGAATCGGGGGCGTGGGTGGGAGAGAGATATTATTTTATAACTGGTAACTAGAGTCTCAGTCTAGGATGCGTTATTCCCACAACCGATAAACACATAAATTCCCCCATACATAAAGCAATCAGAAAATGTAACTTTTATATAATTATAGGATTCAGATTAAATTAGAAAGCTATAATGTCTGTCCCCTCAGTTTAGTTTATTCAAATAATAATTTAATTAAATATTTCATTCCATTTCATTCTCATGGCTGCAGGAGAGTTCCATAAATCCCAACCGCAGAGCTGAAATAATTATGGATTTCAAGCTGCAATAAAGGTATGTACCTCTAGAATTAGACTATACCCTAAAGGAGAGACAGGGGCGTGGGTGGGAGAGAGATATAATTTCATAATTAATAACTAGAGTCTCGGACTAGGACGCGTTATTCTCAAAACTGATAAGCACATAAATCCCCCCATACACAAAGAAATCATAAAACCTTATTTGTGTATAATAATATTATTCAGGTTAAATTAGAAAGCTATAATGTCTGTCAGGTCAGTTTGGTTTATTCAAATAATCCTTCTAATTAAATATCAGATTGTGTTTCATTCTCAGTTCCTACCGATATTGCTGCAGGAGATTTTCACCTATTTCAACTGCAGAGCTGAAATAATTCTGGAATTTAAGCTGCAATAAAGGTATGTACCTCTAGAATTAGACTATACCCGAAATGAGAATCGGGGGCGTGGGTGGGAGAGAGATATTATTTTATAACTGGTAACTAGAGTCTCCGACTTGGATGAGTTATTCCCACAACCGATAAACACATAAATTCCCCCATACACAAAGCAATCAGAAAATGTCACTTGGATATAATAATTCAGGTTGAATTAGAAAGCTATAATGTCTGTCCCCTCAGTTTAGTTTATTCAAATAATCATTTAATTAAATATTCCATTACATTTCATTCTCGTGGCTGCAGGAGAGTTCCATCTATCCCAACCGCAGAGCTGAAATAATTATGGATCTCAAGCTGCAATAAAGGTATGTACCTCTAGAATTAGACTATACCCTAAAGGATAGACGGGGCGTGGGTGGGAGAGAGATATAATTTCATAATTAATAACTAGAGTCTCGGACTAGGACACGTTATTCCCTAAACAGATAAGCGCATAAATCCCCCCATACATAAAACAATCATAAAACCTTATTCGTGTATAATAATATTATTCAGGTTAAATTAGAAAGCTATAATGTCTGTCCGCTCAGTTTGGTTTATTCAAATAATCCTTCCAATTAAATATCAGATTGTGTTCCATTCTCAGTTCCTACCGATATGGCTGCAGGAGAGTTCCATCTATCCCAACTACAGAGCTGAAATAATTCCGGATTTCAAGCTGCAATAAAGGTATGTACCTCTAGAATTATACTATAGCCTAAAGGAGAGACGGGGTGGTGGTGTGGGTAGGGAGAGAGATATTATTTTATAACTGGTAACTAGAGTCTCAGACTTGGACGAGTTATTCCCACAACCGATAAACACATAAATTCCCCCATACACAAAGCAATCAGAAAATGTCACTTGGATATAATAATTCAGGTTGAATTAGAAAGCTATAATGTCTGTCCCCTCAGTTTAGTTTATTCAAATAATAATTTAATTAAAGATTTCATTCCATTTCATGCTCATGGCTGCAGGAGAGTTCCATCTATCCCAACCGCAGAGCTGAGATAATTCTGGATTTCAAGCTGCAATAAAGGTATGTACCTCTAGAATTAACCTATACCCTAAAGGAGACACGGGGGGTGGGAGAGATATAATTTCATAATTAATAACTAGAGTCTCTGAGCAAAAAATATGAATTTTATTCCCTGTTTATTCCCTAAACAGATAAGCACATAAATCCCCCCATACACAAAGCAATCATAAAATCTTACTTGTGTATAATAATGTTATAACTGTCAGGTCAGTTTGGTTTATTCAAATAATCCTTCTAATTAAACATTAAATTCTGTTCCATTCTCAGTTCATACCGATATGGCTGGAGGAGATTTTCACCTATCCCAACTGCAGAGCTGAAATAATTCTGGATTTCAAGCTGCAATAAAGGTATGTACCTCTAGAATTAGACTATACCCTAAAGGAGAATCGGGGGCGTGGGTGGGAGAGAGATATAATTTCATAATTAAAAACTAGAGTCTCGGACTAGGACGCGTTATTCTCAAAACTGATAAGCACATAAATTCCCCCATACACAAAGCAATCAGAAAATGTCACTTGTATATAATAATTCAGGTTGAATTAGAAAGCTATAATGTCTGTCCCCTCAGTTTAGTTTATTCAAATAATCATTTAATTAAATATTTCATTCCATTTCATTCTCGTGGCTGCAGGAGAGTTCCATAAATCCCAACCGCAGAGCTGAAATAATTATGGATCTCAAGCTGCAATAAAGGTATGTACCTCTAGAATTAGACGGGGGGTGTGAGAGATATAATTTCATAATTAATAACTAGAGTCTCGGACTAGGACGCGTTATTCTCAAAACTGATAAGAGCATAAATTCCCCCATACACAAAGCAATCAGAAAATGTTACTTTTATATAAAAATATGATTCAGATTAAATTAGAAAGCTATAACGTCTGTGCACTCAGTTTAGTTTATTCAAATAATCATTTAATTAAATATTTCATTCCATTTCATTCTCATGGCTGCAGGAGAATTCCATCTATCACAACCGCAGAGCTGAAATAATTTTGGGTTTCAAGCTGCAATAATTATACCTCTAGAATTATACTATACCCTAAAGGAGAGACAGGGGCGTGGGTGGGAGAGAGATATAATTTCAGAATTAAAGGACCACTGTAGTGTCAGGAAAACAAACTCGTTTTCCTGACACTATATAATCCTTAGGTCCCCCCCACCCTCAGGGCCCCCTCCCGCTGGGCTGAAGGGGTTAAAACCCCTTCAGCCAGTTACCTTAATCCAGCGTCGAACTCCCTCGGCATTGGTGACCTCTCCTCCCCCTTCGACATCAGCTCCCGAGTGGAGCCGAATGAGCATGAGCGGTCTGAGCCGCACACGCATTCAAACCGCCCATAGGAAAGCATTTCTCAATGCTTTCCTATGGACGTTCAGCGTGCTCAATGTGATTTTCACATTAAGCGTCGTAGAAGTGCCTCTTGCGGCTGTCAGGAAGATAGCCACTAGAGGTTGGATTAACCCTGCAATTTAAACATAGCAGTTTCTCTGAAACTGCTATGTTTACAGCTGCAGGGTTAAAACCTGGGGGACCTGGCACCCAAGCCACTTCATTGAGCTGAAGTGGTCTGGGTGACCATAGTGGTTCTTTAATAACTAAAGTCTCAGACTAGAACACATTATTACTAAAACCGAAAAGAACATTAATTTCCCTATCACAAAGCAATCAGAAAATTTAACTTTTATATAATTATAGGATTCAGATTAAATTAAAAAAGCTACAATGTCTGTCCACTTAGTTTAGTTTATTCAAATAATAATTTAATTAAATATTTCATTCCATTTCATTCTCGTGGCTGCAGGAGAGTTCCATCTATCCCAACTCCAGTGCTGAAATAATTATGGATTTCAAGCTGCAATAAAGGTATGTACCTCTAGAATTATACTATACCCTAAAGGAGAGACATGGGCGTGGGTGGGAGAGAGATATAATTTCAGAATTAAAGGACCACTATAGTGTCAGGAAAACAAACTCGTTTTCCTGACACTATATAATCCTCTCCTCCCCCTACGACGTCATCTCCCAAGTGTAGCCGAATGCACGCATTCAAACCTTCCATAGGAAACCATTTCTCAATGCTTTCCTATGGACGCTAAGGGTACTCAATGCGATTTTTTTTTTTAGGAAGATAGATATTGCTATGTTTACAGCTGCAGGGTTAAAACCTGGGGGACCTGGCACCCAGACCACTTCATTGAGCTGAAGTGGCCTCGGTGACTACAGTGGTCCTTTAACTAAAGGCCCAGACTAGAACGCATTATTACTAGCATATGTCACTTAAGAATCTGTCATTGATTAATTAACATTTGCCAAAGTTTAACAAAATTGTCTAATAAGACATTCAGGTGTTAACAAAATAAATTGCTTTCTGAACATTTCTCAATGTGGCAGTAACACCGTTTTTCTTAATTGTGAACTGCAGTGTGTGTAATACAATAATATTAATATTATCTATCGTAATATGTCTGACACACCTGTGCCACCTAAGTCCTCCCTGCAGCCTGTTCTCACAGACATTCCTCCTCCTACAATAAGGGGGATTGACGTCATTGAGAGAGAACTTGTTCTCTGCAGCGGATAGAAAGGATAGTTTAGCCGTTAGTTCTTAAACAGTGTTTTTTGGTTGGAGTACCGTGTTAACATATTGTGTTTTTATTCTCATTTAATTTATTGATTTCTTGTTTCTTTTAGGATCTATCCCATGTGCACAGTTACATCATGCAACAGCGAAAAAACAAGATACATTAGAGGAGAAAATTATGTAGATTAACATTGTATTAATTGTAAAAATTACTCATGTATTTTATCAAAGTATCGTTTTGTATTAAAATAAAAAACATATAACGGATATTATGCTATGTATTATTATTGTACAGTACATAAAAGACCATTCCATGCTCCAATTCGTTACAATTTACTGAAGTGTTTATGGTGCACTGTAATTTCTGTTATTTCTCACGGGATTCAAATAATTTGTCAAAATACAGAACACTCCCTGCGCTATAAAGCTCAGCCTATCTGCAGCTCGCAACAGAATGCGGAACTTTCACTTAATCCGTGTAACTGTTCAAGTTAATAAACCAATGACAAGCTTTGCTCAAACAAATGATCAATGATTTCGTTAATATAGGTTAGTGCGTTTTGGGTTTCAATGCCTGATTGTCTGATTTCATACACACCTGATTTGGTTCAATCCACGTGGGGAATCCATGTGTACATTGATTGGTGGGGTTTACAAGTCTGAATTGCAGGGACTGTATCCAGCTCTACCTTGAAAAAGTCCTGAGAATGAAACCGGTCTGACACATTTGGAGCCTTCAGAATTTTCCACTCACTCCATTTGGAACATCTACATCCAGAACTCACTCTTCTATTACTCCTTGGGATTCGGAACCTTGGCGTATCTAGGATCTGACTGAGAACATCTTGGAGTCCCTCTGTGTCAGGTCTTTTGACCTATTGATGTGCCTTTCTGGCCACTTTTAGTGGCAGATTGTTTGTGAGTGCAGTAATTACCTTATATTTTGTTATTGCATCTTATGGTTTTACACTATGTTTTGTTTTCTATTTATGTTTTTAAAGTGATTAAAAGCTGGAATTACCATTTCCTAACTGGAGTACTACCAGTATCTTTCGGAAGACCTGTAACCAGTGTATGTATATTAATCGATTGGTGATCTTCACATATGTTTACATAGCACACTACACCATTCCTTTTGGGTTTTTTTTTTTAATGGATTTTGATATACCTGAAAAAGCCTTAGTCAAAGTGCATTCATTTTTTTAGATTGGTAAAATTGACAACAGAACCATTTACTCAAAGATGAAGATCGGTTTAAACCCCTGCCTCCACAATCTTTTCAAATCTCTGGGTCGCATACCTGGTGGGAATAACCTATTGAGTCACAGGGGAGAGGGGCTAGGGGCCAAGTTAAATAAAGATCTTAACCAATTCCAGATACTTAGAAAAATCAAAATAGCAGGACACAAAATAAGGCACTTTGGGGTTTATTAAGCCATATATAGAAAGAGGGAAGATCAGAACCCATCAAGATCGATTCCAGATCTACCCATCTAGTTCTCTTGTGGGAGGATGCCAAATTACCATCTGTGCCCATTGGCTGCGTTATAATATATTATTAGATTAGGCAAACCGAGACTACCGACAGTTTTTTGGCATACATAGAACATGTTTGAGGATCTGTGCCTCTTATTTTGCCAAATGAATGAATCAACGGCTTTATCTTAAAAATGGAATAGTAATCTGTGGAGAATATTTATTTCAAAACAATGGATTCTACCCTTCAAAGACATGGGCTTAGCATCCCATGTCTCATGTTCCTGTTTGAGGGTTTGTAATAGGGTACATAATTAGCTGAAAAGAGAGAAGCATAATCCCAAATCACCCAAATCCCCAAAAAGCAGAAAGAGGACTTAATTTGCAATCAATATCTAGACCAAATCAGTGTTGATGCTGAAATGCTAAATGGAATAGCACTAGATTTATCATAGTTCGATTTTGAAGCCAGAGAGAGCCAATCCTATCCAACAATTCAAATAAAGGATTCAGAGATAGTGGGGGTTGCTATGGTAATTGGAACCATTGCTATGGTAATTAGAACATACCACTTTCTCTTCCACATTCAGTTACTGACTGAATCTTGGAAGATACTCCACTTCATTTATTCTTGGATTGCTACTATATTAGCATGTTACTATAGAATTGTTAGCATTTATACCTGTAGTTTGCCACTGTAATGTTCTGTGCATGCAGTTTGTATTATTGTCATTTAATGTTTCTGACCAATATTTTGTGTACACAGTTAATATTTTGGGTGATAGAGTTTGGTTGCTAAACTTTCCAATTATATTCAACACATGGCTAGTCTACAGCTAGGAGGAGCATAGCAAAGTGTCCCTCTTTGCTATGCTTCTCCTAGCTGTAAATACCTTCATATAACTGTTCAATCTCCATCTCTGTTCTTCAGGCCTCACTTCACACTCAAACTCAGTGAAGCTCTGCATTTTTTCTCACCACTTCTCAGAATCTAGAGCTGGTCTCGGCGGTAGGGTGCGAGGTGGTGGGGGAATAGATGGAAGTAAAAAAAATCCAAACAAACTAGATAAACCATTTTACACCTATCATTAGTGTTCGAATGGTCTGGTGTATGATTATACACTGCCTGGCCAAAAAAAAAGTTGCCACCTGGATTTAACTAAGCAAATATGTAAGAGCCTCCTATTGGATAATGGACGATTATCTTTCAGCTGGCAAAAAGTTATTTAACCCCAAATGATTCAATGAGTAGCTTCTCATTTCTTAAACAACCATGTCGAAAGACACATCCCGTGGTCATGGAAAAGATGTTAGTCTGTTTGAGAAGGGTCAAATCATTGGCATGCATCAAGAAGAGAAAACATCTAAGGAGATTGCAGAAACTACTAAAATTGGGTTAAGAACTGTTCAATGCATTATTAAAAACTGGAAGGATAGTGGGGAACCATCGTCTTCGAGGAAGAAATGTAGTCGGAAATCCTGATTGATTGTGATTGGCAATCCCTTAAACGTTTGGTGAAATCAAATCGTAGAAAAACAACCGTAGAACTCAGGCCATGTTTATTAGTGAAAGTGCATTTCCACACACACAATGCGAAGGGAACTCAAGGGATTGGGTCTGAATAGCTATGTAGCCTTAAAGGACCGCTCTAGGCGCCCATACCACTTCAGCTTAATGAAGTGGTCTGGGTGCCAGGTCCCTCTAAGATTAACCCTTTTTTTTAATAAACATAGCAGTTTCAGAGAAACTGCTATGTTTATAAATGGGTTAATCCCGCCTCTAAAGCCTCTAGTGGCTCTCTCATTGACAGCCGCTAGAGGCGTTTGCGTGCTTCTCACTGTGAAAATCACAGTGAGAAGACGCCAGCATCTATAGGAAAGCATTATGAATGCTTTCCTATTAGACTGGCTGAATGTGCGCGCAGCTCCTGCCGCGCATGCGCATTCAGCCGAAGAGGAGGAGGCGGAGAGGAGGAGGAGGAGAGCTCCCCGCCCAGCGCTGGAAAAAAAGGTAAGATTTAACCCTTTCCTCGCCATCCAGCCCGGCGGGAGGGGATCCCTGAGGGTGGGGGCACCTTCAGGGCACTATAGTGCCAGGAAAACGAGTATGTTTTCCTGGCACTATAGTGGTCCTTTAAGAAAACCACTAATCAGTGAGGCTAATTGGAAAAAAAGGCTTGAATTTGCTAGGGAGCATAAAGATTGGACTATGGAGCAATGAAAGAAGGTCTTGTGGTCTGATGAGTCCAGATTTACCCTGTTCCAGAGTGATCGGCGCATCAGGGTAAGAAGAGAGGCAGATGAAGTGATGCACCCATTATGCCTAGTGCCTACTGTACAAACCTGTGGGGGCAGTGCTATGATCTGGGGTTGCTGCAGTTGGTCAGGTCTAGGTTCAGCAACATTATGTGCCCAAAGTATGAGGTCAGCTGACTACCTGAATATACTGAATTACCAGGTTATTCCATCAAGGGATTTTTTTATTTCCTGATGGCACGGGCATATTTCAAGATTACAATGCCAGGATTCAACGGGCTCAAATTTTGAAAGAGTGGTTCAGCGAGCATGAGACATAATTTTCACACATGGATTGGCCACCACAGAGTCCAGACCTTAACCCCATTGAGGATCTTTGTGATGCGCTGGAGAAGGCTTTGCGCAGTGGTCTGACTCTCCCATCATCAATACAAGATCTTGGTGAAAAATTAATGCAACACTGGACGGAAATACATCTTGTGACATTGTAGAAGCTTATCGAAACAATGCCGCAGAGAATGCATGCCATAATCAAAGCTAAAGGCAGTCCAACGAAATATTAGAGTGGGTGACCATTTATTTTAGTGGCGACTTTTTTTGGGGGCAGGCAGTGTATAATTTATGATAGAAGTCACTGAAGGCTAAATTGATAAGGCTTGGTGAAGTCACTAAAAAAAATGGGAAGAATCTGTCAGAGTTGGACAGTTACAGACGGTAAAACAACGGTTTTCCAGCTGTTGACTCACTACAGACTCTATGCCCAGGGGTTGATTTGTACTATCCAAGTTGTTTTTAAGATGAGGAGAAACTGCTTCTTAATATAATTGAAGTCTTTGTCACTGCATGTTAGCATAGTCTTTTTTCCTCCTTATGATAAATGATAATACAATATTAACTAAGGACAGGGGGCACATGCCCCTATAATGTATATGTGTATAAAGGGATCTTCAATTAAGTATGCAACATCGGGCATAATAGGAGAGACAGACACGTATAATGGTGCCAGGTCTCTCCCCTAGTAAGTGCCCGTACACAATATGGCGAGTTCGGAACCAGAAGTGACGCAGCGAAGTGCTTAACGTCACTTCCGGTACACTGGTAATGAATTGATGGGACTAGGCTGGATACCACACTCCCCCCTCAAAAGAGACACCTGATTGGATGCCACAAGACACCACCCACCAATGGGAAGCCGGACCGGCATATTTAATCAGACAAGAAACGGAGCAGGACATGCTGATTGAAAAAGCCCTTGTGAAGGGTGAAATGCGTCTCGGATAACAAGGACACCGGTTGGACACTGTATCTATAGACTTTTATATGGATTTTATTTGAATATTTTGTATTTTATTACTATTTTGTCAGAATAAATTCATTTTTATATCAAGTCCGCTCCTGGTCCTCATCTAACCTGCTCCAAGAAGGGAGGTGTCCCCTTTACTGACACCCAAGCTGTCAAACCCAGAGCCAGGTACTTGGGCTCTGAATAAGGTGAACACCTATTTAAAGCAACTATACACTTACCTTTATTTTTAAGAATACTACACCAGAATATACTCTATTGCACTTTTTTTTTTTTTATCTCCCTGCTCTGAGGAAAATCACTAACATCCTTAAAGGGGAACGTGCCACCAGACGGCACGAAAGCGGATGCGATCTGAGCCTATCCTACTCTAGGCACTGTAGCATGTGAGTTGGCAATTTATTTAACCACTTCACTATAAACATCACCTCCACGGATTTACACTATTATTCCCTTTTATGTTTTTTTCCCCTGTTTTATATATGTCGCTACTTATGTGAAAATTGTAAAGACATTACCAGAAGACCCTTATATAGGGTAGGTGTTTAAATTTATAACTATTTGCGCCACTCTTAGCGGTGAATAGCCTTGTGGCCTTTCTTCCTTTTGTTTGGTTTTCATATTTAAGGTGGGCAAGCCCCACAAGAGTGTTGAAGCAGTTCTTTATTCCGTTTATTCTGCACATCTAAGCGCCTCTTACACACAGTTCCATTTGTACTCTTTCTAAATATTAGAGTGGGTGACCATTTATTTTAGTGACGACTTTTTTTTTGGCCAGGCAGTGTATAATTTATAATAGAAGTCACTGAAGGCTAAATTGATAAGGCTTGGTGAAATCACTAAAAAAAATGGGAAGAATGTGTCAGAGTTGGACAGTTACAGACGGTAAAACAACGGTTTTCCAGCTGTTGACTCACTACAGACTCTATGCCCAGGGGTTGATTTGTACTATCCAAGTTGTTTTTAAGATGAGGAGAAACTGCTTCTTAATATAATTAAAGTCTTTGTCACTGCATGTTAGCATAGTCAAAACTATCACACAAGAGTCTAAATGTGTTGCTAATAGAATCAGTTATCTCCTAAAACAATATATATGCTTTCCTGGACATATTTAGTTTAATTTCTTGAGATCGTATTATAATTGCAGTAACATGGATATCTGTAGATATTAAGGGGTACACTAATGGTCTATTACACCATATCCACAAAGCCTACTGCAGTGATTGGTTTGGATGTTGGTCTTGGTCAAAGGCTGTGAGCAAGGATGGTATCCACTTTATTTGCCTTTTCATAAATGAAACAGCAAAAATACTGCATCTGTCTTGCAAGAAGGTATCTAATTTGGGTGTGTACTGCTCTCGTTTCTTTCAAGGTATTAGGGTTAGGATCAGTTTTGTTTTGGGACTCAGTCTTTTGTAGAGATTTCTGAAAGGTAAAAGTTTGACATTTCATTTTCCTTTTATGTGTAGCTATCCTAATAAGGTGGCTCCAAATAACCACCTTATGGGCTGACCACACCCATCGACATCACTAGCAGCAGTGCATCAGTTCCATTGGGGGAAGCGGGTGACCTCCATACATTGTTTAAGATACAGTGCTATATCAGCATGGTGTAACCAGTAAATATTTTACATCTCTGTAATTATATCTCTGAGCCAGTAAGAAAGGAGACCAATTGTGTGTTTCCCAAAAATTAATTTAAAAGCACCATGCGGGGCAAAAAACAAACAAAAAAGAATAGTCTATAGCATCAGGATGGTGGGCCCTCCAGATGTTGATGAAACCACACGATTCATTGTAATTCCAGAGAAATTTGTCTACCCTTCTCTCCCATGGGACGGCAAAATACATTGATGGGAGCTTAGGGGCCGCAAGGATCTCCGTCAATCTAACGTGTCCTTAGACAAATCTGGGTAGAACGTTAAGGCGTAGTCTTCAAACCTATATAGTGACTTGTTGCTAACCGCAGTCATAAAGGTCAGGCGATCTTGCCTATTTTAGAAGTGGATAATGACATCCCTGCTGCTACCCACAGTGGTTTTTGGTGATGCTGGTATTTTGTAGCAGCCATCCAGCCGCATAACTTTAGCCTGTTTGGAAGAAAAGAGACTCACCAGCAGTCTCCTGAAGAAGTGTGGAATTTCAGCAGCCTCCATGCCATCTGCAAGGCTGTGCATGTTTACAGTTTTCCACCGTCTCTTATCCTCCATAACTGTCATGCGGTCTGTGGCCAGAGCACGTTCGCGTTGTAACGCCTGCAGTTTATTTTCTAGACTGGTAAGCCTGGCTTCTGCTCCTCCAATCTCCTCTCGGAATTGGCCTATATTGCCAGGATGTTTAATCAGAGCTCGCCTAGGAGGTCTCTCATCATGCCCTCCATTACCGGTGAGCCTCCAGTAGGTGCAGAAGGTGGGGCAGTATGCTCCCTCGCTGTCTGCTTTTTTGCTATCCACGAAGGCCTTGCTGGTTAATTGTGAGAGCTGTCAAAGGGAGGTGCCATTACAAGCCTCTGCGGGATACGTGTCCTCCTGAGCAACTTCATGATGTTGGCGGTCCCCAGAGGTTTTTCGGGGTTTGTAGTTCTTATTTTTGTTTACCCTTGTTTTTAGGCATTGGGGTAAGTTAAAGCTGAAACAATCAGCAATTTATTACTGCTTTGCTGGGAGCTCATCTGATGCACGTCTGCTTGGTATGGCTGCTGGTTCTGCCCCTATTTAATATATTTTTTAAAATATGTTTTAATATGTTCATTATTTTTATATATTGATATATTTATTTTATATGATACATTTTTGATATTTAGAAAAAAATATTTTAAAAGTTTATCTAAAAATATTAAATTATTTGAAAAGCTTATCCAAGAATTATAAATCAAGGTGATAATTTTAACAGTCACATGGGAAGGCAGGAAAGTGAATGATTTTAGCCCTTGAAATAGCTACACACTTGTAAATAATAATAAAAAAGAAACTGTAAGCCTCCAAGTTATCCATCGCAACAGGGGATAGAGGGGAAAGAAAAAGGTAAAATGGAAGTTAAAACAAAGAAGACAAATAACCAAAATAAGTAATTTCTCTTTTGTAGAGTAAGGGCTGAGATGTCTTGGAAAGTCTGTAGAGGTTTACATTGATAGGAGACTCTACACTTCCTTATGATGGCCTAAAATATTGAGACTAGACAATTATATCCTTGGGCTGCTCTCCCTCCATTCTTTGTCCATGTAGAGAGCAATGTGCCCTGTGAGCGTCCAAGCAGTCTTCAGGAAAGTCAGGAAGAAGTGGTCTAACGTCCACAGGGCCTGTAGTTGTGGTCTGACGCATGCAGGTCACAGCCTTTTTTTCTGCGTTTTCCATCAGGCCACAACCACTTTTTCTGCTTCGATTTTTCTCCTGGCAGGGAGAAACCCAAGAGTAGAAAAGGCAATGTAGGTAGACTGTGTCAACCTTTACCAGTAAGTATGTAAAAAGTTCCATTTAAGTGACAAAGCTCTCTGCTTAGGTGTCCATCCACCCATATGTCCTAGCTATGTCCCCTAAAAAATTGTCCATCAGCAAAGCTTTAAAAAAAAAAAAAAAAGCCTAATATTTTTATGGAAAGCTGGCATGGAGCATATGCAGTACATGCGTATATCCTGCAGATGGTGCCATACGCCATAGATAAAGATTGCACTGAAAGCTATGTGAATTGGGTGAGTATGAGTCAGACATTATTTATACTCGAGCAATGTCACAATATTTCAGTTCAGTTTGTGACTGATCTGCAGCTTAACTGTAAAACACACGTTTATAGTGTTTCCGTATTCACATTTTATTTTTCAATTAGTGTACATAAAATACATTGCAATATGAAAAAAAAATTTAAAAATAGCTAATTTTCTTAATAGCGACAGCCGGTCACTACACCAAACTGCAGTGGTTATGCTGCTGGACCTTTTGCTGCGTGATACTGAATTGAGCCAAATTAAAGCAAAGGTCCAGCAGCATAACCACTGGAGTTTGGTGTAGTGACCGGCTGTCGCTATTAAACACCGCAGGGCTTATCTTGGGAGAGCTAATGGACGTTCCTGCATTAGTAGTGGAGCTGAGTAACGGCCCCGGGTAAGAAGTGAAACTGTCCAAAAAGAGTTTTGTAGGGCCCAAGAGGACTCCTCACACCATAAGCTGTTGTGGTTATGGTGCTTGGGGCGTTCTTTAACAATATCACAGCAGTGAGCGGACTAGTCATTGGGCTGATATAGATAAACAGTTCCTCAGCTGTTATTGGGTTGATGTTTATCTGATAGTTCTCCAAGCATTTAAAATTATATACACTAATTGGTCAAAAGTTTTAGAATGCCTCAATTTTTCCTGTCTTTATTAAAATGCAAAAGAACCTACCAGGGAGGTATGACGCTGGAAGATGACGTCACAGGTGGCTTGACTTTGCACAGGTGCATTCACTTTGGGGAAATGCCAGGGGGATACATAGGGGCATGGTAAGTTTTTTATCTTTTATCTTAGAAATAGCCTGTTTATTTCTTGTATGTATCTAAGTCTGATACATGACCTTTTATCTGTGGAAGTGTCTATGTATCTATCTGTGTGTCTGCATGTGTGTCTGTGTATCTGTATGTGTGTCTGTGTACATATTTGTTTATGTGTATGTGTGTCAGTGTATCTATCTATGTGTCAGTATTTGTATGAGTGTCATTGTGTGTATCTGTGTCTGTCTTCAAGTGTGTCATTGTGTGTGACTGTGTAACTGCATGTATGTGTATCTGTATGTGTTAACATGTATGTCTGTGTATATGTGTGTCTGTATATCTGCATGTGTGTCAATGTGTGTGTATCTATATGTGTCAGTGTGTATGTGTACCTGCTTGTCTGTACCTGTGTTAGTGTATGTCTCTTTGTCAGTGTATCTACATGTGTATGTGTGTATATGTGTGTGAGTGTGGCAGTGTATATATATGTGTATATATATATATATATATATATGTACATACATCTCAGTTTTCAAACTTCGACACCACACACAAATTTAAACGTCAACACTGCATAAAGAACACCCCTACATTCAAAGACAAACACTGCACACAAGCAAACCCCGGCTTGCAAATGGCAACAGTACATAAAACACACAACACAGCACTACACACAAATAGACACCTACACACATACTCAATGCAAAAACATGCTTAAAGTCAAACATACACACTGCTTAGTGCTTAATACAAGTCTGCAACGAAGGGCAAATGGTAGCTCCCCAGCTGACAAAGCATTGAGGGAATTGTACAAGAGATTGGGATCTACCTTTTTTCCATCCTTACGATAATAGGGTCCCAAAAAACATCTCACACGAGGGCCCTCTCTACTTTAGTTTCGCCACTGATTGCCACTCTGGATCTGTCTCTCAGTACATGGGTGCCTGGTTGCCTTCTCCATGAAATCCGGAAGCTATCTGCATTGAGCTAAGTCCAGTAGTGAAGTGGGTCCATGAGCTGGCACTGCATGGCATGGCTTAGCTCAGTAGAGCTAACGGAAGCATCTAGAAGGAGTGGAGGAAGTGACCAGCACCCGGCATACCCCAGGTCAGTTGTCAAATTCTTAGTAAACTGTTAGACTACTTACATGAGGGAGATGCCAGGGCACTCAAGGCTCCATAACCACTGCAGCACACTGTAGTGGTTATGTTGCTTGGAATGTTCCTATTAGCAGATCACATCCTGTGAAATACCTGAAATTTAGCAAAATTTCAATAAGCCATGTCTGTTTCTAGATGTAACTAATTTACATACTTGTCACTTGACAGAAAAAGATGAATTATATTAGTAATTGATTGAATATTGATTGAATATTTTAAATGAATCATTACTTGCCACATTGTCATTCTTTGCATCGCAACAGCAAGATCAAACTTGCTGTGTACGAGGTTAAGCCAGTTTAATTTTAATGGCAAGTATGAGATTAATCTATGCCTAACCAGTCCGTCCTCTTTCAGTACTCTAGTTCCATGTCGCTATTCTGAGCCTGTTTCATAGTGATTCCTGGATACTCCCATTTAATGCAAACTTTGCCCTCAATTACCTTCCTAATAATTCCTTCTTAATGATAACTAAGATACTAAGATAACTTGTGACGGTGGGGCTGGAGGTTTCAAGCATAAATGATGAATATTTCTAATAATAATTATAATGACTAATCATGGGACGTTCATTACATCAGATACAAATGATTAAAAAGGAGAGGGTATGTAGTGTTATTTATTTGGTCTGTAATCTTGCTCATGTTAATCATCTATATTTACTGTCTCTGGAAGAGGTTTCTCTGGGTTCTTAACTGAGAGTAACATTACCAATCTATGTTTGATACCTGTATACATATTAAAGGCAGCTGATGAGCTGTTAATGTTGTTAAAATGATCACAATCCCACCAATCCAAATTTTTTTGACAATACTTTTTATCAGTATTGGCTCATTGAAAGTAGTAGAAATTGACTAGGCCAAAGGTAGTGGTTATTCCAGACTTGAATATACCATCCTCCTAGTGGTCAGTCACACCTTTAAATGACACTCCAGTGGTGTCAAGGGGCATAACCCCAAAATGGAAGTACTAGAAAATGACTTTCCTGTTACTGGTCACTGAAACCAGAACCAGGACTGTCAGCTGGACAAAATATTAGTAAATAATAAATAATTAAATCAAAATTGCCATCAATATGTCGGAATATAGAGAGGGTTCATACGTAGATTCAAGTGATTAAAATAGCCTAAATGGCTCTTCTCCTGTCTAAAGGACTCTTAGACGTAAAGAATCTATTTGAGACTCAGGACTTTAATATAATCAACCATAGTATGTCCATGTCAACAGTAAAAGCGGTTGTGGAATGAGCCTTTAAATTAACTCCTGTAATCTAGATGGAAAAGACAATCAGTCAAGGAGGAACTTTGAATAGTGGCTGTATATAAAGTAACACTTGTAGCAAAGCCCGCTGTATCAAAAAAGCTACAATAAGAGTGTAGTTAAGCAATCAGCAATTAAGGATAACAGCATTTAGCTGGATACCAAGTAACATATAATAAAAGGAAAAAAGTCTACATGAAAATTCGTAGATTAATCACAAAATATGTCATAAATGATAAATCTTAAGTTAGTGGTTTCCTAAATCGCTATGGGGTACAAAGAGTATCTGTTGCCCCCTCAAATACATACAGAGCCAGTCCAGATTCCTCAATCAAATAGATAGTTCCAATCTAGATAGCATATCAGGAGTGACAGGAGGAAAAGGTGAAAAATTAGGAAATAATAGTGCTAATGTGTAGAACCATGCTTAGAGTGCTGGTTACCTACACATCGTGAAATAGTGCCCTAGAAGTGAAAATAAAAAGTGAGTGAAAGTGAAGGAGAAAAACCTCCTTCAACCCGACGCGCGTTTCGGTGCTGTGATGCACCTTCGTCAGGGGCTGAATTCGTTATGGACCCTAGACCTTGTTTAAATACCCCTGGTATTGTAACTGTTGAGAGGATTCCACCAATCAGGGTTCCTATGTGGACCGTCAGTCGGCGCCAAAATGACGTCAGAATATGCTAATTCGCTGTTTAAATAAAGAAAAAAAGAAAAAAAGAAAAAATAAATAAAAAAAATGATGATTCGTCAAGACATTTATATCATGTAAAGTCAGTGTATTGCTATCGCAAGGCATTGTTTGAGAAGTAGACGGTTCATCATGGGTTATCTGGACGCCTGTAGGATCATGAGAATGGGTAGAGAGGCTTTGAGCGAAAAACCTCTAAAAAGTGGAAATAAGGGATTTTAACCCTCGCTCAGCCATGGGGACCTAATACCTATCCCAGGATATCATAAGGATTATATAAATATGGGCGGTCAGGTTAACTGTACTTCCTATTAGGGTAATGATCATTTCATTATCAAGCCTCATTCTCGATTTACGGGCGGAATTAACCCCCGCTATACTGTTCTTAGCAGTCATGTGAAAATAGTAATAGCTGAGCTTATACCCAAAATTCCCATGTGCGGGTATTATCAAATGGCTTGGTGATCGTAAATAAATTGCCAGATACTCATATACCAGTGTGTCTACATAAATACTAGGTAATGAATGCCTCTGATATACATAATCAAATATTGAGGCTTTTTATAATGCAGATAAATTCGTCAGTTCTTATTCTTACTAAATGGAGATTAGTATTTCGGTAATCGAAATTTGTCCAGCCATTCCCGTTGGCAGTATCAATTCAATTTGTCAATTTAGATGGCTGGTACGTTGGGCTAGTCCATATATCCATATAACGTGTATAGTATTATAAATAGGAGATGGAGGGAAAAGTAGCATACGATATATTAAATTTTAAGTAATTTATATAACTTTTAATGGATCATGTGTCATCATGGGATCAGAGTGATCGGTCATGTGTAAGTCTTACTGGACATAATTTACTCAAATGAGTGAGTTATATAGTATATTTAAAGTGTATCCAGAAGATACCCACTAGACAGGCTATAGTAATGAGGGCTGTATACCTTCTTTGAGCCACTAGGGGTCAGTCACAGACATACCAGGGGTAAATTTCCATATTGAATGTATCTAAGTGGTATTTACTCTTTTGATGGATTAATTTCCAATTATTAAATAGTAAATTAATGAAGTGTTGCTAGGGAAGAACCGGTATTTAATCAGGGATAAAGGGAGTGTATGAAAATCCTTCGTTAAGGCCCAAGGGGGATAAAGTTTTTAATTTAAATATCCAGAAGCTCTCTCGCTGTAAGAGTCTTTTGTCCAGATCTCCCTTCCTTGGTCCCAACTTTATTTTTTCTACTCCATTAAAGCGTAAGCCCTGTGCAGAGCCGGCATGTTTAATTTTCAAATGTCTTGATATAGATTTATCTATCTGTCTGGATGGATTCACAGAGTTTATGTGTTCAAGGATGCGGGTTTTAAACTGTCTGAAAGTCTTCCCCACGTATTTCAAATTGCAACTGCAAGTAATGAGGTATATTAGGCCCTCGGTTTTGCAGTTAAAGAAGGTTTTAGTTGTATGTATCTCAGTATTATCCGAGTTAGAGAATGATTTCGATTGTTTCCGGATAAATTTACAGGCCTTACACTTGCCGCACTGAAAGGTGCCGGCAGCAGGCGATTTAAGCCAGGTGTTAATAGGTTTTGGGAGAGATAAATGGCTTGGAACCAAAATATCTTTTAAGTTCTGACCTCTCCTTGCTGTAATCGATACGTGGGGTGTCAGCACATCTTTAAGATGTGTATCTTGGTACAGTAGTGGCCAGAATCTCTCTAGTGTTTTTTTCATACCGTCCCAACCCGAATCAAAGGTTCCAATACATCTTATTATTTCCTGATTTTTGTTTTGGGGGGGGGGGACTTTTCGGACAGAAGGTTGGTCCTTTCAGTAGCTAGTGCCCTGTGATAAGCTCTTTTTAGACACTTGTTTGGATATCCCTTGGCTTTAAAAAGGGATCTCAGGGTCTGTGCTTTTATTTTAAAATCTTCTTGGGAGGAACAATTCCTCCTTAGTCTGAGATATTGGCCTGTCGGTATCCCACTTTTTAAAGCAGGGGGGTGATGACTCTCCCAGTTCAGAAAGTTATTGGTTGCGGTTGGTTTTTTGAAAAGCGTGGTGGTGAAATCGTTGTTATGAGAAATTTCGAGAATTAGGTCCAAAAAATTCAGTCTTTTCTCTCCTATATCGAAAGTGAATTTAAGGTTAATCTCATTCACATTGAGTACTTCCACGAATTCATGGAATAGATCAATCGGACCTGTCCACACTATCAAAATGTCATCGATATAGCGTTTCCATAGGTTTATGTGTACGCTAAATTTATCGAGACTAGGGTTGAAGACAATGTTACTTTCCCACCACCCCAGGTGAAGGTTGGCATAGGATGGTGCACAAGTCGTACCCATCGCTGTGCCCTTCACCTGGTGATAGTAGTTGCCTTTAAAGAGGAAGTAATTATGAGTCAATATAAACCTCAACAGTCTGAGGACAAACTCATTGTGTTCATTGCGGGTAGGGTCTCTCATATACAGAAACGTTCTAACGTGTCTGATACCAACATCATGGGGAATAGAACTATACAGACCCTCAACATCTAGGCTACAAAGGCTTGATTTGGCCGGAATTTTCATATCTTTGAGGATGCTGAGGGTCTGCTTAGTGTCTCTCAAATGAGAAGGAAGAGACTTAACTAGATCACGAAGGATGTGTTCAAGATACACACTACAATTCTGCGTCAGATTGTTATTGCCTGAAACGATAGGTCTCCCTGACAATGTTTTGTGCTGTTTATGAATTTTTGGTAAAGCATAAAATGTAGCTATCACTGGTTTTTTATTGAACATAAATTTAAATTCATCCTTAGAAGTGAGATTGGACTGAAGTGCTTCCTCTAGTATTCCTTTTAATTCATTTAGATATTTAGCTGTGGGGTCTGAGCTCAGAATCATATATGTGTCTTTGTCGTCTAGGATTCTGCTGACCATTTCAATATAAGCGGTTTTATTCATAACGACTATGTTGCCCCCTTTGTCTGAAGCCTTTATGATAATTGAGTCATTCTGTCTTAGTGTATTGAGAGCTTTTCTTTCAGCTTGACTCAAATTATCAAAATGGTCAGAGGAATAAAAATCATCACTCATACCCTCAATTTCTTTGCATGTCAGTTCAACAAAGAGGTCGATGTATTTAAACTCCGAAATATATGGTGTGAATTTACTTCTAAGTTTCAGATTCGTGAAGGGTGCTTGCTTCTTCGTAGGGAGGTCATTGCTGTTGAGGAGATCAACTAGATTGTCAAGAAGATCCATATCCTTAACCTCCAACCCCAGTCTTAATGCCTTTTTAGATTTTTGAATCTCATGAAATGTATGTAACGCCAACTTGCGTGCGAAAAGATGGATGTCCTTTGTCCACACAAACTTATCAAACTTGGGTGTAGGGACAAAGGCAAGCCCTCTTCCAAGCACCTGGGACTCAAGGGGAGTGAGTTGATGAGACGACAAATTAATGATCTGGCTACTTTGTATTAATAAGCTTTTCTCCTTTTGTATCCTCGTGTTGAGGTTTTGCTTCTTGTGTTTCTTTGGCTTTTCTCTGTATTCGTTCTTTCTAAAAAATTAAACCCTTTCTTAAGGATACTTTTAGGATTACCCTCTGCTGACGTTGAGGGGCTTTCTTGGTTTGAATCAGGCTCTGATGCACTGGAGTCGTACTCTGATGTGGAGAATCTATCAAAGTCTACTCTCTTGCTTTTAAATTTACGGTAGATATTACCAGTTTGAAAATCTTTTGTATCTCTCATGAATTTGGAGTGTTTCCTAAGTTTAATTGATGTTTGAAACTTATCTAGGTTGGTTTTGAGTTTTATCTCAAATTGTTCGAAGTTGGGTTCGTTTTTGTACGTCTGGACTTTTTCAATCTCCTCGTCCACCTCTTTATTAACTCTCTCTAGTCTCTTAGTTTCGTACCTACATAAAATATCCATGAATTTTTTTGAGCATGTTCCTGCTGCCTCTTCCCATTCTTTAATAAACTCGGATTCTTCAATATGTGGGGCAGGGATATTTTGAACCCTCAAGCCTCTTGGAATAAGTTCCTTGCTTAGATATTTTTCTAAGGAAGCTATCTCCCAACCTGCTTTAATTTGCTGTTTAAATAAGAATGTTAAGTGGTTGAATGCTGAGTTTATATTTGTATGAGTGATATTCTCTTGCAGGTGCCCCTCAGAGAAGACTGAGTCTATGTCAGAGTACCAGGCATCCCTTGACGTTTTATCTGATAGAAAACCGGCCATAACCAGGCAACACTTAAAAGGTGATATGGTACTGAAACCAATTTAACAAAAAAAGTAGTAGAAATTGACTAGGCCAAAGGTAGTGGTTATTCCAGACTTGAATATACCACCCTCCTAGTGGTCAGTCACACCTTTAAATGACACTCCAGTGGTGTCAAGGGGCATAACCCCAAAATGGAAGTACTAGAAAATGACTTTCCTGTTACTGGTCACTAAAACCAGAACCAGGACTGTCAGCTGGACAAAATATTAGTAGATAATAGATAATTAAATCAAAATTGCCATCAATATGTCGGAATATAGAGAGGGTTCATACGTAGATTCAAGTGATTAAAATAGCCTAAATGGCTCTTCTCCTGTCTAAAGGACTCTTAGACGTAAAGAATCTATTTGAGACTCAGGACTTTAATATAATCAACCATAGTATGTCCATGTCAACAGTAAAAGCGGTTGTGGAATGAGCCTTTAAATTAACTCCTGTAATCTAGATGGAAAAGACAATCAGTCAAGGAGGAACTTTGAATAGTGGCTGTATATAAAGTAACACTTGTAGCAAAGCCCGCTGTATCAAAAAAGCTACAATAAGAGTGTAGTTAAGCAATCAGCAATTAAGGATAACAGCATTTAACTGGATACCAAGTAACATATAATAAAAGGAAAAAAGTCTGCATGAAAATTCGTAGATTAATCACAAAATATGTCATAAATGATAAATCTTAAGTTAGTGGTTTCCTAAATCGCTATGGGGTACAAAGAGTATCTGTTGCCCCCTCAAATACATACAGAGCCAGTCCAGATTCCTCAATCAAATAGATAGTTCCAATCTAGATAGCATATCAGGAGTGACAGGAGGAAAAAGTGAAAAATTAGGAAATAATAGTGCTAATGTGTAGAACCATGCTTAGAGTGCTGGTTACCTACACATCGTGAAATAGTGCCCTAGAAGTGAAAATAAAAAGTGAGTGAAAGTGAAGGAGAAAAACCTCCTTCAACCCGACGCGCGTTTCGGTGCTGTGATGCACCTTCGTCAGGGGGTGAATTCGTTATGGACCCTAGACCTTGTTTAAATACCCCTGGTATTGTAACTGTTGAGAGGATTCCACCAATCAGGGTTCCTATGTCCTCTCCCAAAACCTATTAACACCTATTAACACCTGGCTTAAATCGCCTGCTGCCGGCACCTTTCAGTGCGGCAAGTGTAAGGCCTGTAAATTTATCCGGAAACAATCGAAATCATTCTCTAACTCGGATAATACTGAGATACATACAACTAAAACCTTCTTTAACTGCAAAACCGAGGGCCTAATATACCTCATTACTTGCAGTTGCAATTTGAAATACGTGGGGAAGACTTTCAGACAGTTTAAAACCCGCATCCTTGAACACATAAACTCTGTGAATCCATCCAGACAGATAGATACATCTATATCAAGACATTTGAAAATTAAACATGCCGGCTCTGCACAGGGCTTACGCTTTAATGGAGTAGAAAAAATAAACTTAGGACCAAGGAAGGGAGATCTGGACAAAAGACTCTTACAGCGAGAGAGCTTCTGGATATTTAAATTAAAAACTTTATCCCCCTTGGGCCTTAACGAAGGATTTTCATACACTCCCTTTATCCCTGATTAAATACCGTTTCTTCCCTAGCAACACTTCATTAATTTACTATTTAATAATTGGAAATTAATCCATCAAAAGAGTAAATACCACTTAGATACATTCAATATTGAAATTTACCCCTGTTATGTCTGTGACTGACCCCTAGTGGCTCAAAGAAGGTATACAGCCCTCATTATTATAGCCTGTCTAGTGGGTATCTTCTGGATACACTTTAAATATACTATATAACTCACTCATTTGAGTAAATTATGTCCAGTAAGACTTACACATGACCGATCACTCTGATCCCATGATGACACATGATCCATTAAAAGTTATATAAATTACTTAAAATTTAATATGTCGTATGCTACTTTTCCCTCCATCTCCTATTTATAATACTATACACGTTATATGGATATATGGACTAGCCCAACGTACCAGCCATCTAAATTGACAAATTGAATTGATACTGCCAACGGGAATGGCTGGACAAATTTCGATTATCGAAATACTAATCTCCATTTAGTAAGAATAAGAACTGACGAATTTATCTGCATTATAAAAAGCCTCAATATTTGATTATGTATATCAGAGGCATTCATTACCTAGTATTTATGTAGACACACTGGTATATGAGTATCTGGCAATTTTTTTACGATCACCAAGCCATTTGATAATACCCGCACATGGGAATTTTGGGTATAAGCTCAGCTATTACTATTTTCACATGACTGCTAAGAACAGTATAGCGGGGGTTAATTCCGCCCGTAAATCGAGAATGAGGCTTGATAATGAAATGATCATTACCCTAATAGGAAGTACAGTTAACCTGACCACCCATATTTATATAATCCTTATGATATCCTGGGATAGGTATTAGGTCCCCATGGCTGAGCGAGGGTTAAAATCCCTTATTTCCACTTTTTAGAGGTTTTTCGCTCAAAGCCTCTCTACCCATTCTCATGATCCTACAGGCGTCCAGATAACCCATGATGAACCGTCTACTTCTCAAACAATGCCTTGTGATAGCAATACACTGACTTTACATGATATAAATGTCTTGACGCATCATCCGTCTCTGATTATAAAATTTACACAGATATATTCACCTTCGTCCTTTCCCTATTCTATGAAGCAAGTCACTCCATCCAATGAGTACATACAGGGTTAAATATAAACCACACAATGTAGAGGTGGACTTAACCCTGATTGGAGCTTTTTTTAAAAATTTTTTTTATTTAAACAGCGAATTAGCATATTCTGACGTCATTTTGGCGCCGACTGACGGTCCACATAGGAACCCTGATTGGTGGAATCCTCTCAACAGTTACAATACCAGGGGTATTTAAACAAGGTCTAGGGTCCATAACGAATTCAGCCCCTGACGAAGGTGCATCACAGCACCGAAACGCGCGTCGGGTTGAAGGAGGTTTTTCTCCTTCACTTTCACTCACTTTTATTTTCACTTCTAGGGCACTATTTCACGATGTGTAGGTAACCAGCACTCTAAGCATGGTTCTACACATTAGCACTATTATTTCCTAATTTTTCACCTTTTCCTCCTGTCACTCCTGATATGCTATCTAGATTGGAACTATCTATTTGATTGAGGAATCTGGACTGGCTCTGTATGTATTTGAGGGGGCAACAGATACTCTTTGTACCCCATAGCGATTTAGGAAACCACTAACTTAAGATTTATCATTTATGACATATTTTGTGATTAATCTACGAATTTTCATGTAGACTTTTTTCCTTTTATTATATGTTACTTGGTATCCAGCTAAATGCTGTTATCCTTAATTGCTGATTGCTTAACTACACTCTTATTGTAGCTTTTTGATACAGCGGGCTTTGCTACAAGTGTTACTTTATATACAGCCACTATTCAAAGTTCCTCCTTGACTGATTGTCTTTTCCATCTAGATTACAGGAGTTAATTTAAAGGCTCATTCCACAACCGCTTTTACTGTTGACATGGACATACTATGGTTGATTATATTAAAGTCCTGAGTCTCAAATAGATTCTTTACGTTTAAGAGTCCTTTAGACAGGAGAAGAGCCATTTAGGCTATTTTAATCACTTGAATCTACGTATGAACCCTCTCTATATTCCGACATATTGATGGCAATTTTGATTTAATTATTTATTATTTACTAATATTTTGTCCAGCTGACAGTCCTGGTTCTGGTTTTAGTGACCAGTAACAGGAAAGTCATTTTCTTGGCTCATTGAAAAAGGGTTTTATAACTTGCATTGAACACAAACAGGGTTATTCACTTAAGTGAGATTTCAAATGAGTTTCAAATGAAAAGTCAAGATAGCCGATCTAGAAAAATTCTCTGTCAGCTATAGAAAATAATAGAGGGATTTCTATGATTGGAAATCCTATCACCAGGACACCAGCGTAACACTGCGTGTGTCCTGAGCTGTATCCACAGTCACAGAAAGGGTACACCATTGAGACACTCCAGGGGTGTCTCGGGGCTTAACCCCTAGACATAAATATAGGTAGAAGCTTAACGTTAATGTCGTTAACATTAAGTATCTGCACAAATTCGTTAAAAAAGTCCCTCGTGCCTGTCCATACAATCAAGATATCATCTATGTAGCGTTTCCACATGTATCTAGTGTAGTTCTCAAGATGGTAAACCACCAGGGGAGTGGAACAGCTATAGGGACATCTTGTGCCCCCTCATATGCCAACCTCCACCTGGGTTGGTGGGAATGAACTACGGTATTTGAGGAAGGCCTTGAGAACTACACTAGATGCATCGCAATGTGGAAACGCTACATAGATGATATCTTGATCGTATGGACAGGCACGAGGGACTTGTTTAAGGAATTTGTGGATATACTTAATGTTAATGACATTAATCATAAGCTAACTTCGGAGTTAGGAGATAAACTGATTAATTTCTTAGATGTCACCATCAGTATAGAAAGAGATGGCAAACTGGCCATGACACTCTTTCGCAAACCAACTGCAGAGAGAGAGCTTTTGGATTTACAAATTGAAAACCTTATTTCCATCTGGGCTATGCCTAATTTATTTCTGAATAATTAACCTGTGTGTATGTATGTATGTATATATATATATACAGGGAGTGCAGAATTATTAGGCAAGTTGTATTTTTGAGGATTAATTTTATTATTGAACAACCATGTTCTCAATGAACCCAAAAAACTCAATAATATCAAAGCTGAATATTTTTGGAAGTAGTTTTTAGTTTGTTTTTAGTTTTAGCTATGTTAGGGGGATATCTGTGTGTGCAGGTGACTATTACTGTGCATAATTATTAGGAAACTTAACAAAAAACAAATATATAGCCATTTCAATTATTTATTATTACCAGTGAAACCAATATAACATCTCAACATTCACAAATATACATTTCTGACATTCAAAAACAAAACAAAAACAAATCAGTGACCAACATAGCCACCTTTCTTTGCAAGGACACTCAAAAGCCTGCCATCCATGGATTCTGTCAGTGTTTTGATCTGTTCACCATCAACATTGCGTGCAGCAGCAACCACAGCCTCCCAGACACCGTTCAGAGAGGTGTACTGTTTTCCCTCCTTGTAAATCTCACATTTGATGATGGACCACAGGTTCTCAATGGGGTTCAGATCAGGTGAACAAGGAGGCCATGTCATTAGATTTTCTTCTTTATACCCTTTCTTGCCAGCCACGCTGTGGAGTACTTGGACGCGTGTGATGGAGCATTGTCCTGCATGAAAATCATGTTTTTCTTGAAGGATGCAGACTTCTTCCTGTACCACTGCTTGAAGAAGGTGTCTTCCAGAACTGGCAGTAGGACTGGGAGTTGAGCTTGACTCCATCCTCAACCCGAAAAGGCCCCACAAGCTCATCTTTGATG
Organism: Pelobates cultripes; assembly: GCA_933207985.1. Taxonomy (NCBI): domain Eukaryota; kingdom Metazoa; phylum Chordata; class Amphibia; order Anura; family Pelobatidae; genus Pelobates; species Pelobates cultripes. Next base: position 42,222,045 of record OW240917.1, read on the forward strand.
ATACCAGCCCAAACCAGTACTCCACCTCCACCTTGCTGGCGCCTGAGTCGGACTGGAGCTCTCTGCCCTTTACCAATCCAGCCACGGGCCCATCCATCTGGCCCATCAAGACTCACTCTCATTTCATCAGTCCATAAAACCTTTAGAAAAATCAGTCTTGAGATATTTCTTGGCCCAGTCTTGACGTTTCAGCTTGTGTGTCTTGTTCAGTGGTGGTCGTCTTTCAGCCTTTCTTACCTTGGCCATGTCTCTGAGTATTGCACACCTTGTGCTTTTGGGCACTCCAGTGATGTTGCAGCTCTGAAATATGGCCAAACTGGTGGCAAGTGGCATCGCGGCAGCTGCACGCTTGACTTTTCTCAGTTCATGGGCAGTTATTTTGCGCCTTGGTTTTTCCACACGCTTCTTGCGACCCTGTTGACTATTTTGAATGAAACGCTTGATTGTTCGATGATCACGCTTCAGAAGCTTTGCAATTTTAAGAGTGCTGCATCCCTCTGCAAGATATCTCACTATTTTTGACTTTTCTGAGCCTGTCAAGTCCTTCTTTTGACCCATTTTGCCAAAGGAAAGGAAGTTGCCTAATAATTATGCACACCTGATATAGGGTGTTGATGTCATTAGACCACACCCCTTCTCATTACAGAGATGCACATCACCTAATATGCTTAATTGGTAGTAGGCTTTCGAGCCTATACAGCTTGGAGTAAGACAACATGCATAAAGAGGATGATGTGGTCAAAATACTCATTTGCCTAATAATTCTGCACTCCCTGTATATATATATATATATATATATATATATATATATTTTTCATAGAAAAAAGGTGCACTCACAGGACTTCTTCCATCAGTGATTTTATTCTAAGTTGCACCAAGGCAAAGATATCAAAGAAAACAAGAAAACAGTTTTTAATGGGTGAGTGCCAAGAGTATTTTTGTATATATATATATATATATATATATTTGTGTTCGGGGCAAATAGCCGTATATGGAGTAAGGTTCCAGCATAAGCGGAGGATAGTATAAAGGGAGCAAGTCGGTTGTGGTGTGCCGAGACCGACGATACGGTAGGCCTGTAAATAAAGAGGGCCCACCAAGGAGTAAGTAAATAAAGTAAATGGAAAGAAAATAGAAAGTGTTGAATGAGGAGTGGGTGGGAGGGTCATTCTGATGCTGACCTCAAGCGATATGAGTCAGGTAAGGGGTGTCCCTTATATAGGGGAGTGAATTAATTTAAGCCCCTCCACAAATACAGGCCAAATGGCCTTAAAACTTGTGTTCGGGGCAAATAGCCGTATATGGAGTAAGGTTCCAGCATAAGCGTAGGATAGTATAAAGGGAGCAAGTCGGTTGTGGTGTGCCGAGACCGACGATACGGTAGGCCTGTAAATAAAGAGGGCAAAAAGAATAATCAAAGATTTAATACAGTCAACAATATATACAAATTAACCAGACATTTCCTTAAATGCATTACGGTATTTAATTCCTGGAAGGATTTTTGAAGGTAGAAATCTAGGACCACAACTGGACACCATTTGTTGTGGGTAGGATAGTATGTTATCTCTACGGTTGGTGCGTGTTGACTCGTTTCAGAATGTGGTAGAGCCAGTAGGTAATGATATATGTGTTTACATACGTGGGATCGTTGAAGACAATGATCTGTCTGAGTGGTGGTTATGGTAGTGGATTCTCTGGCCTGAGAAAGGCATAAAAGGCAGTGTGCATGGTGGTAATGGCCAACTTGGTAGTATAATTGAATGGTTGTAGCTCTAATAGGTCCGATAAGGATGGAAAAGTTGGATGGCTATTGGTAATATCTGAGAGGAACGTGGGGGGATGGATTCCTGAAAACCTCTGAGTATATTCTTGTCTGGTATGATAGCATGAAGTTATGGTAGTTTTGGCCATAGGTTATCCTGTGTTGTTGAATGCCTGTAAAATATATAATTAATGGTGTGTGAGATGGTTTTAGTTTAAGGTGGCAAAAAATGAAGCAAAACCTAGGAGAAATGTTATGACACAGGTTGAGCTATGTCGTGTTCCAATGAGATTCTTTAAAGCCAGGTGAATAGGTGTTATGCGTTCTACAAGTATGGGATGAAAGTGCTAGGTGGGATAGTGCATGCTATGCTGCATGAGTATGTCTAATCCATGATTTTGTCTCTGGAACGAAAGAGTGGCCGTGACTGTATGGGCGGCTGTAGGAAGCGTATGATGAACGTGCCTGGAATATAAATGAGACAATTGTCAGCAAGGATGTATACCCCCGCCTGGTACATGAAAGTAAAAGAAATGTGGTAAGTGGCCAACCAAGTGAGTTCCCCAGCAATACCATGATCGTATGGATGATGAGTGGCATTTGTTAATGATATGACGTGCTTAGTTGTCTGAGTAACAACGGATTGATGACCCTGACCATGAGCCGTTTACTGTGTTGATGATATTGGTCTTACTTAACGAAGCTTCAACCCATGCTTGAGTGATAGCTGTAAAGGTAGATCAATGGTGTGTATAGTAAGGAAACTCCTCGGAGGGTATGAGGGAGTTGAGACTTGGGGTAGCGAAGGTGTGTGGTGCCAATAAGTCTATGGTTAGTCTTTAAGGGAAGATTCCCTTGTGACAATACCAATGTGTTTGTGTTTTGTGCCATGCTGTAAATGGTGGAGATTGGAAAACCCAAGTAAAAACCCCTCTGCAAATCTTGGCTATGAGTGTGTTTACAGCCGACGGTTCTGTTGTGCTGACTGTAAGTGAGGGCATACTATATTCCTTGAGAGTTTATTTATGATACCTGTATGGGAGCCCTTTGAAGCTCCAGAGCCTTAGTAAATCTACTACAAGTCTGGAAGGGTGATGAGTCAGTAGTGTTGAAAATGCATTGGTGTGTACAGATGGTGAGTACGTTATTTGTAAGTTGTATTGGGACACATGGTTTGTCATGTGCCCTGAATGATTTGAACATATATGCAACAGTCTATATGCAATGCAACTACTAATACCAATTGTCTCTGGTAGTTCAGAGGTGCTGGTACCTGGAGCCTGAGAGTGCTCGTCCATTTGTTTGGGACAGAACCCCTTCTGTATGGGTACCTGCACAAATAAACATCTCTACATATTCCAAATGCCAACACAACCAAGGGATGGTCAGTTCCCGATTTACCTAGAATCCCTGGGTCTGACCATCATAGATACATCATCATACATATATATGCCTTGTTTCCCCAATGTGCCGGGATCATATGTGCAACGTTAACGTCTTGAACCAAGTAACCGAGTTTCGGTTGGTGCTGGTTGTACAGTGAGGCCCAGCCTTGTGAGGGCTGTGACTGACTCGAGATTGCCAGTCTGTCGTAAATTTTTTGGCTCATGAGTTTATGAGTGAGGCTAGCATGGCCTGGGTGTCACCTGAGTTGGTGTTGCTGGGCCTTCCCCTGCCTCCGTGTTGTCCGTTGATGTATGGAGGAGTTTGAATAACTCTGCTTTCCTTGCTGTGGCAGGGTAGGGGATTTGTTGCCTCCTTAGGTCGGAGCCACATCTCCTCTGCTTGAAGGTGTATCACTTCTAGCCGGGGTGCCAGGAAGAGATGATTCTTCACCATCTTTTTGAGAAATACTTAAATAACAATAAAGATTGCAATTATTATTTGTACCCAGGGGTCTTGTACTGGCTTGCTAGCTAAGCCGTAAGGCGAAACGATTAGGCTTGGTGTTTTTTGGTGACTGGTGAGGCCCTGCTAGTTGCCAAGTGGCTTGAGAGGCTCTATCTATGCTTGGCGCGAGGGGATTTTTTTGTGGCCACCGAACGTTGTGGCAGGATGTTGGCCTCTCGGTGACAGTAACCAGAAAATAGGAAGGGGAGTGACAGGTGAGGCCCTCTCTATGATACAATGCGAGGCGGCTAGCTCACGAGTGGCCCGAGGGGTGTATGCCTCCGAGTGTGAGGCGGGGTGTTGGCCTCGCGGGACCACTAACCAAAGCGTAAAGCAGAGAAAACAGGAGGTAATACCTATTGGGCCATAGAACCCTAATTGCCAGTACATTACTACTATTCCAGGGAAGGTAGGAGATGAAGGTGTATCACTTCTAGCCGTGGTGCTAGGAAGAGGTGATTCTTTACCATCTTTTTGAGAAATACTTAAATAACAATAAAGATTGCAATTATATATTTGTACCCAGGGGTCTTGTACCGACATGCTAGCTAAGCCGTAAGGCGAAACGATTAGGCTTGGTGTTTTTTGGTGACTGGTGAGGCCCTGCTAATTGCCAAGTGGCTTGAGAGGCTCTATCTATGCTTGGCGCGAGGGGATTTTTTTTGTGGCCACCGAACGTTGTGGCAGGATGTTGGCCTCTCGGTGACAGTAACCATAAAAATAGGAAGGGGAGTGACAGGTGAGGCCCTCTCTATGATACAATGCGAGGCGGCTAGCTCACGAGTGGCCCGAGGGGTGTATGCCTCCGAGTGTGAGGCGGGTGTTGGCCTCGCGGGACCACTAACCGAAGCATAATGCAGAGAAAAAAGGGGATAATACCTATTGGGCCCTAGAACCCTAATTGCCGGTACACTATTACTATTCCAGGGAAGGTAAGAGATGGATAACTACGTGAGCAGGTGTACGTACCTGGTAGTATGGTATTGAACCTGACAATCCGTATAGGTTTTTTAGTAGTAACTGTAACCTGAATGGATAAAATCGTATGGCATAAGGAAATATGGCATAGACCAAGCTTATCTTAAAACATACAGTATATGTAAAAGTAAAGTGCCGTGATATGTAAATATTAAACATCATATCCATACTGGTTAAATATGTATCAATCTTAACCCATTAAGTGCCGTATGTAAGTGTACCATATTACCAGTTACGTATATACAGATGCGTGTGCTACTGTGTAATAATATGTGTATTTATAACAGATATTGATATACTGCTTGCTATGTGAATTGTTGTATGCCTTATTGAATGGCAGGTGAACATGGAGTTGCAAAATTCAAGTGCACTGGAGATCTGCCGAGTGCCCTATAGGTGGCAGTGTAGTTGATACTGATTTGTATGTGAAATGTTGTTTGTCTGTTGACCTATAGGGGTCAGTGTTTTGGTGTTTGTAAAACCCCATGAAAATTGTCAATGTACTTGACAGACCTGTAGGTGGCAGTGTTGATAGAACCACTGTTAGTCTTAATGTGAAATGTAAATTATTGTGAATTAATCCTGAAGTTGAGCCTGTGTTGGAGTTTAATTCATGGTTTATGGTTATGTTTAAAACAATCTTATGTGTAATTTATATTGGCTGGTAATTGTATATGACATGTGAAGACAGTTTTGCTGTTGACCAGTAGGGGTCAGAAATGCTGATTGTATGGTAAAATACCCTTTAACCCGTGAAGGATACATGACATGTGAGACATATCATGTTTCCCTTTTATTCCAGAGTTTGGTCCTTAAGGGGTTAATACAAATGCAAGGTTAACGTGAGATTTTGAGAGTGACCTGTGGGGGTCAGTGTGTTTTATGTGAAACATTGCGTGTTGTGTGACAGGGAAACAAACAGTGCCCGTTTGACAATATACAATAAGTGAACATAATAGCTTAATAACAGTCATTGTAACAAACCAAAGTTCTGTTCATGGTTGGTAGTTCCAGTTTGGTAGAAAATTGCACGAACCGTGAGCGGTTTGTGAGTCACTTGGACACCATCCACAGCGATAGATTGAAGAAAGAAGGTGGTAGGCCAGAAAAGCCTGTGGCTGAATTCCTGACACAGCTCAGCTTAGAAAACCTCATGGAGTAATCAGGTAAAATGGCGTCTGGATGACCCGGAAGTGGAAATCATTCTGATGCTGACCTCAAGCTATATGAGTCAGGTAAGGGGTGTCCCTTATATAGGGGAGTGAATTAATTTAAGCCCCTCCCACAAATACAGGCCAAATGGCCTTAAAACATATATATATATACACATATATATATACAAGTTTGTTTGTTGAATATCCGAGACACGCGGTACTATATACTCTGCCCAAGATCCACAAGGACCCTATCACCCCACCAGGAAGACCTATTGTGTCGGCCAATGACAGTTTACTGGAACCAGTGGCTAAATATGTCGATTTTTTTATTAAAAGAAGTGTAGTGGCACTCCCCACTTGTCTACGGGACACACGGGACTTCATTCATAAAATAAAGTTAACACCTACGATTGACGAATCGTCAATACTTGTCACTTTAGACGTACAGAGCCTGTATACCATCATACCACACCCTCATACCCCACAGGCTCTCAGAACGGTTTTGAGTGAATCCACAGTATACACAGGACCTCCCATTGAATTCTTACTGGAATTCCTACATATTGCCTTGACCTGTAATTATTTTAAATTTGAAAAACAATTTTTTCTACAACTCTCGGGGACAGCGATAGGAGCGGCGATGGCGCCCTCTTACGCCAACGCTTTTATGTACACATTTGAAAATAAATACATCTTACAGAAATTTAGAGACTCCATACAACACTACCATCGCTTTGTGGACGACATATTTTTAGTATGGACAGGTACTATGGAGTCATTGAAGAACATGCTCACTGAGATCAACCTTGCTCCTACCTCTGTGAAATTGAGTATGCAATACGACACACAGTCCATCCACTATCTAATATCGTGGAAAATTGGAGTTCATGCTATACCGTAAAGAGACGGACCGCAATACACTATTGATGGCATCCAGCTTCCATCCCAGACAATTTAAGGCTTCACTACCTATATCTCAATTCCTCAGAGTTCTCAGATACAACACTACTTCTGAAAATCGTGACATTCAGTTTCAACAAATGTGGAATAGATTCAGGGCAAGGGGATATCAGGTTCAGACTCTCCAGAAAGCCCAAACCCGTGCCATTGAAATATGGGAATCTGAAATTAATGAAGTAACCAAAACTAATGCAACACCAACATCTAGGATGTTTCTCCCGCTCACATTCCATACGGGCATCTCTACGGTGAAACATTCTGTTAACAAGAACTGGGGACTACTACAATCAGATAAACAACTTCCAAAAATATTTCGAGAACGACCGATTTTCAGTTATAAGAGGAACAGAAGTCTTAAAGATATTTTGGTCAGGAATGATCCACTTCATTGCTACCAGCCTATATCAAATATCACCAAGAAAGGATGCTACAAGTGTAGTGGGTGTGTGACGTGCAGCCACATGGTTAGTGGCAAGTCATTCGCACATCCTCACAGTGGCGAAAGAATTAACATCCGACATCATATAACATGTACCACAGACCACGTAATATATCTTATTACCTGTCCGTGCGGACTATCGTATGTGGGCAAAACTAACCTCACCCTGAGAGATAGGATACGTGGACATTGGTCAACTATCACCACTGCCTATTGGGATAACTACAGCGACAAACCAGTAGCCAAACATTTTTGGCTTTAACACACAGACTACCATCATTACGCTTCATAGCGATTGATCATATCCCACCTCCTCCGAGGGGTGGTGATAGATCAAGAATGTTACTTCAACG
>OW240917.1:42229683-42261464 GCA_933207985.1 Pelobates cultripes
GCTGCTACAAAATACCAGCATCACCAAAAACCACTGTGGGTACCAGCAGGGATGTCATTATCCACTTCTAAAATAGGCAAGATCGCCTGACCTTTATGACTGCGGTTAGCAACAAGTCACTATATAGGTTTGAAGACTACGCCTTAACGTTCTACCCAGATTTGTCTAAGGACACGTTAGATTGACGGAGATCCTTGCGGCCCCTAACTAAGGAACTTGCTACCCACAAAGTACCACAAGTGGGGTACCCCACGATGCTTAATCATCTCTAGAGACTCTAGGACTTTAAAAGTTCATGATCTCAGAAACTACTAACGTCCTTCAAACACTTGGGCTGCTGACCGATGCTGTAGAGCCGACATCGATACCGCAGAGTTCCTGGTACCCCTTGTTTTGGCTGCGCGGGGGGAGTCCCACAACTGCAGTGATACAATCAGTGATCTCAACCTGATGGCAACCTACACTGCCTCACATTGTTAATTATTTTTGTTTTTCACTTGTTTATTTCACTTTTCATACCACATTGAGTACCCTAAGATGCTCACCCTTTTGTACAGGCCAGCTGTACCTGCTGTAAAACAGGGTTTACCTCCCCATATTATCCCCCCACCCCCATCCACTACTCCCCCGCATTGAGCCATTAGCCCAATTTTAGCACTGTGGGTGATAGTCTCTGGCGACTCTGTTCTGGTATACTTACCTTCATCCTATATATATGTCGCCAACGCAGTTGACATTCTCTACTCCGGCATAACTACTTGCATTGGTCATGATATTTCTCTCTGGAGCGAGATGCACTATATGCTATTTTTGTATCTTACATTACTTAATCTATGTAACTTAAAAAAAGAGGCAGCTTCTACTAGGAGTTTATTCCATAAAGCTTGCTTAAATTGTGAGATTCCTTTTTATATACACATGTATACACTTGTTCTGAATCCTTGCTTTGTGCATTGTAATTATCATTATCCTCAATAAAACAGAGATTAACAAAAAAAATTCTCAAAAAGAAAAAAATTAAATTATTTTAAATAGTTTATCCATAAATATTAAATCATTTAAAAAGCTTATCCATAAAATATAAAATTGAGGCCATTGGATTCTTGCAGGAAACTCTCCTACCTCTCAGTGGTTGCAATTATGACATTAGTATATGCCACTAATTCATTTTGCAAATATAATGGCGTGGCTATATTGCTTCACGGGAAATGTTTGTTTCACGTTTCCAGTGTTCTCATAAATGATGAGGGGAGATATGTTTTAGTCACTGGATCTATGGTTTCTTCTACCTGTCACTTGCTTAATCTATGTGCCCTGAATTTACCCAATGCAGGATTATGGGACAGTATTGGCAATAACACTAAGACTTTAGAAGTGTCTGTTGGTAGCGGGGAACTTTAATGTGGTCCCATGTCTGCCAGCTGATGGAAGCTCCCATCAATGTATTTTGCCGTCCCATGGGAGAGAAGGGTAGACAAATTTCTCTGGAATTACAATGAATCGTGTGGTCTTATCAACATCTGGAGGGCCCACCATCCTGATGCTATAGACTATTCTTTTTTTTTTTTGCCCCGCATGGTGCTTTTAAATTAATTTTTGGGAAACACACAATTGGTCTCCTTTCTTACTGGCTCAGAGATATAATTACAGAGATGTAAAATATTTACTGGTTACAACATGCTGATATAGCACTGTATCTTAAACAATGTATGGAGGTCACCCGCTTCCCCCAATGGAACTGATGCACTGCTGCTAGTGATGTCGATGGGTGTGGTCAGCAATAAGGTGGTTATTTCGAGCCACCTTATTAGGATAGCTACCCATAAAAAGAAAATGAAATGTCAAACTTTTACCTTTCAGAAATCTCTACAAAAGACTGAGTCCCAAAACAAAACTGATCCTAACCCTAATACCTTGAAAGAAACGAGAGCAGTACACACCCAAATAAGATACCTTCTTGCAAGACAGATGCAGTATTTTTGCTGTTTCATTTATGAAAAGGCAAATAAAGTGGATACCATCCTTGCTCACAGCCTTTGACCAAGACCAACATCCAAACCAATCACTGCAGTAGGCTTTGTGGATATGGTGTAATAGACCATTAGTGTACCCCTTAATATCTACAGATATCCATGTTACTGCAATTATAATACGATCTCAAGAAATTAAACTAAATATGTCCAGGAAAGCATATATATTGTTTTTGGAGATAACTGATTCTATTAGCAACACATTTAGACTCTTGTGTGATAGTTTTGACTATGCTAACATGCAGTGACAAAGACTTTAATTATATTAAGAAGCAGTTTCTCCTCATCTTAAAAACAACTTGGATAGTACAAATCAACCCCTGGGCATAGAGTCTGTAATGAGTCAACAGCTGGAAAACCGTTGTTTTACCGTCTGTAACTGTCCAACTCTGACAGATTCTTCCCATTTTTTTTAGTGACTTCACCAAGCCTTATCAATTTAGCCTTCAGTGACTTCTATCATAAATTATACACTGCCTGGCCAAAAAAAAAGTCGCCACTAAAATAAATGGTCACCCACTCTAATATTTTGTTGGACTGCCTTTAGCTTTGATTATGGCATGCATTCTCTGCGGCATTGTTTCGATAAGCTTCTACAATGTCACAAGATGTATTTCCGTCCAGTGTTGCATTAATTTTTCACCAAGATCTTGTATTGATGATGGGAGAGTCAGACCACTGCGCAAAGCCTTCTCCAGCGCATCCCAAAGATCCTCAATGGGGTTAAGGTCTGGACTCTGTGGTGGCCAATCCATGTGTGAAAATTATGTCTCATGCTCCCTGAACCACTCTTTCACAATTTGAGCCCAATGAATCCTGGCATTGTAATCTTGAAATATGCCTGTGCCATCAGGAAATAAAAAATCCCTTGATGGAATAACCTGGTCATTCAGTATATTCAGGTAGTCAGCTGACCTCATACTTTGGGCACATAATGTTGCTGAACCTAGACCTGACCAACTGCAGCAACCCCAGATCATAGCACTGCCCCCACAGGTTTGTACAGTAGGCACTAGGCATGATGGGTGCATCACTTCATCTGCCTCTCTTCTTACCCTGATGCGCCGATCACTCTGGAACAGGGTAAATCTGGACTCATCAGACCACAAGACCTTCTTTCATTGCTCCATAGTCCAATCTTTATGCTCCCTAGCAAATTGAAGCCTTTTTTTCCAATTAGCCTCACTGATTAGTGGTTTTCTTAAAGGACCACTATAGTGCCAGGAAAACATACTCGAGACAGCCACTAGAGGCTTTAGAGGCTGGATTAACCCATTTATAAACATAGCAGTTTCTCTGAAACTGCTATGTTTATTAAAAAAAAGGGTTAATCCTAGAGGGACCTGGCTCCCAGACCACTTCATTAAGCTGAAGTGGTATGGGTGCCTAGAGTGGTCCTTTAAGGCTACATAGCTATTCAGTCCCAATCCCTTGAGTTCCCTTCGCATTGTGCGTGTGGAAATGCACTTTCACTAATAAACATAGCCCTGAGTTCTACGGTTGTTTTTCTACGATTTGATTTCACCAAACGTTTAAGGGATTGCCAATCACAATCAATCAGGATTTCCGACTACATTTCTTCATCGAAGACGATGGTTCCCCACTATCCTTCCAGTTTTTAATAATGCGTTGAACAGTTCTTAACCCAATTTTAGTAGTTTCTGCAATCTCCTTAGATGTTTTCTCTTCTTGATGCATGCCAATGATTTGACCCTTCTCAAACAGACTAACATCTTTTCCATGACCACGGGATGTGTCTTTCGACATGGTTGTTTAAGAAATGAGAAGCTACTCATTGAATCATTTGGGGTTAAATAACTTGTTGCCAGCTGAAAGATAATCGTCCATTATCCAATAGGAGGCTCTTACCTATTTGCTTAGTTAAATCCAGGTGGCAACATTTTTTTTTGGCCAGGCAGTGTATAATCATACACCAGACCATTCGAACACTAATGATAGGTGTAAAATGGTTTATCTAGTTTGTTTGGATTTTTTTTACTTCCATCTATTCCTCAACCACCCCGCACCCTACCGCCGAGACCAGCTCTAGATTCTGAGAAGTGGTGAGAAAAAATGCAGAGCTTCACTGAGTTTGAGTGTGAAGTGAGGCCTGAAGAACAACATATGGAGATTGAACAGTTATATGAAGGTATTTACAGCTAAGAGAAGCATAGCAAAGAGGGAGACTTTGCTATGCTCCTCCTAGCTGTAGACTAGCCATGTGTTGAATATAATTGGAAAGTTTAGCAACCAAACTCTATCACCCAAAATATTAATAACTGTGTACATGAAATATTGGTCAGAAACATTAAATGACAATAATACATACTGCATGCACAGAACATTACAGTGGCAAACTACAGGTATAAATGGTAACAATTCTATAGTAACATGATAATATGGTAGCAATCCAAGAATAAATGAAGTGGAGTATCTTCCAAGATTCAGTCAGTAACTGAATGTGGAAGAGAAAGTGGTATGTTCTAATTACCATAGCAACGGTTCTAATTACCATAGGAACACCCACTATCTCTGAATCCTTTATTTGAATTGTTGGATAGGGTTGGCTCTCTCTGGATTCAAAATCGAACTATGATAAATCTAGTGCTATTCCATTTAGCATTTCAGCATCAACACTGATTTGGTCTAGATATTGATTGCAAATTAAGTCCTCTTTCTGCTTTTTGGGGATGTGGGTGATTTGGGATTATGCTTCTCTCTTTTCAGCTAATTATGTACCCTATTACAAACCCTCAAACAGGAACATGAGACATGGGATGCTAAACCCATGTCTTTGAAGGGTAGAATCCATTGTTTTAAAATAAATATTCTCCACAGATTACTATTCAATTTTTAAGATAAAGCCGTTGATTCATTCATTTGGCCAGATAAGAGGCACAGATCCTCAAACATGTTCTATGTATGCCAAAAACTTTCGGTAGTCTCGGTTTGCCTAATCTAATAATATATTATAACGCAGCCAATAGGCACAGATGGTAATTTGGCATCCTCCCACAAGAGAACTAGATGGGTAGATCTGGAATCGATCTTGATGGGTTCTGATCTTCCCTCTTTCTATATATGGCTTAATAAACCCCAAAGTGCCTTATTTTGTGTCCTGCTATTTTGATTTTTCCAAGCATCTGGAATTGGTTAAGATCTTGATTTAACTTGGCCCCTAGCCCCACTCCCCTGTGACTCAATAGGTTATTCCCACCAGGTATGCGACCCAGAGATTTGAAAAAATTGTGGAGGCAGGGGTTTAAACCGATCTTCATCTTTGAGTAAATGGTTCTGTTGTCAATTTTACCAATCTAAAAAAATGAATGCACTTTGACTAAGGCTTTTTCAGGTATATCAAAATCTATAAAAAAAAACAAACCAAAAGGAATGGTGTAGTGTGCTATGTAAACATATGTGAAGATCACCAATCGATTAATATACATACACTGGTTACAGGTCTTCCGAAAGATACTGGTAGTACTCCAGTTAGGAAATGGTAATTCCAGCTTTTAATCACTTTAAAAACATAAATAGAAAACAAAACATAGTGTAAAACCATAAGATGCAATAACAAAATATAAGGTAATTACTGCACTCACAAACAATCTGCCACTAAAAGTGGCCAGAAAGGCACATCAATAGGTCAAAAGACCTGCCACAGAGGGACTCCAAGATGTTCTCAGTCAGATCCTCGATACACCAAGGTTCCGAATCCCAAGGAGTAATAGAAGAGTGAGTTCTGGATGTAGATGTTCCAAATGGAGTGAGTGGAAAGGTAGAGCTGGATACAGTCCCTGCAATTCAAACTTGTAAACCCCACCAATCAATGTACACATGGATTCCCCACGTGGATTGAACTAAATCAGGTGTGTATGAAATCAGACTCCCACCAGAGTAATGGCTGCCGGGATCATATATGGCGACTATGATAGGTAGCCATTAGGTTACGCCTTCTGGGTTTACAATCCAGTGACCAACCATAGAATTAATTCCCCAGACAGACCATGAGGTAGGGAAAGAACAAAATTACAACATAATTAAAAACATCATAGTAATAACATCAATAACAGTCGCCGGTATCTACACCGGCGATCCATTTGTAGACCCCCCCAATAAATGGCAGCACGAATATACAACGGCAACCAAAGTCTCGCATATCCAAATCCATGATTTTGCCCAAACTACAGGGATAAGAGATAATTTTCTCTCTAACTTTATGATATTCAAAAGTAACTGATATTATTATTCTAGCCTTTGTTTTTGCAATGCACCATTTTCACTTACTGTATGGAATTGCCACGCATTCTAGTGTTTTGTTGACTCTATTGTAAATCTCTTTAAAAAAAAACAACAACACTTTTTACTGCAAAAAAAAGAATATTTTTTTGCCCCTTATTCATGTCTACCAATTGCCACATTTGTTACTCTCCAACCACCCCTCTCTTTCCATTTCACTCCTCCTGCTCTGTCACCCCCTGAGTTCTCTCCCTCTATATTCCACTTGTTTTGTCTTCCTCCGTGTTTAGCTTTGCATTATACCCGTGCTGTGCATTGAAACCCAAAACGCACTAACCTATATTAACAAAATCATTGCATCATTTGTTTGAGCAAAGCTTATAGCGCAGGGAGTGTTCTGTATTTTGACAAATTATTTGAATCCCGTGCGAAATAACAGAAATTACAGTGCACCATAAACACTTCAGTAAATTGTAACGAATTGGAGCATGGAATGGTCTTTTATGTACTGTACAATAATAATACATAGCATAATATCCATTATATGTTTTTTATTTTAATTTTATTTTAATACAAAACGATACTTTGATAAAATACATGAGTAATTTTTACAATTAATACAATGTTAATCTACATAATTTTCTCCTCTAATGTATCTTGTTTTTTCGCTGTTGCATGATGTAACTGTGCACATGGGATAGATCCTAAAAGAAACAAGAAATCAATAAATTAAATGAGAATAAAAACACAATATGTTAACACGGTACTCCAACCAAAAAACACTGTTTAAGAACTAACGGCTAAACTATCCTTTCTATCCGCTGCAGAGAACAAGTTCTCTCTCAATGACGTCAATCCCCCTTATTGTAGGAGGAGGAATGTCTGTGAGAACAGGCTGCGGGGAGGACTTAGGTGGCACAGGTGTGTCAGACATATTACGATAGATAATATTAATATTATTGTATTACACACACTGCAGTTCACAATTAAGAAAAACGGTGTTACTGCCACATTGAGAAATGTTCAGAAAGCAATTTATTTTGTTAACACCTGAATGTCTTATTAGACAATTTTGTTAAACTTTGGCAAATGTTAATTAATCAATGACAGATTCTTAAGTGACATATGCTAGTAATAATGCGTTCTAGTCTGGGCCTTTAGTTAAAGGACCACTGTAGTCACCGAGGCCACTTCAGCTCAATGAAGTGGTCTGGGTGCCAGGTCCCCCAGGTTTTAACCCTACAGCTGTAAACATAGCAATTTATATCTTCCTAAAAAAAAAATCGCATTGAGTACGCTGAAAGTCCATAGGAAAGCATTGAGAAATGGTTTCCTATGGAAGGTTTGAATGCGTGCATTCGGCTACACTCGGGAGATGACGTCGTAGGGGGAGGAGAGGTCACCAGCGCCGAGGGAACGGGCTGGATTAAGGTAAGTGGCTGAAGGGGTTTTAACACCTTTAGCCCAGCGGGAGGGGGGCCCTGAGAGTGGGGGAGAACTAAGGATTATATAGTGTCAGGAAAACGAGTTTGTTTTCCTGACACTATAGTGGTCCTTTAATTCTGAAATTATATCTCTCTCCCACCCACGCCCATGTCTCTCCTTTAGGGTATAGTATAATTCTAGAGGTACATACCTTTATTGCAGCTTGAAATCCATAATTATTTCAGCTCTGGAGTTGGGATAGATGGAACTCTCCTGCAGCCACGAGAATGAAATGGAATGAAATATTTAATTAAATTATTATTTGAATAAACTAAACTAAGTGGACAGACATTGTAGCTTTTTTAATGTAATCTGAATCCTATAATTATATAAAAATTAAATTTTCTGATTGCTTTGTGATAGGGAAATTAATGTTCTTTTCGGTTTTAGTAATAATGTGTTCTAGTCTGAGACTTTAGTTATTAAAGAACCACTATGGTCACCCAGACCACTTCAGCTCAATGAAGTGGCTTGGGTGCCAGGTCCCCCAGGTTTTAACCCTGCAGCTGTAAACATAGCAGTTTCAGAGAAACTGCTATGTTTAAATTGCAGGGTTAATCCAACCTCTAGTGGCTATCTTCCTGACAGCCGCAAGAGGCACTTCTACGACGCTTAATGTGAAAATCACATTGAGCACGCTGAACGTCCATAGGAAAGCATTGAGAAATGCTTTCCTATGGGCGGTTTGAATGCGTGCGCGGCTCAGACCGCGCATGCTCATTCGGCTCCACTCGGGAGCTGATGTCGAAGGGGGAGGAGAGGTCACCAATGCCGAGGGAGTTCGACGCTGGATTAAGGTAACTGGCTGAAGGGGTTTTAACCCCTTCAGCCCAGCGGGAGGGGGCCCTGAGGGTGGGGGGGACCTAAGGATTATATAGTGTCAGGAAAACGAGTTTGTTTTCCTGACACTACAGTGGTCCTTTAATTCTGAAATTATATCTCTCTCCCACCCACGCCCCTGTCTCTCCTTTAGGGTATAGTATAATTCAAGAGGTACATACCTTTATTGCAGCTTGAAACCCAAAATTATTTCAGCTCTGCGTTTGGGATAGATGGAATTCTCCTGCAGCCACGAGAATGAAATGGAATGAAATATTTAATTAAATGATTATTTGAATAAACTAAACTGAGTGCACAGACGTTATAGCTTTCTAATTTAATCTGAATCATATTTTTATATAAAAGTAACATTTTCTGATTGCTTTGTGTATGGGGTAATTTATGCTCTTATCAGTTTTGAGAATAACGCGTCCTAGTCCGAGACTCTAGTTATTAATTATGAAATTATATCTCTCCCACCCCCCGTCTCTCCTTTAGGGTATAGTCTAATTCTAGAGGTACATACCTTTATTGCAGCTTGAGATCCATAATTATTTCAGCTCTGCGGTTGGGATTTATGGAACTCTCCTGCAGCCACGAGAATGAAATGGAATGAAATATTTAATTAAATTATTATTTGAATAAACTAAATTGAGAAGACCGACATTATGGCTTTCTAACTTAATCTGAATCCTATAATTATATAAAAGTGAAATTTTCTGTTGGCTTTGTGTATGGGGAAATGAATGTTCTTTTCGGTTTTAGTAATAATGCGTTCTAGTCTGAGACTTTAGTTATTAAAGGACCACTATAGTCACCCAGACCACTTCAGCTCAATGAAGTGGTGTGGGTGCCAGGTCCCCCAGGTTTTAACCCTGCAGCTGTAAACATAGCAGTTTCAGAGAAACTGCTATGTTTACATTGCAGGGTTAATCCAGCCTCTAGTGGCTGTCTTCCTGACAGCTGCTAAGACGCTTCTGCGACGCTTAATGCTAAAATCGCATTGAGCACGCAGAACTTCCAAAGGAAAGCATTGAGAAATGCTTTCCTATGGCCGGTTTGAATGCGTGCGCGGTTCAGCCACGAGGCAAACAAGGCATTTTCCTTGGGTGGCAATTTCAAGGGGGCGGCAAAAAGCTCCACCCCCAAATGCCCAGGCAAATACCTTGTTAGCCTAGCGGCTAACAAACAATCCAGGCAAGCGGGCTGCTAACTAAGAATCCTTGCGGGCGGCACTGGCGATGGAGCACTGATTAGTGAGCTCTCTGCTCAGCTCCCTCGCTCGACGCATAGTGATGCCGGGAGCTGGAATATGACGTCATATGTGTGTCTGGCTGTCTGTGTATCTGACTGATTGTGTATGTATGTCTCTCAGTGTGTATCTGAGTGATTGTGTGTGTCTGGCTGTCAGTGTGTGTATGTCTGTCAGTGTGTATGTCTGTCAGCGTGTACTTGAGTGATTGTGTGTCTGGCTGTCAGTGTGTGTATGTCAATGTGTATTTCTGGCTGTCAGTGTGTGTCTGTGAGTGAATGTGTTTGTGTGGGTCAGTGAGTGAGTATGTGTCGGTCAGTGAGTGCGTGCGTCTGTCAGTGTGTGTCCAAGTAATAGTGTGTGTGTATGTCATTGTATGTCAGTTTATATGAAAGTGTGTGTCTGTCAATGAGTGTATGCGTCTGTCAGTGAGTGAGCGTCTGTCAAAGTACGGCCTTGACAGGAAGGGGTGGGGAAATTTAAATTGGGGGGGGAGGGTGCCCAAGCACCGTCCTGCCTATGGGAGCCCAAATCCTAAATACACCACCGGTCGAAGGGGGAGGAGAGGTCACCAGTGCCGAGGGAGCCCGGCACTGGATAAAGGTAAGTGGCTGAATGGATTTTAACCCCTTCAGCCCAGCGGGAGGTGTGCCCTGAGACTGACACTATAGTGGTCCTTTAATTATGAAATTATATCTCTCTCCCACCCACGCCCCGTCTCTCCTTTAGGCTATAGTATAACTCTAGAGGTACATACCTTTATTGCAGCTTGAAATCCAGAATTATTTCAGCTCTGCAGTTGGGATAGATGGAACTCTCCTGCAGCCATGAGAATGAAATGGAATGAAATATTTATTAAATGATTATTTGAATAAACTAAACTGAGGGGACAGACATTATAGCTTTCTAATTCAACCTGAATTATTATATTCAAGTGACATTTTCTGATTGCTTTGTGTATGGGGGGAATTTATGTTCTAATCAGTTTTGAGAATAACGCGTCCTAGTCCGAGACTCTAGTTTTTAATTATGAAATTATATCTCTCTCCCACCCACGCCCCCGATTCACCTTTAGGGTATAGTCTAATTCTATAGGTACATACCTTTATTGCCGCTTGAAATCCAGAATTATTTCAGCTCTGCAGTTGGGATAGGTGAAAATCTCCTCCAGCCATATCGGTATGAACTGAGAATGGAACAGAATTTAATGTTTAATTAGAAGGATTATTTGAATAAACCAAACTGACCTGACAGTTATAATATTATTATACACAAGTAAGATTTTATGATTGCTTTGTGTATGGGGGGATTTATGTGCTTATCTGTTTAGGGAATAAACAGGGAATAAAATTCATATGTTTTGCTCAGAGACTCTAGTTATTAATTATGAAATTATATCTCTCCCACCCCCCGTCTCTCCTTTAGGGTATAGGCTAATTCTAGAGGTACATACCTTTATTGCAGCTTGAAATCCAGAATTATCTCAGCTCTGCGGTTGGGATAGATGGAACTCTCCTGCAGCCATGAGAATGAAATGGAATGAAATATTTAATTAAATGATTATTTGAATAAACTAAACTGAGGGGACAGACATTATAGCTTTCTAATTCAACCTGAATTATTATATACAAGTGACATTTTCTGATTGCTTTGTGTATGGGGGAATTTATGTGCTTATTGGTTGTGGGAATAATTCGTCCAAGTCTGAGACTCTAGTTACCAGTTATAAAATAATATCTCTCTCACTACCCACACCACCACCCCATCTCTCCTTGAGGGTATAGTCTAATTCTAGAGGTACATACCTTTATTGCAGCTTGAGATCCAGAATTATTTCAGCTCTGGAGTTGTGATAAATGGAACGCTCCTGCAGCAATATCTGTAGGAACTGAGAATGGAACACAATCTGTTATTTAATTGGAAGGATTATTTGAATAAACCAAACTGAGTGGACAGACATTATAGCTTTCTAATTTAACCTGAATAATATTATTATACACAAATAAGGTTTTATGATTGCTTTGTGTATGGGGGGATTTATGCGCTTATCTGTTTAGGGAATAACATGTCCTAGTCTGAGACTCTAGTTATTAATTATCTCTCTCCCACTCTCCCACCCACGCCCCGTCTATCCTTTAGGGTATAGTTGAATTCTAGAGGTACATACCTTTATTGCAGCTTGAAATCCAGAATTATTTCAGCTCTGCGGATGGGATAGATGGAACTCTCCTGCAGCCATGAGAATGAAATGGAATGAAATATTTAATTAAATTATTATTTGAATAAACTAAACTGAGCGGACAGACATTATAGCTTTCTAATTTAATCTGAATCCTATCAGTGGCGTACACATGACCCATGGGGCCCCGGTGCGAAAATTGATCCGTGGGGGCCCCCCCTCTCCCCCTCCACCGCGCAGGCCGGGCCGCAACACATGGCGGTGGGCACCTGGTCGCAGGGGTTACAGGGCTGCAACCCCTGCGACCGCGGTATGTACGCCAGTGCATGCAGATGCACACACACTTAAAGGACCACTACAGACGCCCAGATCACATCAGTTCAGTGAAGTTGTCTGGGTGTCAGGTCCCTCTAGTTTTAACCCTGCAGCTGAAAACATAGCAGTTTCAGAGAAACTGCTATGTTTCACTGAGGGTTAATCCAGCCTCTAGTGGCTGTCTCACTGACAGCCGCTAGAGGAGCACACTGAATGTCCATAGGAAAGCATTGAGTAATGCTTTCCTATAGGGCGGTTTGAATGCGTGCGTGGTCGCATTCGGAGCTGAGGGATCCCCAGCGCCAATGGAGTCCGGCGCTGGAGAAAGGTAAATGCTGAAGACACACACTCTCACTTACAGACGCATACCCACTAGCTAACAGACACACACATTTACTGACAGACACACTCAGCGACAGACATACACACTCACTTACAAAACATACACTCTCATTGACAAACTCACTAACAGACATCAAACAGACTCACTAACACACACACACTCAGTAAGACACACACAGTAACACACTCACTGACACTCAGTAGCAGACACACACTAACACTCACTCTCACTCTAACACTCACTCTCACTCTAACACACACACACACACACTAACACTCACACTAGCACTCACTAGCAGACACACACTCACTCAAACACTCACACTAACACTCACACTAGCACTCACTAGCAGACACACACACTCACTCAAACACACACTCTAACACTCACACACTAACACACACTCACACATTTTTTTTTTTAATTTAATCCCCCCAGCCTCCTTACCTTTTGGAGTGCTGGGGGGATTCTCTGGGGTCCAGTGGTGCTGCTGGGCTCCTGGGCGAGCTGTCTGGCCAGTCGGGCAGGAGGGCGCGCGAGGGAGCACTCACTGCTTCCTCTTCAGCTCCCTCGCGCGCCGCTGAGTGCTCCCTCGCGCGCCCGCCTGCCGACCGGCCAGACAGCTCGCCCAGGAGCCCAGCAGGGCCAGCCTCGGGGGGCCCTGGGGTGGCCGCCTCCTGGGCCCCTCAGGGGAAGAGGCTGGCCCTGTGGCTACATAACGGGTCGCAGGGGCGGCCGGGCCCCCTGGTAGGCCGGGCCCGGTCGCAGCCGCGACCCCTGCGACCCTGGTATGTACGCCACTGAATCCTATAATTATATAAAAGTTACATTTTCTGATTGCTTTGTGTGTGGGGGAATTTATGTGTTTATCGGTTGTGGGAATAACGCATCCTAGACTGAGACTCTAGTTACCAGTTATAAAATAATATCTCTCTCCCACCTACGCCCCCGATTCTCATTTCGGGTATAGTCTAATTCTAGAGGTACATACCTTTATTGCAGCTTAAATTCCAGAATTATTTCAGCTCTGCAGTTGAAATAGGTGAAAATCTCCTGCAGCAATATCGGTAGGAACTGAGAATGAAACACAATCTGATATTTAATTAGAAGGATTATTTGAATAAACCAAACTGACCTGACAGACATTATAGCTTTCTAATTTAACCTGAATAATATTATTATACACAAGTAAGATTTTATGATTGCTTTGTGTATGGGGGAATTTATGTGCTTATCAGTTTTGAGAATAACGCGTCCTAGTCCGAGACTCTAGTTATTAATTATGAAATTATATCTCTCTCCCACCCACACCCCCGTCTATCCTTTAGGGTATAGTCTAATTCTAGAGGTACATACCTTTATTGCAGCTTGAAATCCATAATTATCTCAGCTCTGCGGTTGGGATTTATGGAACTCTCCTGCAGCCATGAGAATGAAATGGAATGCAATATTTAATTAAATAATTATTTGAATAAACTAAACTGAATGTCAGACTTTATAGCTTTCTAACTTAATCTGATTCCTATAATTATATAAAAATCTAGTCTGAGACTTTAGTTATTAAAGGACCACTATAGTCACCCAGACCACTTCAGCTCAATGAAGTGGTCTGGGTGCCAGGTTCCCCAGGTTTTAACCTGCAGCTGTAAACATAGCAGTTTCAGAGAAACTGCTATGTTTACATTGCAGGGTAATCCGGCCTCTAGTGGCTATCTTCCTGACAGCCGCAAGAGGCACTTCTACGACGCTTAATGTGAAAATCGTGTTGAGCACGCTGAACGTCCATAGGAAAGCATTCAGAAAGACAGTGTCCAAGTAATAGTGTGTGTGTATGTCATTGTATGTCAGTTTGAAAGTCATGTTTCAGTGTTTGCAGATGACACAAACTTTGTAAAATAATACAATGTGGGCAAGATATTACTTTGCTGCAGAGGGATTTAGATAGACTGGGGGACTGGGCACTCAAATGGCATATATACTTCGGCGTAAAGAATACACAAGCAACGTATACCCTTAATGGAAGCGAATTAGGGATAACAACACACGAAAAGGACTTGGGAATTGTTATAGACAACAAACTATGCAACAATGTGCAATGTCAATCAGCAGTGGCCAAGGCCAGTAAGGTATTGTCATGCATGAAAAAGGGCATTCATTCTCGGGACAAGAATATAATTTTGCCTCTTTATAAATCACTGGTAAGACCCCATATTGAATATGCTGTGCAATTTTGGGCACCTGTTCTAAAGAAGGATATTATGGCACTAGAAAAAGTGCAGAGGCGGGCTACAAAATTAATAAAAGGAATGGAACATATCAGCTATGAAGACAGGTTAACAAATTTAAACCTATTTAGATTAGAAAAACATCGCCTGAGAGGGGATATGATAACATTATACAAATATATTCGGGGCCAATATAAACCATTGTGTGGTATGAGAGTGTGTGTCTGTCAGTGAGTGTGCGTCTGTCAGTGAGTGAGCGTCTGTCAAAGTGCGGCCTTGACAGGAAGGGGTGGGGAAATTTAAATTGGGGGGGGGGGTGCCCAAGCACCGTCCTGCCTAGGGCAGCCCAAATCCTAAATACACCACTGGTCGTAGGGGGAAGAGAAGTCACCAGCGCTGAGGAAGCCCGGCACTGGATAAAGGTAAGTGGCTGAATGGATTTTAACCCCTTCAGCCCAGCGGGAGGGGGGCCCTGAGACTGACACTATAGTGGTCCTTTAATTATGAAATTATATCTCTCTCCCACCCACGCCCCTGTCTCTCCTTTAAGGTATAGTCTAATTCTAGAGGTACATACCTTTATTGGAGCTTGAAATCCAGAATTATTTCAGCTCTGCAGTTGGGATAGATGGAATTCTCCTGCAGCCACGAGAATGAAACGGAATGCAATATTTAATTAAATGTTTATTTGAATAAACCAAACTGAGTGGACAGACATTATAGCTTTCTAATTTAACCTGAATACTATTATTATATACAAGTAAGATTTTATGATTACTTTGTGTATGGGGGAATTTATTTGCTTATCAGTTTTGGGAATAACATATCCTAGTCCAAGACTCTAGTTATTAATTATGAAATTATATCTCTCTCCCATCCACACCCCTGTCTCTCCTTTAGGGTATAGTCTAATTCTAGAGGTACATACCTTTATTGCAGCTTGAAATCCAGAATTATTTCCACTCTGCAGTTGGGATAGGGGAAAATCTCCTCCAGCCATATCGGTATGAACTGAGAATGGAACAGAATCTGTATTTAATTGGAAGGATTATTTGAATAAACTAAACTAAGTGGACAAACACTATACCTTTTAACCTGTAATATAGTAACCTATATAAAATCATGACGTATTTATTTATTTCAATAACTCTCTCTATTTCTTCTCTAAGGTAAATAGTGTATAGGTATAATTCTAGAAGGTCCATACCTTTTTTGCAGGTTGAAGTCAGATCCAGCAGCCATTTTGCGGAACTTTGTTCATTTACATTATAACTACTGCCCTGCACATGGGACAGGTGCAATGTTCCTGCAGCCACATCTGTATGCACTCAATATGGAATTTGTGACCACAGTGCAGCAGCATGATTTCCTCTCCAGGGTCAAACGCACTCAAGCAAATGCTGCATTCATCTTGGTCATCATCTCCCTGGGCTTCCTGTAGAATACGTTGGGGAGGGTCCTCATTTTGTGGAATACGTTGGGGAGGGTCCTCATTTTGTGCAAGAGGAGGCTCATTGTTATCCACATCTTGAGCATTAGCAGGTTGAGAAGGTTCTTGAACAGGCACTGGCTGGCGATTTCCTTCATTATTCTCAGCCGGCTGGTTTCCTACATTTTCCTGTACACCAGCAATATATCCGATAGGAGGAGGTGGCACATCATTACGATTTAAGGGAGATCTGCTTCTCCCTGGTCTTTGCCTATCTTCTCCTCCTTCACTTTCAGATCTGTCTCTGTGCCTGCGAGTCCTTAAATGCAATCTTCTTGCTCTGTCTGTTTCAGTTCCCCGTCTTGGGGAATTTTCTTGCCTTCCTCTGCGTTCCCTTCCTATTCCCTGACTTTGTCTGGTATTTCTGGTGGGGCGTCTTTCCGGGACATGAGGACTCCGGCTTCTCCCACCCCTCCTTGTTTCTTGCCTTGCCAATGGCGTTCGAGATCTGTTTCTTCTGTGATTAGCATGCCTTCCCCGAGACCCTAATGTAAAAAGTATAATTAAACAGTTACTGCCAAACCATGTCCCGTCCCCCCCACCACCAAGTGTTTTGAGGTGTTCATGGTGCAAGGAGTCTGTATGTGCAGTGTTTCAGTGTGAAATGCGGCTCATATTGAGATACTTGATAACATTTATAGAGGTATAAGTCCACCTGCACCAGCAACATTAGCCAGCAAGAACAGGTGGTTGCCAATATTAAAACTGTGCTTAAATAATGTTTGTTGTCAGCATGCTGGAGAAGAATGTCCAAGGGATACACGGTTTGTGTAAGAATAGTGCAAATGTGTAGCTGTCACTTACTTGATCGGGGAGCTGCTTCTTCCTGTCTATTACGGACTCTTTGGCTTCTCCTCCTTTGCCCACCGTCCATAATCAGTCAATAAATCAATAAATGTTCACTTCAGTTAGGTACAGTGACAAGCACAGATCACTATTACAAGCCTATCTGAGCTCTGTGCAGATGGTAACATGCATGGAGTTTGTATAGGTAACAATGATGATGTCTCTGGCTGACATCACAGTGAGATAAGTCAGGCTGTTACATTGTGTCTGAATATGGCAGGCAGCTCTTGAAAATGGAAATAAGAAGTCATAATTTTATAATATTTTCAACAGTTGGACAATATTATTTTAAAAAATGATGACTTCTTTTTTCAATTATAGAGTTTTATTTCAGAAAACTGTGAATTTGTGGAATATCACACATTAGACCACAATAGCCAAATTGGAGAAAATCTCAAATTCATGGTTTCATGTTGGCTAATTTGGCTTAGCATTTTTTAATGCTAAATTGTCCAATAGACTAGAGAATAACCCTGGATGTTTACATTTTTAGACTACTATCTGACATTACCTATGATAATAGCAAGATATGTTTACTAAAACGTATGAACATGGTTCACTGAGTGCTTTGTGATATCCTTCACCCTGCTTTGAAATGTCTCAGATCTGGATTGAAGGGGATACATTTTAAAGGGGAAGCGATGTGTCAGCAAGGGTTACTCCAAATATTAAAATATGTTATAGGTGGTGGTGGTGGTGTTTAGAGTAACTTTTTACCAACTGTGAATTATAAAACCCACAAAATATAATTGAAATTCTCAATGGTTAACTTAAAATTAACCCTTAAACGGACACTCCACTGCCCAAATGTAAAATAAAACACATGAGACGTTTTAGCAAGGTAAGTGATTTAGGGGTCTAGAGTGTCCCATTAATGCAGTGGTTTCCAAACCAGTCCTCATGGCATGTCTACCAGTCTGTCATGGAGTAACACTTCCGGGTTCAGCACTCAGCTGTGAGGAGCCAGACCCCGCCCCCCTCTGACACAGCTCTGATGGTATTTAGGGAGACTGGGCCAAAGAGAGGGTGCTTGGTGATTGTGTGTGAGCTGCCTCCTCTGGGTCCACAGGCGCAGCTACTGGGAGCTACTTCCACCAGACTTACCTCTCCACGAGCTCAGACAAGCCGTTCCAGCCTTTGAGTCAATGCAAGGATTGCTGCATGCCATAAAGGATTACTGGAGAACGGATACTTTGCTACTTTACAGGTGGACCATATCTCTGAACTATTGGAGGACTACACACATTAACCTTAAGAATATCTTTCAGCTATTTGTCTACATTATCTTTTAATAATGAACTAATGCTTGCTTACTCAAATCTTCATTGCTTCAAGCTAATTACATGGAGGACAACTCCCATCATGCTTATCCACTATGAACTGTTTCTTGCTTTGTAAAGACACTCAATGCTTCAAGCTACTAATTATATGGAGGACAACTCCCATCATGCTTATTCACTATGAACTGTACTTGCTCTGCAAATATTCTTAGCTACTTGCTTATTGTTTCTATTGAAGATTATTCTCATGAACTTAAAGAATGTTACTTAATGCATCTCTGAGGAAATACTTAAAGGACCACTATAGTGCCAGGAAAACATACTCGTTTTCCTGGCACTATAGTGCCCTGAGGGTGCCCCCACCCTCAGGGACCCCCTCCCGCCCGGCTCTGGAAGGGGGAAAGGGGTTAAAACTTACCTTTTTCCAGCGCTGGGCGGAGAGCTCTCCTCCTCTCCTCCTCCGTCCCCGGGCTGAATGCGCACGCGCGCAAGAGCTGCGCGCGCATTCAGCCGTCGCATAGGAAAGCATTTACAATGCTTTATGGACGCTAGTGCTCTCACTGTGAAAATCACAGTGAGAAGCACGCAAGCGCCTCTAGTGGCTGTCAATGAGACAGCCACTAGAGGGAATAGGGGGAAGGCTTAACCCATTCATAAACATAGCAGTTTCTCTGAAACTGTTATGTTTATAAAAAAAATGGGTTAACCCTAGAAGGACCTGGCACCCAGACCACTTCATTAAGCTGAAGTGGTCTGGGTGCCTAGAGTGGTCCTTTAATAATGAACTTTGTGTTGTTGATTACTTGCACTTCCTCTTATTGGATTATTGCCTAAATGAATTGCATTTAAGTTTAACACTTCTTAAAACTTTGTTTGAATCAAGTTACCAGTGATTCTCTTTCCTAAAGCTACAGTATTGATACTTTAAAGATTCTCCGTTTCTTCACTATTGTAATTAGGGAGTTTTACAAGCTGCAGTTGAGTTCCAATCCAAATCACCCCAAGTAGCGTAACCCAGTCCGAGATTTAGGGATTACCCAGTCGTGTCTAAGAAAATAAAAACCACTTTGACACAGCTGGATAATCCCTAAATCTTGGACTGGTAGGCGTGCCTTGAAGACTGGTTTGGAAACCACTGCTTTAACGCCTACTGACCATTTTTCACTCTTTTCTGTGAGTAAAAGATCCTATGGCTCAAAACAGTAAATCCTATGGACCTACAATGTGCTGATGACTTGAAAACAGGACATGTTATGACATTTGATCTTAAAGCCTCAGATTTTGGTTATAGCACAGCACAATGTTGGATTTTTTTTTATGAATTTAAGATTGTGCTGTGGTTAAAAGGGGACAAGATTGTTTTGGAGTTATGGCAGTTGTTTTTTTCTTAACTTTCATGAGATTCTATTTATTGGTATTTTATGATGGGAGAAAACAAGTCTGGATGTACTTTACAGAGTGTAACATCAGTCTGAAACACATTCTCCTGAAATATTGTTAAAAGGCTTTGCATGTCTTCGTAGTGCTCTTAAGAATGTTCTCTATAGGAGAGAGTTATAGCACCTGTGTTCCTTTTACATGAAATGTGTCTGGTGATTATGATACCGTGTGGTGTGTTCAAGCGAGCCTGTGTAATGCTGGTATGCTTTGTGTGTAGTGTATTAGGTGTCTGTGTAAGAATAGTGCAAATGTGTAGCTATCACTTACTTGATCGGGGAGCTGCTTCTTCCTGTCTATTACGGACTCTTTGGCTTCTCCTCCTTTGCCCACCGTCCATAATCAGTCAATAAATCAATAAATGTTCACTTCAGTTAGGTACAGTGACAAGCACAGTTCACTATTACAAGCCTATCTGAGCTCTGTGCAGATGGTAACATGCATGGAGTTTGTATAGGTAACAATGATGATGTCTCTGTCTGACATCACAGTGAGATAAGTCAGGTGATTACACAGTGTGTCTGAATATGGCAAGCAGCTCTTGAAAATGTAAAATAAGCAGTCATCATTTTATAAAATTGGCCAACTGTCCTATTTCCATTATTGCATTTTTTTTTCATAAAATTGTGGAATATCACAAGTTAGACCAAAATAGCCAAATTGGAAAAATTCTCAAATTCATGGTTTCATCTTGGTTTATTTGGCTTGGCATTTTAACTTCCTTGATGCAATAATGTATCCTTTAGACCAGAGAATAAACCTGGCTTTTTAAATTTTTAGGCTAACAATCTGACATAACCTGTGATTAGCAGGGCGGGCGCAACAGTTAGGCGAATTAGGCATTCGCCTAGGGTGCCCATCGGGATGTTTCATAGTGGGCTGCCCCGTCCAGGCGGCCGAAGGAGGGGCGCTGAGAGGAGCCCTGTCACAGGGTGACGAGGAGCTGGCCATCTTCCCACCTTACGGCACACCCAAAGCTGTACTTCTTCGGTATGGCAGACCAGGCACCTGCTTACCCGGGTGGCAGGTGCCTGCTCTGCCAACCAATGCCGGGGGAGGAGGGGGAGAAGGCAGGCAAGAGTGGAAGGCTTCAGGAGGCTGTTCTTGCAGCTTCTCCCTCCTCCCTTGCGCGCCCTCTGTGATGCCGGGAGCCGGAATATGACGTCTATCCGGCATACTAAATAGCCAGCGAAACACGTATTTGGATGTTTTATATGTACTTTTACTACTGTATAAAGGAATTATTTTAGACAAATAGACCTGGTTTGTGTCAATTTCCTTTACATTTTATTTACCATTTTAAAATATATTTGATAATATATTTCCTTTTGCTACTTGGCTTTTTACTACTAATCAAAAGAAATCTGAGGTGGGGATTATACCACCAGAGCTGATACCATCGAGCAGTAAGTCTGCCCTACGCTGTTACTCTAAATAAATCTGAGGTGGGGATCATACCACCAACGCTATATTAATAGAGCAGTGTTTCTGCTCTACACTTGTGAGTATTCCTCTTATCACTCTTTTATACTCTATTTTTATCACAATTGAGAGCACTATTGTTGCCTTTTATCTTCCGTTTGGAGCTTTGGATTACCAGATGGTGCTGACGGACACATCCTTCCACATCCCATAAGCGGGGATTATACCGCCGTATGCTCTTCACACCAGAGCTGGCCATAGTTCTTTTAAATGTGAGTTCTCTACCTCTTGTTACTTACTGCACTTTAGAACTCTAGACGTACTGCACTATTGGTTGCTTTCTGCCTCTTCTCTGTTTCATATATACGAACTAAGACCCTGAGACGTATCCACTCCCATTGAAGAGAATACGTCTTATCAAGTTTCCCTTATTATCTACTGCTACTCTAGCGAGACCTCCTACCCTTTCCAAGACTATTTTATTTGTATTGGCGCAGCCCTACTCCATCTTTGTGTGGTATGTGTGTATGGATGTAGCTATTAGGCAGTATGTGTGTATGGATGCACGTATTAGGCAGTATGTGTGTTTGAATGTACGCATTGAGCAGTACGAGTATATGGATGTACGCATTAAGCAGTATGGATGTAGGTATTAGGCAGTATGTGTGTTGGTATTAAGCAGTATGTGTATATGGATGTAGGTATTAAGCAGTATGTGTGTAAGGATTAGGTATCTACATTATGTGTGTATGGATGCCTGTATTAGGCAGGGTAATGGGATGCTTCGGTAACCCAACCGGTTGCTCCTGCTAGTTCCCCTCCTTCAGCCAATCAGGAACCCTTACATGGTTAGGGGACTTAGCTTGTTGCGCTCCCAGGCAGAGACGGCACTCAGCCCTGGAAGCTCTTAGTCCATACAAGGACATACCCTGTTGCATCCTCTGCAAGCTGGAACACCAGACACAGGGGTTAAATCTTCCTTCCCTCCAATAACAGGACGACACACAGTTTTGGAAGTTGTGAGGAAGTGCCCTTCGCCACTTGGTCCTGGAGAGGCCTGCTTGCCAGCCTCCTCCCCTGTGACTATGACTCTTTCTTGTATTTGGTTTTAAAGCCCCTAGTCTACCTTCAGACAGACTATTTATGTAGGCTGCTTTATTTATCTTATGTTTTAGTCACCCTGTACCCATTATAGGTGCAGGGTGTGTGTAATGTAATTGTTTATAGTGTGTGTGTGTGTGCTGTGTAATGTATTGCCTGCTCTCTTGTATTGCTGAGGTTTGCTACCAACTAGGTGGGTTTGGCTATGGAGCTTGTCTAGTGCCCTCTGTTGGTAGCAACAGCAATATGCACTACCTGAATTGCAAGACTGGTTCATTTGCATATTCGGGTAGATTTGCATATTGCTAATTCTGCAGGCAGGTGAGATATTTACTGTTAAATATTGTCTCCCCCCCACCCCTTTAAAAATGTGCCATTGTGTTGTGATAAGTCACTGTGTGTTGTTTGATATGTTTTGACTGTTTGTGATTTTATTGAGGTTTCACAACAATGTTATTGTGGTGACCCTATTGGCTGGTCCCAAGGGAAATAAAGGTTTTGACAGTTCTTCTTGATCCCTCTAAACGTAGCCTTGTCTCGTTATTGGAGGGAGCTGTTATAATCACACTGGGGATTGCTATGCTCTGCATGCTCCCCTGAGCTTGAGTCACTTAGCTCTTTTAAGAGCTTGTTCCTGACACGCTCTCCTTGGAGGAGGGGTCTTCACCACACAGTCCTGGATGCTGGAGGTTCATACAGGGTGGAAGGAAGAGTTCTTTCCCACACAGTCCTGGAGGACAGAAGCTGATCCAGGGTGGAAGGAAGACGGCGAGACTCCAGTCAAGATACGGCGGTTGCGGAGTCTGTGGTGGTTGTGGTGTCTGCTGCAGCACTTGGAGTCCTCAGGAAGCGCTAGGAGCATCTGTCAACACTTTATTGAAACCGGCTTCTTTTATGCACAGACCCTCCCCCCCCACCCCCCGCAGGGGGTCTCCGTTAAACACAATAGTCCCAGGCAGGAGTGGATTGGGTTACAGATAGCCATCTCCCGCCCTGGGAGATACCAACAGTACATAGGGATACACATGAAAACACATTACATTTGGGGGGTACAGTTTGGGGCTCGGCACCCTGGGAAGGGGCTACAGGGTTGAAACCTACATCGCTAGATAGCCCAGGTCCTATTTGGGACCCTGCACAAAGCGGAGCAATCGGATGCACAGAGCCCGAGATATCAGCGTCGAACATCTGGGGCTTCGAGGCTCTGTACATCCCCGAAATTAGTTCCATGGCATTGCTTGATTTAGTCCGGCTAATTCAAACTTCGCGCCTAAACAAAGCAACAACCAATCAGCTGAAAGGGCGCAAAACAAGTTGCGTCAGTCTGCGTTCGGGGAAGGAAAGGAGTTTCACTGCCCAATCCGAAGAAAGGGCGCAAAACTCGTCTCTGAAGATCAATGGGGAGAAAAATTGTAGGGTCCCAGTCCCGTCAGACCCGCCCTCCATGGAAGGTCCAAGGGATATTTCTACATATTGACCATAGCTACCGGAAATATCTAATGATATAGAAATAGCTAATGATATAGATATAGAAATAGCTAATGATGAAAAAATTCCTTACCGCCCACCAGTTTTCGCGCAAGAGAAGAATTTTTTAGAAAGGAGGTTGTTTTTTAAAAAAAAATGTATGTACATTTATCTTTTTATTTTTACTTTATGCATGTTTATAATGATTTTAACTTTATAAAGTTTAATGAGAAACCAATAAAGTAAATTGAAATTACCTTTACTATTGATTAATGAGATCCTTGAGGCTGATGCTGCGAGACTAAATATTTGATATCTGGTTCGATTTTCGTAATGAACAAACGAAGGTCTCCTCTTTCGGTGATATTCAGACGATTTCTCTGTTTGCTTTTTTATTTTCCTCCTTCAGGGCCCCCCGAGGCTGGCCTTGGCATGTGAGCTTACACTTTAATGACCATAGCAGTGGTACTAGAACCTTTGCTATTTAAATGTATATTGTAGTAGTGTGCAGGAAAGTATTTAGATTTTGTTTTCTTTACACATTTGGGTTGACAAATACTGAAGAAACGTTCGCTGAGTTTGATTGCAGGGCTAACTTCTTTGTTTTCAAACTGCCCTTTTGGGGTCACATAAACTAACACCATCAATGTGCAGGAAATTTGGTCTACTACAGCCACATAAATCAAAAGATAAACCCAGAACAGACTTTGGAATAACATAATGATAAATGTATCCTTCCAGGTTACATTCATTTGATATTTGAATGCATTGTTATTATCATAATCCTAAAAAATTCTTTCAACTCTACAACTCTTTGCTATCAAAAACCGCCACTAGATAGCGCTATATGACTTTTAAATGCTCAATTTCAAGTTTGAGAGTATTTACTAATTTAGTGAATTTCTATAACTCTATCTCCTGTTAATCAACAGAATCGTGTTTGTAATACATACAAATTAGGCATCAGTCACATGTTTCCTTGTTTTACACCTTCTGGAATTTTATATATTTGGGCATAAATTCATACTTGCCAACATTAACAAGTTTAAAGACTGTCAGCCAAGATGGTCTGACCTGCGATTAGCCTTGACTGAGCACCAAAGCAAAACCGAACTGGAGCCCAAGCAGTCTGGCTACATACTGTACAGCCGCAACATCTTGCTGTCTGGCCATGAGGGGGGCAACGGCCTGGAGGTCGGGAGAGCGGACGATTTTCCAACACCGGGCGCACATCACTCAACAGCAGCCCTGGTACCGCAACCCACCCTCTGAACCGGCTGGGGATATACAAGTCCCTGCTGGGGAATCTCACCACCCAGTATCCTCCGAATCTCCCGCTGGACTGGAGCTCAACATGGCCGCAGAGCCACGGGTCCCATATGCCCAGGAAGACGCTGACATCCTGAGCTGGAGGGAAAGCTTTGAGGCCTGATTCCACCAACTCTGACAGGAGTTCTGGGGGCGCATCTCTAACAGATCCCTAACACAACTGTTGGAACATCAACCATGCACCGAGCAGAAAAGGTCCAAAAGGTGACACAGCAATCCAGCCGTACAAGTACCTGGAAGTCTCCCAAGCACCCCGCGCGACCTCGGACCTATGACTACACCAAGCAGCGACGGAGAGCCCTTGGAAAAGCGTTGGGATATGGGTCTCAGGTGGGAAGAAAGCAGAGGCGCAGTATCTCCACTGTAGCCTGCAAGCCTGAAGTCCAGCCTGGCATCTTAACCTGCTTGAGAGAGAAAGAGGACACTATGCACATAGGGAAGGGAGCCGGTCCAAGGTGGCTTATTTGTGGAATTGGCTCAACTGATTCTAGGCAGCTACTCAAGATACCCTAGTGCAGCTAAGTCTGTTCTTCCACCGGGCTCTTGAATGAGGACAGAACCCAGCGGCTACTACTAACCTACAGAAGTGTTATGTTGGTGCATGTTATCTAAGAATGTGATTGCTATATACACAGTTGGGAAGTGCCTTGCGCACTAGTTTGTTTTTTTGTTTTGTAAACTCGAAAAATTTTCTACGTCAGCTTTACTTCCAGTTCCAGTGAATTTGAACTTGAATTACAATTTGAATTCTCATTTCAGTAAATAACCCCTACAGACACAATAACCATGAGGATAAAACAGCAGTCCATAGGGTTGTATGTCAGGACACAATATTTTCTATGCAAATTTGCACTAAAAAAAATTACAAGATTCAGAGGCCCATCACCCTCCAACAGCTACAATGTGAAATCTTTGCACATCAGCCAAACGTTGATAAAATACTGCACTTCCAAATTCTAAATTAATAAATTGATCCTTGGACACATCATCTGCTTGTGTAGCCCACACAGTACAAGGTTTAACCCCTTAAGGACACATGACATGTGTGACATGTCATGATTCCCTTTTATTACAGAAGTTTGGTCCTTAAGGGGTTAAATGCCCTGTGCTTTCAGAGATGAATTTCTGATCATTCTAATCTTAAACAAATGTGTACAGTCTCGTCTAACCTTTTTCACTGACAATGTGTTTTCACCAGTAAAACTGCTGCTTACTGGGTTTGTATATGTTTACTGCACCATTCCCTACGGTTCATATTAAAAACCTCAAAACCAGCCATTTCTGAGATTTTAGGACCACCAAGAACAGCACCACCCAAATATACCATTGCCACAAAACATCCCTAGCACTCTGAGATTATAAGATATGTTAACTACAGCCCACAATTTAAAGGGGACACTATAGTCAGAAAAGGCAGCGTTTAGATTGCTGCCTATGACCAGCTCTAGTGGCTGTAACTCAGACAGCCACTAGAAGCACATTCTGGGTTTGGACGTGCAAAGAGTGCAGGAACAACATTCAGTGTCTACACTTTTGCATGGAGATGCTAAATGCTCTCGATAGAAATGCATTGATTCAATGCACCTCTATGAGGAGATGTTGATGAGCGCGCATGCACATCTTCCAATTCTTCCATATGGGGTAGCATTCCATTGGCTGAGATCATCAAGACTGGTGTTCTGAGTCAGACCAGCTCAGCAGCTTCAGTGAGAATAGTGCTCTGCGGGAAGAAAGGTAAGTAAAGCAGTTTTTTTTTTTGTTCACACAGAGGGTGGGTGTAAACACCTAAATAGTTTTAAGGACACTATTGTGTTAGGAATACGTGTTTGCATTCCCAACATTAAAGTGTTCCTTTCATTTAAAAATAAAATTAAAAAAAATAACAAAAGCGGGCAGAATATGATGAAGCCTGGACAGTCCTATTTTGTACACATTTACAGGAGAGAGATATTAGATGCATGTCTGCTATGTAGGGCAGATGAAATAGGATCAGTATTTCAATGCGTAGTGCAAGGTAGTTATATTTTCATCAACAGGAACTATACTTACATTGGTTCACATAAACTAGAGGGACTTTTATGAATAACTCAATAAATCATACTACTTAATATAATAACATATAATTGCTGGATTTTCCCTGCCTTCACTGTCTCCTCAACATCTGTTTTACCGTTTTATTCAAACATTCCACCATCTGTCTGCTTTCTAGACAGATGTCCACATGTTCTCGAAACGTAAAAAGTTGTAACAAATCTTTCATTATACGTCACCTAAACATACCCAGGTCTGTTAAATTCCATTCATCCGTGCTGCGTTCTATGCAGAATAGCTGCATTATTAAAAAACGTGTTTATTTTTGTGTGCTTAAAGCGGCTTTGTCACCGCCCTGTCACTTTTGATTATTTCACAAACTCTTTATGAAATCCTAATACTGACTGTGTTCAATCAACAGATATCTTGAGACAAAGTAGTAGCTATGGTCAAAATGTACGTTGACAAAACTTTACAAAAGGCAGAACTTTCACCATCACTTGTACTAATGAACACAGCCACCTCTTGTGACATCTACAGGAAAAAGACATCTTCTTGCAGATCATGAGAGTTGGTCTATGGAGGATCCCATGCTTTTTCCACAATCCGCCATATACATTTGAGTTGTACTCTCGCACATGCACAAGAGTATGACATTGACATGGGCTCCTTCATCCATGAGAGGCTAAAGATGTTCTCCGTAGTG
The DNA here is from genome assembly GCA_933207985.1 of Pelobates cultripes. Classification (NCBI taxonomy): domain Eukaryota; kingdom Metazoa; phylum Chordata; class Amphibia; order Anura; family Pelobatidae; genus Pelobates; species Pelobates cultripes. The sequence continues at coordinate 42,257,679 of OW240917.1, forward strand.
AAGATGACAGCATCCATGAGGAAGAGGTTTAATTGGGTATATTTGCCTTCTCCTTCTGGCCCTGGAAACACAAGAGGGCATTTCATCATTTGAAGTCTTTGCAAAACATGCAGAGACTCCAGTCCTAAAGGTGACAGAAACACTTTAAGAAAAATATCTCAGCACCAACACAATCATATTTGTGCACGGAGAAAGATATTGATTTTCTTTTTTTTCCAGTAAGAAAGTAGGGAAGACAACATATTGTTTGTCATAGTTACAGCTCTTTAGCTGGATCCACATTATCACTATGGTTCACTGGGGTGATACTTTAACCTCTTAAGGATGGAGGCAATTGTCCGAGATGTGAACCAAAACAAAACCTAGAATTAGTTTATGGTTTAAGGGTGTCTCTGTAAGTGCCCTCATACATATTCTTCATATTATACATTGTTTGGTTAACCACAGAAAATACTTTAATTTAATGCCCCATGTGTATATGTAACACCGCAATAAGCGTGAATAAAATGTTAAAAATGGGGGAGGAACAAATTTTGTCACATTTTTGCTTACAATAATTTTTACACACCCAGTGCAACTAAATAAAAAGAGCTCAAAAGAGATTTATGTATCAGCCCTGGTTGTTAAATGACTCATATGTTTAGAATCTAGAATTTTTTTTTGGTAGTTAATGATGACCTTACTCCTAACCCTTTGCTTACACTAACTCTAGCCATATACCTACCTTAACCTTATCCTTAAATGTAAAAGGATAATATAAAGAGCAAAATAACTTTAGTTTAATGAAGCAGTTTTGGTGTATAGATCATGCCACTGCAGTTTCACTGCTCAGTTCTCTGCCATTTAGGAGTTAAATCACTTTGTTTATAGAGTCCTAGCCAAACCTCCCTGCATGTTACATATACAGCATTCCTAAGCACTTCCTGCAAAGAGAGATCTAATGTTTGCACTTCATTTATTGCAAATTCTGTAAATTCCCATCTCCTGCTCTTTTAATAACCTTCTAAAGCCTAGAGTAGCCTCCTATGTGTAACTACAATTTCTGTTGATGCCTATAGTATCCCTTTAAACCTACACTAACCCTAAAACAGCACTACGCCTAAATATATAATATTATCCCCTCTCAGGCGACGTTTTTCTAAACTAAAGAGGTTTACATTTGTTAAACTTTCTTCATAGCTGATATGTTCCATTCCATTTATTAATTTTGTAGCCCGCCTCTGCACTTTTTCTAGTGCCATAATATCCTTCTTTAGAACAGGTGCCCAAAATTGCACAGCATATTCAATATGGGGTCTTACCAGTGATTTATAAAGAGGTAAAATTATATTCTTGTCCCGAGAATGAATGCCCTTTTTCATGCATGACAATACCTTACTGGCCTTGGCCACTGCTGATTGACATTGCACATTGTTGCATAGTTTGTTGTCTATAACATGACTGCACCAAAAATAAAAGACAAACAAAAAAACACAAGTATAAGCTTGAGCTATATCATCTCAGACTAGTCAGAATTTTTCTTTTTAAATAGTTCAGAAATTATCATTTAATAGAGGAGCGATCTGGCTGTGATCATGGAAGAGCTCCACACCATCACTGATAGAATCAAGATCACAGAGTAGGATGTTGCCGCGATTAGCAAGAAACAGATTGCGGAGGCCCTGCACATTATACATATTTAACAATCATTTGGGACTTTAACAACAAGGTTTGATGCATTGGATGATGCTGACATGCACAAAAATATACAAATCAGCTGAGTAGCAGAAAATGTTTGCAAACTTTCTGCTGACCTTTTATATCAGATCCACTCTGATATGGAGACAGTCTCTATCCTCCACCATTACACTGCTGGCGGACTCAGGAATGAGGTGCTGATGGGAAGCTGCCATGAACGGGCCCCAGTATAAGTTCACAATTCTTGGGGCTACCTCCTACGTTTTCTCACTCATGGGATCACACCGTTTGTAGTCTGGCAATATTGGGTGAAATGCAGGACTTCATATATTACTTATATATAAGTATCACTCCAATAGCCATTTAAGTGTAAGCTCACTTGTTAATGCCTAGTGTTGTATTTTTATTTTTTCAAATTTATATTCTCCTATATATTTAGATGTGGTGCCTATGGGGTCTATTTATTAAATTCTTTATTTTTGTTGTGCTTCAGATTAGCAGACAGTTTGGCACTGCCCCAACAGCAGTGGCAAGATACGTAGTATATACAGTTATCAGGGGCGTTTTAGCCGCGAGGCAAACAAGGCATTTGCCTTGGGCGGCATTTTTCAGGGGGCGGCAAAAAACGCCGCCCCCCAAATGCCCAGGGCAAATGCTTTGTTAGCCTCGCGGCTAACTGACCGGCTGGGCTGGCGGGCGGCGCTGGGCAGGCGGCTGGCGAGGGAGCTCTTCCCCTGAGCGGTCCGCTCAGCTCCCTCACGCGCCGCAGAGTGAGGCTGGGAACCGGAAGATGACGTCATCTTCCGGCTCCCAGCCTCACTTTGCGGCGCGCGAGGGAGCTGAGCAGACCGCTCAGGGGAAGAGTTCCCTCGCCAGCCGCCTGCCTAGCCCAGCCAGCATCCACTGGACCACCAGGGAGGTAATGAACCCCTCCCCCCCAGCACTCCCAAAGGTAAGGGGGGGCTAAATATAAATAAATAAATGTGTTAATGTGAGTGAGTGAGTGTGTGTCTGTTAATGTGTGTGTGTTTTGTTAGTGTGTGTGTCTGACTGTGTCTGTTAGTGTGTATGTGTGTGTGTCTGACTGTGTGTCAGTGAGTGTGTGTTTGCCTGTGTGTGTGTGTCAGTGAGTGTGTGTTTGCCTGTGTGTGTGTGTGTCAGTGAGTGTGTGTTTGCCTGTGAGTGTGTGTGTCAGTGAGTGTGTGTCTGTTAATGTGTGTGTTTGTTAGTGTGTGTGTGTGTGTCTGCTAGTGAGTGTCTGTTAGTGTGTGTGTCTGACTATGTTTGTCTGTTAGTGTGTCAGTGAGTGTGTGTTTGCCTGTGAGTGTGTGTGTTAGTGAGTGTGTGTCTGTTAGTGAGTGTGAGTGTGTCTGTTAGTGTGTGTGTGTGTTTCTGTTAGCGAGTGTATGCGTATCTGTCAGTGAATGTGTGTGTGTGTATTTAGAAGGCGGGGGGGGGTTGGCACGGGGGGGGGGGCGCCTGCGTTTTGTCCTGCCTAGGGCAGCACAAAACCAGGATACACCACTGACAGTTATACAGTATAGGGCAATCTATAATACAGCACATTTTTAGTAAGGGTAAGGTTTGCGTTCAAGAGTGGTACTTACAGGCTAAGAGACATTTTAGCTAATAATCATGAGTGTAAACAGTTATCCAACAAACGTCATAAGAGACATTGAACTTTTTATGGTACAGAACATGCTAGGCACTTAGGAAATATCTGACGGCAGAGCAGTGCTAACGGGTAGGCGTATAGTTAATGGTACAGTAATATGGTGAAAAGTCAGTAGTTAGCTATGACTAAAGAAATCACTATAATAGGGAGGCTGATTACAGGCCAGAATGAGTGTGAGTCAGAGTATATAGATGCATGCTTTAGGCACTGTGGCTATGTAAAATCCCTCCCCTAGGTCCCCCAGGTAAGCTTAGGAATGAGTTAAAGCGGCACTGTCATGCCGAACTTACCTTTCCTCAATCTCTTCCTCTTCTCCCCCTCTCTCAGAATCTGTTATTCTTTTCTTCCTGTCTTCTTTAGTTTTCTTTAAAATCATAAGACAAAGTAGGGACTCTTTGCCTTATGGAGGATTCCTCCGCTTGACCAGCTCTGAC
>OW240917.1:42261564-42543751 GCA_933207985.1 Pelobates cultripes
GGGGGCGGGGGGGGGGGAGGACAGTAGGTCCCCCCCCTTATTGTTTTACTGGGGCCCCACCCACCGCTCGGGGGGGGGAGGACAGTAGGTCCCCCCCCCTTTTGTTTTACTGGGGCCCCCACCCACCGCGCAGGGGTGGGGGCCGGGAGGGAGGACAGTAGGTCCCCCCCCCTTGTTGTTTTATTAGGGCCCCCACCCACCGCTCAGGGGTGGGGGCCGGGGGGGAGGACAGTAGGTCCCCCCCCCTTATTGTTTTACTGGGGCCCCCACCCACCGCGTGGGGGTGGGGGGAGGACAGTAGGTCCCCCCCCTTATTGTTTTATTAGGGCCCCCACCCACCGCTCAGGGGTGGGGGCCAGGGGGGAGGACAGTAGGTCCCCCCCTTGTGTTTATAAGGGCCCCCACCCACCGCTCCAGGACAGTGGGTCCCCCTCATTATCTTCATGGCCCCCACCCGCCGCTCATGGTGGGGGAGGGGGGGAGGACAATAGGTCCGCCCCCCTTATTGTAATTTGTCATTTTTTTCAACAGTGAGCAGCCACAGGCTGCTCACTGTTTAGTAGACATGCCCCTACTCGCGGTATAGCGAGTAGGGGCATTTGGGAGATTTTAATCTCCCTTGTGCTATTATGGGGGTCATATTGAACCCCATAGAGTGAGAGGGGGTACTGGGGGGGCTTATGAAGTGGTGGGGAGCACTGCTCCCTGCCGCTTCTATCTTTACATATTACAAGGAGGGAGCTGCACGCCGGTAGCTCCCTCCCTGTAATAAGCTGCACGAACAAACATACACTGATACATTGTGTTTGTTTGTTCGGCTGATATTTCTATTCACTCATTCGTCTGTCTGATGAATGAGTGAATAGATGAAATTCCCGTTCGCATGTCCAAGTGTTTCACTGGGCATGTGCGGGAATCTCAGTGTCTGCCTAGTGTGGGCTGATGACGTGTCCCACAGGGACTTCACCTACCCACGCAAAGATGGCGGCGCCCTGAATCAAGATCGGGGCAGAAAATAAGGATTAAAAAATAGGTAATGTGGGGGCATAGGGGCATTTGGGGGTGACTAGTGGGTCAATTGGATGTAGTGGAGGCGGGAGGGGGGTTAAAAAAAAAAACGAGATTCGGCATGACAGTACCGCTTTAACATGCTATCTAGTTGTGCCAGAACAGGCGAGGTACACATTAACAGGTATATGAACCATGAAGACTGTGCTCGTTTCTCTGTTCCTTATTGAAGTTGTGTAGCATACTGACTGAAGTTGTATCGGTCATGTAACAATCTAGCTAGGTGTGTAGTACCAGGCTAGATACACATTAACATGTATGGCATCCAACTTGAAGACTGCGCTCGACAATTGAAATTGTATAGTGTTGGAATTGTATAGTGTGCTAGTTGGGTACATGCTAACATGCTGACAGCTGGTTTAACCCCTGGAGCGCCTCTTTGTTAGTGTAAGCAGTGTAGGCATAGTCAGGCAACTAAGGGCTCTCTAACACGAAATTAAGTACACATAGGTTCAACAATGTTGTCTGACTGGGTACAGACAGGCTTATATACAGCCGCATGTCCTGGGGGGGTGAGGCATGAGTACCTTGCTCAGTAACATTTGGTACTGTCAGCCAACATCTCGGCTTGGTATAGCCTTAAAGTCTCTGGGAGTCACAGTTTTTTCAAATCAGCCGATGCCCCGTCTGGATTCTGTGGTTGCTTGATTGGAGTGGATGTCGGTGAGCCTCACTGTCTGCGCTTTGGGATGCTTTGTATCCAAATGTGCTTCTCCTCGCATTCCGGTGGGGTGCCCCTCCTGCCCTGAGACCGGGTAAGAGCCGGTACCACCATTTCACGGACCTGACGCCATTTTGGGACCAAGTCCTTCCCCTGTGTGGGGCTGCGTAGGGCTGTTCTCCGATGCTTCCGTAGGTGTCTCGTTCTCCTCCGCAGGCGTGTGTGGCATGTAGGGGTCAAACCTCTCGTCCCAGGTGGGCTGATGTGCTAATGTGTCATGGTTTCGGCGGTTGCTTTGCCTGGTGGGGTCCCCTCCGGCTGTGCTTTAGTTTTACTCCGATTAGGGTATAGAGCTCTGGCTGGCTGTCGTGCTATGGGTGCTGTGTTCCCATTGCCGGCCCATGGTGTTGATGGCGGCTGGCTCTTTTTCTTCAGACGTTCCCAAAATTTCTGACATATGGCATCGAATCTCGTCTGGAAGGCTGCGGCCCAATCGTTGGGGGTCTGACGATTTGTGCGGGTAACGGTGTCGTCGGCCATTTTGGTAAGGCCTTGTGTCTCCCTCCTGTTAGCCGCGCAGCTTGAAGCTGTTGGCAGGTAAGTGCTCACTCTCTGGGAGTAGACCGGGATGACCCCCGCCGGTCCAGAGAGGGGTGGACGAGAACCCTTGTACAGAGGCTTAGTCAGTCGTGGCGGCAGAAGAGCATCCGTCTCCCCTGCACCCGCCATGTTCGTAGGCCTCAAACTCCTATCAGACAAGTGGAACTCGCAACAGCTCTTGAGTGGTGTTAGATTGTGCAGCTGCTTGTCACCTCTTGTTTGGTGACCGTCTCGTGTCGATAATTTGCCTTTTTGGCTTTGAAAATCTGCTTTAATCTCTGCTTGCTTCCTCTCATCTCTGCGGTCAGGCCCCGCCCCCCGCCTATGGGGTCTATTATGCCTTATACTTGTATGCCTCTTTTTATGTACATCCCCTCCCCAGCTCAGGGTTATTGGGCACTTTACGAAAAATCACTGTAGAGTTTCCTCTATTCATTAAATAGAGATCTGTCATATTTGGGCTATTTTAATACTAATTTATTTGAGAACTGTGATTACTGTAATCTCTCCAGTGATTACAGTTTCCATGGGGGTGAATCCCAAATAATTCTGACTAACATATTCACAATATTAATAACGTTCGATTTACCTTCGGTTCTCCTCATAATCTTTTTTTACTATTTTCTCTAAATACTCAAAAATTGGGTTGTATTGTTGATCGCATTGTTTTCTTTTGTATTTGTATTTCTCTACTAAGCATTGAATTGTATGTGTCTTTTCATACACCCAATAAAAACGTGATCGACAAAAACAAATGCCCTTTAATAAATAGGCCAGTATCGTCCTGCAGTATAATCCAGAATCTGGCTTGGGACCTACTGACTTTTGGCACATGTTGTTCTAACAGACCAGAGTGTTCCAATTTGTTTACAGATGCGCAATAAAATCTATTGACTTGTCTTTAATAGCATCCGCAGGGCCTGGAATATTCAACACACAGATTACACATGGTAGTTCTGGTAATAGCGCCAAAAAAGAATCAAAGAGATTGTTCACAAGAACACATAGACTTTACAATATAGCAACATTTGTAGACAGGAATGTCTGCTTCTCTGGGTCATACAGTCAGACAGAAGCCTATATTGAAATGGAGCAAATGTAATATTCCATTCAAGATATTCAATACATTTCAACTGCCTCCATACCTGCGCGATAGGAGGAAACTGTATTGCAATACTTGAGCTATACATTAATAGAGGAGATGTGACAGAGGGAAGAAAAAAAAAGTATATTTCATCTAAATCCAAGTTATGCGTTTTAACCCCTTAAGGACACATGAAATGTGTGACATGTCATGATTCCCTTTTATTCCAGAAGTTTGGTCCTTAAGGATGGCATCTTTATTATTATTATTATATTACTATTTTAGAAAAAGTGTATTTCTAACACCATAGTGCCTCTGCCATCCACCCCTCCTCCCCCCGCCCACCACCAACCTTACACCTTCTTGGCAAATTAAGAGTTAAAAAAAACACCTACAAAACCCTTTTTACACTTACCAGATTCCCTTCGGTGCTGGGTCAGCCTATTGGAGGTTCTAATGCACATGCATGTCTCAATGCTTTCATATGGACGTTCAGCATCGTTTCACAGAGTCAAACTCTGTGAAACTGCAGGAAGCACCCCTAGCACTTCCATTAATAATGATGGAAGCAGCATGTTTGCTAGGAACGAGATATATTGAGGTTACTGTATCCCAACAGTTCTCTGACAGAATACTGTGATTACATCATGCAGGCAGCCAATAGGAAGACTCGTTACAACAAGTGACAATGAAAGTTATCAAGCTGTGTTCCATATTTGTGTGTATATATACTTGTCTATAAAGGGACGCTACTGTGGAAGGCCTCTTGGGAAGCTATACTTCTAGGGCCGGCGCCACCGTTAGGCGAACAAGCATTCGCCTAGGGTGCCAGCCTGCTGGGGGCGCCCACCGGGAGGTTTCCTGGTGGGCTGCCTGCCCATGTCTGGGGCCGCAGCGCTGGGCGAGTGGCTCTTGTGCCGTAACCAGCACCAGGCCGATCCTCAAGGCGCCCAAATGTGGGGGAGCAGAGAGGAGCCCTGTCACATCTGGCCACCGCAGGGCGCCCCCGAAGCTGTATTAGGTAAGGCAGAGCAGGCATCTGCTTACCTTGATGGCAGGTGCCTGCTCTGCCAAAAAATGCCGGTGACCTGTCCTGAGGAGAGGGGAATGGAGAAGCCAGGCAGTGAGGAAGGCTGTTCTTGCAGCCTTTCACTCCTCCCTTGCGCGCTGTCTGTGATGTCGGGAGCCGGAATATGATGTAATTCTGGCCCTGGCATACTAAACAGCGCGCTGGAGGAGTGAGGAGCTTCCCCACACTGGACCCCAGAGAGGTGAGTGTTTGACTGTCAATGAGTGTGTGGGTGTGTCAGTGAGTGTGTTTCAGTGAGTGTCTGCCTGTGTGTGTGTGTGTGTGTGTGTGTGTGTCTGTCAGTGAGTGAGTGTATGTATGTCAGTGAGTGTCTGTGTGTGTGTCAGTGAGTGTGTGTGTTTAACTGTCAGTGTGTGTGTGTGTGTGTCCCTGTCAGTGAGTGTCTGCCTGTGTGTGTGTGTCTGCCTGTGTGTGTGTGTCTGCCAGTGAGTGTATGTCTGTCAGTGAGTGTGTGTGTCTGTCAGTGAGTGAGTGTATGTCTGTCAGTGAGTGTCTCTGTGTGTGTCTCTTAGTGAGTGGGTGTATGTCTGTTCGTAAGTGTTTGTGTGTCTGTCAGTGAGTGTGTATGTGTGTCAGTGAGTGAGTGTATGTCTGTCAGTGAGTGTGTATGTCAGTGAGTGTGTGTGTCTGTCAGTCTGTCAGTGAGCGAGTGACATGAGGGGGTGGAAAAATGGATCTTTGCCTAGGGCGGCAGAAATCCTTGCACCAGCCCTGTATACTACATTGAGTTAAAGCAGCACTGTCATGCCGAATCCAGTTTTTTTTTTAAACCCCCCTCCGGCCTCCACTATCTCGAATTGACCCCCTAGTCACACCCAAATGCCCCTAAGCCCCCCACATTACCTATTTTTGTATCTTTATTTTCTGCCCCGATCTTTATGCAGGGCGCCGCCATCTTTGTGTGGGTAGATGAAGTCCCTGTGGGACACGTCATCAGCCCACACTAGACAGACTGTGAGATTCCCGCACATGCCCAGTGAAACACCTGGACATGCGAACGGGAATTTCATCCATTCACTCATTCATCAGACAGACGAATGAATGAATAGAAATATCAGCCGAACAAACTAACACTGAGTATCAGTGTTCGTTTGATCGCTCAGTTTACTACAAGGAGGGCGCTACCGGCACGCAGCTCCCTCCTTGTAATATGTAACTACAGAAACGGCAGGGAGCAGTACTCCCCACCACTTCATAAGCCCCCCAGACCCCCCCTCACTCTATGGGGGTCAATATGACCCCTATAATAGCACAAGGGAGATTAAAATCTCCCCAATGCCCCTATTCGCTAAGCCTGTGTCTGCTCACTGTAAAAAAAAACTAGTGGCCCCCACCCTAAGGCGGGTGGGGGCCCTAAAGTAAAATAAGGGGGGAGACCTATTGTCCCTGGGCGGCGGGTGGGGGCCATAAAGATAATGAGGGGGACCTACTGAGGGCCAAATGATAATGAGGGGGGGGACCTACTGTCCGCCCCACCCCAGGGCGGCGGGTGGGGGCCAAATGATAATGAGGGGGGGACCTACTGTCCACCCCCGCTCCGGCCCCCACCCCTGGGCGGCGGGTGGGGGCCAAATGATAATGAGGGGGGGACCTACTGTCCACCCCCGCTCCGGCCCCCACCCCTGGGCGGCGGGTGGGGGCCATAAAGATAGTGAGGGAGGGGACCTACTGTCCACCCCCTCCGGCCCCCACCCCTGGGCGGCGGGTGGGGGCCAAATGATAATGGGGGGGGACCTATTGTCCACCCCCCCTCCGGTCCCGACCCCTGGGCGGCGGGTGGGGGCCCTAAGTCAATTCCCCCCCCCCACACGGTGACTAGGGGTCCCCAAGCCCCTAGTCACCCACCCCCCCACCCAAATAAAAAGTCCCTACCTACCCTCCTAACCCTAAAAAATAGTGAGGGGGGGATAAAATAACTAATCTGTAAAATAAAAGTAAACTTACCATTCGACGTCTTCTTTTTTCTCAAATCTTCATTTTTCAGCCCCAAAAAAGGCCAAATAAAAAACCATCATAACCGTCGAACTAAAAAAAAAATAAAAAATACTGAGCGCAAAAAAAAGAACAGACAAAAAAGAAAAAACCTGAGCGAAAAAAATAATCCATCTTCACCTATGGGGGGCTCCGCACAGACTGAGCTCCGCAGGGCGGGGGAAGGCTTATAAAGCCTTGCCCCGCCCTGCAATTAGGCTAAGAACACTCTGATTGGTGGGTTTAAGCCATTCAGAGTGCTCTTTGTCATTTTACACAGCGTGGGAAAATTCAAAAGAACTTTCCCACGCTGTGTAAAATAACACAGAGCACTGTGAATGGCTGGTTTGAAATCAGGTATCAGGGAGTTATCTACTAAGCGGTTGCAAGATGCAGCCACAGCAAGAATAGGATCGGAGTTTCATTCATTTGAATGAAATTGCGATCCGAATAAAGTGCCGAATTGCGTTCTAAAACAAACGAACATACTGTTCTCCTTCAGTTAGAATGCAATTCGGCAGTTTCGTGTAAAATGACAGGAAGCATCGCGGGAACACAGAGGAAAGGTGAGAATTATGGGAAAATTGCTCTGACCAGCGGAAATGAAGCACACTTTGCTCCTCCGCTGGTCAGAGCTGGTCAAGCGGAGGAATCCTCCATAAGGCAAAGAGTCCCTACTTTGTCTTATGATTTTAAAGAAAACTAAAGAAGACAGGAAGAAAAGAATAACACATCCTGAGAGAGGGGGAGAAGAGGAAGAGATTGAGGAAAGGTAAGTTTGGCATTACAGGGCCGCTTTAAGTACTCTTGTTTGTATCTCACTCAGCACTTATTTGGTGTAAGGGTGGTGTGGTTTTCCTCTAAGCTTTTGTCTGTTCTCCGAGTTTTCATATTCTTTGTTTTTGCTATTTTGTTGGTCTTTTATTTTCTGCTTAGTCCTCTACATTGACAGCAGGAGTTTCTGGAAAATTAAGAGTTTGTAGAAGAGATGTGAAGCTCACCAGAAAGTAACCCCCCCTTGCAATCAACTATCAGGAACCATACTAGTTTTTAAAAAGGTTTTTTCAGATCTTCTCGATTACAGCTTATTTTAACCAAATATTATCGTGTATCGGTCGTTTCTAAAACTTTTCTTTAGCTCAACAGATAAAAATGGTTCCATATACATGGGTGTGGTGGTAAACGAAAACATAGATTACAAATGGGTTATTGGACTTGATCCTACTGCAGATATATGTAGAGTAAATGCGCCTTATTCAATAAGCTCATTCAAATCATTACAGCTACCTCTACCAGACTTTGGACGCTCATAACAGAAAACCTTCAAGACTGTAGACTAGTAGACAGTGACACTCACGGGATCCACTTGCATTTGTGCAGATCAAGGTGCAACATGCAATATTGCAATCGGCAACAAAAAGCAGATTGAAAACTGTTAAAACTAAATAAGAACAATTAATATGTATAATCATTTTTATTTTTTTTTTACTAGAAAGTTATTTCTTTGTTCATTATCTATTGCATTGAAATGTCCACCCTGAATTATGCCTTTAAGAAGGCAGATCACGGGCCAAGTTCTCATGTTGCAGTTCATGTGAGCATTTTCCACTTGTCATCACTTGAAGTCATTATCTGTGCAGCATGTATAACAGAAGGGGAAAGTTTCATTTTATCTAGCATTGAAGAGAACGCCCATATTTTTCTTTTTTTCTTTCTCTTTTTCAAACAAAATACTGCTATGTTCCTTTTAGATAGCAAGATTGTTTTTTAAAGATATGTTTAGATGATTTTATCATTTTTCATGCTTGAAGAAACTACATAGAATCTAAAACAACTTAATTCAGCTGTAACTTGTACTCTAGAGCAGGGGTTCCCAACCCAGTCCTAAAGTCCACCCTACCAGTACAGGATTTAGGGAATACCCAGTTGTGTCTAAAATGTTTTTGTTTTTCTTCTTCTAAAACACCTTAGGCACAACTGGTAATCCCTAAATCCTGGACTGTTAAGAGGTACCTGGGGACTAGGTTGGGAACCCCTGCTCTAGAGGTAACATCAAAATGCCATCTACGGGCTTCACAATGTACGTGCTCAATAGTCAGGTTTATTGGTGCTCACAGGATACAAGAAAATAAATACAATGTTTCGGCCTGCACTACTGTGGGGGGATTGCAGATCCCTCTTTCCTGAAACCCCTGCTGGTGTGCTGGTAATCAGAGACCAGTTACTGCCTGAGTGCCACAACACCCTATTTATTGGAATTATACTCTAGGGGTGGCATGGTCATAATTACTATTGTTTAGCATGAACTATGCTAGTATTTCAATTTGTGAATCACTAAATAAATGCAAGTCATTATTTAGTTTCACATGCACAGTAATGTCAGGTGGACAGAACCAGTAGCACGAGTCCAGGAGAAGACCTAAAAGGGGCCTGTTGTGTTGCCACCACTTGTCCAGGTCCATAGAATGGAACAGTAAGGCACAGTCAAGACTCCAATCAAATAATATCCCCCTGGATGTAATTCCATAGCCACTCTAAGTTGACATAAAGAATAGTGTAATGTCCTTGAGTAGGGTCCAAAACTGCAAAATACAAACAGAGAAAGAATGGAGAAACATTGACACGACACGAAATGAGTTGGGTCTTTTACCATCATAAAAAGACACTGATGGACCTGTAACATATACTCTGTGAATTGGTTTGAGGCATAATAGGTACAGGAATTCAAGTTATAGGATAGGGGTACATTGCATTAGCAAAATATGACAAAGGATAAACATACAGATGTTATAGGGGGCATATTGCTCATGCATTGTAATCAAAGAAGAATATAAGAATATAAGTATATCATCAATGAGCAAAGCCCTCATCCCTGGTATAAGCATGCATTTTGCACATACATTCAGAGCTCCCTCTCATTTAGTATGCAGTATGTGAATTATTCACAGTATGCTATATTATGATGTCATATCCTTCCTGTGAATTTTTTTTTTTACTAAAATACTGGTTACAGAGTTAGATCTCCAGGGAGCAGTGGTAGTGACTAAGGTCTGTGTCAGTACAAGCACAGACCTCAGCTTATTTGTTATAAGAATTCACTATTGAAATAGCATGGGAAGTGACATTGTTAAAATAGCACACATCAAAACTACATTTTGTTGTAATAGCAATGTTTTCATTAAAATGCAGCATTATTACAGCACTGCTGTACTACTTTGTACCCCCTAAGCACTGTGTGCTAAACTCGTTTCCTGGCACTATAGGGTCATTAGGTCGCCCCCCACCTTCAGGACCCCTCTCCTGCTGGGCTGAAGGGGTTTTACCTTTCTCCAGCGCCGGGCGCCCGGCGCTGGTGACCTCTCCTGCCCCTGCCGACGCTAGATCCAAATGCACATTAGCGGCAAAAGCCACGCATGCATTCAAACTGCCCATAGGAAAGCATTACTCAATGCTTTCCTATGGACGTCCAGCATCTTCTCACTGTGATTTTCAGGGAGACAGCCACTAGAGGCTGGATTAACCCTCAGTAAAACATAGCAGTTTCTCTAAAACGGCTATGTTTTCAGCTGCAGGGTTAAAACTAGACGGACCTGGCACCCAGACCACTTCATTGAGCTGAAGTAGTCTGGGTGACTATAGTGGTCCTTTAATAAGTTTCAGAATAGAACGCATTATTACTAAAACCGAAAAGAACATTCATTTCCCGATCACAAAGCAATCACTTTTATATAATTATAGGATTCCGATTAAATTAGAAAGCTATAATGTTTGTCCACTCGGTTTAGTTTATTCAAATAATCATTTAATTAAATATTGCATTCCATTTCATTCTCGTGGTCTTGGTGCCTATAGTGGTCCTTTAAAATGGACATTAGAGATAAAATGTAATGATCATCAATCTTTGGCTTTCTGAGAATCATGGGAGTTACAATCCTCAACTTCCTAAGAGCGGATGCATACCCTAATTTTTATGAACATGTCTCTAAACATGGACACTGTATATGCATAACCTTCAACCTTGTCACACAGTATAGGGTTAACCTAACCCCTAACCTAAAAACCTAAAGAAGGGGTATACCGAGGTACCCACGATCTTTTGTGAAAAATCCTCACAACATGGAAACTGCAATTACTCTGTGCAATATCCTACATGTGAACTCTACTGACTTGAACTTTAACTACTCTCAGCCAAACTGTGAACCTTATAGTAATTTAGACTACACGGTCCTCTTGGACTGTCCCTGAAACCTAAGCCTGGGCAGTGGGGCTATGGGTACCTGTTCCTCACCTTCCTCATTTAAAAAAAAAAAAGGTTCTAAACAAGGGCACAGTAATAATGCTGATTAATAAAGGCAACATTATGACAAAGCTAACATTTTCATTAAACAGAAGTTAGATTTATCATTTATCACCTAAAACACTAAAAATGAGTGGCAGGAATTTCAATCGCCTCTCCTTAAGCTCTGTGAAAAACACAACACTGACAAGGCTGTTCACTAAACTCATAATGGTCCAGTACCGACTGAATGGGATAAAACCATCCTGTGTTGTACAGGGCCATTCATAATATTTAACAGAGTCCAGATTCTTCAGAGAAGGCTCAGAACGAGCCCGGATATGGTCCAAATTTCACCTGGATCAAAGACTGCCATATGGTTGATATCTGTACCTGGATTGTTAAATATCCATACTATATGCCCACTGACAGTGCTAGCAGCCAGTGGGAAAATAGTTAAATAACCCTAGGCAAAGCAAGGGTTAATCATGTGGCAGATGGCCAGCACGCTAGCCAGCCGCTACTTTAAAACAGTAAAACTTTAAGTTTAGGGGGACATTATGACCCCTATATTGCTATAAAGGAGGTTGCAGATCTCCCCTTGCCAAACCAGCTATGCAGCAGGTAATGGCATATCTACTAAGCATAAAAACCACACATTGGGGAAGGCCATCTTTAATGTGGGGCAAACAGGGCAGCTGCCTCGGCCCTATTACTCCTGGGGGTTGAAAAGCTATTTCTTATAGGATCCCGCAACATCGGAACTGCCACCGGTGCATCAGGTAACCCATGCATTTAGGGCCACCTGATGGGTATCGCCCAAGAGGGGCCCGGTCAGGTGCCGCGGCCTTTAAGAGCAAGACTGGCCGGTTAGGGAAGTGACAGCTGATCTCTTCCCCCAGCTTTAAGGAGAGAGTGCCGCATGGGAGGCAAAGAAGGCACAGGCAGCAGCCGGTAGCGACACATGGAGTGAGCTGCTGAAGACTCCCCATGCATCAGTCTCTGCCAGCAGCACCCCAAGCAAATCAGTATGTGCGTTTGTGCCACAGTGTGTATGTGTGTGTCAGTGTCTTTATCTGTCTGTCAAGGTGTATGTATGTGTCAATATGTGTCTGTGTCCAGGTGTGTGCATGTGTCCGTGTGTTTATATGTGTGTATCTGTGTGATAGATTACATACAAACACACCCCTGAATTAAAACTCCAAAATTATATACAAACACACCCCTATAATCCAAACACTATCCTGCATGGAGCGCACGGAGCAGTGAAGCAGGGGAGTGGGCCTTGACAAGGCCAGGGAGTGGGCAGGTGGAAAAGATTGAGGGGTGGGTTTAGGGCAGTACAACGTGGGGGTGGAGTAAAGGCAATTTAAATAGCGGCCAACTTAATGAGTGGCCATTTTAATCTGAGCTTCACTAACCTGTCACTTGTCCCTCCCACCCACCCTATGTGTTGTGGTTAGTTCCCGTTTGGTCACAGCGGCGGGAACAGGGCGTGGTAAAGTCAGAATTTTGCTGGAATTGGAAATGGACAGGCCAAGGCCTAGGCTGGAGTAGGCCAGATGGAAGTGAGTGTTGGTAGGTTCAAGCTCTTCAGTGGCTACAAACCTAGGGGGTAGGGGTGTGGATATGGGGCCTCTTTGGTAGGCCATGTGTTACAAGTTAAATGTTGTTTGAATGTGAATTATTGGTCAAGTGATAGGGTCATTGTCAGGGGTATTGTGCGGGGGGATAGTAATATAATGTCAGTTATGACAATGACCCTAAATGTTAATTTATTTATATTTAATAATTAATAAAGCTGTGGAAGTTATACTCCAACAGGTTAAAACAGTGTCTGTGTTTAAGTTAAGTTAGCACCTGCCGAATAACGACGGTGCATATGTCATGCAAATGCAAACATTACATACAAATACACTACTGTATTAAAATGCTAAAATTAAATACAAACAGCAACTCTATACACAAAAGCACAACTGCATTTAAAAAATGCAAGGGAGGGGGACAGGATCTAGTTGGCTCAAGCAAATGCTTGCCCAGGGTCCAAAAGATAGCCCTGCAGTTGGGCAATTGATAAAGTCATAAAGTGAAGGGTGGACAATGTAGTCCAGGCACTCAGAATCTTTTTCAAAAAGCAGTTTTATTAGAGAAACACGGCAGACAAAGCAACGTTTCGTTCCACACTCGGATCTTTGTCAAGCTTGGACTACATTGTCTTCACTATATGGAATGGGGGTCTGCCAGCCATAGGTACAGTGCATCAAAGTCTACAAGTGATGAGAGTACGGATCCCTCCTTTGTTTGCAATAAAGTAGAGGGGGGACATAGTGTCCCCTTATGCCCCCATCTGTGGCCAGCGGGTGGGAGCTATTAAATAAAATGAATGGGGAGGACCTAGTGTCCTCAACCCAGCTCTCACCCTTTGGTGGCAGGTGGGGGCTATTAGTATAAAATTAAATGCAGGGGGACCACCAGGACCCCCCTCCCCCCATTAGTGGAGGATGGAGGCTTTAAATATAACAAACCAGAAGGACCCATTGGCAGCGATTGAGAGTTAATAATAAAATATACAGGGAGAGTAGACATTTTATTGTCCACTCCCCCCATAAAAAATTGTGGCTATTTCTAACACTTCACATTGTCTAGGAATACCCAAGCCCCTAGCCATCCCCAGCAATACAATGACCTTGCTTACTGCCGTTACACTAATAATAGTGAGAGTAGGGCCAATCAACTAAATTCCTGTAGGAACAAAATTATACTTACCATAAAATGCCTTCTATCTTATTCTAACTGATTGAAAATCACTTTGCAATTGTCAATAACCCATGACTGCTTTTAAGTTGTTATTATTCGTGTCATATCTTTTCATATCTTGCATTCACAATAATAATTGTTATGGAAATATATATATATATATATATATTTTAATTCTTAATGTTCCAAACCAAGTATTAAAATAAAAAAAGGCCTGGATCACAAAAAAAAACCCAACAAAAAACTAAACAGAAAAAAAAAACCTGTGACATAAAAATTAAATGTTCAGCCATCGATGGTTCTGCGAAGACAGCTTCCATGATGGGAACAATCCTTTTAAGGCTATCCCATTGCTATCCCACACTATGCAATCTCGGTCAGAGCGCACTGATTGGTTGTCGTTTCTTCAGACAGAGAAGTGAGAATCCTGTCAGAGCACTCTTATTGTTTGACTTGTGAGCCAACCAAACTGATTAGAGTGCTTTGAAGGAGAGTGCTTTGCAAGGGAAACCCTTATAACCCTGCAAGCTCGGTCTGCATGGAGCCCTTGAAAGACCAACTTGGATTATTTTGAAGACTGTTTTTTATTTTGTTCTTTTGTGAGCAGGTCCTTTTTTAATTTGAATACTTGCATTGGAACAAAAATATTTTTAAAAAATCAAATTACGAAGTGATTGCAGGAGCTACGATAATCCTTTAGCATTCACCATCCAATTGTGTCCACTCAGGGGAATGCTTCCCTTGTCTGGTCTACCGCTAAGGCCTCAGATCAACCGAAATTATTTGCTTTAATAAAACGTAACACTGGCATGTCATCATACTTAGGAAGAGTGCATCACGTTAGGAATAGTTTCAACAAAGAGTTTGATGAAGTATTTCAATGTTTTCCACATCCCCAGATCACATTCCATTTGACACACACAGAGATACATGCTTTATTCCTGTTTAAATGGAACTCATTAAGAAAAATTCTTCTAGTTTTCAAACTCTCATCTCAGTTACTGAGTTCTGAAGAAATATGGTTATAAGATGAAGCTCACATCAATTCAGGAAAGGACAGCAATGTTCCCATACTGTCCGAGCGTCTCTGCAATTCACGCCACATTCCAAATACAGTCATAATGTAAACCATCTGCACACTACTGTATGTATAACGGGGGGTGGAGGGTAAAGGAGGGTCCGTTATCTTACTCTTAGTTCTTGGTTCTAGCTCTGAAACTTCAGCTATTCAGAACAGATGTGAAATTGACGTACTCACTGCTTATAAAATAAACAAACATCAGGAACATTTGCCAAACAATTTTGAGAAAAGCACTTAGAATAACTAATGCTTCATGTGGACATCACAATGTATAAATAAATACAAGCACTTATATTTTATTTGTAGGAAGCACATTGTATTAAGTCCACAATATAAGCAAAAAATAGGCAAAAATACTTTTGTTTCAAATAATTTATTTTGGTTTTATTTTCATGTAAACATGTCTATTAACATTGCAAAGAAAAAAATAACATGTTAATGTGTTACATTTCTTAGTGGGGGTGCTGGTTCAGATTTTGCTTTTTTTGGTGTCTCTATATGGAGCTACCTAGTACCCTTTTGTTTTCTAGGAGTAGGTACTGCTAGTCCTTGGTTTTTAATGTCAGCCGTACATCTTGTACCTTTTTTATATTGACAAACCTCTGTTGCTGGTATGGATATCATTTAATCAGATGAACATCCCTTTCCAGATTCCTAATGTCACAGAAGCACCATAAACT
Organism: Pelobates cultripes; assembly: GCA_933207985.1. Lineage (NCBI taxonomy): Eukaryota > Metazoa > Chordata > Amphibia > Anura > Pelobatidae > Pelobates > Pelobates cultripes. The sequence goes on from OW240917.1 coordinate 42,276,833, forward strand.
GGCTCCCAAGTCCAACTGGCTCCCAAGTCTACATGGGCTGAAAAGAGACATGCGTCCATCAAGGTCAGCCTTTCTCACACCTGTTTTTGTTCCAACTTTACTACTCCTTTACCTGGTCCCTTGACTTTGGCTTCTTAACTGATGACTGACTCCATAATGTGTTTCAGTCACCACTCCAAAACTTGAGGATGCCCCAACTGGCCTATTAGGAAATATATAAAAATCATACTACATGCGTCCAAAAATATTGTCATTGGCAACTGAGACAGAATTTTCCTCTAACTTGTTTGACTGTCTGAGAGACCTTAAATGACAACTGTCTTCAAAAACTGATTTTATTTTCCATATAAAAATCCTTTCATCAAGTATGGAAAGGAAATACATATTTAAATGAAGTATATGTAAACATAAAAAAATGAGAAGTGCCTATTAAGTGAGGCCTGTATCATTTACGTATACTATGCCGGCTTCTACCTCTACTTAAGCGACTTTAAACTAGACAAGCATGGTTAGACTGTTTATTATTATCATACGTCTTATTTTACTAAAGCAATGAAAGTCTCTGTTGAAGGGGTGCCCGCTCAACTTAAGTCAAGAATACTGGTTCCATTTTAGTTTAATTTTAGTATCTGATGCCTCCGTCTCAACCAGATATTATGATAAGAGACCTCTAGCTGTACCATATTACGTTTTTTCTGTAGTTAGCATTAGCATTTTGTTTAGTTTTCATGTTTTGGTCACTCGTGTAACACATTATGCAAGTCAGCAAGTCATCATAATGCCTCTACCCAGAGGGAATCCAGGGCTGCCGTAGTGGGGAGGCCCCCTGGGAGGATACAGTGGATAATAGCTAGACATTTCATACCTTGTTACCATAAATTGTCAATATAGAAAATGGCGTTGGTGGTTTGATACCAACCTAGGATTGCTTGGAGTTCAGGATAATAAAAATGCCAGGTAAAAAGATATAAAGTGTATTGAAAGATGATGGCACAATTAAAAGTGACCAAAATATCTTTAATAAATAAATACACAGTTTAAAAAATCCATAAACGCGTTTCGCCTATAGAGGCTTCTTCTGTAGGCGAAACGCGTTTATAATCAAGGAGCAGTCTGCCTGCTCCACACTTGTGAGTACCATTTTATATATTTTATCTACCACTGGTTTTATACAGAGAGCACTATTAGTTGTCTTTTTATTCTTTTTGAGTGACGAACATATTCTAAAGGAAGAAGCCTGCACTATATCCTACACGCAGGGATTATACCGCTGTACGCCTTCTACACTAGAGCTAGTTATAGCTCTTACACATGTGAGTGCAACATCATCTTCTTTTATTATCTGTTGTATTTTATTGGATATACCACACCATTTGGTCCTTTCTTTTGTGTTTTATTGTTTCATATTCAGATCCACCCGAGGAAGGCCTACTGAGGGCAGTGTCCCTGAAAAAGCACTTTACAGACCCTTATTTAAGAAGATTGTTTAACTAAAGACTGTATATTTGGTTCATCATATTTTCTTATATATTTTATTGGTCCTCTGTTTTCATCTGTCTACCAGCTGAAGTTCAACAGAAGATGGGTGTTGCAACAGGACAATGACCCAAAGCATAGAAGTAAATCAACAACAGAATGGCTTAAACAGAAGAAAATACGCCTTCTGAAGTGGCCCAGTCAGAGTCCTGACCTCAACCCGATTGAGATGCTGTGGCATGACCTCAAGAAAGCGATTCACACCAGACATCCCAAGAATATTGTTGAACTGAAACAGTTCTGTAAAGAGGAATGGTCAAGAATTACTCCTGACCGTTGTGCACGTCTGATCTGCAACTACAGGAAACGTTTGGTTGAAGTTATTGCTGCCAAAGGAAGTTCAACCAGTTATTAAATCCAAGGGTTCACATACTTTTTCCACCTGCACTGTGAATGTTTACATGGTGTGTTCAATAAAAACATGGCAACATTTAATTCTTTGTGTGTTATTAGTTTAAGCAGACTGTGATTGTCTATTGTTGTGACTTAGATGATGATCAGATCACATTTTATGACCAATTTGTGCAGAAATCCATATAATTCCAAAGGGTTCACATACTTGCAACTGTATGTGTCATATATAAAATAAAGAAACATCTTTTTTTTTTTCCCCATACCTGATGAAAAGATAATTATACCAAAAATAGTTTTGGGGTGACAGTTGTCCTTTAACATTTCCTTTTCATACAATTACACACATGAATTGAGATGACTATAAAATTGTATATAGAGAGAAAGAGGGAAAAAAGGTTAGTTCAGCTAATGACGTGGCCATGGCCAATAGCAATTTGCCTTCATTCCACAAAATATAGTACTCTTAGAATTAATCCTTTCTAAATAACCAATAGAACAGATCATTTAGGGGGTGGGCCTGACTCGCAAGCTGGCTAGCCGTGTTCTCGAGGAGCCCCTGCCAATTAAACTCTTGAAACTACCCAAATCGCACAAAATAGCAGCAGAATAATCCAAAACCAGCACAAAAGCCTTATCTACCGACTGGGACACCGAGGTCTCCCAACTCTCATGACTCAACTACCATAGACCACGGGAGCCTGCTCAAGCTCTACGTACGCCCACAGCAAGGCAATGCTCGGACGAGATGAGAAGGGCGAAACCCAAACAGTGGCAAGGGGAGCACGGAAGCGGGCACCTCGTAAAGGGCATAGCCGCAGAAGTTCTGGCAATTCTGTGAACAACCAATGGCATGGACCACAGACTGACAAGAGAAATCCCCACACCACTCACTCACGCCCGCTGGCGGCGCCCACCGACCAGAACAAGAACACGCCTGGAAGCAGTATCCAGACTCGGGTCCTATGTGCGGCTTGGCCCGACAGCACTCCAGTCTTTGGCTGTGGGGGAGAAGCTAAGTGGGCCACCCATGAACACTCTCCCTGGATAAAGGGACAATATCGGTCAGGCATAGGTTGAAGACGCTCACACACTGCAATTTAACGGACGCTGTGACATCAACTGTATATACCTTCTCACTCATTGTCAGACACAGTAATATTTGTTTTAGATATTTTTATCGGTTTATATGAAGAACAGTTTTCCCACGCAGGGGAGGTATGCGAACCATAATAAACATACTTCATAAGCGCATGCCACTGAGTGCGTTACATATCAAATTAGAAAAGTCAATGCCTAGTAAGGAGAAAAGGTTAATGCAATTGAACATAAGTTACATACTGAAGGTTAGGCAGATAACATAATGCTCATCAGTTCCGACATTAGTAATAATAAGCCACTCTCAGCATCCTATTGTTCATTCAGCATATGTGAGCAGTAATAGTTTGAGCTAGATCTGAACTGAAGTTTATGCGCTGTTGTCTATGCTAAATTCTAACGGGTCAGGCTAAAGTATGTTAAATAATGTTTTATGTCCATTCTTAGTATTACTAGGCAATGTGCAGCACCCCGATAGTACGTCCACGCATGTTGGCAGCAATGATTTTAACTATGGCTTAACTAAAGGGCACACCATTAGACTATGATTGTACATATAGTGCTGTATTTGATAACTAAGTGTAGCTAAAGAAGTGAAGATCAGCTCAGGAAGGCTCTCATTAAATATATGGTCTGGCTTTAAAGCAGTTTAACCCCCAGTAATTACTGTCAATGAAGCAAAGTCCTAACTATATAGCGGAATGTTAAACGCATGCGGCAAGAATGTTATGTAGTAATCAGGCAATGTAATTCAGCGAGAAAGAGTTAATCTTTTGCTTTTAGATATTAAATTGACATTTTGGCGCGTGTTTAAGTAAGCGGATTTTTAAAATATATCATGTGATATTACTGTGTATTGTTACCCGTAGTATTAAACAGTTTGGACTGATACAGAATCGTTGCAGTGTAATTGATATAGGAAGTATATATGTTTTCTTAATTTAATGGCTGACCCCATTAGATGCTTAATCGCCAGTGCTTTAGCGTATCTGTCAACCAGTCTAGAGGTGTTGCAGCATAAACGTCGTATTCATAGCTGATACAATATCTTACATATGCATCATATGACTGTGATAGGTCAGAGCCGTTTGTCTCTTATCAGCGTCTCATGAATTATGACGTGGGTTTGCAATAATCATGAATGCCATGGGAGTAAACAACAATTATAAGAACTGAAACATTATGCGTCTGTATATATATTAACTAACAAATTATATAGAGTGCATATGGGCTCCCCCAAGAAGGAGAGGTGACATAGTTAGCTCAATCAAAGCACCCTTAATACAAAAATGTGAGTCAATTCACTGGAGGGGGGCTAGATGGCGCCTGGCGCGAGGGAGCCGTCGAGCTCGGAGTTCTGAACCTCCTAGGACCTCTCTCTGGTTTTGCTTCGCCACGTGCTTTCACGGGATAGGAGTGTGCTTGGTGGGCCAGTGGTTCCCTTTCCAGTCCCCCTGGCATCCCCAGTCACAGCAGGTCCCCTTCCCTTCCCCCCCCCATGCTTTCGTCCGTGACTGCGGTAAGGTCCACTGCGCTGTGGGCACTCAGAGACTGCAGCTGTCCAGCATCCCGTCGCCCCTGTAGAGTCCACCAGGGCTCCAGCCTCCTGCACCTCCCCAGCTCCAGTGGGGCCTCTATGGAGTTCCAGCCCCGTCCTGCTCACCCTCTTCCGGTCTCATACATGGTGCCAGCACGCGTCCCCCGGCCACCGTTCCCTACCGAGGGGTCCGTGCGCCCCAGCTCCACAGGGCTTGCAGATTTGGGGTAATTTCCCTGGACCACCAACAAATCCGAAGAACAGGGCCAGCTCCATGCCAGTCGGTTCGCCGCCCAGGGGAGTCTAGTCGTGGGGCCCGCCATCCCGGGGGCCGGTGCATCCTAGTCTGGGTTTCTGTTGTGTGCATGGGGTGCCCTCCGCGTTGCTGTGTAGGCGTGGGGTGTCTGTCTGCCATTTTGGCTCCGTGTGGGGAGGCATCACTCACCGGGTGGGCCCCCTGCTCCGGCCTCCGAAGCTAGGAGTCTTGGGCCAGGGTCATCCCCCGGCAGTGACGGGGGGAGCGGGGCCGGATCTGATCCCCTGTGTGTCCCTTGCGTGTTGCGGTTCCCATGCCATAGGCCTTATGGGCTTTTTGTGCTCCGTTGGCGGTGCCCGCTTGGTTCGTGCCGCAGCTCTTCGCTCCCAGATTCCTCACCTCCCGACCACCTGTCTTTTCGCCAGTGTTTAGTGTGATTTTGGGTCAGATTGGGGGTATTTTGTGCAGCTTATAGCCGGAGCCAGCGAGGATGGCTGCCGCTCGTCTAGACGGCCCGGCCCCCCAGACACAGTAATATTTGCATCTCATGTTATTAGCGATGTAAGTGGGTGTCCAACCAGTGGTATAACTGCATGCTGTTTCTGCCGGTTACCCTTGACAAGGTACAACCTTAACCAGCAACCACACAAGTTGTGGCCTAACTTTAACAAACATTCTCAGCTAGCATGCATCTCACCAGACATACAACACACATATATGTGCATATAGCCTGAACGCACAACCGCTTACTCACAACCGCACGCTCACACATTAGTTTATCAGATGTTTGCTATACACCTGAGGCATGCTACTCTTATCCTATTATTACCCGATGTCGACCTCTATAAATGCCTGTATTACCCTAATACCTACTCAGATTTTGGCAAGACCTACACTATCTTGTTTCCTTATTTAAAAATTGTGCAGTTCAATCTTATGTCATGATAATCAATGCCTTGATATGCCTGTGAATGCTGTTGAGGCACCGCAGGCTTGCTTGTAACTCATCTTGGACAACAACAACAAAAAAAAGAACAGATTATTTAAATTTTTACCACTCCTTCTTCCCCTCGCATTTCCCTTTTTTCTTTTTTTCCTTTATTTACAGTTTTGACTTATCTACTTTTGTATTTCTTTGTTTCATCCAGAATGGTTTATGATTTTCTAAGATTTCTTGACTCTTTTATGGTACACATTAGGATGTTACCAAAGTATTTCATGTTGTGTTTTCTGACAATATATTGGCTTATCTCTAATGCCTAAATGAAATGAAGAATTATAAAGGAATACATAGAAGCTAGCGTGCTATACCGCATGTAACATTGTAGAATGCGTTCCCACTTGGTCATGTACTCAACCCCACGCACTGTTCTGTTAGTGCAGATATATCAGACAGGGCATGAAGTCCATGCCTGGATCCTCTAGATGGTGCCTAACACTGCTTGGAGATATTATAAGTACTGTATGTGAGAGTGCTGTTGTGCTTAGACAATAGAATTCATGGAGATCTGATATAACATCTTACGAACATTATTATTCACCATAGGTTGTAATAAAATTCTTGGCATGAAGGTGATCAAAAGATGTTGATGGTAATGAACAAGAAAATCTCTTTAGCAGTTATAATCTCCAGTTAAAAAAGATGAGCCTTAACCATTATCCCATTCTAATTCCATAACACTGATCCGGCTGTTGCTCAAAATCTCTCAAAGTCTGCAAACTCCAGACTTTCATTCAGTTTGATCATCGATATACAGGGAGTGCAGAATTATTAGGCAAATGAGTATTTTGACCACATCATCCTCTTTATGCATGTTGTCTTACTCCAAGCTGTATAGGCTCGAAAGCCTACTACCAATTAAGCATATTAGGTGATGTGCATCTCTGTAATGAGAAGGGGTGTGGTCTAATGACATCAACACCCTATATCAGGTGTGCATAATTATTAGGCAACTTCCTTTCCTTTGGCAAAATGGGTCAAAAGAAGGACTTGACAGGCTCAGAAAAGTCAAAAATAGTGAGATATCTTGCAGAGGGATGCAGCACTCTTAAAATTGCAAAGCTTCTGAAGCGTGATCATCGAACAATCAAGCGTTTCATTCAAAATAGTCAACAGGGTCGCAAGAAGCGTGTGGAAAAACCAAGGCGCAAAATAACTGCCCATGAACTGAGAAAAGTCAAGCGTGCAGCTGCCACGATGCCACTTGCCACCAGTTTGGCCATATTTCAGAGCTGCAACATCACTGGAGTGCCCAAAAGCACAAGGTGTGCAATACTCAGAGACATGGCCAAGGTAAGAAAGGCTGAAAGACGACCACCACTGAACAAGACACACAAGCTGAAACGTCAAGACTGGGCCAAGAAATATCTCAAGACTGATTTTTCTAAGGTTTTATGGACTGATGAAATGAGAGTGAGTCTTGATGGGCCAGATGGATGGGCCCGTGGCTGGATTGGTAAAGGGCAGAGAGCTCCAGTCCGACTCAGACGCCAGCAAGGTGGAGGTGGAGTACTGGTTTGGGCTGGTATCATCAAAGATGAGCTTGTGGGGCCTTTTCGGGTTGAGGATGGAGTCAAGCTCAACTCCCAGTCCTACTGCCAGTTCCTGGAAGACACCTTCTTCAAGCAGTGGTACAGGAAGAAGTCTGCATCCTTCAAGAAAAACATGATTTTCATGCAGGACAATGCTCCATCACACGCGTCCAAGTACTCCACAGCGTGGCTGGCAAGAAAGGGTATAAAAGAAGAAAATCTAATGACATGGCCTCCTTGTTCACCTGATCTGAACCCCATTGAGAACCTGTGGTCCATCATCAAATGTGAGATTTACAAGGAGGGAAAACAGTACACCTCTCTGAACAGTGTCTGGGAGGCTGTGGTTGCTGCTGCACGCAATGTTGATGGTGAACAGATCAAAACACTGACAGAATCCATGGATGGCAGGCTTTTGAGTGTCCTTGCAAAGAAAGGTGGCTATATTGGTCACTGATTTGTTTTTGTTTTGTTTTTGAATGTCAGAAATGTATATTTGTGAATGTTGAGATGTTATATTGGTTTCACTGGTAATAATAAATAATTGAAATGGGTATATATTTGTTTTTTGTTAAGTTGCCTAATAATTATGCACAGTAATAGTCACCTGCACACACAGATATCCCCCTAACATAGCTAAAACTAAAAACAAACTAAAAACTACTTCCAAAAATATTCAGCTTTGATATTAATGAGTTTTTTGGGTTCATTGAGAACATGGTTGTTGTTCAATAATAAAATTAATCCTCAAAAATACAACTTGCCTAATAATTCTGCACTCCCTGTATTGTTCCAGGTTCCCCCTTCTTCTCGCTCTACGTGGGCATGGCAAATGCTTACCAGATGCACTGCAACCTTCGATAAATGTACCATACCTGACGCAGCAGAAAGAAAAACTAAAAAAGATCCTATTTTAAAGATTTTCTCTGGCCGAGTGGGCTAAAGTGAAATCCACTAAAATTGAAAGGAATCCTGAAAACGCTACCAATACAAGGGAAGCAAACCTGACTACACGACTGCTTTTTAAATAGCATGTCAACAATACTGATTGTAAAGTAGGTAGGAGGCATTCAGATGTTGCATGGTCTGCAATGGGTGGCCTAGGTCAGCAATTAAAGTAAACAGAACAATAAAATACACAAATGCATTCATATTATATGAAATCCTTGATTCCATTATTGTATTTTTTGAATTTCATAAACATTAAAGTTTATCTTTATCTTTAACAGGTTAGCACAAAGCCAGGTTGACAGACGGAACGCTAAAAAGAATCCTCATTAATGCTTTGAAAAGTAAAAACATATAGACAGCTTTAATATTCTTCACACACCAGGACAGTTAACAGGGTTTCTAGACTTGTATGACCATAATAACCTAGCTGAGAGAACTTGAGAAAAAAAGATAGTACTGTATACTGGTCCTTAGAGTGGCCAGGCTTAACGTAATGTCTAGATAGGTGAAATAGTGGCAAATAGACAGGAAAAAGCTAAGGTTAACTGGGATGTAGAAGGGCACAAAGTGAGAAACAGCCAAGGTAAAGGATGAGTAGACATCATAGAAAAGCTGAGTCAAAACTAGAAAACCCAAGAATGTATCACATTTGCTCTTGGGTATGTAAACGTCATAGCAGGACAAGGGATAGAGCATGGTCCAAATTACATATAGTCCCTTACTACTGGTCAGCATCAGAAAAGCAATGCCAAAACGTTCACAACCAATGTCACCTAATTGACACAGTCAACTAAAAAAAATTATACTCTCCATTCTGGGTATAAAAGGTTGGCACCAGAATGAGTGGGCGCCAGAATCACAAACGTCATTTATTTTTGTACAATAACAGCACTCAGCTGGAGGAGGAACTGCAAATACTGTGACAGAGGGGGAAGCTCAAGACAACCTGAGGCAGTGCTCCTCAACCCTCCCCTGAAGGCACACCTAACAGTCCAAGATTTAGTGATTACCCAGGTGTGTCTCAGGCGTTTAGAAAAGAAAAAAAAACAACCATAGAGTCTAAAGCAGGTATAGGAATGGAGTGCCGAAGGTTGTCTACCCCTGTCATAGACCTTTCTGTTAGTTGCCAGAACCATTTATAAAAATGTCTCAGAGCATCCAAGACTAACCTATATCTTTAGTGCCTTGATCCCCAAAACTCACAATATGGGCTATAGGACTACTTTATCTCAATGAAGTTGTCTGCGTGCCATAGCCCTGTAGTTTTAACCCTGCAACTGAAAACACTGCTATTTTGCAGGAACAATGTTTTCAATGCAGGGTAAACATGTCTCTAGTGGCTGTCACACTTAGAGCCACTAGAAGCAGTTCTGTCCCAGTTGCCGAGTTTGTTTGTGTTTTAATGCACATTTGCACTAGCCTCCAGTGATGAGCACAGCCAAAGAGGCATAGTGTGATCGTAGAGACCAGTACGTCGAGGGCTGAAAGGTAAGTACTACTAACCCTTAAAATGCTCACATGGCAAGGACACAAATCACAATAGGTAACAGAACACTATAGCATTAGAAAGACATGTTTGCAGTCTTAACGCTATAGATAGTGTTCTTTTATGTACCAAGCCAACAAAACTGTGTGAAATGCTAAAGGGTGCTATTTTGCTCCACAACCTAATATAAGCAGTTCCACCTTTCAGCTTTCACCCAATTCCACCATGCTGGTACTGTGCTCTTTAACTGCAGTTAGTGGGTTGCATAAATAGATCAAAACAAAAAAGACCATATCACATAGTTCGCACCACTTGCAGCATGACATTCTTGGACTTTGGGAAAATCATGTGTAGTACGAAGCTACCGGTACTTTTTTAAATCTCCAAATATTCACATGGCCCTTTCATTAGCATAGGGGAGATCTTTTTTTTGAATATTTAATCTTTATTTTGTATTTTTCTTTTTTTTTCTTATCCTTATAAAATACATATATCATACAAATACATAAATCATACAAATTCACAATACATACAATACACAAACAACATAGCAGCAAAATAGGGGAGGGGAGAGACAAATACATCAGGAAAAAATTTCCATAAATGAGTGGTAAAATCGTTTAAGTAGATCTCATACTTATTTACAATGTTCATGGGATTCTCTACTTCCAATTAATCAACATTATTCTCTACGCCAATCATCTCTATACATTTTGACCAAACAGAAATCTTATTGCTCAATCTTTGTTTACTCAGCATCAACTCCATTTTAATCTGAAACTCGAGTTGAGTTTTAACTTTCTTCCAGGGGACTTCTAAGTCCTTTTTCCACCATCTCGCAATTACTATTTTAGCAGCTAAAAAAAGATGTATAAGAATTGCCTTTAACTCGTATGTCATATGAGGCCAATTTAGATGTAACAAAACTACTTCTGGAGAAATTGTCAACTCGAGTTTTAAATTATTGGATATAAAATGTTGAATTTTCAACCAAAGATTCTTCAATTTATGGCAATCCCACCAAATATGTCTAAAATTGCCTCTACTACTATTACATCTCCAACAAATAGAGTTAGTTAGAGGATAAATTTTGTTCAGTTTAGCTGGTACTAAGTACCACCTATTTAAAACTTTAAAGTGAGTTTCTAATAGATTTAATGAGTGTATATTTTTCTTAACATCCATCATTGAAGAACCCCATTGATTCAAATTAATATCGATGTTCAATTCTTGTTTCCAAACCTGTATGGCAGTAGGGTTTGTGTCTTTGGCCATTGATTTAATTAAAATCAGTGCTTTAGAGAGTGGTTTATTAATCTTTTTTGACGTAAATAATAGATCTATCAAATTACTTGAGTTAGATTTTGGTATTATAAGATGTATATTCATATAACTTTTAAGTCTTAAAAAATTAAACAACTCTCTAAAAGGGAGATTATATTCCCCTGTTATTTGAGCAAAAGTTTTGATTGATCCTTCTATCAATAATTGGTTCAAAGTCTTTATCCCTTCTTTTTTCCAATTATTTAAATTTAAATCTTCCACTTGTTTTTCTACAGTGTCTAACTCTAAGTAGCTTGGGACTTTTTTTTCTATATTCATTGCTTTTTTAATTTTTAACCAGTTTTCTAATAATTGAGTTAAAATGATACTAGCATACTCTTTTTTCTTTGGCGTTTTGTTTATATTCCAAATTAAACATTCCAGGCTGGAAACTTCTCCTGCCTTCATTTCCATTTTATACCATCCCTCTTCTTTATTTTCTTTAATTTGCATTCTATATACATGTAAGATAGTAGCTGCTTTGAAGTTATTCATTATGAATGGATAGTCAAGTCCACCTTTATGTATTTTCTGCAAGATCAAAACAAAAAAGACCATATCACATAGTTCGCACCACTTGCAGCATGACATTCTTGGACTTTGGGAAAATCATGTGTAGTACGAAGCTACCGGTACTTTTTTAAATCTCCAAATATTCACATGGCCCTTTCATTAGCATAGGGGAGATCTTGACATTATTTGAGAATATGTGATACGTTGACTGGTTTTTAAGACCTTTGCTCTGAATCTGAGCTGTCCAGCGTTTAACTTGTTTACATTCATAGGTTCGCCAGGGTAATCAATTCATGTTTCATGATGCACAATGTTGACATTAGCAAATCCAGCATAGGCTTTTTTTGCAAATGTTATTTGGGGCATTTTGAGAAACGTGCAGAATTCTGTTTGAACATGGTTTGCTCATTTGCAAAACAAAACATCATATACATACTCTGTACATCTGAGAAGAAATATTCCAGTCTCTCATATGCACATGACTTGGGGGCTGCACTTCCAAGCTTTTTAATTAGTGAAATTAAGAGTTTTGGGGGAGTAGGACTGCAGGCACTATAACAACTTCAATAAAATAAAGTTGTTAAAGTGCCCACAGTGCTCCTTTAATGTATGATAAGGGACGTATAATGATCCATATATCTGCGTTTATAGTATAAAAAAATATATCTCCCTATAGTATACTTTATTTCACCAGGGACACACAGCATGGATATTTTATCACATCTACAATAGCTGTTATAGTGCCAGGAATGCCCTGGTTCTCCCCGATTTTAGAATGGTTTAACTTCTTACCTGGGGCTCACTGGATGCCACATTGTACAGCTTTTAGGAGAACCTGAAACTTTTGCTTAGTAACTTCAATTAGTTTTCCTGAGTTAAGCCCCGTAGAGCCAGTTTATTGGTGGAGACTGAGCCAATGAGCTAAACCCTTGTCCACAGGGCTTAGCTTAGACATAGAACTTCCATCTAAGGATTCCTAGTTTTTGATGTAAATTGTTTGCAACCATCATCTACAGTCAATCCCCAAGAGCTACAGGTTTTGCAGTCATATTGCACATCACAAGGCCTCCAGAGAGCACTTAACAGACTTGTCATTATGTCCAAGGATACCGCACTGTTTAACCACTTGCCTTTTCACATTTTGGCTAAGGTACTAAAACTTGTTGCCGGCATCAAGCTTGATATTGTAAACCTGAATATGAAAATATCCCCATTTGGTGGGGGGTCGGGAGGGGGGGAAAGGGGGGGTGGCTGACTGTCTAGCTGTATAGATGTGTTTATGTGTATCCCACAAGCAATTATATACATGCTTCCTCCCCAGATGCCAATATTGGGCTCAAGAACAAATTGTTTCGCTTCGCAAAGACCTCTAAATTATCGGATATGCGATTCTTGTTTGAACGGCCTACACCATCTTCTCCATCCAAGATTGTGACGGAGGCCCACAACAATGAGGAGGCCTCAGAAGACTCCCAGGACAGGGGGAGCTTTATCTCATCCTCAGAAGGGGGCCCTCTACCATGAATCAAACTCTTATGAGCTATAATGCAGAGCTATAAAAAATTGTAAAAGCAACCTCGGTGTTAAAACAACCCTAAGGGATAAAAAAAAAAAAACGCACTACAACTGTGGAACTAGAATCCAATAATCAGTTTATAACCAATGCTGCTATCACATACATAAGTCCTGATGCTGCCTTCAAATGGAGATATCTTTAATACTCCTGTGTATATCAAAAATAAATAAAAAGTAAAAGAAAGCGCAAAAAGCTGTATATCATGTGACTAAATAATTAATTTGATTCATAAATGTAAACAAATAAAGTATAATGACATAAAAATTTATATGCTTAACCCCTTAAGACCGCAGCCAAATGTACAAGTTGTGATCAAAACAAAATGTGAACAAAACCTGGCATTTGCGCTATATGTCTGTCCAAACGTAATTCACCTCTTTCATATTAAATGCACCCACACTTATTATATATCATTTTATTCAGGGGAAACAGGGCTTTCATTTAACATCAAATATTTAGGTATGTCATTACAGGCACTCCCCCTGCTGGCATTGCTATGGACAGCTATGCCGTCCATGTGATCGTGAGGTCCTCGCAAGGACCTCGCGATCACATGGCCCGGGGGGCCGAAGAGGATGGAGGGGGACTTCCTGGGCTCCCAGGTGAGTCTACATACCGCGATTGCCGGCGTGGGATCGCCGGCAACCGGGTAAGTACATAAGATCACAGGGAATCCTATGCCGCCCTGCGGTGTTTAGAGCCATCTAAATAAGGATGGCATAGAACACCCTGCGGTCTTAAGGGGTTAAAATTGAAAAAAATATACCAGTGGTTATCAGAAGGATCAGAGGGAACTTCCACCTAATAAAATCTAGTACACAGGACCCGTTCGATTATCTCGGTATGCAAATCCTACGCGTTTCGTGAGTCTGGCGCTGACTTCCTCAGGGATGAATTACGAACACCAAGATAGACGTGGTGGCTTTTAAATACGTGAGGGAAGGGGGCGTGGCCTGACTGTGAAGCTATACAGACGCACAAGCCAAGAGCTCCTGGGCCCAGAGCTAATTCCTGGCTAAAATTGGGGGAAAATTAAATAATCCTGAACCCCAACTCACCACGATTTGCTCCACAGACACTTGCGAACAGGGGGATACCTCACATGCCCAGGAAAACCGCCGGAATGACCAAGCTGAGGGCTGGGGCCCATACCAAGCAGGGCAAGGGAGAGGCGGCCGCTCTCCCGACCCACAACCACACACAGCACCCGCAGCAAATGGCTGTCCGTCCCCCCCTTAGGACAGGTGGGGGTTATCCCGGTCCCAATCGTCTCGACTGGCAAGCCCCAGTGGACCATAAAAGTGGACACCACCCCACTCACGCACCAAACTTACAGGCAGCTCGCCGCTTTGAAATGGCGGAAACGCAGACTCATGGATAATTTGGGCCTCCACAAAGAAAACCCCACCACAAAAGATTCTCTCAATACCCGCCTAAACGAGCTGTTTGAGGCCTTCTGGGCACGGATCGCGGCCCAACATAAGGCAGTGCAATCAAAGCTGCTGGAGAACGGAAGCACGGAGGGCCAACAAGGCGCCATTGACCGAAGTGGGACCAGGCTGCCTTCGGGCAAAGCCGTGAAAACACAGTCTAAGAATCTCCACACCAGCCCATATGAGCCGAGGGCCACCAGGGGATCAACCACTGAGCATCGACCACGCAGGCAGAGACGCAGGGTCTCCAGACCAGTCCCGAAAGGGATGGACCCGGCCTTCACAAGTCCCCGAGTCCGTGGCCACAGGATGCCGGCCCTTCTACAGGCCCGGAGCGATAGGGCGCCACCGGTTAGATCCTGGCTGACCGCCAACCTCCACAATACCTCACACAATCACAAGTAAGCACAGCAGCATGCGCCCGCGGCGAAGGCTCTAACATGGATGGTGCACAAGCAGCAGATCCCACCGAAAAGCACAGCCTCAATCCTGGGACTCAAACCCCGGCACGCTCTAGTACAGACGGGGACTTTTGCTCGACTGAAACGAGGCATAGGGTGAATGTTTTGTTCCACTACCTTTCTTGATAGGGGAGACCCCCGGGGAATCGCCATAGCATGATGTGCCTCACACATAGCCGGTTAACTGCCTCTTACATGTTGACTCACTTTGTTTATCATAAAAATGTCTACCATATAGCTGATAATCCTGATTGCTAGCAATGTTTCACTTACCCATGCATCCTCTCAGGATCTATGCTTGGACCTTCAGTTAGCCTGGTCTAGAAATGTATAGGTCTATGCCTAGACAGAATGTCAATGTCAAAGAGAGAATAGGACTAATGGGTTGCAGATTATAAACAATCTGCATCCCAAAAAGACCTTGTATCCTTATATGAAAAAAGCTACTCTGCAATTATAAATATAAAAGTGGAGCGCAGAGAGCAAAAAACGAAAAACTCTTTATTAATCCCTCTTGGGGGAGAAACACACAGATACTAAACAAACAAGTAATAAAATTAGGATGTAATTAGATAGAATCGACTAGTCCAAAAATAATAGTAATAGTAATATGGTCAGAAGAAATGCTATAAGTATGTGTGTGGCAAAATTGCCATAAATAGTAGCAAATTGACCAAAAAGGGGGGAGATAGAGCTCTTGATAAAGGCGACTTGTTTCGCCGAAACGCGCATTGAGCACTGCACTAAAGCGGATGATGATTTTAATTTAGGATTCTATTTTGTTTTCAGACTGTCCTATCATTTATTTATTTATGGTGGGATTAGATACTAGTCTATTACCAGCATGATATTAGGGACTCCTTCCCCCAAATCTCCTACAGCTGTTTAGGCAGTTTGCTTTAACATTTATATTGCTGGCTATTTAGACTGCAGCCTTTTTTCCTGCAATGTTGCAAACATATTTTGGTAGATCTTTTGCACATATATATATTTTTTTGTGCACCTGATATACTCTTTGTTCTAATTATAGAGTTTATTTACTTTTGCATTTAGAGATCTTCAGTTTGCTACATTTAGTGTATCTCCCCCCTTTTTGGTCAATTTGCTACTATTTATGGCAATTTTGCCACACACATACTTATAGCATTTCTTCTGACCATATTACTATTACTATTATTTTTGGACTAGTCGATTCTATCTAATTAGATCCTAATTTTATTACTTGTTTGTTTAGTATCTGTGTGTTTCTCCCCCAAGAGGGATTAATAAAGAGTTTTTCGTTTTTTGCTCTAGGCCCCATTGTATCTCTCAACCATCACAACCTGGCGGATGGATTTGTTCCATTCCTAACCAGTGCTGTGTTTCTTTCTAAGAATGTCAATGTCTTCAACACTTGAGCAAGCTTTTTTATCATAGGATAGAACATATATTGTTTCTCCTGTATTCTCTCTGGTCCTAAACTCAGATCTATGATTTTGCCTGCTTACTTAAACCATAAAAATGTGCAGTTCTTAATATGCCATGACACTGTATTTACCTGTGATTTTGCAATATGCTTGTCATGCTGTCGTGGCACCACAAGCAAAAATGTTACTCCATGCACTCCATGAAAATAAAGAATTAAAAAAAAAAATACGTGAGGGAATCACTTCTTTGAACCACATGTGTGGTAATTAAATTACTAAATAAATTTGAGAATTCACATCTGCTCCCAATAAAAACTAAACAATATTGCAATATAGATTACATTCGGAGTTACGTGGATTCCAGCACCACACTTCAAAGAATACATTTAAAATATATAGAAGGTTGAAAATATATAAATATATAAAATGTCTGAAAAATGGGGTCTTGTATTGATACATTGTATTTGAATTTTTAGAAAAAGAGTGACTAGGAGTAATAGAGGACTGCTATTAATATTGAAAAAGATTCTTAAAAATTCTTCAAAGGGTATGAAAATGTTTATATATATATATGTGTGTGTGTGTAAAAAATATATATGTATATAAAAATATATATAATAATGTATAAAAAGTAAATATAGAAAACAAAAATATAGAAAGAAATATAAAAATTCTCTATAGTGGACCTCACATTGTATACATATATTTCTCATTAATAGTGGTTATATACCCTTTTGTAGACTGGAGAGCTAATTTCTCCGCTAATTTAGAAAGCTGCTATGTCTAGGTCTTTATTTACTCCACCATTACATAAAGTGCCCATCTTAAAAATCCAATATGACTCTCGCTGTGTTAAAATCCTAAATCTGCCTCCCGCTGTCCTATCTGCGTACGTTCCGAGACATACTATTACCGAACTTCCTAAGAGGCCTTAATATAATACAAACCGGGGGTCGATTTCCCACAGATACACTGGCAGCCACAGTTACGGTGATACCGAAGTAGGGATTGACCGATATTGCTTTTTTAGAGCCAATATCGATACCGATAATCTGTGAACTTTCAGGTCGATAGCCGATATTCTGTTCATTCACCATTTTGAAAAAATAAAAAAGGTAAATGCACAAAATATACATGCCACATGTAGCGGATGCAGTGTGTTTAGACAGGGGAGCTGTGTGTGTTTGTCTAGTGGATGCAGTGTGTATTTCTGTAGTGTGTATAGTGAATACATCACCCAACCCCACTCCCCCTGCCATCCTAAGCTCATTTGCACCTGCTACAGCACAAGAGGTTTCTGCTCTGCTCCTGTCATCCCGCCCCACCACCTGCTCCCTCGATCCTATTCCCTCGCATTTTCATGTCCGGTCGCACCTCCCACGCCTCCACGCTCTGACAGTCCCTGCATTGGCTTCCAGTTAGATATAGGGCCCAATTCAAAATTCTGGCGCATGCTTACAAATCCCTACATAATGCTTCTCCAACATACCTATCCTCCCTCATACACAAGTATGTCCCGTCGAGACCCCTGCGCTCAGCCCAAGACCTACGCCTATCCTCTGCCCGGATCCCCACCTCTGATGCTCGCCTTCAAGACTTCTCCAGGGCTGCACCTATTCTGTGGAACTCCCTTCCCTCCTCAATCAGACTTTCACCCAGCCTCCATTCCTTCAAAAAATCTTTGAAAACTCACTTCTTCATTAAAGCGTATCAATTAAACTGTCAGCAGGTTTCTCATCCCCCACCCCATGACTCCGTTCCTGCACCTGTCAAAAATGACCTACCAAGCACTCAATAAACCCTTCTGTAACAAACTATTTAATTCCCCTACTTTAACCCTTTGTGTCACTATACCCCACTCCCTCTAGCATGTAAGCTCATCGAGCAGGGTCCTCAACCCCCTCTGTTCCTGTACATCCGTGGTCTGATCTCAATTATGTGTCTGTTAGTCCACCCATTGTACAGCGCTACGGAATTTGTTGGCGCTATATAAATAATTAAATAATAATAATAATAATGCAGTGAGTGTTTGTGTAGTGTGTATATATAGTGAATGCAGAGTGTGTGTACCATAGTGTGAGTAGTTTGTAGTTTAATTCCTGGTATTTCGAACTGATCGAGCATTTGTGTGTGAGGGTGAAGATCTTGTCCCACTCCTGTGAGGACTTTTATCTTCAAATTATGGGGTGTGTGAGTGCGGCGGGTGAGGGGTTTCTACCCTGTGCGGTTTTATTTTGGGATTGGCTGTTTAACAGGGTCTGTTTTGTAGCATCACCCTATGGGCGTCGGCCTTCTTAGAGATGTATGTCGCCCAGGAGTACCAGGTCAGGGCGCACTGTTCCGGGGGGCCCCGCAGTTCTGCCATCAGGGTGTCCATAGAGTATATCGCCTCAACTTTTGTTACCCATTGCTGGAGGGTAGGTGTCCCTTGCTGTTTCCACATAGCTGGGATAAGGAATTTAGCTGCGTTAAGCAGGGGGAGTATCAAGGATTTTTTTTATAAGTTTTCAGTGGTTGGGAAGTGTGGTGTAGGAGTATAGTCAGGGGGTTCAGGGGGATGTCAGTCCCTGTGATTTCTGGAATCTCTCCTCGGATTTTTCCCAATAGGGAGCTATTGCTGGGCACGTCCACCAGATGTGATAATATGTTCCAGGGTGGGTACCGCATCTCCAGCATGTGTCTGGTGTATTGGCGTGTATGTGATGTATAGTGTAAGGTGTCCTGTACCAGCGTGTGAGTAGTTTGTAGTTTAATTCCTGATATTTCGAACTGATCGAGCATTTGTGTGTGAGGATGAAGATCTTGTCCCACTCCTGTGAGGTGAGTATCTGTCCCGTGTCTTCCTCCCAATTACTTTTGTACCTCACCTCCGTGTCTCCGCTAGTTTGCGTCATGAGCATGGAATAGAGGGATGAGATGCCCCGGGTAAGGTGCGTTCGGTTTGCGCAGAGGTGTTTTAAGCTCGTGAGGCCTGCACCCTGGCAATGACTAAAAGTATGCCTTAATTTGGTGGTATCTAAATTGTTTGAGTAATGTTGGCGTTCTGTCTGGCCAAAGCTCATGCAGTGGTTTAAGACCTGTCGGGCCGTACCATTGGTGCAGGTACATCCAGTCAGACATTTGGAAGCCAGCCAGATCGTTATGGTATAGAGTGCCCGCTAGGTCCGGGTTATGGGTAATGGGTGTTAGGGGGTTGGGTGAGGTGGGTAGGCATAGTCGGTATCGGATCGCCATCCACGTCCTCAGGGTGGCATCGATCAAGGGGTTTTTAGCTTGCAGAGTACTGTATGTGGTGGTGTTCAGCCTTAGACTAGAGGGAATGTTTCCACCCGCTTGCTCATGTTCTAGGGCTACCCATTGTTTTGAGGTGCGTAGTACATGCCAATCGATTAGTCGGTGCAGATGCGTGGCTCAGTAGTATGTCTCAATGGAGGGTAGGCCAGCGCCCCCTGCCCGTTTTGGCAGCTCCAGCATGGTTCGTTTTATGCGGGTTGGGTGCGTGTTCCAGACGAATCTCAGAATTGCGGTTGTTATTGAGCTAAAAAAGGCTTTAGGTATGGCGATCAGCACCGTCTGGAACACGTATAAGAGTCTGGGCAGCACGTTCATTTTGACTGCATTGATGCACCCGAACCAGGAGATGTAGCGTGGGGTCCATTTTTTGAGATCTGTTTGTAGTGTGTGAAGCAGAGGGAGGTAGTTTTGTTGGTAAAGCTGGGTCATGTCTTTAGGGAGCCAAATCCCTAGGTACTTTAGTTTGGCACTACACCATTTAAATTGGAATTGTGTATGAAGGTGTGTTGGGTGTGTGTCCGGGGGGGGCAGGTGGAGTGCCTCCGACTTGTCAGTGTTAAGTTTGAGATTGGAGATCTCGCCTAATGTGCGGAAGGATGCTAGGAGGTTGGGGAGAGAGAGCAGGGGTTGCGTAAGGAAGAACAGCATATCATCTGCGTATGCCGCAACCCTATACTCTCTGTGACCTACGGAAAACCCTGTAATGCCCCTATCCAGTCTGACTGCCCCCAGGAAGGGCTCGAGGGAGAGGGCAAACAGGAGGGGGGACAGGGGGCAACCTTGGCAGGTGCCATTCCGGATAGGAAACAGGGCGGAGAGTGCCCCATTAACGCAGATCCTTGCCGTGGGGTTCGTGTAGAGGGAGAGAATCCACGACTGCATATGAGGGCTGAAGCCCACGTGCTGTAGTGTACTTGCGAGGTATACCCAATTTACCCGGTCGAAGGCCTTTTCGGCATCTGTTGAGTTCTTTTCGGGTCGACCGAGCTACATGCAGAATGATTAGGGCTTTGATCGTATTATCTCTTCCCTCTCTGCCCGGGATAAACCCGACCTGGTCTCAGGGCCATTGCTTTCGTGAACAGCTTAAGATCAGCATTTAGTAGCGATATTGGGCGGTAGCTAGCACAGTTAGCCGGGTTTTTACCTTCCTTCGGTATAGAGATAGACCAATTATCGGTTTTACTGATATTATCGGCCGATATTCGGTATTTTCCGCAATATTGGTATCGGCCATTATAGATACCGATATTGCCGATAATGCATACCAGGACTGGGGGGCACCAAGCGCTTACTCACCTTCCAGCAGCTCCTCCAGCTCCCATGTCAAATCTTGCGAGTCCCATGTTGACATATTGCTGGTCAGAGAATCTATACCCGATATGATGGGTCTACCAGGAGGATTATATAGGTCTTTGTGGATTTTGGGTAAATGGCAAAAGATAGCTATTACTGGATTTTCTTAATATAGGAAATTAAATGTTTCTTGATTTAAGATCCCTTTTCTTTTAGCTTCTAGTAATAGTATAAGCAGATCTTTCTTGAAGTCTTGAGTGGGATCTACATCCAATTTCCTGTATGTAATTTGATCTCCTAATAATGTATGTGCTTCTCTGTTGTATTTGTCTTTTTCTTGTATGACTATGGCTCCTTCTTTATCCGCTTCTCTGATTTGTATAGTCATATTATTTTGGAGGTCCAATAGGGCCCTTTTTTCATTATGTGTCAAATTTGATTTTATCCTCTTCTTTCGGGCATATAGGTTCTTAATGTCTTTAAGTACCAAGTCGTTATATACTCTGATGTATTCTCCTTGTTCATTACTCCCAAAAAACGTGGACGTTGGTTTGAAATTTGAATGGATAACCCAGGTTGAAGTTTTTGAGCACTCCTCGATATCCTGTAATGATTCAAGTGTACGGATGCCTTCCAGATATCTAATTAAGATATCCTAGGGGAGTTGCCATGGAGTATCCATTCTGTCATGTACAGTATCATTTTGTTTGTTAAAATATCTTTGTAATGTTAATTTGCGAATACATTTTTGTACGTCAATGAAGATGGTCAAATGGTTGGGAGGTTGTAGGGCCAAATTTCAAGCCATGTTTTAACACCTGTTCTTCTTTGGGGGATAGAGTGTATTTAGAGATGTTACAAATTTAATTTACTTCTCCAACCTTGCATTTTTTCTGTTGGATCCTGACTCCTGCTCTGTTTCTTCTCTTTCCAGGTTTCTTTTGTGTTACTGTTTGATTTGTGGGGTATTGTTTAAATGTTGGAGTTCCTTGGTCTGTTTTGTATTTCCCAAGTTTTTTACATACTATATTTATACACATACACACACATACACACACACACACACACACATACATTTACACTTCGGGCAGGAGTGCCCTTCAGCTATCAGATTCAGGTTAGATTTTAGCTTCTTTCCTGCAACAGACATTTTTTTTTTTTTATCTATCCTTACTAGATTTTATTAGGTGGAAGTTCCCTCTGATCCTTCTGATAACAACTGGTATATTTTTTAATAATTTGTATTTTAAGCATATACATTTTGATTTCATTACACTTTATTTGTTTACATTTATCAATAAACTTCATTATTTAGTCACATGATATACAGTCTTTTGCGCTTTCTTTTAATTTTTATCTACAATAAATTGTCACAGAAGGATACAGGTGACGCAGCCCTTCGTCTTGTTAACCGGCCAATAATGTGTCAAGGGGGCTTGCAATTTTGGTTTAGTGCCTCCATCTTCTTTCCTCTGGTGCCAATGTTTCATGGATGAAAGGTTTCTCCAAGCTGTGTCCACTGGGTGCTCATTTCAGATGCTCTCTGGAGTGGTAGTTCACTGTGTGCTTTTTACCACTTGGTTCCACAAGGACAATCTGTGGTTGCAGCCACATGAAAGCCAGGTTTATTTTTAGTGAACATCTAACTATGCTCACATTCAGCATTTCCTGGTCATTTTTCTTGTTGCCTTTTATGCTCAATAATATTTTCCTCCCGTCTAGTAATGGCTTTTCTTTTTCCACATTTAATATTAAATTAAGTTCAGCTTATTATATAAACTGATCATTCAACTTCTATGTATATTTCATGTTTCTAATTTACGTTGTTTTGTTTGTTTGACTGGAAAAAAATATTTTCTTCTTTAGTGTCTTATTGTTCAATGATTTCTTCTGGCTTTTGTCTACAATTTCTTTCCCTATCTGCCGCCTTATTCCTCACATACACTATAAACCATACATGCTTGGAGATTCACAATATACTTTGCATATCCGCTCTTTGTTTTTTCTCGTTAGAGAATGTTATTTTAACAAAAAACTAAAAACACTTCAGCAATACATTGTTGGGAAAATAACAATGTGATAATTATAAAAGAATAATTAATATTATTTTAACTATTATGTAGAGGCGAGAATAAAACAGGTCTAGTGAGAATTGTAGGTGAAGAAAGATTTACAGAGTTCAGGGAGCTCTGGAAAAAAAGTTTACGAACCAGTGGGTTGATGCTTGATTGACATTTGTCTTAGAGATTCAAACAAGGACCTTCAGTAATCTGCCTACCTACAAAAAGAAATGAAACATATCTATTCCAAGGGTTGGTTCAGCTTTATCCTGGGTCTGATTATGGTTCATGGTTTAGAGCAGAGTGGCTGTAGCTTTCCTTGGCTTCTGGAGTCCATGCTGTTCCATCATGAGTTGCCTACAAAAATAAACTGCATTTCATTGACAAGGCCCAATGTAAACTGAGGATGTGTCTTCAGATTTATGTTTCATTTGATTTCAAATAGATTTACCTGGAACTTTGAGGCTAGTCTTCTTTTTTGTGTGGATTGATTCAGACTTACCTGCTACAGGATATTTCAATCATTTAATCAATCCACAACGAATTATACTGATCACATACAGCTTCTTTTACATTACAGACAAATTACGGAGCTTCTAAAGTTTTTATACATTTTTCATTTTCAAGTGACATAGTGACATAGCTATAAAAAAAATTAGATCCAACCTATTTTAGAAGAAATAGCTTACTTCTCATCTATATTGTGATCCATGTTCCAATTTGCCATTATAGTTTCCTTGTCCAACTAGTGGTACACAGATCTTGGGATTACACGAGTCCCTATTTTCAGGGGTAGTTATGGAAAAGATACCCAAAGGTAATCTACAATAACAACAACAAAAAAGCATAGTGCAATATTGGTAAAAGAAAAAAAGGGGGCGTAATGGAAAAATTATATATTTGTTTCCATTATCCCCGCTTTTTTCTTTTAGCAATATTGCACAATGTTTTTTTGTTGTTGTTATTATTGCATTGTAGATTACCTTTGGGTATCTTTTCTATATTGTTTTGAGGACCAGGAGTAGTCCTTTGTCTACAATACCATCAGTAAATAGGGTAATTGTTGATATTTTTACCTATTACCCACTGAGTGTGTTTTTAATCGACTAATAGGTGTTTCTGTACATACTATATTTTTCGGTGGTAATTGTCTTATAATGTCTCGAGCAGCAGAAATACAGTGAATGAAATAGGTAAGGAAGAGCAGAATACATCAAATATATAAATAACTATAATAAAATGAATCACACCAGGTTGTCATCAGGTTAACAGATCAGATCAAGCAACTAGACAAGCGATGGCATTATAGAAGGACCTTAAGTACCAAAGGAAAAGGGACCTGTCACTCCCCAGGATTTGGAATGTTATGTTTACTTATCCCTAAGAGAGTTATTTACTAAAGCGAGAATAAAGCATCGAATCCAAAGTGAATTTCTAGTTTAGGGCCAGCATAGCCGAAACGCAAGCATAGCTGTCATAAGAAAACATTTCCAGTTTGGCCATTTTAACCTTAAATTTAAAGTTCTCAGAAGGTGGGTAGAAATTGAGTCCATGATGGTGGGAATTGATGTCCCCCAGTTTACGATATGGGTCCCCAAGGAACACAGACCTGCGATACGGATAACGTGTCCAACTATACTCAACTCGATCCGAATATGGGATTCGTGTATTACCAAATACGGGCTGGCATCGTCCCCCTCCCCTTTGACCCCAATTCTTAGAAACAGAGAGTTTTTGCCTGGCATGGCCCCCAGAGATTTTCATAATATAGAAAGAACCGGACTACAGCGGCTCCACCAGCTCTATCAAAATGGAGAGGTCGTCCAATTTGCAGATCTCCAATTAGGTAATCATCTGACCCCTGCGGACTTCTTTAGATATGTTGAAATTCGTGATTTTGCTAGAAAACCACACATTAAAGCAGCAGCCTTGGGTAGGCCAACCTTCTACCAGAGGTTATGTCTGGACGGGGCAGCCCCCAAGGGTATGATCACGCTTTTATATGCCCACCTTAGTGCAGAAAATGGAGAATGGGGAAGACTGACATACACTGACCAATGGGAGACTGACCTCGGGGAGATTCTGGAGGGAGTCGAATGGCAGGAGATATGGGAGGCGAATGCTACAGTTTCAATATGTGTTACTCTCCGAGAGCAAGCATGGAAAACTATGTTTAGGTGGTACACTACCCCCGTTAAACTATACAGAATGCACAAACTGGAGACTGACGATTGCTGGAGGGGTTGTGGAGCCCGAGGAACATACATCCACATGTGGTGGGAATGCCCAAAGTTACATAGTTTCTGGAGGTCCGTGGAGGATCTGTTAAAACAGACGTTCGACAGACCCCTGGGTATGGACCCGTGGATATACCTGTTGAATAGATCTCTGGATGGCTGGACCAAAAGGGAACAGAAATTAGTACATAAGATAACTCTGTGCGCACGCCGTGCAATAGCAACCGCTTGGCTCTCACCTGAGGGCCCAGAATTCCCAGGGGTTATTTCCAGGATCAGAGAATGTAGAATTATGGATGACTTAACGGCGAGGGTGAGAGGGCCTTTCACAGCATTTCAAAAAACTTGGGAACCATGGGACAATAGTACAGTGGGCTCGAATGGAGACTGACAAGGCCCTGTCTTCGGGGATGCGACCCTAAATAGAAAGATCCCTCCTAGAGGGGACATAATTGTCAAGCAGTGGCTGTGGAGTCCCCGCTGTCCCCCTGATCCCCCCTCCCTATTCTTTCCTCCTTACGCTTTACTGATTACATATCTTCTTTCTATTTCCTTTCTTTAGAATTTCACTTCTTTTCAGTCTCATCTGTTTTCGATCTTTTTCTTCCTTTCTGGCCCTTCTCCTGTTTTTCTTCGGGAACAATGCCCCTTTTTTTTTTTGGTGGAATAATGTAGCACATGTACGAGAATGGTTCTTGAATAAAATGGCTACTTGTATTGCCTAACTGCCTGTCCTTGTTTTAAAATAAAATCCCTCAGTAGACGGCGGGTGCCAATGGTTTGTTAAGGAATGGGCATGTAACGCATATGTTGAATTGTATTCTGTTACAAAGACTTGTATTTCAATTGGCTTCTGGGTAAGCCCAAAAGTGAATGTACACCTGTTACGTTTATTGAATAAAAATAAAGAATCTAAAAAAAGAAAGAAAAAAAATTAAAGTTCTCTTTGCATTCACTTTGAAATTCCGCATGATGTGTGTAACACATATATATTTGTGAAGTATGAATTAAATTAACACTATAATGTTAGGAATACAAAGCTGTATTCCTAACACTATAGAAACCTTCTCCCCCAGAGATGTAAAGGGGTAAAAAAAAAAACAAGGGACGTTGGCGCAGGAATCAGCTAAGTTTTTTGTTTGTGAAGCTCCTCCTCTGCTGACGGCAGGCAATGGGGGGACCAAATGCGCATGCATGGCGAATGCCGCATGTGCATTAGGCCACACCATAGGAGAGGATTGATTTAATGCTTTCCTACAGGGTTTTTCAACACAATAGATATCCTCTTGCAAAGCGTTTGGATGTAAATCATCGTTTCACAGAATCAAACTCCGTGAAACTGCAAGAAGCACCTCAAGTGGCTGTCTGTTGGGCAAATTAAGCCTTATATTTGATCCTGTAACTTTCAAAAACGCTATTAAACCTTTACATGGGGGGTACTGTTATACTTAGGAGACTTTGCTGAACACAAATATTAGTGTTTCAAAACAGGAAAACATATCACAACAATGATATAATCAGTGAAAGTGCAGTTTCTGTGTGAAAATGCAAAAAATGTCACTTTCACTGACAATATCATCGCCGTGATATATTTTACTGTTTTGAAACACTAATATTTGTGTTAAGCGAAGTCTCCTGAGTAAAACAGTACCCCCCATGTACAGGTTTTAGGGTTTCTTGGAAAGTTACAGGGTTAAATATAGTGCTAGCAAATTAAATTCTCTGGACTTTCAGCCTGGGTTGTCAGGCACGTCCCCCAAATTGCAATCAATAAAATTACTTAATTATGTAAAAATATTAGCTACTATCAAATAAATGTTAAAATGTAATGTGACCTGTTAAAATGTTTAAAAAGTTAAAATGTTGTTATAAGTTTGATTGAAATTGCTTTTGATTTCAGTAAATATGCTGCAAACACAACAAATGACAATTTTCAGTCATTTACAACCTATAAAGTGTTTTGAAACTTACTGTGTGTAATAATTTGGAACAGTGCATTGTAAGTTTTTTTGTGTTTAAAAAAATACTGTTATCATTAGGAGGTTTGTTTAATAAAATTTGAATTGTACTCTTAATAGATTGATAACATGAGAATTATGCTGACTGTTATTTACATTAATTATTTAGGTAAATGAGAAAAATATCATTTGCATTATAATTTGGAACAGGGTGTATATATTAATATCAAAATACAGTTAGAATAAAATTACACATATATATATATTTATATTATATTTACATTTTCACATTTATTTTTAATCCATTTTTATTTATTTTTTATAATATATATATATAGTTATTATATAAATTATATATATAAATGTGTATTTTTATAGTAATATATGTATTTTTTCAGAGCAATCACATGGCCCGCGGGGGCCTAATTTGCAGAGGGGGGACTGTCTGGGCTGTCAGTCCCCCCCAGACAGAGAGGAACACCAAACGCTGGCGGGGGAATGCCGACGATCGGGTAAGTAAATAAGAATAGGTATGTCCGTGGTCCTGTGTGTGTGTGGGGGGGTTAATACTTATATAAATATTTTTTTATATTACACTAACACATGCTCTGCATTTATTACACTAACACACGCTCTGCATTCACTACGCTAACACACACACTCTGCATTCACTAGTACAACACACACTCTACATTCATTACACTAACACACACTCTGCATTCACTACACTAACACACACTTTATCTTCATTACACTAACACACGTTTTGCATTCACTACACTAACACACACTCTGCTTTCATTACACTAACACACACTGCATTCATTACACTAACACACGCTCTGCATTCATTACACTAACACACGCTCTGCATTCACTACGCTAACACACACACTCTGCATTCACTAGTACAACACACATTCTGCATTCATTACACTAACACACACTCTGCATTCACTAGATTGACACACACTCTGCATTCACTACACCAACACACACTCTGCATCCACTACACTGACACACACTCTGCATTCACTACACTGACACACACTCTGCATCCACTACACTAACACACACTCTGCATTCACTACACTGACACACACTCTGCATTCATTACACTGACACACACTCTGCATTCACTACACTAACACACACTCTGCATTCACTACACTGACATACACTCTGCATTCATTACACTGACATACACTCTGCATTCACTACACTGACACACATTTTCATTCATTACACTAACACACACTCTGCATTCACTACACTGACACACACTCTGCATCCACTACACTAACACACACTCTGCATTCACTACACTGACACACTGCATTCATCACACTAACACACACTCTGCATTCAGTACACTGACATACACTCTGCATTCACTACACTGACATACACTCTGCATTCACTACACTGACACACACATTTTTCATTCATTACACTAACACACACTCTGCATTCACTACACTAACACACACTCTGCATTAACTATACACACAGCATCCACTACACAAACACCTTGTATTCACAGTACACACACTACATCCACCACACATTCAAACACTCTGCATTCACTATACAGAGACACTGCGTCTAATACACACACTTAGTGATGTCCCGAACTGTTTGCCGAACGATTTAGGGGAAAATCTTTTAAATTTCATTAGCCTCGTGATTTGGGCTGTCTGCCCGGCCCCAGGTGCTGCGGCCCATTGGGAAATTACCCATTGATACCTAGAAAGCAGGATAATATGCAAGTGTGTGTTTTAAGGCGCTCAGAATCTTCCAACACAATACAATGCAATTAGTCTTTACCACAATAATACCACAATTAGTTTTGTTGTTTTTTTTAAAAATTGCAACAAAAATGATAAAGTCCAGCTTCACCTGCCCCCAAAGATCAGCAGGCTCCAAATAATTAGTGTAAAACTAATACTGTATACATGAGATGGGCTCATTTTTACCATACACAGTGTGCCCACTGAGCTTGTATGAAGTTTACAATGGTTATTTTGTTACAATATTGTAAGTATATTCCCCATGCCAGGAAGCAGCCCAGCAATCAATCACAAGCACTGATCACAGCAAGCAGTCCTTTTATATGTGAGCTACTAGTTTTATGGGACTTTTAATAAGGTGGCACTTTAGATGAAGAGCATTGATAAAACCGGTTCCCCTTTTCATTCAGCTGGCAGGAGGTGACTGCAGGATCTGACAGTAGTTGTTCAGCCTGCTTTCAGGAGGGGCCAAGGGTTGGATCCCCGCCTCACTATAGGGGCAGCCCAGAGAGCAAAACAGGAAGGAAGGAGCCCAGAGCAGGGACAGAGAGAGGGATAGAGGGTAGGGAGGCTGGCTCACTCTGCACCCTTGTCATTTAATGCAATGTGCAGGAGATGAGGCTCTGCACACCCAGCAGGATCTATGCAAGAGGAGTGCAGGTGGTGCTTGTCTTGAAAGGTGGCCATTAAGGATCTATCACTGGTCTGCAGTCAGGGATGTATGGTTTTTACTGCACTGATTCCTGATCATGGAGATTGAAAACATTGTAGCCAACACCGTTCTATTGAAAGCCAGAGAAGGTAAGAGAGAGAGAGGGGTGTGCAGGCTATGTGGGGCTGTGTGAAGTTGGGAGCATTGCAGGATAGTATGGGATTGTGCAGCCTTAACATTGCTGGGGCAAGCATGCATGGTATGTGAGCAGGGCTTCCCCAGCCCCAATCTTTTTTATTTATTTATTTTTATTCTGCAAAAATAAGGGGGAGGAGGGCTGACAGCTTGTGACATAGGGGGGCCCTTATATTGCTGTCATTCAGTCATCTTACTAATACCTTGCCAATCAATGCTTACTTTCATGCTGCCTCCTAATGTAAGAAAAGGATTACAAATTGCCTGAGCCACCGCTGAGCTATCATAGACAGCCTGCAGAGAGCATATTAGTAATACACAGCTGATGCAGAGCCTCTTGTCAAAGAAAAACGAACCCCACAAAGTTACAATGTGTATATTATTGCTTTGACTTTTTCTTTATTTCCATGTATTGGAAATCTCTGATAAGCAGGCTATTATCTATTTTATTTATTCAATAGATGTGCTGCTATTGCTGAGTGATAAGCCCCAAGCCACTGTCCCAGGTGGAGTCCTTTCACTCTGGTCTTGTAGCCACAGGTGTACATACAGGAGGTTCTGCAGTCTCTGAGCATGCTGTCCTGTTTAATCTTGTGAATGCAAAATGGAAACCCCCATAATCTAGATCAGGGTTTTCCAAACTCTGGCCCTCCAAATGTTGCAGAACTACAGCTCCCATGATTCTCCAGCTATCTGTTTCATTCAAAGAGTCATGGGAGTTGTAGTTCAGCAACATTTGGAGGGCCAGAGTTTAGAGAACCCTCCTCTGGTTTGCAAATTTGGCACTTGTGCACCTTATATAAAATCACAGTTAATCAGCACCTGGTTTGATCAGAATATGAATGGCACTGTGTGCTTTTTGTAAAGGTGCTATTCTGTTAAAAGGACTGTAATCATTTCATATAAGCAGTGACTAAACTTGTTTGTAAAGTACATTTGCTATGATGCACAGTCAGCCATTGGGCTTCCTGAGCATAATGTGAGCATTATGAGAGATGTCATTTACAAACGTATGGGTTGGCATCGTTGAGCCATCACTGTTTAACTTGCAAATTGTCCAGCGTTGGTGTGGGTGAAAACAGATGCACTTTTCTGGCGACTGCTTGCAAGAAGAAAAGAAAAAGTTTTGAAATGAAACTTTGAACTTTCTATTTCTTATCGCAGTTAGGATTGGATGAAGACGGCTATAATGCTGTCATAAGAAATAGTTCATAAAGATATTATGTAAATAAGATGACAAGGCGAATATGGTCTGCTGGGCTTCTTCATAATCCGGTTTCAATTCAGTTTTCAAGATTTGCTATTGAAGGGTTTTGGGTTTTTTTTGCGTTAAAATAAATTAAATACTATTTACGGTTAGTGTACTTGCTGGAAACGACTTTCCCAGAAACCCCCACTCCCAAAAACTGGACTCTATTCTTGGGACCCTCCACTCCTCCAGTTCATCCGTCTCTCATCCCACCTATTGTATTTTTATTTTGTATATTATTTTCTCACGTTGTTATGAGATATTATGCTCTAACTAAGTGCTGGCTTAAAGGTTTACTAATAATAAATATATTTGTTTAATTCTTTTAAGTGTTGGATTTATGATTCGTCTGTGCCTGACCAAGGATTAAAACACATTGTTAAATGTGCTTTTTCTCTTTTTATTTATTTGTTTTTAATGAGCCTAGAGTAGGTTCAATTTATATTACCGTAAGCGGAGAAAAGGTTAATTTTTACACGCCTACACCTTTGGATATTTTGTTTACTTAGGTTTTACACTTAAGAGGTGAACAAATCATTTAATGTAGTGTTTTGACTTTTCAGATAATCACTTTTTCTTTTCTTTTCTTTTCTTTTTTTTTTTCTTACTTTTGCACTTTATACTCCAAAACTGCCTTTTCTTTTCTTTGTCGTGTCAAAAAGCACAGGAATTTAGTGAAGGTATGGCTACTGATTACAAAACGTTGAACGTCGAGGCTTAAAATGTCATGTTGATCGCTTTCAGCAATTTTACTAAAATGTGTGTCGATTACTGTTCCTGCTACAGATTATGTTGGTATTTTGTCAAAGATTAAAGTGAATATTTCTAAAATAACAAAAGTATTGTGACCTTTCAATCTTACGTGAATATTTTTTTATTTTTCATAATGACTTGAATTTGAGATGAATTTTAAAAAAAATTTTTAAAAAAAAAAACTTTAAAATTAATATTTATATATTTATTTTTAATGGCTTTTTTTTTATTTTTTTTTATTTTTTTATAATCCTGAGACTACTTGGTTAATGTTCATCTATCATTCTGTTAGACCTGTCTGATGCTTTATGCATATTTTTTTGTTTTGTTAAATGGCTGAGGGCGATGGTAATGGCAGTCTGCACTCTGGAGTCTTGTTGAAGGACTGTAGTTGCTTAGCCCTGTGCTCGTGGTAGCTGGGTGCAACCCAGCACTGATGTATTCTGAACAATCATTTCATATCTCAGCGTAAAGTGCTTGGGTGCTTCTGGGAGGTAGCTTGCAGGCTGTGAGCCATACCATACAACTCACTCTAGTGTCGCAGAGGGACAAGAGTACTTCACCTTAGTCCTGAGAACGTGGCTAACTTTAGATACTACTTTCTATTTTTAAACTGTCTATCTGAGTTTCTTTCCTATTATCCCGCATCTATTGTACATTCCAGGAGAGTGTAATGTGTATGGGCTGCTATAAGGAGAGAGAGAGAGAGAGAGAGAGAGCCCTTAGCAGCCTGATGTATGTTGTGGACAAAGATTGTCTTTCTCCCGAGCTCTGAACGTCTGATGGTGTCCTAACAGGTGTACACAATGAACCTCTCTATCCAAGGCTGGTGCCAAGCTGGAAGGGTTTATAGGCCACATGTGGCGGCATTGTAAATAATTATCAGAACTCACGCCTCGTGCCAACGGATTGCGGAACATTAACATTGTCATCTAGGGAAACATTTAAAGCTTGCTAGGTTATTGGTATGGCTCTCTATTTATGTAATCTGTTTAGACAGATGGAGGTATGGTACTTCTGGAATGTATGTAGGAAAAACAAAGTTTGTTTACCTAAATTATTAGCTCATAAATACAGGAAGGTGACGTATACAGTGTATAGAAGAAAGCTGGCCTTGGTGATTTAATCATATGCAACAGCAACATATGGAGGACATAGACTTAATCATAGGCTTACTTTATATCGTCTAGGCCACGCTTCCCCAAACTCTGGCCCTCCAGATGTTGCTGAACTCCAAGTCCCATGATTCTCAGCCTATCTATTTCATTCATAGAATCATGGGAGTTGTAGTTCAGCAACATCTGGAGGGCCGGAGTCTGGGGAAGCCTGGTCTAGGCTTTTGCTTGACTGCAAGCTGAGAAGTTGTCTAGGGAAGCCATACACTGAAGGAGCAGCTTTCGGTCTGGAGCTGCAAATTTAAAATAAAAGTAAATGAAATTGGTGATGCCTAGGAAGAAGGTGCATGTGCAATTATCAAAGCTAGCTGTGGGGAAAAAATAGTTATTCACTAAACCATGGATTGTCAAAAACTTACCAGCGCACGCACATTTTAGGCAAAAATAATTTGGAAAAAATCTCCAGGTCAACTGTGTTTTCCAGCACATCTATTTTGCTTTACATTTTCGATACCCTAGTGATTTATTTTTTTATAGTTCAAGGTAGTGCAGATCCTTGAACGTGATGGTCAAAGAGTGAGCTGACCCTGCTTAGAGTGCCCTTCTGTTGATTCCATCAGAACAAAAGGACCCTTAATGTTTGGAGCATTGATTGACTGTCAGTGAACAAGTCAAAGTGAATGCTTCTGGTAGCAGCTTTAAAATCCCTCTAGAAGCGAAAGTGACATTTAGACAGGAGGCTCTCTCCTGCTTTAAGCACTGTCTTTCTGTAGCGTCTTGTGTCTATGTTGGGCACACTGTATGCGTAATGTATATTGATCTGCTAAGGATGGATATCCATCCAGTACCATATAACAAGGATAAGAAAGCATATTGATCATACAATTATTACTTTTCAAGTACCATTTTCCGATCACTGGTAAATAAAAATATGAAATTAATATGTCCCTCTCTCCCATCCAGACAGAATTTCTGTCTACTTGCTCTTTGCTAATGGAATTATTGATTTGCACTTCCCCAATGCACATCCTTGTGTACTGTTTCCATCTCCTAGCAATGTTCCTACCTGCGTGATCTCATGGTTTTACACTTCTAGAATGCCTTTTGGGTATCTTAATTTTTTTTTGTATTTTCTGTTCACTCACCTTTTCTGATTGTTCTCAAAGCAAAATCTAAGAAAAGCCCTCCTGGCTTACCTAACTGTAACCTAACCTATACAGTGTACCCATTTGCAAAAAAACAAAACAAAACTTGTTCCTAAATATGAATAATTTGAATGTTTTTCAGGTGTCTGATCCTCCTTTGCTGACTCTTAAAAAGCGTAGATTGACTGAGCTCTCAATCTGTCCCCAAGATCCCTATTCTCGTTAAATTATATAAAGTAGTGGATATCACGTCAGCGAGGGAGTGATAGTGGCAAACTCTCTAGTTAGTTACATGATTTTATATTTGTGAATAGGCATGCTAGTTCCTTGATCTATACAAATTAATAACCGGGATTTAGAGAACCGTATGCTATTCATGGACTCCCTCAATTCTAAGCTACAGCTTGGGGTTCACTGACTTGTCTTGATGCTTGTTATTGTCTGACCTTCCATAGAAGTTGAGAAATGACCCATACGGATGACTAGAACAATCATTTTCTAGAAGGCCGGTATTTTAAAAGGCTTTTTATAAATATTGAAGTGCTGACTTCCAAGAAATGAATGTAAGTATGCCTTATTAGCTCTGTGCTGGTGGCTTCTCACTGTAGTGTATTAGGAGTATGATGTCCATTATACTCATAGTTTTTGGCTATTATACTTTTTGGAGCGGGGCATTTCCTTTGAATATTGTGATTTATTGTAACTGCATCCATTAATACACCACGTGATGTATCATGGTTATAATACCAGTAGGTTTTTAGAACCTTTTTGTTTTCAAGCTTTGGTGTAATGACAAATATTACATGTCTTTCACTTAGAGTTTTTAATCTGTGTTGGGAGCAGTTGAAAGGGTTGATTTCCTTCAGGAAATCCTTGTTCTGAATCCTTTATTTTATTTTTTAATACAGATATATAAGCCATTTGCATTATATGTGCTGAGAAGGAAAGGATGTTTGGTGGAAAATAGTTATTTATTTTTGTTGAGAAGAAACAAAAGCTGGAATAAAAATGAGCTAAAAATGAAATTTCTGACTGCAGTACAATCAGAAGATACATACTAGACAAAATGTGAGCAAATTTGTCTCATGCATTTTGGTCGGAAATAGAGACATTAATGACACCAGTCCTGGAGAGACCAATACACAGAGACCCATGGACATTTTTACTAGCCAAACCACAAGATGACCTGACGACAAAAGAACAGAAACTAGTTAACAAACTGACCTTAGCAGCCAGAAGAGCACTGACCCAACAATGGCTCAGCCCCGACACCCCCCCCCATGAGCAAAGTCATCCACAAAATACAGGACCATTTCACCATGGACAAATTGACAGCGCAGGTACGGAACACCATGGGCACCTTCTCAAAGGTGTGGCAAGCTTGGGAGGAATATCTAGAAAGAATGGCGGGCACACCATGAGACACAAGAGCCAACCAAAGCGGCACCCACCACCACACACACATGCAACGGGCGCGCCCGGCGAGTCCCCCTCCCCTTTGGCCCGCTACCTCCCCGCCCCTCCATGATACCTAAACTAAATTCGCCCTCCTCTCTCTTTGCCTTCTCCTCACAGAAGAGGGCAACTATGCACGAAAAAAAATAAAAAAGGGGGCGGGGGGGGGAGGCAGGCAGACAAAAGTTGCACAGTAGGGAGCGTAAAACACACAAGCCCAGAGCCATACAACAATCTGGGACCAGGGGGGCTAACAAGAGCAAAATACTAGGTATCTACCATGCTCTTCACAAGGGGGACTTACAGCCACGATAATGGGTAGATGTATTGTGGGAAGGAGGCACAGAGGAAGGCACAAGGGCACAACATCAGACAGGGCAAAGTGTAAATGATCAGACAACAAATAGTCATCACAAACACGGCTCACGCAAGAAAAGTAATGCTCCACTCAGGTGCTCATAATCTGGGGGTGGGGGGGGGGGTGGGGAAGGAAAATAACAATAACTACGAGACGAATAGAATAACAGGTTATGATACAAAGTTTTAGAAGTTTATGTTACCTTAAGGAAAACACCAAATATGGTGTTTCCAGGTTTTGAAGTTTATTGTGTTTATGAAAATGGAAAAACACTGATGGACTGCAGCTTCAGACAACAACGCAGAAAGTAGGGGCTTCCGAACAACAAATGTATACCTAACCAAACTATTATCTTTTTTCAGTATCACTGAAATACCAATGTACCTCTTGATGCTAGGCTTATGCACAAGCCCCAATACTGTTTACAAGCTGTAATGTCTGTCAATGCAAAAATAAAGAATTAAAAAAATAAATAAAAAATTGTCTCATGCAGGACCCAGTTTTGACAAAATGTGTAAACAGGGGGAGCTTCCACATGTTGTTTGATAGGAACATGTAACGTCACACAGGATATGCTGTGGATGTCTACGACGTCTTATTGTTAATGCACAGAAAGGTCCCATTGTCTTCTAAAGCAGGGGTGCCCGAAAGGTAGATCCCAGGATGTTGAACTACAACTTCCATGATGCTTTGTATGCCTTCAGAATGCTTTATAATTATTATTATTATTATTATTATTATTATTATTATTATTATTATCGTTATATATATAGCACCAACAAATTCCGCAAAGCATCATGGAAGTTGTAGTTTAAAAACATTTGGGGATCTACCTTTTGGGCACCCCTGTTCTAGAGCTATCCTTAAAAAACAAAACAAGTTAAATTAGCCATAATTTATGACATTTTATAGGACTGACATTAGCAAGTGAGAAACAGGGGGGGGAGGAGGATGAAGAAGTGAGAGGACAGGAATACAGTTGGGTATACAAGAGAGGGGCTAGTATGGTTTGTAGTTCATTAACAGCTGGTATTATGGAATCTCTCTACCTCTCTTCTGATAAACCAAAGAAAATCTAACCGATCTATCCATTAGTTACTGCAGCAGCTAAAATCACAAAGATAACAATAAAACTTTTAATATTTGTTTCCCACTTGGCCAATACTTTACATTAAGGCTGTAGTTGATAGTCTTCATTCTTTTCATTTCAGCCCTGTGGAATGCATTTTTTAAAAATATGAAATATTTTGCCCTGCATCAGTGTTTATCAACAGATGGCTTTCTAATGAATGGCTATGGCTCCCATGATGACATATAATAATAATAATAATAATAATAATAATAAAAAATGTGAAACACTACATTTAAAATAGGTGTGTACTTTTTGTGGTTTTGGCAAGAACATTTTACATAATCAGCTCATCCTGTACCTGAAGACTGTTTTTGTAATCAAAACTAGCTACTTACCTGTTGATATTTAGATAATTTGTAGGATGAGGAGGCATCAGGTGAATTATTTGCTGTTGACCCCTTCCCTGCCTGTATAAGGTGATCAGAAGAACAGGATGCGTGTGGGGATTTAAGTCTCGATACATGAACATTAGTAGAATCAAGAAATACTGGCTTAACTGGTATTTTACATTTTCTCACAAGCAAAAGCCACACAATTTGCACAATTCTTGGGCTGCTCAGAGTAGTTGTCTTAATGATTTCGGAATAAAGGAATGGTTATCACCCTACGCTACACGTCTTTGAAAAGGTGAAATTTTTTTAGCTAGACTCGCTTTAAAGACCTCGAGCAGGATCCAAATGAATGCAGGGCTTCAAGCTTTACTGCTAAAACAGGCTTTAGATCAAACAGAATAAACTACATCACAGTTAGTTAATGGATTACTCCAACCATCAGAACCACTATAGCCTGCTGCATTGGTTATGATGGTAGGAGTACTCTGGTGTCGTTCCACGATAAAGGGGCAGTTTTGCAAAGGTCCTGCCAAACACTGAGTTTCCGATAAAGGCAGAGTAGCAGTAGCCAGATGTTTATTTTTGCCT
This sequence comes from Pelobates cultripes, assembly GCA_933207985.1. Taxonomy (NCBI): domain Eukaryota; kingdom Metazoa; phylum Chordata; class Amphibia; order Anura; family Pelobatidae; genus Pelobates; species Pelobates cultripes. The sequence goes on from OW240917.1 coordinate 42,314,901, forward strand.
CACGTTCATTGGCTGAGAGTGTCAGCTGAGCGCTCTCAGCAAATGAATGAGGGTCTTTGCCTCAAAATAAGCACAGAATTAACATTAGCCAGCACAGAACTCTTGTCCGAGCTGGTTGATAACGGCCTATGAAAAGGATTAAAGCAATACTGTAGGCACCCAGACCACTTCAGCTCATTGAACGTGTAATTATTGCAGTTTTTATAAACTACAATAATTACCTACTAGGGTTAACTCCTCCTCTAGTGGCTGTCTACCAGATAGCCACTAGAGGGACTTCCGGACTGGACGTCCTCACGCGTTGCAATAATGCTTTCCTAAGGGGGAATCCTAATGCGAGCGCGGCCATTGCCGCGCATGCCCATTTGGATTTCCTCTACTGACATCAGCAGAGGGATTTTCTAGCTAACACAGAACAGTGCGCTCTTTGAGGGATGCATACTGCTCATTTGTCAGTCTAGTGCCACTAAATATGGCCTGAGGTATCGATTGATAACCTGGGTCTCCTCCATGTGTGCAGGGTTTTAACGCCAGAACTGCCAGACATTCATTGCTGTCCTAACGACGTTAAAGGCCACTATTTTTAGGACGTTATATAATATCCTAACGTTATTAAGGGATTAAATGTAAAATGTCATAGCTACATTTGCAAAAGCAAATTCGTTATACATTAGTAGAACTGATGTGTGGTAAAGAAGGACCATTTTATCCATCAATCCTCATGCACACACATCCATGCTTTCATAGGTCTGCACACTTGAGTACACACATGTATCCATCTATCATGCACACTTTATACACTTACCATAATACATCGGCACGCTAAATCGCACACATCTATTAATTCATCCATCTCTTCTGTCTGTCCATACATCTGTGCACTCATACACATCCATCCATCCTCATGCTCACACACGTTCAGCTGTCTGTCCATATACAAGCTCATGAACACATCCATCGGTACATATACAGACCCACACAGCCACCCACATCTATGTGTCTTAGATCCATGTGTAGAATCTTACCTGCTCGTGTGTTTTGGCTAAAATGAATTAATTCTCCATAAGTTTAGTGAATAAACCCCTTTGTATGAAATGTATTAAGGAAATAAAATAAGCACCTCCTCTCAAAGCTTTTCTCAGCTGGGATCCTGTTAAAGTGGTATAATTTATCAGGTTGTGTGCCAGGTAATTTCCCTTCTCACCGCAAGCAAACAGCAGTACATTGGGTTAGGAATGTTACAGCAGTGGTTTACACTTTAATCTTTCCACGTCAGCACTCTGAGTGCAATTAATCTTACATGCATATTGATGAAGTTTTTACTGGAGCCCAAAATGGCAGATATCCCACCTATTGGTGCCAAAGGGATGAGGAGTACTTTGCTCTTCCCCTCTGGCACAGGAAGGCAAAACATGCTTTTTTAAATCTGCACTTTTCTGGGTGTAAGACATCTGATTGGAAGTTTGCAATCTGTTTTCTCACTGTACAAGTAGTTTGGATATAGGATAGATTGGGAATGTCTGGTTGCAAATGTAGCCTACCACTCTCTGATAGCCCTGCATTCGTGCACTATTGTGTGAGTTTGGTTTAGCTTGTTATGCTCTGAAGTAAACAAAATCATGATTCTGACTCTGTATATCCCTGATCACAAGTGAGAACAAATGTATCTTGGGTTTTTGTTTTTTTGTGTGTGTTTAGCCTAACGCAGCGATGGCATATTTATAGCACTCTTGCCACAATAGACATGCAGAAGCCTCTTTAAGGCGCACACCAAAGGTTTACCATATTGCGGGAATGGTACTATCCGTATGGCGGCACAGGTGGGATGCTAAGCAGGGGTGCTTAGTGTCTGAATATACTGCTGCCCCATATTATATACTGCAGTATAATGAATTAAAAAAAAAAAAATTCCCTGACGGTCAAGTGGTTAAGCACAGGCTCTGCACTTCCTCTTGGTGCAGACCACATTAATAATTGTCTTGTGGTTTCATTGCTCAGTGAGGGAGATGGCACAGTTGCAGGGATTCTGTATTTTGACTTTCTCACTGATCGCCAGACGAGAAGAACTCATCAATATGGTCTGCTCCAAGTGGATGTGCAGACCATTCACTCCATCACTGGACTACCAGGGATTTATTAAGAAATACAAGGTGGACAAGCGTTAAAGGCCCACTATAGTGCCAGGAAAACAAACTCTTTTTCTTGGCACTATAGTGCCCTGAGGGTGCCCCCACCCTCAGGGTCCCACTCCCGCTGGGCTGAAGGGGGAGGAAGGGAGTTAAACATAGAATGTGATGGCAGATAAGAACCATTTGGCCCATCTAGTCTGCCCAATTTTCTAAATACTTTCATTAGGCCCTAGTCTTATCTTATAGTTAGGATAGCCTTATGCCTATCCCACGCATGCTTAAACTCCTTTACTGTGTTAACCTCTACCACTTCAGCTGGAAGGTTATTCCATGCATCCACTACCCTCTCAGTAAAGTAATACTTCCTGATATTATTTTTATACCTTTGCCCCTCTAATCTAAGATTATGTCCTCTTGTTGTGGTAGTTTTTCTTCTTTTAAATAGTCTCCTCCTTTACTGTGTTGATTCCCTTTATATATTTAAATGTTTCTATCATATCCCCTTTGTCTCGTCTTTCCTCCAAGCTATACATGTTAAGATCCTTTAACCTTGCCTGATAAGTTTTATCCTGCAATCCATGAACCAGTTTAGTAGCCCTTCTCTGAACTCTCTCTAAGGTATCAATATCCTTCTGAAGATACGGTCTCCAGTACTGTGTACAATACTCCAAGTGAGGTCTCACCAGTGTTCTGTACAATGGCATGAGCACTTCCCTCTTTCTACTGCTAATACCTCTCCCTATGCAACCAAAAAAGGATGGCAAACTGCCACATGCAGTGCCTATGTGGATGTATGACTAACCCTGGTGTTTAATTCCTACAATTTTGTCCTAGAGATATTTGGAGGATCTATCAGGGAAGTGCACTTTAATTGCCCCAGGTAACAATCTTCACCTGAGTGCAAGGCTTCAGGAGATGAAGGGGGAGAACAAGGGAAGTAAGTTAACACACACCTGCCTAGCTGGCCAGATCAGCCTAACACTAGCGATCAATGGAGTGACAGATGTCACAACCACATCACCCTCACCTTTCTCCACCGCCGGGCTCCCTCGTCGCTGGGGACTCTCCTCCTCCTTTGGCCGTCATCGCCTGAATGCGCATACGCGGCAAGAGCCGTGCACGCATTCAGCCAGTCCATAGGAAAGCATTCTCAATGCTTTCCTATGGACCCTCGCGTCTTCTCACTGTGAAAATCACAGTGAGAAGCGCCTCTAGCGGCTGTCAATGAGACAGCCACCAGAGGCTGGATTAACCCATTTGTAAACATAGCTGTTTCTCTAAAACTGCTATGTTTACAGCAGGCAGGGTTAATCCTAGAGGGACCTGGCACCCAGACCACTTCATTAAGCTGAAGTGGTCTGGGTGCCTATAGTGGTCCTTTTTAAACAATTAGACCTATGGCAGCATACACTGGGAAGAGAGGACTCCCTCAGTTCCCCAAAGGATGAATGCAAAAAAAACCAAATGCGCCTAGTGACAGATAAATAAAGTTTTTAATGTAGAAGAATATGAAAAAGTCCGGGGACACATTCCAGTGTTTGTCACTTTTCGCTAAGTGGTCTTACCTATAGGTATTGAAATTGTATCCGTAAAAGACAAAGAAGAGAACCGAAGGTGCAATATTATCCAATAAGTGGAGAACACACAACCAGTGGTATCACTACGGGGGAGGCCATGGGCCCCTCTACATCATGCAGTGCCCCCCCAATTGAAATTGAAGTCGGGAGCACTGAGTCTCCCTTCACAAGCTGCAGCAGCACTGTCACTGTCCACCCTTTTCCCACGTGCGGCCAGAGGGGGCACTGTGCTGGGAGGACTTCCTCCTGGGTTACAGAGAGCAGCGCAGGTGAGAGACAGGGAGAGGAATCCCAGCTCTGCACAAGGTATCCAGGCAGCTGCTGGTAAGTGTGAGTCAGTGTGTGTGTGATTCAGTCTGTGTGTCTGTGGGGGAGTGAGGGGAGGGGGAGGGGAGGTGAATGGTATGGGTCAGTCTGTGTGTCTGTGGAGGGGGGGCGGTATGTGTGTGTGTGTGTGGGGGCAGTCTGTGTCTGTGTGTGAGGGTGTGTGGGGGGTGTCAGTCTGTGTGAATGTGTGTGGGAGGGTCTGTCTGTGTGTGTATGGGGGTGGGGGTCAGCCTGTGTGTGTGGGGGTCAGTGTGTGTGGGGATGGGGGGTTCACTCTGTGTGTGTGTGTGTGTGTGTGTGTGTGTGTGTGTGTGTGTGGGGTCAGTTTATGTGCATGGGTCAGTCTGTGTGTGTATGGGGTACATATTACAAGCACAGCGTATCTTTTTTGTTTTAATGTTTAATTGCAGTGTTGCGATAAATAACCTGGTCTCCAGTTTCAGATTGGGCACTCTAACTTTAAAAGGTTCGCCATCACTGGCCTAATGTAATGTGTTCAGGGAGTGATCGCATTTATTAGACATGGTTGGTTGAAATTGAAGATGGATTGAGACTCTGGTTTATTCATGTTCAAAAAGAACATCTTTGGTTAAAAGAATTTGTGCATACCATCTCAAATCTAGGCTAAAATGTTACAGGCAGGGTACAGTATCTGTTCAGTATCATTGGATTTTATGCTGTAATCAGACAGTTTTATCTGGGAGGAGAGTAAGAATGTATTAAATTCTGGGGAGTTTCCTTGATAAAGCTGGGTGTGTAACTGTGTGTACAATGTACACAGTTAAACATTGCAATGTCCTCTGATTTTACATTTTCACCTGCGTACGTTCTCCATCTCAAACTGCAACTAATTAATCCAAATGCCTCCTTTTTCCCTGTTCCTTGAGTTTACTTTACAATTGTTCTGTTTAAAATACAGGAATGCCAAGACGTACGCTGATTGTGCATTGTCACATGTTTCTTTTTTCTGGTTTCTTGTCTCTTCAATAAAGAATACAAATACAAAAAAACACATTGGAGCACTACTTTTCCTTACATTTGCTTTCTAGCACCATATTAGGTTAAGATATATATCCCTTTAAGGATCTAAAACTCTATCTTTGATGAACCGCTAACTTGGAAAATATGCTGCTCAAAGTTATTAAAGGGACATGAGGCATTAATATTATTAATGTGACACTCCAAGAGCCAAAACCACTACAGCATTATGTTATCAGGGGTCCCAGGATTTTTCAGATCTGAATTGATCTGGTAAAATGTAAGTTCGTACTTCCATGTTATCACAACCAACTGATGGTTCTCGGCCAATGAATTGCTTTGTGATAGCAATTTAGACCAGAACGATTGCAAGAACCTTACCCAGAAGGGTAATTAGCAAAGCCTTCATGAATGATTTGACAGATTACTGTTAGACGGCACCTGGTGACTTCTGGCACCATAACCACTACATCTCACTTTAGTGGTTATGGTGCTTAAAGGGTCCTTTAAAAGAGGCACATTTATCCAGATTTGTTTATCTTGATCCTTCTTGGTTATTTGGCTTACAAACGTTCTCTGACGTTTGCTGTAACCACTATTAACCAAACAAACCGCATTGAATCCTATAAGTATGGCTATATTCAAATAGACGGGGGGGGCGGGGCCGGGCCGCCGGGCCGACTGGTCGCCATCCACATGGGCTCCAGCAACGAACCGCCCGAAACAGCATTAAACATACCCAAACCCACTCAAGGAATAGCAAAATTTGCCGCATCGGAAAGTGGGAAAGCACCGACCCGAAACCCGCATGAAGCTGATCGTGTGGCAGGCAGGCGGAGAAGATTGGGTTCGGCCTACATACAGCCTCTGAGTACCGGCTGCCATTGCAGTAAAAGGGCGCAACACATAACCAATCCGCAGCAGGGAAAGCATCCCGGACGTGTGGAGACCCTTGGCCTGGGGCACGGCCCCGCTTTCCCCCCCCCCCCGGCCGGTGGGGGATATCCCGGCCACATGGTGGACACTATGCCGGCTACCTAAACTGGCACTGGCAGAGAGACGGCCAGCCAGCTGTACCAGACATCAACACCGAGGAGGAAAATACTAAACGGTGAAATCATCCCGGCAGGGACGGAGGAGGATCACACAGACACTGAAGCTCAGGAGGGTGGGGTTCCGACGCAGCTGCGCCATACTACCAACATGGCTTCTCCTCACAGGCACCATTGTAAGTGGAGAGCAGAGGCACCAAAGCTCACCGAGGGGAGTCGACATGGACGGCCGGGGCGGACCACGGTGCTGCCGGGCCCCTGAGGGACCCTCTGCGATGCCTGCCGGCCAGCAGGAAAAGTGAGTGTCCGGGCCTCTGGGTCTGGGAGGTCCCCAGAGGGCCATGTCCCTGGAGCCGAGAGCCCTGTGGGGCGGGACTGCGCGGCCCTCCCGGCGGACCGGTGGCCGGGAGCGGCGTGCACCGGTCCCAAGTGTGAGGCCGGTACCGGGAGAGACACTGGGACACAATCTTCGCTGGGTCTGGGGCGGTGATGGGGAGGTGCAGGGAGCGGGTGGCCCCGGACTCTAGGTGTGGGGGTCCAGCGGGCCATGTCGGCCACCGAGTGCCCACAGCATCGCAAAGGACTCAGGTGTTGGGCTGGGACCGTCCCGGGGGGACACTGACGGAGACCCGGCGCCCCGGGTGGCGCACCACGGCCAAACCATGAGGGGCCCTTATCGGACAGACATTACAATTGGCTCTGCTCCTACACCGTTATAGTTATTATAGTTATTTGTCTATGCATTCCCTAATACCGCATGCCAGAAATATGACACGCCATGAGCCACCAATACACTATACATAATTGGTTAATTGAAGCGATATGGGATGACAATGGCGGTAAAAGTCGCTTACCACTGCGCACACGACAACCCTACTCCTTAGGTTAAAAACTTGACAGATACTATTTCTTAATGGGTCTACCACTAATTACATATGCGGTGTTATCTATATGACCCAAGAGATGTTATTAATATAACAAGTTACTTACAGAATCATCTAGTAATCCACAGATTCATTATGTTACCATTATCAGTTAATACATAAAGATTACTTAGGGGCTTTTATTCATGTTCATAGTTAATGCCGTTTTAATGCAAACAAGTTTTCAAGGGATAGCTCGCACTAGTGCCTTAACAGCTGCATTTAGTCCGTATCTATTTTGCTTATATGATGCTGTTTCTGAATTACCAAAGGAACGGGCAGTTAACGCTAAAATGCCCAAAGGGGCCATAGGTAGCTACTGCTGCATATTAGATCACTGACTGCCACATGATAGACGGTACAGTCGCTTCTTGATTTAAACCTGATATCCAAATAGCTCTATTATCTATTAAGGCAGCAGACTGCAAACAAATATGCCCCTTATGCTGAAAATTGAAAAAGTTTTTGTATCTTAGATTGTTCCTTCATGCCTGACTCTACTTAGCAAGCTGATCAATATGCCTCTACACAGGAGACAATGTGCATTCACCAACTAGCCAACACGCAGCACTGACATACACTAATTAACATAAAACAATTACCTAACGCAATAATTGAACCAATAAGGCAATACGGTACATAAGAGCATACAACACAAAGCAACCACCTGTGAACAAAAACTCAGGTTAAGACAATTCCGCTCCTACGCAGGCAACTAAAGGTATATGCAATGTTAAACTAATATCTGAGCCCCTGCGTGGGCAATCACTTGCTTTACTACAAATCCATTTGATGTATGACTTTATATTGTGCACACAATAAAAATATTCAACACAAATAGACTTATTGGAAGCTGTGAGTTTTGTTTGAAAATAGTCCCAGTCGAATACAAACCAAACGGCAACAAAATTTCCCTATTATGAGCAGACAAAAGCTACGATATCCCGCTTTTCTTTACTTCGATTTTTAGGGAGAGAGGGCGGTATAGTAGGCTGTCAGCCGAGGTATTACACTTTCTGTCATTTTCTGTCTATCTTTCTAAATATACTGGGGACAGTATATATGTTGTGCTAAATACCATTTGTGAAGTTTTACGATAAGTCGTTTAGTAGAACACTTGCTGCCTCAGACCAAGTTTTATGATTGAGCTCACTCTAGAATGAATCATTCTCAACTGAGATAGACTTTATTGTTTTCAATTTCACTATGATTTATACAATATCCCTTTTATCTCCGTAGACTAAATCACACTCATTCTAACTAAGACTAGATGTCATTTTTATATGACAAACATTGAGACTTGTGTGATAACCACATAGGCATATACCGATTGCTCTGTTACACTGTACGTTATAATTAGGTAATTTTGTCATTTGTCTTAGAGTCTTTTTTTCTGTGTTACAATTTTTTTGGGGAGAGAATTAACGTTGGAGTGTCAAGATATGGTGAAGGGTATAATCTCTGTGATTTAGATTTGGGGGACGTTTTCTCTGGTCTGCATTGAGGGATTTGATCTAAATAATTAAAGAAACGGTAGAGTGTTATAGTAACTGTTTAAATTATTGCCACTCCCCCTCCAATAAAATGAAAAGATTGGCTTACCTTTATTCCCCCATGGCACAATGCCTCCACTGGCTGAGGCAATCAACTCTGATTATCTTAGCATCCAATGCTTCCCTCTAGGGTATAATTGGAAGCTAGTGTGCATGCGCGGCACATCACCACTCTAAACCATTCAGCATCTCTGCATAGAATCGCATTGCCTCAATGCATCTCTGTTCATGGCGTTCAGCGTCTCCAAGCACAGTGTGGAGACTCTGAACGGCAGTCCTGTAATGTTTTAAGTGACATCCACTTTGCAGCCTACAGTGACATGTTAAATGCCCCAGAATTGCTACATTACACTGTAGTGGTTCTGGTGCATATAGTGTCCATTTAAGGAGAGTTGACTGCATTTTTTCCTATGTATTTAACGGTTAACTGAACAGCACCTTAATGCTAGTGCAAACATGGGTGAACTAATTTAATCTGACTTTTGTGTATAGCTGAATGTGTTTTAACTTTTAGTTGCAATATCCATATTTGAACAACCTAATGTCAATTGGCTGCTGTTTGATTTCTAATGAATAGATAATTTCACTTTATGTTTTTCCACCAAGAATTTTATCTGTAGAAATAACTGCTTTGTAAGAATAGCCCATTCAGTATTTTCACTCTATGCCTTTTTGTAAGAGCCGTTATTCTACATCATTAATAAATGAAGACAACAAATGGAAGGCAGCACAAATCTGTGAAAAAATGGCTTCAATTACATATTTTTGTTCTTCCGTAAGTCATTAATATTTCAGGGAAGCTGGATGTTCTCCACAAACTGCTGACCATTCCTGGTTCCTTTTACACGTATAGTTCCTCCTAAACACTTCATAGTGAATAGGTGTTGTCTCTTTACCCATACAATGTAACATGTTGCTGTTCCTGGGAAATGGCAATATTTACAATTGTCTGAGAACATGTGTCTAATGGCTGGAGGCATTTCTTCAAGAACTTTGATTTTTTTTTTTACGTTCGTTGGATTCCGCATCATAATATACAGCTGGCAACACTAAACACAGCTAATGTGCTTTTATGTACAATCATTGGATTCAGTGTTTTTCTATGAGAAGCATCATATTGATGAAGAATGGCAATTGCCCCTGACAAGGCATAGATCTGCAATGCTATTTTAATCTTTTTGAAAATTTTCCCCTCTAGGCGAGTCTAGTGGCTTATAGTCATAGCTCCTAGCAGAGGATATTACTCCCTGGCGGGATTATATCTCTCTCCCAGAATTGCTTATGTGAGTGGAGGGTACATTGATAATTGCCAGGGAAGGGGGAGGAGGGGTGTATTAAGACATCATAATTAGCGTAAGTGTCAACCAGCTGTACAAAGCTACAGGTGGAGGCATATCTCCGGGCGATGTGTTAAAGGCAGACCACTCCTAACAGCGTAGTAAGGTAGCCAACATATTATATATATATATATATATATATATATATATATATATATATATATATATATATATATATATATATATATATATATATATATATATATATATAAAACTAAAAACAGAAACATTCTGTAACTGTGCTGCTATGAATAGCCACTATTGAGGGAACTGCGGTCTGAGGGCTAGGTGTCCCCTAGTATGACCGTTAAGTCCTGGGAAACTCTTAGCTGTTCAGGTCTTCTCCCGTGGAGGTGTTGGTCATCCGGATGATTGGGGAACGAACTCCGGTGCTGCAGAGGTATCCTGTCGGGACAGACCCGATCTCGCTTTCTGGGAAGAGTCTGCAAGTCCCAATTTGCATAAGAGTGTCTCCAGCTCGGAGAAACCGCAAGCTCAATGTGTTGTGCCCTGATGTTGAAAAAGGAGCATTCTCGGGGTCCCCCACCGATACTGCATGCCCTTGTCATGGAGCAGAGGTAGTAGTGGCTGCAGGGCCCTGCGTCACTCAATGGTGCCTCTAGTGAGATCAGGGAACAAGGTCAGCATGGCTCCTTCGAAGTGTAAGGGAGTCTTCCCTCTGGCAGCCACCAATAGGAGAGTCTTGTCTTGCATGGACTGAAATCGGATTATCAGATCCGTGTGAGCGGATGCTGGCGCTGAGGATGGCTTCGGCAGTCTGAACATGCTGTCTAGCTGTACTGCCTTGGCCTGTTTTGGTGTCAACAAGGTGCCTATTATGCGTCTGACAAGGTAAGTCTGAGGTAAGTCTGTTAGACCGGCAGAGTCCGGTATACTGCAGATTTTGAGGTTATAACGCCTATGTTTAACCTCAAAGGTGTCAACCCTATTGTTGGTGGCTGTTTGTTGTTGCTGGATCTCAGCTATTTTAATCTCCATTAATTCTTTGGTCTTGGGATATTGATGAGGCCTCCAGCGGGGTGATCCTTGAGGTGAAACCTTCTATAGCATCTTTAATGCCGGCCATGTCCGCTGCGACGTTCTTCCGTAATTCAGCTAGCATGCTCATTAATTGAGTAGCTGTCACCGGTTCTCCAGTGGTGGCGTGCTGGGGCTTAGGTCCGGCTTTTGGAGCACACATTGCCCCTTCTCCTGTATCGAATGCCTCGTCTTCTGAGGAGTAGGAAGATCCTTCATCCTCCAGCGCCATTTTGTCCCACAGAGGCGCTTACGAGCGCCTTTTTGTTTGTTTTTTCCTTGATGACATCACTTTAATTTTAAGTGTAAATTCTTTACTGCATGATCAGTGGCAGATAATGTAATCAAACAAAGAAGAGTTTTATGGGAAAATAACCATGGCAATGGGGTCAGAAGTTTGACTAAGCTCTGCCTATTGCTAAAGAATACAAAATAGCAAGTTCCCCAAAAGAAAAATAAATCTTTATTACATCTTATAGAAAAGTTGAAAAATTATTTCTTAAAAAATTATATAAAACAAAGGAACCGAGAGAGAGAACGTGGGTAATTTTTCTTCTTTAATGGGAAAAAAAAAATAGTTCTTCATTTTAAATGACATTAAAAGGAATGTCCTAGTTTAATATCTTTTTCTGGGATTCCATTGTATTTTTTTTTTTTTTATAAAAGTTTCTAAGAAGGAGAGAAATCCAGACTGATGTATACTTTTTGTTGACTAATGCCACTCAATATATACGTTAACTGCCCCCTTTTTTTTTTTTATATATAATTCTTTAACATTGACAGGATGTACAATATGCCAGTTATACAATATTATATATATATATATATATTGATTGAGTGGCATTAGTCAACAAAAAGTATACATCAGTCTGGATTTCTCTCCTTCTTAGAAACTTTTATATATAAAAAAAAAATAAAAAAAAAATAAAAATATATATATATATAATATTGTATAACTGGCATATTGTACATCCTGTCAATGTTAAAGAATTATATATATATATATATAAAAAAAAAAGGGGGGGGTTAACGTCCAAGTCAGGTCTGTGAATGCTCTTCGTAACTGGGGCCTATTATTCTGGGCTGGATGCCTAGTGAACCTATGGTCTGGCCAAATAGTTTTCAAGGTGTTCTAGGTGCGCTTAGCAAAACTGATCATCTTTTTTTCATGACTGGAAATAAAATCCATTTGCCAAAAGTAACATGAGCGATGAAGGAAGATGTTCTTTACCAAAAAGGAGATGAACATCTGGCATTTCCTTTCCAACAAGCAAAAGCATTTTTAAGTAAAACATTTATCATTCTGTGTGTGTGTTTATGTATAAATGTATGTAAAACATATAAAAACACGCTCTGACTGTAATTTCAACTGGTAGGCTATGTTTTCAAAACGCATAAACCGCATGTCATAGTGTGGCATAACTTGGAATCTCAGGGTTTTGCCAATCTTGGTACAGCACCCAGGCATACCATTCCTGAGCTGCCCGTTCAGTCACAAGTACAGCTGCTGTCATTACTATGCCCCCCTCTTGTTATTAATGCTGGGTGGAGGGCTATAGAACGAGTGATCTATAATAACTATTTATAAAAAGTGTTCTGATAAGTGGTGCAAAGATTTAAAATGAGAGGAATCCCCGATGGAATGTCTGCTGGTGATAGCACTACTTTTTAGAACTTTAGACCAATATTCAGCACGTGACACTTTTTTATGCATAACTGTCTGCGTGTCTCTCTTCCCAGCACCTTTCTCTGCAAAATGGTAATAAGAGAGGGATTAAATAAATTGAACCTGCTGCCTGGGAGTGTGACTTCCTTTTAATATGTGACTGTACCGCTGCAGCACAATAAATAGGCAACTATGTAAGTGTGTATGTAGCATTCCGCAGCAGCTTGAATAAAAAAAACAAAGCATTCCTATAATATAAAAGATATTTAACAGTGAAGTGACCCTTTGTCTTTTGGTTTATGATGTCTCCAGAACTCCCTGATGGCATTATTTTCCCATAATAGAATCTGTTATGTGTCCTCTTACATATGTTATTTTAATGAGGGAATGAATATGACTTCACTCAGTACGCTATCCGTAGCAAATTACATATCCAGTTTCAGGAATGGCTGCCATCGCAGGAAGGCATTATATTACTTAAAAGAATCAATCATTTTTTACATTTATTTTTTTTTTATTTGTTTCTTCCTCCTTAATAGGGACTGTAAATTTTATTTGAGTTTCCTATGTCTTGGTGAACTGAAACCTAATTTTGGTTCATGTTCATTATTTAATGGACACCTGTCATGCCCAAAACTACCTGAGCTCTTTTTAGAGCGCATTAAATATCATATATGCATTGTGCTAGCAGTTTTGCAAGCAAATGTATAGATTAGGAGAAAACCCTATGAAAAATAGTTTGTTTTTTTTCTCCAACTCGTCAATCAATTGAAAAAGGAGAGTAGTAGAAACCTCTCATAGGCAGTGTATCTGCTCTCCACCCATAGCAACCACCGAGCATGAGCTGTGGATGCTAAGCTTACTCCCCAGCCAGCGCTGCTGGTGCTGGTAGCGAGTATAGGAATTGTGTCGATGTCATGGAGAAGGTTTGCCCTGCTTGGGAAGATGAGCGAGTGTGGTTTTACCGTAGTGTACCTGTGTAATGAGATTTTGGCAGGGGAGCGAAGGCTGAGGTAACTGGTGGCATGTTCCCTTTAAGGGAACACTATTTTTAGCAATGTACTTGTATTCTTCTTATCATTGGCATTTATATAGCATCAACTTATTCTGCAGCGCTTTACAATGTTGTAAAAAGGGGGAAATATAACAATAAATGAGACAATTACAAGATGTTTCAGGAACACTAGATTGATGCTTACCACTATGGTTTCCTGTTACTATCTAAATATGTCGTCTGATGTCCGTGTGAGCATCTGAAAAGTGAGTATTACTTATTTTAGCTGCTCCTCTCACTGCTGGGCCCGCCTCTTTGGCTGAGATTATCACTTTTGATGATTTCAGCCGATCCACTTTCCCATATGGGGGGCATTGGGAGGCTAATGCTCATGCATTATAGCAGAGGAATTGCCTTTAGTGGCAGTCAGAATGATGGCCACTAGAGGTGTCTTAGACGTGCAATGTAAACATTGCCATTCCAAAAGAAAGCCAGTGATTTTAGAATGTAGATTTGAACAAACAGGGGCAGTGCACCCAGACGACTTAATTGAGACTTCCGGGTGCCTTTAGTGTCCCTGTAACATAAAAATCGACCTTATCTTTATCGAGTATTTCCATTTCCTATGTAAAACCTTTTTATGGTAACATACAGCATTATTTATAAGAAACAATGCTGTGTGTGATGGTAAAGTGTTGAGCACCCACACAGAATCACCATGTGCTTATAAACGGCGCCAGTTTTATTTTGTCAGCTGATTCATTAAGTATATTTTTGGCAAGTGATGGAAAATTCACTTTGACCAGGGTATCAAAAATAAATAAATATATAGCTTGTGTGCCCCTTTAACCCCTTAAGGACACATGACACATGTGACATGTCATGATTCCCGTTTATTCCAAAAGTTTGGTCCTTAAGGGGTTAAATTCTATTCATCTGCTCCCGTATGGATTTCGGATATTTTTAATTTGAATAGATCGATAGACTTATAAATATACATTTCTCTCGCTCTCTCGTTCTCTCAACTATTCTACTTTATGATGACCATACATGACTTGGTATTTGGCCTGCCTGTGATTTCCTCTTCTCTGTCTCACTCTGTCACAGTACACTTAAAGAGTCTGTGATCTGAAGTAGTCATGGTGCATGTTGTTTGTATGTGCAGTGTTTTGCTATAAACTGCTTCATATTAACAATTTAACCCCTATGCTTCTGGACTTGAAGCTCTACCCCCAGCGGTGTTATTAGCCAACCCTGAGCTAAAGTTCCAGGGTGGCTAATGTAAATTCTATGCATATTGGATGCTGGCAACAGAAGTCTAATTATATATAATTTAATTCTAAGTGTATTTCGATAATAATAATTAAATAAAATATATTTTAAATAGATTAAATATATCTACATACATATTTCAAAATAGAATGGGGGATATAAATGGATGGAGAAATATATATTTGTGCATAATCATGTAATTTTATTAATTATATGATGGGGGATCTGCCTGGCAAACCAGGCTGTCCCCCGTCAGGTTAATCTGTCAATCACGTTGACCCGAGTCATGTGATTGCAAAGACACTACAAAGATCGTTGGGATTGTAGGCAGGGGGACTCCCTCGATTTTTAGACCGTCACTCCGATCGGATACAGCGATGAGGGAGAGTATTTGACTTGCAGGGAGGGCCTGATCGTTGTGCTTCGCCGTCCTAACAGCGTTAAACCCCTCCTTCTTTATGACGGCATAGCACGCCCCAATGTCGAGAAAGGGTTAAAGTCTGCTATTGAAATGTGACACTTGTGAATGTGTATGCTGTTAGGACTCTGTAAACAAACACTGTGCTCATTAAATTGTTCTGCTGCTCAGACATGTAACTGGGATCATTCACGAGCTTTAGGGTTTTAACTGATGAGTGCATGAGACGCTATCTTCCCCTCATCTTTTATCATCTCCTTAACAAACAAAATAAAAAAAGGATGAACTTTTGAATTGCATTGACGTCACTAAGGAAAATAAGCACTGGAGGAACAAAGCCTCATATTTTGTAAATTGTGGTGTCACCCCTTGGATACACAAGGATGATTATTTATTTCTCTAAGGATTTTATGTTCTCTCTTGGAAACTGAAATATGTAATTGTGGTAAAATATTAGATGTTTTCAGAACAACATTATATATAGTAAAGGAACACTTCAGGCACTATAACCACTTCAACTTCTCCATTGTAAGGAGTCAAATTATTTGTCTTCCTTTCTGGTGTCTGCCAGGCATTGCACCCGCCCTCTACTACAGTCTCCCAAGAGCCAGAAATTCCCCAGCAGAAACTTCCGTTATCTCTGTTTAGGTAAGCGTGCAATTCAGTTAGCTGTAGTGGTTATCGTTCTTACAGTATTCCTTTAAAGAGGAACTATCACTTCCAGAGAAGTAACAGTTCTTCATTCGTATACCCCAGGAAATGTTTGAAGTAAGTAAAAAGCTTCATCGCCTAATGATACATTGGGCTTCTAAGAGAAATGCTATATGAAACGGGATGAAGAATTCCTCTCGCCCGACTCCTGGTGCAGGCAGCTCCAGCCAGGTCGTTTTTTTTTGTTTTTTTCATTTTAGCGCGGGAGCGTGTGCTTTCACCTCCATTGGACGCAAAGCACAGGAACTGCTGTTTTGCAGTCCTGCGCCTACTAATGAGCCCCGGATTGCGAGGGATTGGTTACCGTGGTCTGCACCCAATGGAGGTGTAAACTACAGGCTCCCATGAAAGGATGTCCAGGCTGCTGTACCTCCTGCCTCCACTGTCCTCCTCCTGTTGGCTAGGGGCCGACATCAGGGTTTTGCAGAAATTGCAATGTTTACATGCAGGGGTTAAATGCCCCTTCAGTGACTGTCATACTGACTGGGACTAAATGCGCTTCCACCTCCACAACGGAGTCAAACTCAGTTTTTCAGTCAGATGGTGTCATTGGGACCATTTAATTGTTGCAGCGCTGTACCGCTCATGCGCACTAGCCTCTTAATACTAGTCTATTTGGAAGTATTGTATTGGCTCAGGTCATCATGTTTAATAATACCAGCCAAGGAGGCGCAACAAGAACAGCATGGCAAGAGACGAATACTAACACTTACCCCCTCCACAAAATTTAACCCTAAACTGCCTTATCAATTACACTACCCTTGACTTTTGGACTACCCTTCAACTAATCCAAGCCCTAACCTTTACTTTATCATTAAAAGGACACTATAGTTACCAGAACATATTTATCTTAATTAAACTGTTTTGGGGTATTGATCATGCCTCTGAAGTTTCACTGCTTAATTCTCTGTCATTTAGGAGTGAAATTACTTTTGTTTATGTCCATGCAGCCCTAACCACCCCTTCCCTGGGTGTGACTGACCGCCTCCATTAAATTTTTTTTTTTTTAAATGGTTTCTTTATAAGAGATGTTAACCCCTTCAGGACGGGTGACGGACGAGGTCCGTCACACAGGGGAGACCCTTAACGACGGGTGACGGACCTCGTCCGTCACGCGGTAAAATTAACCCCGGATCGCCGCTATCGCGGCGATCGCGGGGTTAATGGTGCTCCCGGTATGCCTCTGCATTGGAGGCATACCGGGAGCACCCGGTCAAGCTGCCCAGCACATGTGCTCGCTCTGACCACAAGTCGGAGCGAGCACATGTGCTCTGAATACTTACCTACCGGCTCCCTGCACTTCCGGGTTCTGTGTGAAGTGCAGGGAGCCGGATCAGTGCTGATCCTGCCCCCTGCTGTAAAAAAAAATAAAGTTAATTTAAAGTGTCCCCCCCCTTACCCATTTTAATAAAAAATTAACCCCTTCCCTGCCAATTGATCACTGACTACAGTGATCAATTGGCAGGGATTACATTTTACTATGATCTGATTTTTTTTTTTAACCCCTGAGGGTTAATTCTTTTTTTTTTTAACCCTCAGGGGTTAAATTAATTAAATTAATTAATTAAATTATTTTTAAATTATATATTTAGATAGCTGGGGTAGGTGGAAGTTAGTGGGGAATTGGGGGATTTGGCGTTAGGCTAACTAGGGGTTAACGTTAAAAAAAAGTTTTAAAAGAAACTTTAAAAAGTTAAAAATTAAGCTTAAAAAATGTTTTAATAACATTTAAGTAATAAAAACAAAAAAACACACTTTACCTAGTCCAAATAAAAATTAACCCCTTCCCTGCCAGTCGATCACTGCCTACAGCGATCAAATAGAGATCACAGTATTATACTGTGATCTAATTTTTTTTAACCCCTGAGGATTAACTTTTATTTATTTTTTTTAACCCTCAGGGGTTCAATTTATTTAATTAATTAATTTAAATATTTTATAACTATATATTTTGCTAGCTGGGGTGGGTGGGAGTTATGGGAAAATGGGGAATTTACTGTTAGTGCTGCGTACTGCTAGTTAGGGGTTAACAGTAAAAAAAATAGCTTAGAAAAATGTTAAATCTGTAAAAAAGTTTTAAGAAAGTTTAGGAAAGTTTAAAAAAAATTTATAAGCAAAACAAAAGTTTAAAAACTAGTTTTTAAAAGTAAAAAAGTTATAAAAAGTAAAAAAATACATTTTAAAAACGCTCATTACCACTACACCTGGAACAAACTAGAGAAAAAATTATCCCACGCCAAGGTTCAAAATATGCCTTTTGAATTACCCCAGGGTGTATTCTTTAATAAATAGTATGTGTTTGTGGGGAAGTTTCAATAACCAACCGTCTAAACTATTCCAAATTGGAACATGGACACAGCGTAAAACTTCAAAGTTAGAAAAAAACTGAATGGCTGCGTCTCAAATGCGCCCCTTCAACATCCACATATACCTGGCAAAGGTACATACGGGGGTATTGCTGTACTCAGCCGACATAGCTGAGCAACATATGAAGTATTATACAGTCATAGTACACATAAGGTTTGCAAAATATGCTGCGCAAACTCACTTTGTATGTCAAAAAGGCAGAAAAAATGCTTATTACCACTACACTTGGTACAAGCTAGCGGAAAAATGATCCCACGCTGAGGTTCAAAATATGCCTTTTTGAAATACCCTGGGATATCTTCTTTAAGAAATGGTATGGCTTTATGGGGAATTTGGATTATATAGCCTGGTAAAATACTCTAAAATGGGACATAGGCACAGCATAAAAATTCAAAGTTTGAAAAAAACTGGAATGGCTGTGTCCCAAATGTGCCCCTCCGATGTCCACACATACCTGGCAAAGGTACATACGGGGGTATTGCTGTACTCAGCCGACATAGCTGAGCAACATATGAAGTATTATACAGTCGTAGCACACATAAGGTTTGCAAAATATACTGTGCAAACTCACTTTGTATGTCAAAAAGGCAGAAAAAACGCTTATTACCACTACATCTGGTACAAGCTAGCGGAAAAATGATCCCACGCTAAGGTTCAAACTATACCTTTTGAAACACCCTGGGGTGTCTACTTTAAGAAATGGTAGGCCTTTGTGGGGTAGTTTGAATTTAAAACCTGCGAAGATGCTTGGAAATTGCACATAGGCCCAGCGTCAAAATTCAAAGTTTGGTAAAAACGGATATGGCTTGGTCTCCTATATGGCACTGTAGCTTCACAAAATAGTGCCAAAGACATTCATTGGGGGTGTATTTTTACTCAAAAGACTTAGCTGAGCATAATTTGGGAGGTTTGAACTTAGTGGCACATATGAAATATACAAAACGCCCAGCAAAAATGCAATCCGTATGTAAAAAATGCACAAAATAATTTTTTACCACATACTTTGGCATATATTGGTGAAAAAATGGGGGTATGTTAAGGCACAATATGCACCTTATGAGATACCCTGGAGTGTCTACTTTTACAAATGGTAGGCCTTTGTGGGGGTTTTTTGAACAGTCAAACTGTTATAATACCCCAAATGGAAGCTAAGGCTCATTAAATCCATCTCTCAAAATTCTACTGTGAATACTGTAAAGGACAGGTCTCCTATATGGCACTGTAGCTTCACGAAATAGTGCCAAAGACATTCATATGGGGTGTCATTTTACTCAGAAGACTTAGCTGAGCATAATTTGGGGGGGTTTGAACTTAGTGGCACATATGAAATATACAAAACGCCCAGCAAAAATGCAATCCGTATGTAAAAAATGCACAAAATTATTTTTTACCACATACTTTGGCATATATTGGTGAAAAATGGGGGCATGTTAAGGCACAATATGCACCTTATGAGATACCCTGGAGTGTCTACTTTTACAAATGGTAGGCCTTTGGCGGTTTTGAACAGTCAAATATTTATAGCGCACAAATGCGGAGGCTAAGGCTCATTAAATTCATTACTCTCGGCATTCTGCTGTGAGGTACTGAAAAGGACTGGGTATCACGCATGGCATAACTTCCACCGGTGGTGCAAAAGAAGGAGCATACAATGGGGTGTGGTTTTACTCAGCGAATGTAACTGAACTGCAGAAAGTAGAAAAGCGTTGTACAGGAATATAGCGCGCACCAACTTTACAAAATATACACGAGAATTTCTCTGTTATAAGTTTGTGTGCCAAAAACCAAAAAGAACACAATTTTATTCCAATATTTAGCAGAGGTTGGCGGTAATATGGCTACGTAGAAAGTGTCAAAACAACCTTAGGTAAATAGCCCGTGATGTCTACTTTATATAAATATATACTTTTGTGTGGCAATTTTATTTTCTTTTATGGCTATTAAGCTTACAAGACAAACATACCAAATTCTAAAATCGCTCCACATTAAAAGTTTATTTTACTCCTTGTGCTTTGTGACCTGTAACTACCAAAAAAAACTTAAAATCCCAGACACATTATATATTCTGTAAATCAGAACAAATAAATAAATTTATTTTTAATTACTTTCCTTAACCTGCACTAATTATGCACACATTATTATTGCAAAAACTGTAAAAAAAAAACAATATTTTTCATTTTTTTTGCATTTTTCTGTATTTTTTTTATAATAAGTAAGCATTTATATATATATATGTTATATCAAATTAAAGCCCTTTCTGTCCTTTAAAAAACAGTATATAATATGTGTCGGTGCAATAAATGAGAGAGATGCAAATTGCAGTTGAACGCAAACAGCAAGAAAATGCAAAAATTGCTTGTGTCATTAAGCGTAAGTCAAGCTTCTGAAGCTGTGTCCTTAAGGGGTTAACTTACTTTATATATTTTGTATCTTCTGCTCTGTAAATTGAACTTTTATCACAAACAAGAGGCTCCTGCAAGGTTTCACAGCAAATAAGTGTCTGAGGTAAGAAATTCTAAATTAAACAGACTGTGCAATAAAGAAGTGTAAATATTAGATCTCTCTTTACAGGAAATGTTTGGGAAGGCTGTGTGAGTCACATGCGGGGAGCTGTAACTAGGGCTATGTAAACAAAGTGATTTAACTTTTTAAATGGCAGTGAATTAAGCAGCGAGACTGCAGGGGCATGATCTATACACCAAAACTGCTTTATTAAGCTAAATTGTTTTGGTGACGATAGTGTCCATTTAACACACTAAGCCTAGTATAAGAATATCCTATAATAGATACATAATAGCAAAGCATATGTAAGGGGGTGATTGTGTCATGTCATTGTTCTGGAGATACAAATAATAATAATTGATTCTATCTATTTTTGTATCTCCCTTATCTGCTTTCTATGAAATATAGAGCTTCTTGCTGCAGCATAAAATCATAACCCCACCTCAGATTCACAGCAGAAGTCTTACCTTTAGGCTCCCTTCGCTAGAGTCTAGGTCAGGGATAGGCAACTTTCGGCACTCCAGATGTTGTGGACTACATTCCCCATAATGCTCTTACACATATAACGCTGACAAAGCATCATGGTAGGTGTAGTCCAAAACATCTGGAGTGCAGAAGGTTGCCTATGCCTGGTCTAGACGTTTGTAAAATGCAATATCGGTGTGCTATTCGATATATGATATCGAATAACATTTCAAGCGTCCTTATTTAGCAAAGGCAGTCCCTGCTCTTCTGTCCCAGTGTCCATTATTTTCAGAGCTCCAAATCTGTTGATGAGTGTATTCACAATGAATAAAACCCGTATAATGTTTCTTTAAACTGCAGTAAACCCATTTAGAAATAATTCTGTATAAAGAAGATGCTATGGTCCTGCTCCAAAGAACATTTTACAGAAATGTTTGAGTACCATATACTCGAGTATAAGTCGAGTTTTTCAGCACATTTTTTTTGTGCTGAAAAACCCCCACTCAACTTATACTCGAGTCAAGGCCTGTATTATGGCAACTTACATTGCCATAATACAGACCAGGACCGCCTGGCTCATTACAAGCCAGGCGGTCCTGTTGGGGGCCGGCAGGAAGCATTTACTTACCTTTCCTGCAGCTCCTGTCAGCTCCCTTCTCCTCCGTGCCGTTCAGCTCCACTGCGGTCTGCGTGCCGTGCGGAGCGTTGCCACGGTAACCCGTGGAAACGCTCTGATGCCACGGCTCTCGCGAGACTTACAGTGGAGCTGAACGGCACGGAGGAGAAAGGAGCTGCAGGAAAGGTAAGTAAATGCTTCCTGCCAGCCCCCCCACTGCACAGCCCATGCCACTGGACCACCAGGGATTAAGATAGCCCCCCTCCCTGACCAGGTAACAAACAGGGAGGGGGGGGCAAAAACAAATTAAATAATACAAAAATAATAATATTAAAAATATATATATTTTTTAAATATTAAAAAATATTTTTTTTGTAAAATAATAAAATGCCCTCCCCTCACCCAGTTCACACACACACTCTGCATTATATACACACACACTCTCATACAAACACACACTCTGCATTATATATACACACACACACACACACACACACTCTGCATTATATACACACACACTCTCATACAAACACACTCTGCATTATATACACACACACTCTGCATTATATACACTGTTTTTATATAATGCAGAGTGTGTGTTTGTATGAGTGTGTGTGTGTATATAATGCAGAGTGTGTGTATAATTATAAAAATCACAGAATTTCATAGTCCCAAGTTTTACCCTCGACTTATCCACGAGGCATACCATATTTCACAATTTTTGGTCACAAAACTGCACTCGAATTATACATGAGATCAACTTATACACGAGTATATACAGTAAGTTATGGAGTATTTTTAAATATCCTGGAATTGCGCTGATTCTCCTACACCTCCAGAAAGCACTTCTAAAATGAAAGCGTTCCCTCTTTGCTCATTTTAAATTTTACATAGTGTTTAAGCTGTTTTCTACTTTTCTGATATACTTTCAGTAAAACCCTCACTACTACCACTCCAGGATGTTGTATCCTCCTTTTGTCAAGTTGTATGGGTAATTTGCCAATCCTTCTGTTCTTTGGGGGAAGGCAAAGGGAAACCGTATGGGATGAGATATGACCCCATATTATTTAATGCATTATGTAAACAATGGAATACAAAATGCCAAAACAAACGTTCCTTCCATTTAACATTGCCTGCACTGTTTAGTGGGTGTAGCAGTAACACCGCATTCTCTTCTATGGGTCTTTTCGCAAGCAGTCTATCCTGTAGCTGCAGTTCCACTCATCACAAAGTATGAGTGAAACTACTTTATAAAATTATATCAGCCATTCTATTGCTATGCACAAAGCCTAGTTTACTGATATGTCTGTAGATAAGCCTGGGTTCAAACTGCAGCAATTAAAGTGACCCTTTTAATATTATTAAAATCCCATCATGTTCAAATAAATAATAAAGGGTAGTTTGGCCTATAATGTTACATTCATTTTGAATTCCTGAAAAGTCACAATTTAGTGAGTAACCATTGTAGTCTACGCCTGGAAGCTGCCATCTTTCAGGTAGACAGTCCTCGATACCACTAGTTTTGCTCTATTAGTTTTTCAAATGTCAGATCATTGAAATAAGGCTCCATGATATGACTTATAGTCCTCTGGTGGTTGTTGTACTTCATTTCCCAGAATTTTCTGTGAGTGGCAGAGAGCCACGATCGGGCACTGTTGTGTTGTGTGAATCTTCCAGGGCTCTCAGTAATTCTTCTACTCCAACCACGCACTTTCTCCAAACACTGGATTTATTTAATGTGTGTGCTGCCTGCCCCCTCTCCTGACTTTTACTGCTTTGCTTTGATCCTGTAACTGATGTATCATTCACTGGGGAGGAAATCTTCATCTGTGATGATGAGTCATATCTATGTTTGATCTCAAAGGCTTTCCCCATATCTCTCTCATCGTTTTCTCTGATGCCGTATGTCCCAGTGAGATTCTAAGCACTTAAGACCTAATATAATCGCTGCTGCAGTACACAGGCATTTAATAGTTTCTGCACTCCTAGCACTTGGTAAGTGTGGCTGTGTAAACGGGTTCTTATTCATACGGTTATATTAGCAGCGGGCATTTGTGTTTAGTACCCTTAACGCAGCTCTGTCACCAAAAAAAGACTTAAAGGGTTACTCCAACCCCCTCTCCCCCACACACACACACCATCCATTTTTATTTAAAATGCCCTATTAGCCACTATTCATTTGGTTCCCTATATATCTTGCAGTAAAAACTGCAAAATAAAAGGTTGTTTTTTTTTTTTTTACTTACCTGGAACCCGGCAATCAAGCACCAGGCGACGCTCCCAGAGCTGCCTTCCAGAGCTTGCTTGCTGACGACACATGTAAATTTTGCACAGGATTAGCATAGGGCAACATTCTCCAAACATTGGCTTAAATGAGTTTGCTGCCAACTCACCTGAATGTTTCCACTTTCCTTTGATCCTGTAAGTGATGTATCATCCACTGGGGAGGAAATCTTCATCTGTGATTAGTCATGTTTCATCTAAAAGGCTTTCTCCATATCTCTCTCATCATTTTCTCTGATGCCGTATGTCCAAGTGACATTAAACGCATTTAAGATCTGACATACCGGTTTTGGGCGCTACCCGCCGGTGAACCCCGGGCGGGGGTTGAGCCAATCCCACCCCACACTATTCAATCCCCCAGAGGTTACATCCCATGACCCTCACACAGGCCCCATCGTCCCTCTCAGCGACAAGATCACTCTACCTTGGACCCCCTTCACCTACAAGTGCCGGGGACTCGGCCGGGGCGGAAGCGCGGACAAGGGGCGGGATACCCTACCATACTAAGATTTACACTACCCTCCAGCCCTGATGTTCCCTCTCCCTTTCCCCTCTTCATTCAGACCCTCCCCCCACTACTCTGGCATGTGTAGATCCTGTCATACGAACCATAGGTCACTAGCGCACTGAGCAACAGACGCACACCCTCCTTGACAAATGAGCATCACCGCCTCGGGGAACTCCCACCTGCCCCCCTCATCAGGGGATAAAGCGGTAGAGCCCTCCTCGACCACACGCCAAACAATCCCAAGTAGACCCGCCCAACAGTGAGTTTACACGCAATGGGGAACCCCAGCACGGGACCAGAATCTTGGGAGGGGCCCAGCCCATCTGACGTAGACCTTAGGCCCGGCCTTACCAATACCAACCATGGGCGCATCCCAAAGCACTTGACTACCACAGACAGCCTTCAGGGCGAGACCCCCCCCTAATGCGGACTTCAGCCACGACGGGGTTGCCCCGAGACTGGGGGTGTATAGACACAGTAGACCATCCGATTGACTAAATGCAACGGGAATATCACGACATGCTAACCACCTACCCCATCCCTTTTTTCTCTTCTGTACCCTTCACCCGAACGTTTTTTATTTGAAAATGAAATAAATAAAGAATTAAAAAAAAAAGATCTGACATACTCTCCTAAATAATTAGTGGTGGTGGTTGCAACTAGTCCCCGGCACAAAACTCCTACCCCCTGGTTAGCCTCCCCACCCCAATATTGAGAATTTTAACAAAAGATTATTCCATTTGTTAGATATTTGTTAGATCAATAATTTTTTTTTGTTAGATCTACTCTAAAATATGCAATATTAACAACCATTTTCAGAGGGGGCTAACCCGTAGCCAGCCCCCCTCTACAAAAAGTTGCACACAATTTTGTTGATTATGATCGCTCTACGTTAGATCAGATTTGATCAGGCAAAAATTTTGTAAGGTCTAGTCTAATTACTGAGATATCGCATATATAATTAGGGATGGCTAGCCCCCCTCAACTAAAATGTGGACAAAATATTACAGATTTTGGTAGATATTCGTTAGATCAGGTTTGAGCAACCGTTTTTTTTTCGTTAGATCTATTACGCAAGAGGCGATTATTCACTGAATGACTTTGTGGGCAGAATTACGGGTTGCCCCTCCCCCGCGCCCCCATCAACTGAAATTTACACTTTTTTTTTTCTTTTTCTTTTTATTGATTTTGGTAGATATTTGTTAGATCAGGTTTGATCAACAGTTTTGCACAGCAAGTAAAATGAATTCAAGGACAGAGAACCCATAACTGAGATTTACTTTTATAGAATTTAGTGAGTTCTTCTGCCAATCCTCTATTTATATCTCAGTATACATTGTATTCGGACTCAGCATTGGCTAAACCCATCATAATCCTATTGTCAAAAAAAGAAATCACACACTACTTGCCATTCATAAATGAATAAGTTATATATTTTTTTCCAAACAAACACTCTGTGTGTGAAATAAGTTGATGTGTGAAATAGCGTTTAATCATGCGCCATTGATGTCATCTGTTTATTAGTATTACAATTCTAGGGAGAGATTTATGGGCCTCAGGCATTCTCCATAAGTCCAATAAGCTGTTTAAAGCTACACTGTCACAGTCCAGCTACATTGTGTAGATTTTATGTCCGTTATATCTTCAGCTCCTGGAGGCTTCATATTCTAGGAGCCACTGTCCCTTTTCTCCGTTGCGTATGTGGGAAAAATCCCCAAAAAGAGGAATTTCCATAGATAAATTTTGGAATTGGCTGCTGAAGCAAAGATAATATAATGAGAATTGCAATTATAGTAAGCAGAGAAGCACTCACAACTGGCCATGGCAAAAAGGATCTTCTCTTAAATAATCACAAATAGAACTAATTCAGAAGTCTGCAGTAGATTTCAACCAAAACCAACCAAAGGCTGCTGGAAAATGGCAGGCTGTAGAGGCAGAAATTCTGCCCATTGCCACATATAACAAAAAAAAAAAGAATTATATGACACAAAGTACTCCCCTACTGTTTGTATATGTTTTTATTGCATGAGATATCAATTGAAGGACCACTATAGTGCCAGGAAAACATACTCGTTTTCCTGGCACTATAGTGCCCTGAGGGTGCCCCCACCCTCAGGGTCCCCCTCCCGCCGGGCTCTGGGGAGAGGAAGGGGTTAAACTTAGCTCATTCTCCAGCGCCAGACGGGGAGCTCTCCTCCTCCTCTCCTCCCTCTTGTTCCGTCACCGGCGGAATGCGCATGCGTGGCAAGAGCCGTGCGCATTCCCCCAGTCCATAGGAAAGCATTCACAATGCTTTCCTATGGACGCTGGCGTCTTCTCACTGTGAAAATCACAGTCAGAAGCACGCAAGCGCCTCTAGCGGCTGTCAAGAGACAGCAACTGGAGGCTGGATTAACCCTAATATAAACACAGCAGTTTCTCTGAGACTATGTGTATTAAAAAAAAAAAGGGGGTTAACCCTAGCTGGACCTGGCACCTAGACCACTTCATTAAGCTGAAGTGGTCTGGGTGCCTATAGTGGTCCTTTAAATTTCAATGCAGCCATAATGAGTTTTTATAAAGAATCTATCTTTATGAAAATTTAAAAATTACAGTGCTGCTTTAAACCACTAAGTGAAAAGAGGGTGGTGTTGACATTTGTTATAAGTAGAACTCTCTCTGATACTGTTGAAGTAAAAAATGTGATGCTCAAGGGCACAATTTTATTCTAATCTTTTAATGCAATGTAAAATGCTACAAGTAATCTTTCCATATATGATGTCTCCAAATTATAGGGATTTATTTGAAAGGGCAATTTAGTGGGAATTATTCACTACAGATGGCAAATGAGATACAAGATTGATAAAATGTATTTGGAATGTTAAAGGGACACTATCGGCACCATAGATATTTTCTGATTGAAGTGGTTATGGTGCATGAAGTCCCCTGGCACTAGTTCATGGTTAAAAAGGAACTGGCACTTATTGAGAAGTAACAAAGCCTCATTCCTTCTCTCCAGTAAATGTTATGTCGGCTTTTACAGGGGGTGAATAACACAGTGGAGATAAGTTAAGAACTTACGTCTGTTGCTCTTCCATGTACGACTTTGCCAACCCATGATGCCTCAGGTGCTTGAAGCATGTAATTTAAAATAAAAGATAGAGGTATAATGGGCTCCTGTGAAATACTGAGAGAGGTTATCTGATTATTTTATTTTTATCAGCGGTTGCTGCGGAATCATTAGCCAGAGGAGCTGGGTTTTAGGCGCCCAGTGTTCCAACTGTTTAAAAAACATTTTTTGCACTGAATCGGAGGTGCTGTTAAGGACTCAAATTAACATAACCACTTCAATGAGATGAAGTTGATATGGTGCCTAAAGTAAGGGACACTCCAGGCACCCA
This sequence comes from Pelobates cultripes, assembly GCA_933207985.1. Lineage (NCBI taxonomy): Eukaryota > Metazoa > Chordata > Amphibia > Anura > Pelobatidae > Pelobates > Pelobates cultripes. Next base: position 42,342,997 of record OW240917.1, read on the forward strand.
GACCACTTCTGCCCATAGGAGTGGTCTAGGTGCCAACTCCTACTACCATTAACCTTGCAAGTGTAATTATTGCTGTTTTCATAAACGACAATAATTATATTACAGGGTTAACTCCTCCTCTAGTGGTTGTCTATTAGCCACTAGAGGGCACTTCCAGGATTCTAGCACAGGTTTTCTGTGCTAGAGTGTCGCTGGACATCCTCACGTGTGTGAGGACCTCCTGCGTCGCTAAAATCCCCATAGGAAAGATTTGAAAAGCATTTCAATGCTTTCCTGTGGAGAGGTCTCCCGCGCTGGCGGGCATAATCAGTCTCCCCCGCCGGCTGATGTGATGAAGGGGAGGAGCGTGAGCGGAGGAAGAAGCAGCGACATGGGACATGTCGCTGCCTCTGGTAAGTCACTGAAGGGGTTTTGACCCCTTTAGCAACCGGGGATGGGAGGTGGGAGGGAGAGGGGACCTGCAGTGCCAGGAAAACAGATTGTTTTCCTGGCACTGGAGAGTCCCTTTAAACACAAGATACATCTAAAATGAATGTGCTCAGACGAAAGGGAATCCTTGCAGGAGAATGACAGAAACAATAGCTGCTCAATAGCAGTGCACAGTGTCAGACTGCAGCTGCAAAAGCAAAACAAGCATTTCAATGCTTTAAAGCGGCTCTGTCATCTTCTGGGGTCTTTGCATATTTTGCAAAGATCCCCCCGATAGTGACATCACCACTTGGGGTGCAGAGCCTGGCAGTATAGGAGTGTTGAGTTGTATTTATCTGATACTGTCCCCAGCGTGGGCCACCATCTTTAGTATCTTGCACTTTGTCTGCCAGGAGCCATTGTCTGTGCGGTAGTCTCGCGCATGCGTGAACACTGCTGTCTATGGAGCATCCCACAAGACCTCAGGAGCTTGACAGCGGTAGGCGTGCTTTTTAGCAAGCTTTGTCCCTGTTTTGTCTATCTTTTGACTGCAATGAAATTTCATTGAAATTCCAACACAGTCTTTATTAAAATTTTTAAATATTTTTATTTTTTCCCCCCTGGTTTTTTTTTTTTTTGCTTTTGGGGGGCGGGTGGGTTTGACTGAGTCACTTTAACGTTTTGAAGAAAGAACAGCCACCAGCTTTCATTGCAGTCTACCTACAATATTTAATACATATGAAACTAGTCCCTCAAAGAAAAATGCTAAAACATGAGTCAAGGGTTGGAAAAAAAACAAGAGTCTAGTGAAATGTGATATATTAACTGTGAATGTAGAATTCATATTTAAAGGACATAAAAACAGTGTTTGGAGAGTAATGTAATCTTTTGTGACAGAATCATGCAAGTCCTTTAGACAAATTCTTCTTTAATGTATTTTTTCTTCAGAAAAGAAAACCTGTTTTACAGTGCCATGACAATTCAAGCATGACACTGGTGCACTTTAAAGATCTTGTATGTTGTTTTTTGCTTTGTGTTAACCTAAATGCTATGAAATGTAGATTAAAATACACTTAATCTGCAGATTGTATTTTTGTAAAAAATTTTGTTCACACCTTTATGCTTTTTGAGTTGGCAAAGAGAAGAGATTGTAGATCTGCGCTACATAGGGTGGTATTTCCATTCTGGATCTTCCATTGACTCTCCTGAGTTGCACTGTAGTGGTGTTTGGATTGATCCTTTAACAAATTGGGGTCAAGCTAATATAAGTTTTTAGGGGACTTTTAAATCAATTTTAGGTGTTGTTTTCTTTTTTTTTTTTTTTTACTATAGTCACAAAAACAACTAATGAAGTTTTGGTGTATAGAGTGTGCTCCTGAAGTCTCACTGCTCAATTCCCTGCCATTTAGGGGTTAAATCACTTTATTTTTGTTTATGCAGCCCTAGGCACACCTCCTGTCAGGTGACTTACACAGCCTTCCAAAACACTTCCTGTAAAGAGCCATATAATGTTTACATTTGATTTACTGCAAATTCTGTTTCATTTAGAATTTATTTTGTCCTGCTCTGATAATAGCTTGCTGGACCTTTAGGAGCCTCCTGTATGTAATTATAGTTCAATTAACAGAGCAGGAGATATATATCTGATTGAAAATGCAACCATTTTGTTTTCATGCAGTCTGTCAGTCACACAAAAACTGCTATATTAAGGTAGAGTTGGTTTGGATTAAATTTTTATAAGTTTTCACAAAGCCAAGTTACAAACCGTATGCTGTACATTGACTGAAGTATATCATGTAGTTTGCACTTTTACAGGTGGAAGAAAATAAACAAATGAAATGAAAATCAAAACAAACCATTGCAACTCATACAATCCCAAACTTTATTGATGTGCAAACAAATCAAGGGGGTGGGGGTGGAGGGGGGAAACACCAGGTGTGTCTACCTTGTGTGGGGGTTTATGTGTGCCGCATGGGCTTACTTGTATATTTCAGGGATTCCGTGACGTACTGTCCAGGTATTCCTCCCAAGATTGCCACACTTTAGAAAAGGTGACCATAGTGTTACGAACCTGCCCTGTCAGTTTGTCCATGGTATAATTGTCTTTTATTTTGTGTATCACTTTGTGCATAGGAGGGATGTCTGCTGATTGGCTGGAATGTGTCTGCTGACTGTGAGGTACAGTGTCAAAGTTTACTCAATGATGAGTCCGCGGCGAACCGTTCGGCGAACAGTTCGGGACATCACTATCCGTGAGCAATCCGTTGCTTTCCCATAGGAAAGCATCGAGAGGCTATTTGAATATGCGGCAAAATGTTGCGCTGCGCCAGTTTAATTAATGAGTTTCTATGAGGAACACTTATCGCCTCCATGCAGAAACTGAATGCGTACCAGATCTAGGAAGCACCTCTAGTAGCCGCCTGAGTGACTGTCACTAGAGGTGTTACTAAGCATCAGTGTAAACCTTGCCTTTTCTCTGAAAAAGCCTGCAGGGAGAGACTGTAGGCACCAGAACCACTACATTAAGATGGAATTGTTCTGGTAATTATAGTGACACTTTAATTTTCATTTTAAATTCACATGTGGAATCTACCTCTATATCACAGTAGATATCGGAGGTTTACAGGCTACATTACAGTGGTGTACATATACTAGCATGATTTTTAATTTTCTTTCGTTTTCAGAATATTCGTTTAAGCGACTTTTCTATCATTTTATTTTCCTTTTAATAAATCAGTTCGTTGTGAGATTTAATATGTAGAATCCTTACTGTTACTCAGCTGTATGCTGGAAATGTGCGATCATCTCAATAAAAATGTAAATTTAAATAAGAGTCCAGACAATCAAGGATACTCCATAGCAGACTTTAATTAGAACTCAAAGTGAGCAAAGTTTAAGCTCTTCTATCAAGGCTTTATCAAGCCATGGCTGAGCTGAAACGCTGCCTGCTCTGTGTTCTAAATAAAGTTCCCAGACTCTTTCGGCTATTGTACTGTTTGGTATTTATGCCATTCCTTTCTGTGAGGGACCATAGGCAAATGTGCAAGAAAAATACATGCATGTCATGAAGCGTAAAGGTCGCTGTATCTCTCAATAAATAAAGTTTGTGGGGAAAAAATCCCCACCTCTCCACTTGCAGGACTTAAAGGATCTGCTGCTAATGTTTTGGTGCCAGATACCACAGGACACATTCAGAGGTCCTGTGGAGTCCATGCCTTGACACATCAGAGCCGTTGTGGCAGCACGAGAGGGACCTCCATGATATTAGGCAGTGGTTTTAATATTGTGGCTGGTCAGTGTATAATCAATGTAATTTGCATGCCGTGTCTGGATAGGTGTGCTGTGTAAATAAAAAATTAAAACGGCTGACAAATTTTATAAATATAAAAGCACAACAGAAATTATGGTAACAGTACCGCTTTAAACCTGGCAAAGGATTCTGGGAATTGTATTTCAGCAGCAGCTTGGAATCCATTTTGTGGCCACCCCGGGAACTATAACTTCTAGCAAGATCTGTGAGTTACAGTCTGTGGCAACTAAAACGCAGATGTTGCAGCTACACACACAGACACTTCACATACCATTCCTGTAAACTGTAAGAATCTTGTGGTTTCATTAGATTAAGGACTGGATGTAGCAGAAAATAACATCTGCAGGTGGAAAGGGTTAACCCATTCACAGTATCCTCATAAACATTTAAAAATTATGGTTTCTCGTTTGTCACCGTTTTAGTGAAATTGAACATTAGGTAACATTTCCTGATTTATGTAATATGCACTTTAAAAGTCCATTTAGCAAGGTCCATAAAAAGTAATAGTATTTGTCTATGCACGACCTTTTTATGGAACTCCTGCTTTTGATAGTGGTAATACAGTCTGTACACCATGCTGTTTTACATTTTATACAAGCCCTATAAAACAAGAACTTTGAAAACATAGGAAACTATTTACACGCTTTCTGCCTCTATTTCTATCTTTACAAGTATAGTATTGCCTATGCCGAAAGATACTTAAAAAAAAAATTTCCCCAAAAATTTGAACTTTTTTTATCCGCATGTTTAAAACAATTTCTGGAATATATAACAATTTGATTAAACCAATAGTCCTTTTAGTTGTGCTTATCACTTTTGGGTAGACATATCAGTATTTTATGAATATTCTTAAACCCAGAAAGACGAAAAAATAAATTAATAATAATAAAAAAAACACAGTAATGTGCTTTAAACACTCCCACCCCCATAACCGCTTCATCTAATTTAAGTTGTTATGGTGGCAGCACTGACGGAGCACCGGGCATTCAATATTACCATATAGAATATTTCTGCAATTGCTGCTCATAAACTCATGCACAATTTCCCCATTTTACATACAAAATTGCAGATATTACAATCTATCCAGTGCAACGCAAAATAAGCTGACTTTTTCTTATTTTTTTTATTTTATTTTTTTGTAGAATCCATAAAATTAAGTGTCCACTTACAATATTTGTAACCTTTGTATTTGGCTCTGCGTATGTACACTGGATATTTTTTCGCGAAGCCTGACTTTCTTTGTTTTACCTGAGTAACATTTACTGGATATAGAGGAAAACAGAAATGGCATTTCATGCCTACAGCTTAATGAGCAGCTATTAGTATTCCACTGTGCATGTAAGATGTCTAGTAGTAGGTATACTATAAATCAGGATGTGAGATAGGTAGATCTAAACATATCTGAAGATACAATTCCAGCGCATTACTGGTATAGTACCAGTAGCTGGGGATTGGGATTTGTTTCCAAAATGCTAGTATCACCTGTTCCATAGGGGGGTAGCTTATGAACTGCGCTCAAATTTAGGCACACATCAGGTATTTCTTGAAAAACTTTGTCAACCCTGAGACACTTATCCTACTTATTTTCATGAGTACCCGTGTGGATACTGGCAAATGTATAGGTTCTGTATTTATTTGAGTTGCAATTTTTAGAATTTGTGTTTTTGTTTGTTTTAATATCCCCTCCATGGTCAAGTTTGACTTATACTTTAGCACTTGATGATTTTTATTTTTTTTAATTTTTTTTTTATTTTTTTTACAACATTGTCACATTATTTGTTAGTTTCACAGTTCAGTCTTGTGCTTTGCCTTTTTCGAAATTGTATGACCTTCTTTTCTTGGATAAACATTCATTAGATAATTGTCTGTTTATGACTAAGAAAACTCATGAGACTTTTCTTTTTTTTTTTTCAAGAAACCTTTGGCAGAAGATAAGAGTCTTTATTTTTTTATTTTTTTATTTGTTATTGGTGTAGAAGCATTGTCTTTAATATAGTTTCCTCAAACAGATCCGCTCCTAAAACAAGGCTGGCCAATTGGAGTCCCAATGAACTGATTTCAAACCCTTGAGGGCAATTGAGTTGTCCTCTGCCTTTTCTAAAAAAGATCAAAAGGTTACGTTATATTGTTTTGTAATCCTCATCGACTCAAGCCTAATAATAGAGTAATCGGATTCTTAAAGGATCACTATAGTGTCAGAAAAACAAAGCGGTTTTCATGACACTATAGTGCCCTCAGGGTCCTCCTCCTGTGGCGCTGAAGGGGTTAAACCCCTCAGTGATGGTGACCTCTCCTCCCCCACCAACGTCGGCTCCCGAGTAGAGCGGAATGCGCGGCAAGTGCCGCACGCTCATTCAAACAGTCCATAAGAAGGCATTTTCCTATGGACCTGTTCCTCTTGGATTGTTTTAAGTCCCACCAACTGTTACAACTGTTGATTGTAATCTTCCTGCTGTCACATTTGAAGGGCTTCCCTTAAAATTACTCTCCCTAGCAATATGCTAGCTGTATTGGACGTTGAACTTTGTTGGTTATAATCTACACTGGATATTCGGTGGACATCCTGTTAACGGTTTTATGACTGTGATCTTGAAGGTGTGTAAACAATGGCACACATTTGGTGACGGTATCATTAAAGTGGCACTGTCACCATCTGGGGACTTTGTATAATCTGGCCATCTTCTTACCGCCGGTCGTCTTCTGCCAATGTCACCGCTGTAGTCTTGTGAATTCACGCAAGTACAGCATTGAGGTCTATGGAGGATCCCGCAAGATCCTCCATGTACACAGCAAATATCTCCGCAGTCGTCACTGGTGACAACTGGGAGATTGACACTATTAAACTGGGCGGAGTTACCGCTGTGTTGAAGTGTCAGACGTAGGAAATATACTATTTTTATATATATTGATAAAGTGGGGGAAGGTGCCCATCCATATTTAATTTCATTATCAAACGTCCTATTTTTTTTTTTTTTATCAAGGAAGCTTTGCAGGATTTTTTATAGTATGCATACTTATCCTCTGCGTTTAACAAATATATATTCATGAGGTTTGAAAAATAAAAATGTTCAAATTGGCAACTTTTTTTTTTTTTCTGCTTCCTTTATCTTGGCCTCCTGAACACCATTATTGTAGCTTTGCCATCTGAACCTGGCAGAGAAGGCAGTGTATACATTAAAACAACTGCAGGGACAGGCTATATACCCCAGAATCACTACATTAAGATGCAGTTATTTTGGTGACTATAGTGTCCCTTTAAAGAGCACCAATGCAAAGGTTGCACGACAGGTGTACTTTAAACATTAATATTACCTTGAAACTGCTATTACGAGCCATACATTAAGAATGTCTACTCTCATTACAGGTTGTTGGGTACTGGTAATGTGCTAAAGTGCATTGTTGACTGCTTTGAGAATGAGCATTGCCAACCCTGTTCTGAAGACGTCTGACCATAAAATCAGAGTGCTCTTGGTTAAAGATTTATTAATAACCTTTGTGCCTTGGGATTTCCTGCTTCATAATGGACTGGATGAGCTGATGTTTAACTTCCAGGCAATGCTGTTTTAATACAGTGGTTTTATTTATTTATTTGTTTTTAGATATCCAATAGCTGATTGTGTGCTGATATTAAAATCTATTCTACGTTTTTTTGATCACTGTCATTTTAAGTCTGTTCTTGGCCAACTCATTTGTCTAATTGGAAAGACAAGTCACGTTTTTGCATTCTGTATGTTTTTAGATAGATAAATCACTTTCAGGACTTTGATTATTTCTGTTATTTGTTGTGTACAATATTACTAATCCATACATTACTGCTGACATCCTTTCTGGCAAACATGCATGAAGTTGACATGCATGAGGTCAGTTTTGGATTGTAAATCTCTTAAAGACCAAGTTTAATTTGCCTGTTTATCACTGAAGGAATACTAATTAGTGCGAAATTAGTGCAGCTTATGAGAAATAATTCAAAATAAATTAATTTATTTGGCATGATTTACAGAGTACATCATATGTCTAGGATTTCAGTTTAATTTTGGTAGTTACAGGGCACATAATACAAGGAGTAAAATAAAAATTCAATGTGGAGCTATTTTAGAATTTAGTATGTTTAATAACACTACAGAATATACAATTGCCACTCAAAGGTATATATTTATTTAAAGTAGACCTCTCAGGCTATTTACCAAATTGTATTTTGACACTTTTTCCATTTAACTGCCAATCTCTGCTAATTGTTGTAGTAAAATTGTGTTTTTTTTCTGATCTGTAACATACAACAAGGTTATTTAAAAGTGTATTTCGTAAACATGATGTGTGCTACTCCTGTGCAAAACTCAAAACTCACAAGATAGAGTCTACGGCATACATTGGTGGGTATTGCTGAGTACAGCAATACCCACCAATGAATGCCATAGACGCTATCTTGTGAAGTTACGGTACCATAAAAGAAACCACACCATCTTAGCTTTTTAGGTGTGAATATTCATAGATAGATTTGATGGGTCTATGTTTCATTTTGGGACATTTAACAGTCAGCAGACACTCTCAGCCAATCAGTAACTCCCCATTCACGAAACTGGCTTGGAAAGAAACGTACCTTTTCCAAGCCAGTTTTGTGAATGGGGAGTCACTGGTTGGCTGAGTGCATCAGCCGACCACTCCCAGCCAATCAAAGGTGCCCCTACCTGGAGGCCCTCCGCACTTACTGAATCTGAAATTTCAGAAGCTGTATGCTGCGATGGGGCAGCAGAGAATGGCGCTGCAGTCAGCTTTGGGGTTAAACCTTTTGAAGGTAAGAATGCACCCGGGGCCTTCTGGCATCATAACAATTTAATTTAGATGAATCCGTGTTGGTGCCTGTAGTGTCCTTTAAGCTGAAGTTGTTTTTATTATTTTAGTTTTCCTATAATGTAGGATGGAAAAAAAGACTTGTGTCGTTGAAGATCAACCTTTCACAAAAAGAGGACTATACATTTTTTTGGACTGGAGTGTATGTCTGGTTCAGATTTATTTGTTAATATTTTCATACTTAAATACCTGTATATCCTAATGTTCTATATTTTCACTTATTGTTTACTTTTTACTTTCATATACAACATATATCATGTTAACACTTCCAATATCATACACTGATGACACCAAAATATGACTTTTTTTTAATTTATTTTTTACTATTTATTTATCTACATTCTATCCTATAATACAATTATGAAAGTCAACTGCTCTACTGGAAATCAATTTTTTTTTATAAAATAGGAGGAAAACTGGTTGTTTTGGGGCGGTGGTGAGGACCTATGGGATTTAAATGATTTTGAAATACTCACTCGTTTCTCCTGGTGATACCGTTGAAGATGTAGGTTCAGGTCTGGGCACTGATTATGTGGTTAGATCAGGTAACTGTTCGCTGTGATTCAGATGTTGGCAGACGTGTGGTCATTGTGGGTTTTCCAATGATAAGCACTGATTGTGAAATCACAACTGTGCCCGAGAGGAAAGGATTGATTGTCATTGGTGCTCTGGGGTGAAACTTTAGGACTTGAAGACTTGTTTTTTTCACTGTGATAGAAAGGGAATCACATTGGTGGGCCATAGACGAAGGAAAATGTTTCTTTGCTATATATATATAGAATTATATATATATATATATATATAGAATTCTTAGTTTTGAAGTGCAGTTCTCACTACGCCTGTTTATGAGATGTTAGGACTACTGGCTGACGGGCTCAGGCAGACCAGTTAGACTCTCTCATGGGGTATCTGGATGTGGTTCCCTTAGTTGACCACCTTCTGAGTGTAATGCAAGACCTGACTATATTCTGATTGCTCTTGGTGGTATTTTAGCCCAGTCTGTAAAAGCTGCATTACGTAGGCGTAGATCAGCTGTCGCATTATATGCTTTGTGCAGGCATAATAAAGTTGCTCCCTTTTTTTATGTCCATTTTTGTTCCTAGAGGTGGCTGTGTGTGCTATGCTATTTGTGTGGATTATTTTTTGTTTCTGGGAGAGAATAGGGAATGCATGCAGCACAAAAAAGTGAGTTTGCTGCCTCTTTTAGTAGTGGAGTCTGATTCTGAACATCTGTTATTCCTGTCTAACAAAAATAAACATTTCCTTTTCGTGTAAATGACACAGCGAATATTTACTGCAACTGAAAGGACGTCAAAAAGTTTTGTTGATCTTCTTTTTTGAAAATGTATTTTATAGAAGTGTTAATGCTATCAAGCCTGATGTTTAAAAGTGTGACTTAGTTTTAGTTCTTTCATATGTGTTTTGTGTTTTTGTTTTGTTTTTTTAAACTGGAACCTTTTTTTTTTTTAATTTGCAAAAGTTTTATCTGGGCCTGAGAGGCTCTTTGAAACTGCTTCATTGTAAAAAGTATCCTCAAAGAACACTGATGCTATAATATATTGTAAGAAAACTAAATAGTTTGAGGGCACCCTGGATGTCAGTCTGTGACGGTTTTGTTTCTCTTGGTAATAGTTGGTTTAATTGCAAGGTTCTGTTAAAGGAACACTATAGGGTCAGGAATACAAACATGTATTCCTGACCCTATAGTGTTAAAAACACATCAGGTGGCTGCCTTTCTGCCTTAAAATGGGTCAAAACTCTCTTGTATTTCAGTGCCTCACAGGCCCACCGCCGCTGGTTCTGCATACGCTCTGTTCCCCTGGCTGAGATGATCAGAATTGATAATCTTCGCTAATCCAATGCATTCCCATAGGCATATGAGGAGTGTAAACATAGCCTTTTCAGAGACAATGCCGACAGGGACTGACTACACACACACCAGAACAGGTACATTAAGCTGAAGGAGTTTATAAAATACCCCTTCCTGTCTCATTAGAGATGTTTACACTTTGTCTGATACCAGCAAAGTTTATTGTATGTGTAGAAGCCCTATAAAGGGTTAAACGTGAAAGGGTTTATAAAATACCCCTTCCTGTCTTACTGGAGATTCTTGGCTGATATCAGCATATCTAATGGCTAGTGTAGGACTCACGTATTGAGGCTCGCCTTGACGTGGCAGGTGAGCTTATATATTCAAATGGCCATTGGAATAAAACCAAAGAGCCTCCATTTTGTTTAAATGTACATGGGGATTTAGGCCAGAGCGCAGGTAACGTTCTCTTTGTTTTTACTATGTATTTTAAGCTGTTGAATACTAAGTTACTGCTGCTGTAAGCGCGGTGCTTTATCTTTGTGTTTGTACATTAAGCTGAAGTTGTTCTGGTGACTATAGTGTCACTTTAAGCTTATAGGACACACATGCAGTACTCCCCACATTAGAAAGAATTGAAGATTCTTATCCACACACACATTGACCATGCATTCACAGAACATATGCAAACATCACACATTCATTCCTGTGGGGAATAGCCAGGCACGAACAGTAGGGAAGGTACAGCACCTTCCTAAACCAGAAAATTAAAGCCTGAGTACTCACCTATGAGAAAGCATAAATCTTCAGGTATTCCTGCATCAGGTAATAAATTGATGGGTACTTTTCTACTAAGGAAAACAAAGAAAATTAAGTGTTTACATTGCTGCCTAAGGACATCTCCAGTAGCAGTCGCTCATACGGTCACTAGAGGTGCTTCCTGGGTCAGTGAATGCACAAACTGCATTTACTATACACACACTACACAAACACACACTCTGCATTCATTCTATACACACTACACACACACACTGCATTCAGTATACACACACTCTGCATTCATTCTATACACACTATACAAACACTCTGCATTCAGTATACACACACTACACAAACTGCATTCACTATATACACACAACACAAACACACACTCTGCATTCATTATATACACACACAGAGTGTGTGTTTAGTGTGTGTATAGTGAATGCAGTGTGTGTTTGTGTAGTGTGTACATAATGAATGAAAACACACACTGCATTCACTACACACACACACACACACACACTGCATTCACTATACACACACTGCATCCATTACACAAACATACACTGCATCCACTACACAAACATACACACACTGCATTCACTAATCAAATACTTTCACTGCATCCACTACACACACATATATTCTTGAAAACATAAACAAATCTGACTGGCATTTACCTTAATTAAAAAATGTTTGCTAAATAATAAATAATAAACATGTTCAGTTAACAGTAGATTTGTGTAGAAACTGTTTTTTGTTTTTTTAAATTGGTAAATGTACAAAGTATCGGTAAGTTATCGGCTATTGGCCTAAAAGTTCACAGATTATCGGTATCTGCTCTAAAAAAAAAATCAACGTCTGTCGATCCCTAATAACAATTTGTGATGACTAAAGCCTTTTTTGAATTAAACTCCGTATGACGCTTGCCATGAGAACTATGTCTATGAAAAGGGGACAGAAGCACCTTTTTAAGTGGGCTCGTCCAGGATTTAAACCCAAAGCACGCCACTCTTTGAAACTAAGATGCAGGCACCCCGTTGCAAGATAACTTTTTTAATTTTATTTTTCATACTTCACAAATATGTATTTGTTTCCTATAGGGTATAAGTAAAGTAAACATAATATAAAAAAAAAAATGGGTTGACAATTCCCCTTACAGTCCTATAACATGGGACAAAAAGGTTCGGGTACACTGGGTTTTAAAAAAGTTCTCCTATACATGCAGATAGTAAATGTTCTGGTGGGGAAATAGTTTTCACAAACTCTTTTCACAATCTTTTGAACTGTAGGTATTGGTAGCGTCTCTTACTAGTTTTTCCAGATTTTATACACTTCCTTCCTGTGTACTGTACACTTTCAACTGGGACCTTACCTGTTCATGGGATTGGTGAGTACCCACATACACCAATGCCCTTGGTAACCATTTTGCTATTCCTGAGATTTAATCCCGTGATTAATTGATCGGAAACCTTTTTGTATTCACTATGAGGACAGACACAGAGCAGTGATTGATTGGAGGGTTAGTATCCGTGTATTTTGGCAAATGCGCATGTAACTCTGACTTTATTTGGTGAATGGGTTTGTGAATAAGGTTAGTATTGTGGTTTCCCTACTGAAGTGACAGCCCTTCTCACATCTGCTCTGTGTTTTAGTTCCTTTTTTGTATTTTTTTCAAAAACCTTTTTTTTTCTTGTCTTTCTCTTGGTGGGTGCGGCACATATCCGACACCCAAAATCCGTTCACTCATATTGAAACTGTAAGCAGGAGCCTGTTCGCGGAAGGCACAGTTACCAGTTATTTTACATTTCTCTGCATTTATTGTTTGAATTTAGCTTGCACTACCTACAGTGACAGCCATAAATTAGAACCCAGTTCTCATGAGATTTTACCCCCTTTTAAGGTTATTGAATTCTTTTACCATTTAGCAGTTTTAGTATTGATTAGGTAGTGTTACAAACCAGAGAACACTTATGATGTACTCCCCATGCCTAATTAGAGGGACACTAAAGGCAGCCAGGCAACCATCTCAATGAAGTCGACTGGATACAGTGGCCACGTCATTTCAATCTAAAATCTTGTAGGTTTGTAGAAATATAATTCTAGTGGCTCTGCAACTACTCAGGTTTTACTCAATCATGTGACCTTTAATATCCATGAGGACGTCAAACATAATAAAATGCATTTCATAGAGAAACATCCCTCATGGTTGATTATATATTTCCTACCTGTTCTATGTTAAATTTTGTATTTATTGTGTATTAATATTGTTTTTGTATTTTATTGTACCCTAATGTAACAATGCAATGATTTGTGGACCCAGGACATACTTGAAAACGAGAGAAATCTCAATGTATCCTTCCTGGTAAAATATTTTATAAATAAATAATTTATATTGCATCAAAGTATGTTGTTTTAAAGTTGTGATATCTGACGCTGTCCTTACAAGTTATAGAATTCTAAGATAACCAAAAAGGGACAGCGATTTTAATATTTTTTTCCCTGTGAATATTTCACATTTGGAAACATCTCATAAGAGTTGAGCTTGGTTGTATTAATACACAAAACCTTTCCATTCGGATGTCAGGCTAATTCCAGAACGGTCTGGGTGCACAGTGTCAAGCAAGTATGTTGCAAAGGATTTTGCTTGTTTTAGGAAAAGTGCTATGCGTCTTGGATTGTGCACTCTGGAAATTGGGGTGGCTTAGCAGAATGTAAAAGGGGTTGCTGTTGAGTCAAGTGTGTTCTCTTCAATATTAAAAACCATATTGAAAAAAATAATGTGAAGATTGTATTTTGAAAGATTTTTTTTGTTTTTTGTTTTTTTTGGTATGATGTCCTGCTTTTTATATTGTATTTGTTCACCTTTTCATCTACATTACTGTGTAACAATGAACAAGACTTGCATGTGATGTGATGTAATAATTGTGGTCTCACACTAGCAGCTGTGGGTCTTGTTGTTCTGTTTTCCTTAAATACACAGTTTATGCAACAAATATTCTGCTAATGGAATAGTGAAGTGGGTTTCCTTGCAAAAATGTGAGAATAAAAAAAAACAAACAAATAAATAAATATTTTAATGATGTCCAGTTGTCTTATATTAAAGTGGATCTGTCAATAAATGGGGGTCTTTGCACATTTTGCTAAGACCCCCAAAACGGACAGATATGGTGTGGGTCCTGTGCCCAGGGGTGCAGGGGAGGTGAGTTATACTTGCCTTAGACGGACCCTTGCGACCACAGTAATGCTGCAGGCCCTGTGTGGCTTCAGCTACCAGGAGCCATGTCTGTGCTGTACTCCTGCGCATGCATTTAATAATGTGTTCTAGAGTCTAGAACTTTAGTACTATCTCAATTCACTGCCTGTGATGGTGTGTGCGATCATTTTTCATTGCATCCAGGCTACCATGACATCTTTTTCTAGATGATGAATTCTGACAAACAAATCTCTGTGTACAAGTCTTAGATTGCTCTTTGCGTGCCGTTTTTTGTTCAATGTTCAGTTCAATTTCTTTCAAATGCATTTGTGGCTTTCTAGGTGTATACTTATTTATTTTTAAATGCAGTTGTTTCCTCTTTCTGTGTTGTTTTTGAGGTTGATTTTAACTGTGATCTTACACACTTGTGTGTTTTTATGCAAACGTGATCTCTGCTAAGAAAATGTTTCTGGTCAACTTCGGGATTCTGATACCCGTATATCAGGGTTTCAAATTACAAATGAAAGTGGTTTTGATGCTTCCACATCCTCTTAAACTGCCTTTATAAAAAGAAAATTTACTTGAAAAATATAAAATGTGTTTTTTGGGGGGTGTATTGAGTTCAGCAATAGAGGAGACATGAAAATTTACTTTGTGCGTGTGTGCGTGCAAGATTCCCTGTGAAACATTTTAATTCACTATTTACAGGCAATCTAGCTTTCACTTTTTGATGGTGATATTCTGGAGGTCTATCATTAAATAGTTGACACTCGATTGACAAAATGTAGGTTGAAATAACCTTGTTGGGGTGGGGGAAACCCTTTTAACTGGACATAGGCAACTGTTTCACTATGTTAAACAACTTACAAATGTTTGAATTTTAAAGTGACACTGTAGTCACCAGAACAACTACAGCTTAATGTAGATGTTATGGTGTCTATATTCAGTCCCTGAAGGATTTTTATGTATATGCTGCCTTTGAAGAGAAAAGACAGTGTTTACATTAGTGCCTAGGAACACTTCTAGTGGCAGTCACTCAGACAGCCACTAGAGGTGCATCGTGGGTCAGTGCTGCACATTGTACAGCACTGACTTTCAGCGAGACGCTGAATGTTCCCCATAGAGATGCATTGATTCAGTGCATCTCTATGAGGAGATGCTGTTGCTGAAAATACATTTACCTATTTCAAGCCAGTTTTATGAATGCCAGTCAGCAGGACCCCAACCTCGTTTCCTGAAAGTGAGGATCGGTGCTGGAGGCACTCTTTGGGGTTAAACCATCCAAGAATGGTTTAACCCCTTAATGTAAAAGTGTGCCATAACAACTTTAATTAGATTATGTTATGGTGCCTAAACTGTCCTTTTTAATGAAGCAGTTTGGATGTATAAATATATTCTATGCTCTTCTATTATCTTCTGTTGCACAGTCTGCTTAATCAAGAATGTCGTATCTCCTGTCCTGTTAATGGTCTCCTAGACTCTGTGTGTTTAAAGTTCCATTAACACAGGAAATAAAACCATCTAAAGTAAGTTAAGATCCTAAATGCAACCAATTACATTTTTCATGCAGGTTGTTTGCATCACAGCCAAGAGAGGTGTGGCTAGATCTGCATAAACAGAAACAAAAGTGATTTAACCCCTTAAGGACTGAGCCAAATGTACACGTTGTGAACAAAACGTAAACAAAACCTGGCATTTGCGCTACATGTCTGTCCAACCGTAATTCACCTCTTTCATAGTTAATGCACCCACCCTTATTATATATAATTTTATTCAGGGGAAACATGGCTTTCACTTAATATCAAATATTTAGCTATGAAACACAATTTAATATGAAAAAAATGGGAGAAAATAAAATGTTATTTTTTTAGTTCTACATGACATTTTAACTGTCAATGTCATAATACTGTTTGCTTTTACTGCAATAAAATACACATATTTGTATTCAGCAAAATCTCACGTGTAAAACAGTACCCCCTATGTACAGGTTTTATGGTGTTTTGGGAAGTTACAGGGTCAAATATAGCACGTTACATTTGAAATTGAAATTCGCCAGATTGGTTACGTTGCATTTGGGACCATGTGGTAGCCTAGGAATGAAATTTACACCCATAATGGCATACCATTTGCAATAGTAGACAACCCAAGGTATTGCAAATGGGGTATGTCCAGTCTGTTTAGTAGCCATTTGGTCACAAATAAATATATATTAATATCACAATACAGTTAGAACGAAATAACACACATCTACATATTTTTAAATTTATTTTTAATTATTTTTTTAATTTTGTTAACGTATTTACATATTAATTTTTCATATTATATATAAATATATATAACAATAATTATATTTAATCAGTATCCGTCTACGTGTAATTTGATATTAAAATATATAGTAAAATACACCTAGAAAATGTATGTGTGTATATATGATCTAAGTGTATGTGTGTGTGTATATATATATTTTTTTTTTTTTATTTTTTTTTATTTTATATATTTTTTTTTTACACTGATTTTAACATTATTTTATTTCTAGCCAGCAGGGGGACTAACTGTCATTACAGGCAGTCCCCCAGCTAACATGGCCATGTGATTGTGAGGTCCTTGCAAGGACCTCACTCTCACATGGCAGGGGGGGCCGGAGGAGGCAGGATCCGCCGCGGGGGACTCCCTGGGATCCTAGGTGAGTCTCTCCAACCGCTATTGCCGACGTGGGATCGCCAGGGACCAGGTAAGTAAGAAAAACCAGAGGGCGTGCTATTACGCTCTGCGGCGTTTAGAGCCGCTTAGAATAGTGCGTAATAGTACACCCTCCGGTTTTAACAGGTTAAAACCTAAATGGCAGACAATTGAGCAGTAAGGCTGCAGGGGCATGATCTATACACCAAAACTACTTCATTAAACTAAAGCTGTTTTGATGGCCATAGTGTCCCTTTAAATCACTCAATTTCTGAAGCGGTTATTTTCTTGAAGTCTGTGTGCCTGTGCTATATTCACTCACTACCAGATGTTTCTACTCAGGAAGCTAACATTCACAACTATAGTGTGCTCACATTATACATCAATGATTAAATATAAATATGACGGATTTCCTCTCCAAACGTCCTATCTGGGCCCTGTATTACTTACTGAATTCTTCACCATTGAAAGGCCTTAACTAGCACATTGTTCTTTTTCTGCATGTTTTATCCTGCATGCTAGTTGGCTTGTTGTGTTTTACAGAATGTAACTTATGGTAAGTCTTTGCAGTTTATGAAGGTGACTTAAATGACCGGCAATTTTTTTTCATTGCCATTGCAGGATTTAATGCCTCTCTAGCTGCTGTCACTACGCAGAAATTTCAACGTAAAACTAGGATATTTCTATCATAAGGTCTCACAGATCACATGTTTTTGCAGAGCAGCATTTTGCCACCCAGGACCACCTGCCTCCCAAAGCTATCTATGGCAAACATTTTTTTTGGCTGAGATAATCGATCAAGGAGGCCAGGCCAGGCCAGTTATAAAGACAGATGCTTCCAAAGAGAAGAGTTTAATTAAAACCAATTAATCCGCCTGGATGGAGATGGCCTAGGACAGAATAGGCTTGGGGTACAGTTACGTTTTTGTAAGTGGGACTGTCCATACTCTGGAAATTACAGGTGCAATTTATTAAATCTGTCTGGTATTTTCATCTTTTGCTTCTTTTGCGCCGTAACAGCCATTTTGAACCTGTACCATTTTTTCAGCAGCACAACAGATATATCAATTTATCCATTACTTCTTCTGTCACGAAAGTGTTTTCGTTTTAACTTCTCTGTCTTTTCCACAAATCCAAATTTGGTGGACTTCTCTTAAATGGATATGTCTCGATAAAGGGAGTTTCTGTTTGGCAGCCAAGGTTGAAAGCATTAGCTGACCCTCTCCACTTATCACTGGGGACCAACTTTTGGGGTTAAACCATTACAAAACATTTTAACACCAGAAGGGTAGGTGACGCCCTGATACTTGTGCCACCACAACAACTTCAGTGAACTAAAGCGGTCGTGGTGGTGAGGGTATTTGTTTAAAGTAAAAATAAACGGGTCTCTGTGGTATTTTAAAGTGTACCTTTTATTTTTCGTGTAGATATTATGTGTTTGCTGTTCAGGTTTCATACATTACTTGCCGTTTGTTTTGTACCCACTCAGAATCGTCTCTGCAGTCAATAGCTGTATGTGCGGTCATCTGCCTTCCCAAATGACTTTGTTTGACTTTTACAGATGGGTACATAAAACAGTCCTATTCATCTTATGATGATGAATAGAATTGCTGTTTGGGAATAAAGTACTTATCTCATATAAACCCTTACTGGATAATGCAGCAACTCTGGGAACTCTTAAAGGTAATTATTGTTTTGTTTGTTTTTGCATTCTTCTTTGAGTGCATAATGTATAGAATGTTTTACAAATGTGGAGTCAGTGCTTGATGGTTTTTGTCTTCCTTAAATATATTTTTGTGTCACTCTATTAAAGGAAGACTCCGCTGCCAAAATTAGAAAAATAAATAAATACAAATCACTGTTTAGCAGTTGCGCCCCCAATGAATACATGCATACATTTTCATGCATGTATTAACTGGGAATGTATCTTAAAACAGTTTACAATTTGTATTATTTGCAGCGTTTGCAAGCGCTCAACCATATTTCCTTGGAACAACCTATTAGAACTGTTGGCTTTCCTAAAACAGGAAGGAACCCCCACCCTGGCCGTTTGACAGCCGGGGGAGGGAGGTGGGTGTTTTATTAATTATTTACAAAAGTGCTGATTTCTAATATCACATTTATAAACAGTCATTATTATTGGATTCTTCTCGCCCATAAAAACCTTCAGCATATTCAGCAAATATTTTTTTAAATGGAGTGGTCCATTATTATTATTGGCATTTATATAGCGCCAACAGATTCCGTAGCGCTTTACAATATTATAAAAGGGGGAGCTTTAACAATAAATAAGACAATTACAAAAAACTTACAAGAACGATAGGTTGAAGAGGACCCTGCTCAGACGAGCTTACAGTCTGTAGGATGCACTATAATAACGTCATGGGGTAGGCTTAGAAGACGGCGTAAAATCCTTGCAAGTTATTACCAGTCTTGGAAGTGTGTGAGCTGTTTTGCGGGATGTTAAATATCTCCCAAGATTCATTTGCTATTTTAACACCTATTTGTGTGGGATGTCACAGGCAACATTGAAATTAGTAGATCAAAGCGGAGAAATCCTTCTCTACATTCCAGCAAAAGCCATATTGTCACCTTACGGCAGCATTTTCCAGTGAACCGTATGTGCGCTGTGCCAAGTAGGCAAGAGGAATGACGGTGACAATACTTGAGTCTCTCCCTAATTTTGTATTAAACCTACTTGGCAGGATAGTAATAAATATCAAGCATGGATAGGCATGGTGTGCACAAATAATATCTAAACCTCTCCAATGCCTTAGCATTTACCTTCTGTTTCAGCTGCAGGTCACAAGCTGCAAGGGTCCATCCAGGACCACTAAATTATAACTTGTCAGGTATTCAAAGCGCATTTTACGGTTTTAAGTAAAAATAGTCAAACTGCTCCTCTTGTTATCGTTTTTTTTTTTTTTTTTAAATGGATCAGTCCCTACATTTTAAATACTTTGCAGAGTCACTCCTGACACACACAAGTATGGTTGCAATATGTAGGATATGTTACAGTTGTGTATTTTCTTTTGTGTGTGTGTGTTCTTTTGCTTTACTCATAGGACAACTTAATAAAATGAGTCAATTCTGTTTTCATTATGGCTATTTTGGCCTTAAATATTTAATTCCATTTGAATTCATTTTTTTACTACTGATCATGCCATACTGATCTCTTTCTGCCCCCTTCCTTTCAATCCTCAATTGTTTACTTATTTTTGCACTAAAAGTACTGCTGTACATGTGGTCGTGGCTTAAAGGACCACTATAGTGCCAGGAAAACATACTCGTTTTCCTGGCACTATAGTGCCCTGAGGGTGCCCCCACCCTCAGGGTCCCCCTCCCACCGGGCTGGATGGAGAGGAAGGGGTTAAACTTACCTCTTTCTCCAGCGCCGGGCGGTGAGCTCTCCTCCTCCTTTCCTCCTCTTTGGCTGCATGCGTGGCAGGAGCCGCGCACGCATTCAGCCAGTCCATAGGAAAGCATTCTCAATGCTTTCCTATGGACGCTGGCGTCTTCTCACTGTGAAAATCACAGTGAGAAGCGCGGAAGCGCCTCTAGCGGCTGTCAATGAGACAGCCACTAGAGGCTGGATTAACCCATTTATAAACATAGCAGTTTCTCGGAAACTGATATGTTTATAGAAAAAAGGGTTAAACCTAGCTGGACCAGGCACCCAGGCCACCTCATTAAGCTGAAGTGGCCTGGGTGCCTATAGTGGTCCATTAAGCTTTTGGTAGTTGTAGTTAATTTAACTTTTTACAGAACAGAGAGCTGATCTACCTCTCCCAGAAACCCAGCTGTTCACTCTTACACTGATCAGCCAAAACATTAAAACCACTGACGGGTGAAGTAAATATATTATATCTTTACAACAGCACCTGTCAGGGGTTGGGGTATATTAAGCAGCAGGTGACGTCAGTTCTTTAGTTTCATGTGTCAGAAGCAGGAAAAATGGGCAAGTGGAAAGATTTGAGTGACTTTAACAAGGGCCAAACAGTTATGTCTAGATTGCTATTATTTCCAAAAACAGCAAGTCTTGTGAAGTGTTCACGGGAAGCAGTGGTTAGTACCTACCAAAAGTGGTGCAAGGAAGCACAGCCAGTGAACCGGCGTCAGTCATGGGAGCTCAAGCCTCATTGATGCACATAGAGAGCGAAGGCAGCCCATGTGGTCTGATCACACACAAGAGGTACATAACAAATTGCTAAAAAAAACCATAAAGTTGCCCATGATAGAAAGGTGTCAGAACACTTAGTGTATCACAGTTTGCTGCGGATGGGGCTGTGTAGCTGCAAACCGTTCAAAGTGCCCATGATGACCGCTGTCCACTGCTGAAAGTGCTTTCAATGGTTATGTGAGTGTCATAATGTACAATGTAGCAATGGAAGAAGGTTGCCTGGTCTGATCAATCATGTTTCCTTGTAGATTAGGTGGATGGCCGGGATAACAGCAGGATGCACTATGGGAAGAAGGCAATCCAGTAGAGGCAGTGTTATGTTCTGGGCAAAGTTTTGCTGGGAAACCTTGGGTTCTGGCATTCATGTGGATGTCACATTGACAAATACCACCTACCTAGAGATTATTGCAGACCTTGTAAACTTCTTCATGGCCATGGTGTTCCTTGATAGCCGTGGCCTCTTTCAGGAGGAAAATGCACCCTGCCAAACTGCAAAGATTGTTCAGGGATGCTTTAAGGAACATGACAGCGCTCACGGTATTACATTGTCCTCCAAATTCCCCAGAACTCAGTCCGATTGAGCATCTGTGGGATGTGCTGGAACAACAAATCAGATCCATGGAGGCCCCACCTCGCAACTTGCAGGACTTTAAGGATCTTAAGGATCTGCTGCTAATGTCTTGGTGCCAGATACCACGGGACACATTCAGAGGTCTTGTGAAGTCCATGCCTTGAGGCATCAGAGCTGTTTTGGCAACACGAGGGGGACCTTCATGATATTAGGCAGGTGGTTTTAATGTTGTGGCTAATCGGTGTCCTTTTATTATTTAATTTAAAGAGCACTCGAAGTACCCTAACTAAATCTGCTCAGTGTAGTTGGCTATTGTGCTGTAAGTCATGGCCTCTTCTTCAGCTACACTTATAATGCAGAAACTACAATTTTAGTTTTTCTGTTTTAAGTAAAAGCACTTAATACAGGAGTTACTTTATAAAGTGAGATGTTTTACTTACAGAGTTATTTAGTAAAGTGAGAAATCAAAGTAAATTTAGAAATTTAAGGTAAAAATTGCACTACCAGGAAAATTCTCTAAGTCAACTATGGTTTAAGTTAGGCTACTTTGGCTTTAAATCTGAAAATTACTTTGAATTCCCACTTTAGTAAGGGAATTCCTGTTTGTCCAATAAAAAACTAAATAGAAAAATACTGTAATCCTCAATTATACTGCACGTCTATACCCTCCAGCACACTCCTATATTTAAACTTTTCTAAATGTGCTCGTTTATATAAACCAAAGTTCATCTGAATAATCACTCTCATTAAAGCTGCTGTTAACACAAGATGTAGTAACATATTCGAGTGCTGTGTAAATGAAATGTAAACTTTTACTTGGGTGACAGCACTGCTTAAATATCATGAGTTGCCGTTCAGGTTTATTATCGTTTTATGTTTAACACATTCCTTGGGGCCTCCGTAATCTACAATAACATTGTCACGTCTGTCGTCACTCTGCATTGGTTATCTTTGCTCAGACTGTGTTACATGTGACTTCTGTTTTACTGCACAACCCTAAAAGGGTTTCCATCGCATTTGTGTGTGTTCTCCTTACTGTGTGTGGCATTGCTTTAAGATTCACATGGACTGCTTTAAAGATATCATGACTTTAATAATCTTATTGCGTCTGATCTTCTGTGCTTTAAACAGAGTTAATTGGCGCTGCTCTGTACATACCGAATGTAAAGGGTTACTCAAAGCACTATGATCACTTCAGTTGTTTAAAGTGGTCATGGTGTCTGGAGGTGCTATGAAAAACCACACACGCAGAGATTAACCCCTCTGCTGCCAGAGGTGAATCTCCACCTCCAACACGGTCATAGGGGTGTCATGTTATCAGCCATCCAGGAACACCTGGCTGGCTAATGTCAATTCTGTACAACGTTTGTTGCTCAGAATGACAGTCATTGGCTGAAAGCATCTGCTCTCAACCAATGACTGTCATTTTGTGCATCAAATGGGCACAGCTTCCAGCATTTGCAGCTCTATGTAAAAAAAAAAATATTCAAATTTTTCTGTGTGTCAGCTAGAAACAACAATTCACATCAAACTTACCTTTTCTTTAGGTTTATTCTGCTTACAATTACTAATATATAATAAAATAACAAAGAATGTTACAAGATGATGGATGTTCAACAGCAGATGCTAATTGCTAGACTCAGGAAAATAAAGATAGATTCTTCAATTTCTGAGAACAGATCGACAACAAGCCTCGTTGTCCTTTGTCCATTATTCTGTATAGCTATGACCATAACGATGTCAGACCTTATAGCTAAAACTCTGGCCATATAAGGACACGTATGAAGACCCTCTTCATATGCAACCACATTCCAGAATTCTCAAACAAAAAAGCCATGTGACTTATTGATACCATCTGTTACTTATGTTCAATCCAGACACCCATAACTAATGTTAACAGAATGCACATTATTCTACACTTTACAAAAGCTGGAAGATTGTCACTGGACCACTAGAGATTATTAGAACACTCTGGGGACCTAGGTAAGGGGGCAAACTGTTGTTGACTGGCATAGCTGACTTAGATCATTTTTCCATTTCAACACCTGCAAATAATGTGTTAAACCTATCTAAATCCAATACCGCCTAGCTGCCAGAGCTGCTTTCCACGTCTCTTTCCAACGTCCTACCTGCCCTCCAAAAGCATTTGATTGGACCATTTGCCAGCTCAGAGCACATGCGCACTCTGAACCGGTAAGAGGAGGGAGGGAGGGGATTAATTAAACAAGCAATGCATGATTAAGGGAAGTAGGGAGGGGAGAGCATGGCTTCCCTTTGCAGATGTGCTTGCGCACTGCTGCTAAATGTAATTTTTGCACAGAACTAAACTGATCTGGGCTGCCTTAGTCACGTGTGCCGGGTGCTACTAGCCCCTGGCACAAAAGTGCAGATTACTCTGTATGTGCAGGTTTTCAAGCTATAACACTGCAAATATCAACTTCTACCACTATAACCACTTCAAGTCACTGAAGTGATCATAGTGGTTGGAATAACACTTTAAGTTTTGCTACTGTGCGCTAACGCTATTATTATTATTATGATGATTTTTATAGAGCGCCGTCAAATTCCGCAGCGATTTACAATGGGTGGACGAACAGACATGTAGTTGTAACCAGACAAGTTGGACACACAGGAACAGAGGGGTTAAGGGCCCTGATCAATGAGCTTACATGCTAGAGGGAGTGGGGTAAAATGACACAAAAAGGTAAGTATAGTATTAGACTAATGACAGTTGCAGAAGAGGAACCAGTCAGGAGCTATTAACAGTTTAATTGATACGCTTTTATGAAGAAGTGGGTTTTTATAGATTTTTTTTGAAGGAGTGGAGACTGGGTGAGCATCTAGCGGAGGAGGGAAGCGAGTTCCACAGGAACGGTGCAGCCCTCGAGAAATCTTGAAGGCGAGCATCAGAGGTGGGAGTACGGACAGAAGATCGACGTAAGTCTTCAGCAGTAACTTTAATAAGTAACTTTCCTCTTTAAGGTGTTCATGACATTTCAAGCTGCTGGAATACCAGCACAATACTGTTCAAAACATTGAACTCCAGAAGGAAATGTTCTGTTGAATTATTATTTTGTTTTTTTACTAGGTTGGCTGAGCATAATGGGAATATGTTGGAAATAATCTATAGAGTCGCGGTTAACTTTCAGACACATGGTGACAACAGTGCACATTTTGCTTCCACCCAACTGCCCAGTATGGGATCCGTGTCATTATTCGAGAATCGGCTTTGTATACGTATTTATTTATTTTGTTCTACTGTGTTTTTGTTTGTTTTTTCATTTTAAAGATTTATTTATTTTTGCTGTTGTAAACCTCTATTTGTAAACTGCCTTTGTTTCTCTTATCTTAAATGCCAAATTCTTTCCATCAGGTGCAGCCGTATGTGGCAGGGAACGCGTTAACCTGAGCGCAGAATTGGTGCCTTATCATGTAAACTTGCTCACTCATGCCCAAGTTACTTTGCACGCACATGATGTGACGAGGCTTCTGGAACTGGCTGATAAGCCTCGATATGCAGTATTTATGTAAAGTCAGTGGCAAGTGACTGGCTTTTACATGTGGTGTCCTAGTAAGGATAAACCCATTGGACAGCTAGTACATTAAAGCCCCTTTTTCATGCTTGTTTATTGCCAAGAGAATATTCTTTTTTTTTTTTTAGTAAATATGTTTTTATTTCGGTTTACAGTGTCGAAAGTGAATCACATTGAGACTCGCAGGTCTCCGTATGCATTTAGGGTACAGTAACCAAAGCACAACATGTGTATAACGTATTTAGGACAATCATTCGGGCGCATAAGCCCACATTAGCGGTGGACTCGCAGGTCCCTTACAGCGTGCAGTTTTTGTCCCTAAACTGGTTTATCGTTTGTATTCAGTTGATCCGTTTGTTAAGTAACTTTAAGCAAACTTCAGTGTGGACTCGCAGGTCCACTCAGGGTAAGATAAAAGCAGGCGTTTGAAAGGAATGACAGTCTGCCAAACCAGCATTGGTGACGCGCAGGTCACTATGTAGCAGGTGTTATAGTCGTGTGTCGGGCTCACAAGTCTCGTTGCAGTGAGGTGGTCGGGCATTACCCCTAGTAGATGCTAAGGTGCCAGGGTGGGTCCGCTGGTCCCTTTGACCCCAGCGTTAAGGCCCGTGGCCTGATCTGGAGAACGTGCATGTGGGTATCATATGTTCTGTTGTCCCCTCATGGGGAAGTGAGCGTCTCCACGGAGGCCTTATAGGTCCTCTCTTATGTTGTCACTGGCATATGCCTAGTACTTGTCTGTTCGTGTGCAGTGTTTGGGGTGGGGGGGTGTCAGGGTAGTGGCATCTGGGGAGGTGGGGGGTGGGGGTGCGTCCGCATCTGGGTCCCGTCTGTCTAGCTCGTCTCTGTGTTTGTCAGTCTATGCGGCCTCGTCACTGCGTCCTTACGTGTAGTATTGGAGTTTGGTTGTGAACTCTGCCTTGGTAGTAGTCAGTATCCAGTGGGTCCATATTTCCATGTACCTATTTGAGGAGTGGGATGTGGTCATGATGAGTTCCTCTATGGCTCTGAGTTCCTCCATTTGGGAGAACCAGGTTGTCAATGGGGGTGTCGTTTGTTGCTTCCAGAATTGAGGGATCACCTGTTTGGCAACGTTTAAGATTCTAATGGTTAGTGAGTGCTTGTATTGCGTTCTAGGTGACTTTGTATGGTGAAGGAGCATATGTTCCGGGAGAAAGGGGGGTGGCGTGTCTGAGAAGGTTTTGAGAAAGCCGTGTATAACCCGCGAGAAGGGCTTTATGGCTTCGCAAGCCCACCAAAGGTGGAGTACTGTGCCGGCCTCCCTATTACACCTCCAGCAGAGGTCCGTGTGTTCCGGGTCTATGGCATGGAGTGTAATCGGGGTGCGGTACCAATTCGTTAACAATTTAAACGCCGTTTCTTGTGTTTTGCTGAAGACTGAGCAGTGATGCGTTAAATAGCATATCTTTTCCCAGTCTCGGTCTGTGAAATTTTTCCCCAGTGTTTGTTCCCATCTCCCCATGAATTTGGGTTTCTCCGTTGGTGTTTCCCTCTGTAGCATGAAATAAATGAGTGAGATCCCGTGTGGTTGCGGGTCTGGGTCCATACACATTCTTTCGAATGTGGTAGGGTCACGTTTCCGTGCCGTGCCCCCCGGGAGGGTGTGTACATAGCTCTGTAGCTGTCTGTGTTTTAGGTGGTGTAGGAGGGTGGGGGTTGCTCCCTCTAATAGGGTCGGGAGTGTTTTGCATTTCGTGCCTGCCAGGAGGTGGTTTAGTCTGGGTATCGTATGTCGGATTAAGTCCCTGAATGTGTTTGGGTCTAGCCCCGGTGGGAAACTGTTGTTTTGCTTGAGAGGGAGTAGGGGGGACGGGAATGGCGCTAGTCTGCATCTCTTTGCTACTCTCTCCCAGGCCCGTAGGGTTGCGGTTGTGTAGGGTGTGCCCTGTCCTCCGCTCCCTCCTCTCCCTAGCCATGGGACGGTGGACAGCGGTATCCCCGCATCCGTTTCCTCTGCGTCTTTCCATCTCTTATGCACCTTCTCTTTTGTCCACTCCATAATTCGTTTGAGGTGGCAGGATTCGTAGTACAGGGTGAAGTCTGGTATGGCCAGTCCCCCCCTCTCTTTGGGCAGCGTCAGTGTGGTTATTTTGACCCTCGGTCTCTTGCGGTCCCAAACATATTTCCCCGTTTCCTGTCTCAGGGTCTGAAAGAATGATCTGGGGATGGTAATGGGTAGGGCTTGCATGAGGTATAGTAGGCATGGGAGCAGGTTCATTTTTTATAACCTGGACCCTGCCCAGCCAGGATATGTGTGGGTATGCCCAATCCGACAGGTCTTTCCAAAACCTGTCTAGTAGGGGGATGAAGTTGTCTGAATAGGTCAGTTTCCCTCCTCATCAGCCATGTGCCTAGGTATTGTATTTGGTGTTGTGCCCATTGGAATGTGTGGCTCTGCTTTAAGGGGGAGGCTCTGTGTTCTGGTATACTAACGTTCAAGATGTAGGATTTTGTGAAGTTGATTTTGAGGTTGGATATCTCCCCGAAGGTCCTGAAGGCCTTCAGGATATTCGGGAGCGAGACCTCCGGGTTGGTGACAAAGAAAAGGAGGTCGTCGGCGTATGCCGCGACTTTGTGTTTTGTGTCTCCATGTCCAATGCCCCTGATTGCTGCGTCATGTCGTATGTGCGTCAGAAAAGGTTCGAGTGTCAGCACGAAGAGCAGGGGAGATAAAGGGCACCCCTGCCGCGTGCCGTTGGTAATGGGGAAGTCACTCGTCAGGGCTCCGTTTACTATGATGTGGGCAGTGGGCCCGTCGTACAGTGCCTCAACCCACCTCCGGAAGTGCGGTCCCAGCCCGGTGTGTGCCAGTGTGCGGAACATGTATTGCCAGTCGACTCTGTCGAAGGCCTTCTCTGCGTCCGTGGACAGCAGTAGAACGCCCTCGTCCCCGCAATCACGTCTGTGCTTGAGTGTCAGCGCCCTGATCGTGTTGTCTCTTGCTTCGCGGCCCATGACGAAGCCGACCTGAATATTCTAATCAAACTTTTCATGTAATCAAACTTACTTTTTCGCTGTCTGCACTGAAGAGATTTAGCAGTCCATGTTTGACTCTTTAAATGGTTACTCAAAGCACCATTACCACTTCAATGATTTGAAGTGGTCATAGATTTGAAGTGGTCATGGTGCCTGGAATATGTATGTGCCGCATTTCACTTTGAAACACTGAACATACAGTGATGGACCCCTTTCATGGCGGTATAACTTCACCTTAGGCAGTGTCATTAACCAACCCAGAAAAAATGTCCAGGCTATTGTCAGTTCTGTACAAAATTGGCATTTAATGGCAACACGCACATCGTGCAAGGCAGGTGCTCTGGGCAATTGCTGCATCTTGAGTTTAGCTCTACTGAGCTAAACAACCAGGAAGTAACATGACTGATTCTCTGATTGAGAGCCGGGGGGGTGTACCAAGGTTGATTGATAAAAGTGCTAAATTGTACTGAAATTTGCACTTTTTGTAAAATTAAAAAAGAACACATTCTTTATACATAAATCTGAATTTCATTTAACAACTCACTTTCCTTCTGCTACAAGAAGGGTTTGACATAGAGCGATATTTTTTAAGCCCAGGCTTAATAATGGCTATATGTGGTGCCAGCCCCCTCCGCTGCCCCTGTCCCTGTCTGCAATTCTCCTATTCCCCCCCCTTAATATGAGTTATTGGAAACTAATTACCTCGTGAGCACTGAGAGCCTTGAACGAGCTGTGTTCAGGGCTATTTATTTTGTGCTACAACACTGGCCGTGAGAGGCTGTCATTGTTCCCTTTTGGCTTATATCGTTGACTGTGGAGGTGTTTTCCCACAGGAACTAACTGTAAGCTCAGTGAGCTGCACAATCTGACGTCAGAGCCCGACACCAGCGAACAATGACTGACTTAGGAAACCCAGCCTGCTCTATGTGTACACCTACTATAATTTAACACTTCGTTACCAGGATGATATTGTAATTGCCTTGTCGAGAAAGGTGAGCGAGTTCATTGACTCAAAACAAATGGTTAACGTTCGGTGCTGATCCAAACGTTAGCTCTGTGTAGCACGATTTCCTTTCTGTTGAGATTATGTATCTAGATTGTGGTGTTGCTGCTATATTATGGTAGGCAATATTCATATAAATAAAATGAGACCACACAATAACCACAGACAACGTTTAATTACTTTTCAATGGGTTTGACTGTGGTGTTTATTCAAAGCTCAAGGGCAAACAACCATAACTTTGTAACCATAACCATATAAAATACGGTTCACCAACTTTCAAAACTTTCAACTTTATTAACCCCTAAATAGCCAGTCAGTCTTAACTAACCTGACCGCCTTTTATTTAAAACCATTTACCACCATATCCTTACTCAGAACTTGACCCTGAGGTTGACTATCCCCCAATGCTTCATAACACCACGACAATACAATTAAATAAACATAAAAGGAGGGGGGTGGGGTCCATCCGCACCGTTCCTGCTTCAATCCGCTCTGACTGGTTTAAACTTGTGCTGCTTCTTTTTATACTGTTCCAGTTTCCCGCTCTTTTTCTGCTTCCAACTTTCAACCAATCCCAGGCCAGCTCCAGCCCACAGAAACAGTTGTGTCATCAATTCTGCCCAGATACCTGTCTAACTGACCAACTACTACAATATGTAAAATTCCTCACATTCAAATCCTAGGCAAAACAGATTAACTCCGTCATTGCCACCATACATATATGCCACAGTGCTTCGTGCCTGTGGCTTCTTTTTAAGTACTAAACAGGGTTTGCCATGACGTTGTCAGATGGGCTTACGCTTTATGGCCACGCAGCCATGCCCTGGTACTATTAACCTCTGCGGTTTAAATGTATTGTCTAATGTTTGGGATAGTGAGTATATAGAAAGACTTTTATTTTTATTTTTTATTTTTTATTTTAGGTTTTTGACAGACTTGCCTGCTCTTAAAATTATTTCTAGAGCATAAATAATAATTAAAAAAAAATAAAAAATGAGCCAATTTGAACTTTCAGGTTTTGCAAGGTGCGGCACATACCAGGCAAAGTATAAAAATCTGGGAACTGTGGATGTGAATTCCATGTTTTCATGTAGATAGGTGCACCCAAACTGCACATGGTGTGTTATACAGGGCGTTGGCACAAAGTGGATGATTGATTTTATTTTTTTTCTTAATCCTTAATATTTCTAGCCATAACCTCATTACAGGTGTGTGGTTTGACGCCACAGTTTTGTTACCATAGAGAGACTCAATCACAACCTGGGAAAACAACTACCTTTATAACACAACACTGCAAATGTGTTTTATTACAAAATAAGGAAGGAACTTTTCACACTCCAAGCAATGCAGTTATTCAGGGGGTAACGGTGGTGGGAAATCACCACAATTTAATGAAAAATATATGTAATTTGATAGTACAATGATCCCTTAAAAATTGGCCCCCCACTCTATATCTCCAAATATTGGAAACCAAATATTTTATGGTGTGTCATATTCATTGGGCCTCAGGCAACTGCCTGTAGTAAACTGTTTATTGTATCGGCTCTGTATTACCCGAATGTATTTAGTTAATACACTATATAAGATTGAAAGAATAGCCCACAGAGTTGCAGTGTTAAATTCACTGTTCCTTTCGTATTAGTATGTGTATATTGTTTGTTTATATTACTAAATTGTACAGCGCTGTGGAATATGTTGGCGCCATACATAGGTTTAAAAAGAAAAACACAAAAAAAATAAACATGTTTGTATTGTTGGTAGCTGTCAAATGTGGTTGAGAATAATTGATTTGACTGCACTGTCGGTACACAATAGCAATAAATTATATTTTTCTGCCTAAAGTAATTGGTTGTAGTATAAAATAATGCACGCTCTTTGGATTATCCACTAGAAGGTTTACAGATTTGCTGAATTGTAGTGAAATAAATATAATGGCAAAAAACAAGGTTGGCATAGGAGGGGTTACTTTCTCCTTTCTGCTATAATGGCCTACATTTTGCATGACTGCTAACGACTATGACCAGGACAGACCTAATCTCTGTCATCACTCCAAGTAAATGCTCTCCATCCACTCTGCAAATGTCTTACCACACTGTTTTCAAATATTAAAAAGTTACTCCAAGCACCATCACCACTTTAGTCATGTGAAGTGGTGATGGTGCCTGGAGTCTGTATGTGCAGTGTTTCACTATGATGCGTTGCTCATGTAGAGTTTAAATATATCTATATATCTTGTCCTTACCCACCACCTGTCAATGTGTGGAGTCTAAAACAAGCTGAAATCTGAAAAACTGAAAATGAGAGGATGTGACAAAAATGAATGGTTCACTGCAATGCATGGGTCGACACTCTCATGGCTTATAACTGATGGTTTTTTTGATCTCTCTAATTCTGTGGCAGTTTGGTAGCTAATGTGAATAGGAAAATTGACTTATTGTAAAGCAGAACTGAATTCCTCCTCCAAATTGCAAACTCTGCAGAATCATTAGAATTTTTGATCAATGAATAGCTTAACAGGAGGTTTGTTTGTTTGTGTGTGTGTGTGTGTTTTCCCTTCCAGTTTGACAGTACTGTCAGATTACATTTGCATTGTTTGACCACAAAATAGCCAATTCCGCCTTTTAGTGAATAAGTCTCTGTGCTGCAAGTATCCAGTGCATAAACAGTAATTAATCCTGGAGAGAACTGGATTTATCTCCGGAATCTAGAAAATCTATCAACCACAGTCCGGCTGTAATGTTCGTAACAAACACTAAACAAAAGAGCATACAGAGGGCGGAGGTATACCTGAATAGTAATTGAAGGGTAAGTGTGACGATATACAAGCAAAAGAACATTTTAAATAAAGGTGTAATGTCTACGTGTAGACTGCTAATATAATTTAAATGAATGCCTTAAATCTCGGGTTGCCGAACGGTAGATTCCCCAGCCTCATTCTGTCTGTCTAATTGCCAGTAGCACAGACCTTTAACCCCGTAAGGACCAAACTTCTGGAATAAAAGGGAATCATGACATGTCACACATGTCATGTCCTTAAGGGGTTAAGTCAGCAAAATGTGAGAAAGCAATATTCTTAATACTAGAAGTGCCATGGGTGGCTTGTAGCAGTCTTATTTGGGAGAGAACTTCCCTCGTTGTTGAGGATAGATCAGTGGTTTTAGGTCAAGGTAGGGTAGGGTGTCCTGTGTAAGTCCCCTGTCACAAACCTCATTCACTGTGAGTAGCAAGGAGCAATTGACAAAGAACCAGACAATCTCTGTGCCTCATTGTGAAACAGTGGAGCTGCCGCACTGATTGCCTATATTTTTGCAAATAAACCACACATTCTCCCCAGGATTCAGATTTTTTCAGTGTAGAAACACTTGGGTTAGGATAAACCAGACTTATAGGTTAAAACAAGTAACTTCTGTTAGTAAGAGACACATTCCCTAAGCCAGTTCTGTTTTCTGCTGAACTACTTTGACCTAAAATTCTAAATTGTCTTGCAGTCTTAAGCGATATACACTTTTATTCCATGCGCGTTGCATTCAAAAATACAAATATGTGTGAAAAATAGATTGAAGTAGATCTGTTTTTATTTGTTTTTATTTTGGTTGGTAGTTTGCATAATAAATTGAGCCACCTATCTTTTCCCCAATTTTTAAAGTGTTCTATTAAGTTATTGTAAATGTAGGGGCTATTTCACGTAATGGGTCTTTCCTTTTAGAATCTCTGTATGACCCAACTAGAACTCACTACCTCTAAGCTGAATTTTCTCTAACCTCAGGTTGTCCATTTATAATATGTTCTCTCGACACTTTTGCATTGGTGCATCAGAGAAAATGTAACTAGGATGGTGGGCCAGAGATCCCAAATGGTATGGGAAAATGTATATACTTGGCCAGGTAGATGGGTGCCTTGAGTCATATTATTAATTTATAATGCTATATTGTGGGGAGTAATTGTAGTAGAGCAAGTTCCTGGAAATGGTAGGGAACATATTTAGCAAATTTCTGAGTGAAAAGCCCTTTTACCTTTTTGTTCCTTTTGCTTGGAGTGAGAACGTTTAAATGTAAACCTATTAATTGATCTGCTAATTTGTTGTTACAACACAATAAGTGCTTTGCTGTTTATACTTACTCGGAGGTAAATAGGTGACACAGCTAAAAAATGATTTGATAAAAGATAGATCTCCAGCTGTTCTACAACTCCAGATTTTCTGATGTTTTGTCAGGTTTAGGCATAACATAAAAGGGAGCTAACCCTGCTTAAAGGAAGTCTCGTTGCCCTGACTTCCCCTGGTCATTTTGGGTCTGCACCAGCTGTTTTGATTAACTTCTGTGTACTTTAAGTCTTGTGTTATTTTTTTTATTTTTTTTTGTGGTTTCTTACACATGTCAGTACTGTATGTATACTTCCTGTACTAATTAGGGACTTCTGTATAAACACAGATTATTTGTGTATAGATATTGCATTTAGTTCACGACCCAGCATAATAATGATGGGAGCAGTAGAACGCAACCAGAATTTTAGCAGGCTCCCCCCCACCCCTTTTTCTTTTTTTACTTTTTAACTTTTTTTTTTTTTTTAAACTATTTTCCTTTCCAATGCTGTTTGAAAGACAGATATTTACTGTGGCAGTATAGAGCGATATTATTCCAGTAATGTTTAATTTTTGGAGTGTTGGCATTTGTGGCCCACAGCTTTTGTCATTAATTTGCCAGCCTTAAAATTTGATGCATGCATCCGTGGTTCTTAATCTATTTATTTAAACTGGGACACTTGTTATGTACATGTAGGTAATAGGAGTAGGTGATGTGTAGAGTCCCACAAGGGGAAACCAACATCAGGAGAGCTCCACTATATAAGAAATGAGGAAGGGAGGCCCTACCTTTAATCAATCTAAGGATAAAAAGGGATATGCAAGCAAAAAGTATAAAATAAATAAATCCCTCAATTCACCCTAAAAGTTACCTCGACGCCGTGGTCTAACCACTAGTGTCTACCTGAACCAACTCTCCCTACTAAAGTTATAAATAAATAAATAAACACCTAAAAATCAATAACCATAGTGGTAACAAAAATAAAAAAGTGCTACCAAGTGCAAAGATTAAAGAAAAAGAAAACGCTCGATGCGCGTTTCGGCATGTTCAAAACGCCGTCGTACATGCTCCTCCTTTTTGTGTGAGGCTTTTCATCTGCGTTTAGACCTGATTACCCGGTCCCTTGTCCTCTGGGGAACCTGTGCCTCTTCTCTCTTCCTAACCTCGTTTACACTACCTTCCTGTCAGTCGGACACTAGGGGAACTGGAACTTCGATGCTAGCTAGTACTCCAGACAATTGATCCCCTGGGCACCATTTAGTAGATCTCCCTTTTTTTCAAGTTATACTTTTTGCTTGCATATCCCTTTTTATCCTTAGATTGATTAAAGGTAGGGCCTCCCTTCCTCATTTCTTATATAGTGGAGCTCTCTTGATGTTGGTTTCCCCTTGTGGGACTCTACACATCACCTATTCCTATTACCTACATATTTTGGAGGGTTACCCCCTCATTGTAGCTCCCTTTTAGGTGGTTACAGTGGTGCAGCTCATGAGCCTACTGACCTGCACTCTGTTTACTTTATTTCTCCTTGTTATGTACATAGCATTGGTTTGGTGATCCATTCATCAAGTGCATTAAAATTTATAGTAAACTACATTTTTAAAAATGCCTTCATTAGTCTCTTCTCAAAACAACTTTATTGCAGTGGGGACAGCAGTGGCATTGCAGTAAATACATAATTAAAGGCATTTGCAGGGGTTTGAACATTTGAAGGGATTTGAACATGTCTGAGGGACCTGACCAAAAGTAAAAACTATTGACCAATAATGATACATTTTGTGGTTTTGTTACCTTCTTTAGAATCACAACAGAACATGATGTGGCTGAATTTGATGGAATTGAGTTGTTTTCTGATCTTGATTGCTATGTAACTGTAATACAAAATTGCAGGCTTTACCAGGATAGGTGGAGTTCTCCTCCTTGTCAGAGATCGGACTGTATGAAGCAAACCTATTCTAGCTTAAAGGGACCTGTATTACTAAAGCTTTAGTATTCCTGTCCTTCGTTGTGTATGCTTCTCTTTCCACCCCCCATTATGTACCAAACATTTAAAAAAAAAAAAAAAAAAATATTCACTTACCTTTTTCCTCCATTTGTTCAGCTTACCTCTCCTCCGGTAAAGCCATGTAAGAGACATGACCTCATCGATGGTCTTATCCAATGCTCCTCATTGAGTGTGCACATTCAAGTTTCCTCATAGGAAATCATTGAATTAATGCTTTCTTGTGTGGGCTTCCGCATTACGTGACTGAGTTTTCATGGGTTGTTACACTGACAGCCACTGGAGGAGTTGTCTGTTGCAGCAGCCACCGGAGGTGTTACATTGCCATTTCTGCAAAACCTGGATAACTTTAGTGGTTAAGTCATTCTTCCTCTTACTAAGTCATCATTCCTCTTACCTGCCCGCCACTGGAACAACCCCTACATCAGTTACAATGACATACTGGCCTTCTAAACTCAATGGTATGCTGAAATAGTGTTTTAGTGGTGAACCCCAGGTTTTGTCAAACCTGCCCCTAATGACTCCTTTAGGAGTACCGGCAAGGTGGGGGTTGTTGCAGATGCTGGCGAGAGGAAGGATGATGTTGGCTAGAATAGACTTGATTCATACCGTCCCACTTATGACTTGGGAGGAAAAGACCCTCCTTTCCTGCCATTTTCCCACGAAGAAGTATTATGGGTCTACCTGGATAATTTCCCAAAAAGGTTATGAACCTTTTACGTTATTTAGTGGAGCATAAACAGTGTCTGTGTATTGTTCACTTTAAAAAATATATTTTTAAAGGTTGGTCAGGTTTTGCTTCTTCATAATGATGCAGTTTCCAGTGACCTGGATCAGCTGTGTACCATTAGTTTATTGCTTTAATAAAACGGATTCACCCTAGAAACGTAACAAAAATATTGATGTTGTCTAGATTGACATACTCTTGGGTTTACTGTCCTTCTTCAACACACAGTTCTTTATACTCTTACTGATAAGGCATTTAAAACAGCTGCACAGCTTAGTTTCTTCCCCTGTGTTGACATCTTTTATTGCATGAGAGTTAAAGAAACAAACTCCATAGTTGTTTATTCCTGTATTCTATTGTTGTATATGCCCAC
Source organism: Pelobates cultripes (assembly GCA_933207985.1). Classification (NCBI taxonomy): domain Eukaryota; kingdom Metazoa; phylum Chordata; class Amphibia; order Anura; family Pelobatidae; genus Pelobates; species Pelobates cultripes. The sequence goes on from OW240917.1 coordinate 42,379,478, forward strand.
AACAATACATAGGAGGTTTATTCATTTTATAGAGAATTTTGTTGAATAATGCAGGTCAAGTTAATAGAAGGACAACAACAACAAAAAAACTCCAAAATAAACAAACTGTGGTAAACTTTCAGTTGTCCACCCTGTCCCCTCACAATTTACAGAATAATATATTGATAAGTGATGCACCCTGTTAAATGGAAAAATCCTAATCTTGCGAGGTTATGTTTTTAGAGATAAGTTTAATACTTCTGTTTCAGGGTCTTGCTTCTATTCTTGTAATGTCTCTCGGGGTCTTGCTCCTACTCCTGAAACTTCTCTTGGAACATCTTTCAGGTTCTTTCTCCCATTCCTGGAACATCTCTTGGGGTCTTTCTCCCATTCCTGGAACATCTCTTGGGGTCTTGCTCCCATTCCTGGAACATCTCTCGGGGTCTTGCTCTCAGTCCTCGAACATCTCTTGGGGTCTTTCTCCCGTTCCTGGAACATCTCTTGGCTCCTTGCTCCCATTCTTGGATTGTCTCAATTGGTCTTTCCCCCAGTTAAATCAGTATTTTCTAATTCATTTATTCCACCTGTTTAGAAGAAGCTGATTTGTGCTTACTGCTGCTAACCGTGAGTAATTGAATGGAAAACATTTCAAAACGTATGACCCCCATGTTTTTTTTTGTTTTTTGTTTTTTTTTAATATAAGCTACACTTGTGCCTAATTAGTAATGGTAATATCAGTGTACTAAAGGCACTGTCCAGAAATGAATGGAAAGTCCTTGTTCATACCCTTAAGATATTCTTGGATGTATTTATTCCATGTAGAAATTGTTCTCAGTACATGCAGAACCCAGTGGTTTCCAAACCTTTTAGGTTCAAGGCACCCTTAATATTTTAGTATTTTTCCAACGCACCCCAAGTCAAAATTTCTAGGTTGTATATCTATACAGCGCTGCTGCATTTACTGGCGCTACAGTGTAATGTACAGTTGGTGTTTGAAGGGGTGCGTGTATACATTTATTGTGTTTTAATACAGGGGTGTGTTTGTATGTAATGTTTGTGTTTGGTTGCAGGGGTGTGTCTGAATGTAATGTTCACTTTTAAATGCGGGAAGTATTTGTGTTTGAGTAAAGTGGTGTGTTTGTATATTTTTTTGTTTGAATGCAGGGGTGTGTTTGTATGTAATATTTGTGTTAGATTGTAGGAGTGTGCTTGTATGTTGTGCTGGTGTTTGACTGCTTGGATGTATGCACATACATACTTACACAGATATTCATGCACATTAAGACCCACACAAACATTGATACATGCCCACACCATGATACAGATACACACACCCTGACACACATGTGCGCGCACACAGACACAGAAGCACACTGACATATATATATACTCATACTCATACACATATATACACACACACACACACACACACGTGATTTTTTTTTGGAGTCCTGCTGCTGTGGGAGTGAGGGGTCATGAGCTCTTCATGCTCCTCTCCTCTCACGCTGCAGCTGCCTCCTCTCTCTCTCGCGCTGTCTCTCTGCATAATACTAAGAGGAAGTGACAAGCTGTTACTTCCTCCCAGCCGGCCGAAATTACAGGGGCCCGGTAGTGGTCTTAAAGGACCGCGGCACTCGACCGGGTCCCTGTTGAGTAGTAATGTTTCCCTCGTGGCTATAATCATAGCACCGGGGAAATATTCTGCAGCGCCCCTGTGTGTGTCTTCTGCTGCACACAGTTTGGGAACCGCTGGCATAACCCATCCTGTGTAATGAGAAATTGCATGAAAATGTTGCTACTAAGTCACAGAAAGTGGCAAATGTTTGAACAGTTATCACAGCTTTGGCATCAAAATGACATCTCTATGCTGATATAAAGAATTTTCCTGCTCATATGACATCCTGTACACAACATTAATCAAGCAGAAGAAAAAGCAGAAAAAGATAAGCACTTATCATTTATTTAAAACATCTTGCCATTGCCCTTATTTTGGTTTCAATGTTGGAAGGAGTCACAGAATATTTGCACAATATCCACAAATCTTCCTTTTCGTGTGCTGCTTTTAATGTGCAGAATTGCTCATCTCTGTTATGCCGAATAAATCGTTATATTAAAGGGACACTATAGTCCCTTTATTTACAGTACAAGAAATTGTTGTGGATTGCAAATTTTAGACCAAAATTTCCGTAATAAAAGAATTCTCCAACACAGATATGTTTGTTGTTCGGTTTGGCCCGCATTTTAATTTACCATGTCAATTCTCTATAGTTAACCTCCTCCCTCACCCCTTGGAATTCATTCACTAAACTGGGAATTATGTGGAATTCACAAGGAAATCGCAAACGTTAGACTAAAATAGTTGGCTGGAAAAATAGCCTAGAGAATCTTTGGTTTTGTACTTTTCTAACATTTTCAGATCCCGTAGTCATTTCTTGGCAATCCCTGGTTTAGTGTACAAACTTTCAGTGTGTGTGTATGTGTGTATATATATATATATTGCGTGTTTGCATATGCAGTTGTGGATCTGTTTGTACGCATACAGATAGTGTCTGTGTCTATTAAACATATGCTTAATGTCACTTTTGGAATGTGTGCCCTTTCTATTTGCACTTTGCTAATAATGTGTGCTTGTATATAGTACACACGGACTTGCATATTTTAAAAATATAGCTGCAAGCCTTGACACTTATTATTAATGTATAGTCCTTATGACATCAATGCTGAATGCCACGCATATGACAACAGAACCAAATGCCAAAGTAAATAACTTGCAAGGGTTTTTGGATAGATGTTTAAATAAAAACACATAACCTTAGAATTGTTCATGCCAGTGTGCTTGCGACCATCTGCAGCTCAGACATCCCAATGTTCCCTGGAGTGCAGCTGCATTTTAACACAGTCTCTCTTGGGTTTTCCAGCATATATAGCAATGACGTCTCTGAGCTGTCACTTACTACAGAAATATAAACAAAATAAAAAAATGAAAAGGACAGAGGTTACATGATGTTCCCAAGGTGATTTCTGGAAAATCATTACAATGGCAGAAAAGGAATAGCAGAAAGCAGTAAAGACCAATACACATAAGTATTAACTGTATATCGATATAGAAAGAGAGAAACGATAACAGAAAATCACATATTATGGAAAAATAAGGGCATCAAAGCATTCAGAGACATAATTTGCCTGACAGCCAGATGGTGCAACTAAGGGATCATTCTCTTGAAATGGCACTTTTATAAAATAAGCCAAAGGGGACATGGTGTTAACCCTTAAAGTACTCCAGAGTGTCCTTTTGATTCCCGTTGAATCATTGGAGTGGTCATGGTGCTTGGAGAAACGCTTTAACCGTGTAAAATTAATTTAAGGACAATAAAACACAAGCCTTGAACAGGAGTTCTTTCTTTTTTGAAATATTTTTTATCTATGATATTTTTTTTTATTTATTTTTTTTATTTGGAATGTCCCTTTAAATATTCGCCATGTATGCAACGAGTATGTACAGCTATCTATAGTAATTCTAAGTCAGAGTACACAGCACTAATATTGCCTTACTGTATATTCTAATTGTATGCCCAGAATCCTTGATAGCGTCTAACTTTCTTATATTACCATTCTGAAACCACTTTGTATGACCGTGCCCTCGCTAACCTTCCTTCAATTGTTAAGCATAGCAGACAATCTGTGACTTTCCTAGGTGTGCCCAAATCCATCTGTACGTAAGAATTTGTCTGGAAATATAAAAATATTAACCCTTAGGCCATAGGAGAGTAGCAGTAACATTTAATGAAGTCCATTACATTGAGCATTAAGGAATCTATCCCCTGTATGAAACCAGAAAAAGAAACAATTAAAATAAATATGAAACAAAGTAAAGAGTTTGATACTGGTGGTGATGCGTGTTTTGTCGGTTCCAGGAATTTGTCAAGCTGGGATATAAGTACCAAGGCTCACAACCATTGTGGTACACTGGGACAATATGTAATTTATGGCGGTGTGCGCACATAGCGTAGACATGGTTGACAATACTCATTTTAGCATCGGTTCTAGGATGATATAACCCCTGAGCCATAGATAAATGAAAAACTTGATTAAAAGTAAAAAATAACATCTACTATAGCCCCCTCTGTATACTATTAGTTAATCATACATGTAAGTAAATACGTCCTTTTCATTGCATCTAATGGCTTATCCTACTTTATCAGGCAGCCATCTTAAATCTTTCAGGGTTTATTAACTAAAGTGAGAATTCAAAGTGAATTTCAAATTTAGGGTCAAAGTAGCCGGACTAGAAACATTATCTAAGTCAGTTGCACCTTCAGTTTAGCTATTCTGGCATTACATTTGATATCCACTTTCAATTCGCTTAGAATTTTTCCTTCAGTAAATATCGCCGTTTGGATAAGATCGCTAGTGTGCTTTCACACATCTACAAAATCTAAAAAAATGCACTCTACCCTGTTTTACTGTTAAAGAAGTTAATATCAAATATTTCATATGCATTATCAATGTTGTTATTGTACTCTACTCGTTTTCTTAATGATGCAGCCATGCATGGCATGTCAATTATATCTTGCCTTCACACAATCATTTTTTTAATTTTTTTTTATTTAAATGCACTCTGTTTTGGTTTCCGTCCTTCATATTGTGATAGTACATAAGTAATCCTTCTGACCAAATTGGAATAAAGATGGCTTCCCCCACTGAGCAAGGGTAGGCCAGGAGGTGTGCTCAATAGAAGTATTGAGTAGAGGAGATCTCATCTACTCCATATCAACGACAAAATAATGCATGATACATTTAACTATCAGGCTTATTTATCATGATCTAATTGCTATAAGTAAATTCAAACCCCTGATATCAAACCTAAACATTGTGTACAATTTGTGCGGGTATCCAATGGTTGGAATATTCATAACCAATTTTTTTTCAGGGCATAGGCAACTACTCGTTATATACCCTGCTTACCATAGGTGCACTTCGTTGTGGAAAAGTCTAATTAGGGCATATAGATGTTAACAGAATGAGTTAATGAGACAATTTTGCAATAAAAGAATCGGTCATCAAGTAACATTTCCAACATAGGCCTTGATTTAATAAGCCTTCCAAATGATTCAATACTGTTCGAAAGATATTCCCAATAATGTATCTGCCACAGTCAACATTAAAGTCAATGTTTGTAGAAAAATCATTTGGAAAGTTTCTCTAATAGTATTGAATCATATGGAAAGCGTATTAAATTGAAGCCATAATTTTGTTTTTTGTCAAAGCTATTGCTCTACTGTGTAACGTTTGTGTGCTTTTTTTTTTTTTACCAAAAGCCTGCACTTGCAATCACATTTAATGGAGACAGGTGAGCATTAGCAATCATATTAAAATACTTAGCGCCTATTCTGCCTCATACATAGATTACTGCTGCCAACATTCATACTAAGGTGTGTTACTGCGCGACTTATAAATCCATGTGGCTTCAGGCTATGTGTAAGCTAATACAATGGAAAAGCACATCTCTAAGAGACATAAATGTGATAGAAAAGAAGACTATCCAAACAAACGAGTTTCCTATAACGAGTGTCTGATGGGTGTACAGTTTAAAGCTTTTCCATTGCAACAGCAAATTTAAAATATCATTGAGTGCCACTTGTAAGAGCTCAGTATTGTTCTACTGCCATTCATAACTGCACCTCCTCTAAATGGAGAGTTAGGCTTAGGAGCAAGGTAAAAACAAGTGCTATTCTGGTACTAATATGTCTAAACATTTAGCACTTTGCACCTGTTTTGCCTTGATAAATATCCCCCTTAGAATAATGAGAAGTGGTTTATCACTTTACCCCATGCTTTAAGAATGCGAGGTTACTGCAGTGCCTTCCACTTAACTGGTACACTTGCTATAGCTGGGTGACTGGCTGGCTGAGCATCATAAGAGATGTAGTCCATCCCAGTCAGTTCCACAGAATCAACATCACTGTTCTAGCCAGTCACAAGGCCACGATTCCCCTCCCTGTATGATGGCTTGGTAGGCTGTATGTTCTGCAGCATGGTGAGTTGCAGTTTGATAGTCTGCAAGTGGTGTATGTTTTGGCAGCTGTTGCCGGATCATCAGTGTTTGCCTCTGTCATTTTAGGGCTTGTACCTTGTTACACTTGGCTTGTCATCATTTGGAAGTAGGAAAACTCAATCCAGGTTTGTTCTACTGGTTTAAATGCAAAACTGTCAATCTCTCTTTAAAGTGAACCTGTTACGACAGATACAGATTTGCAGTTTTCTAAACATCTGGCTTTACTTATATTACACAATTAAGTGTTTCTTTCCGTAATACTAGAATAAGCTCATATTTTAATTTATTTCCGTGATCCCTGTCTCCTGCTAAGACTATATCATGTTTTCAGTGGGTGTTACAGGTGGTGTAAGGCATACCTCTCCTGCATACTCATCTTTGGGAATCATAGACTTGCTTCCCATAACAGGTTAAAAGTCATCAACATTTTATGTTGGTGTAAATAAAACCGATTTGTTCTCTCTTTCTCCATTCTCAGATTGCTAATCTAAAGCAATAAATCATCCTGGCTGTTTCTCTCCTTCCTCTGTGCTGCTGCTACTCTCACATAGAACCAGGCCATCCTCACCTTTTCCCCTTGCAGGCATTGCTTTCCTGAAGACTAAATTCAAGCACAGACTGGCACAAACTTAATTGACTGAGGAGTGGGAAAGGGCTGTTTCTTTAACCTCCTGATTTTAGAGAAATCTAGACATTTGCTAGCAATTCTGCTAGCAAAATGTTTGTATAGGTGACATTTATTCTCTATAAATTTTATAAGTTGTATTTGCCATTTTAAAGGGTTGAGACTGTCCTAATAGTTCACATTGAGATGACTTCTCGCCTGCTCGTTGGTTAATCAGAGATTGGACTTAATAGCATATGCCTGCAAAACATGTGCTTGATGTGGGGACTCTTTCAAACAGTTTTTAGAAGGCAGTGAATGTTATCACTGTTAATGATGGTAAAAACTAGCATTCTACTTCCTGTTGTGTACATTCTCAATCTGTGTGATTCTCTCACATGTACTCAAACAGAGATACTTTTAAACTCATGCCTGATCGCCAGAAACTCTGTAATACTAATATTTGCATAACATTTGATTTATATTTTATTACAGAAACTGAGAAATTATGTTTCTGGCAATTTTGTTTCTCTTTTGGTATATAATGGATCAACTCCGCTCTTTATTAGTCAGCTGTTTAGTAACTTGTATCCTCAAATGTACTTTTCTTTTTTCCCATATTTAAATCCCTGATTCTTTTTAAAAATGTCGACCTATGAAATGATGAGTATAAAAGGAAGTGTAACATTTGAAATTTCCTAGACTTATCTGAGGTATTTTACACCTTTTTTATGTGTGCCTGTGATAAAACCTCTATATTTTCCGGTGTCCAATAATAAGTAGCCTGTTTGTCGTCTCTCATCGGCACGTGCTATTGACAATTAGTAACTTAATAAAAGGTGTTACTAACAAAGTACTTATGAAACAGAGTATTTACTTCTAAAGAGAAACCTAGCTCAGAAAGCAGGACCCTTAAAATTATTTTAAATCTAGGTAGGGGAAACAGGCGACGGACAGAGCAACTACCATTGAATGGTGTTTTTTTTTTTCTTTGTGTATTGTCCTTACCAGCTTCCACTTTGTTTCTTCTCGGACACTAATGCCATTAATGCTCATTGAATTGTTGCCAGATAGGGACTGGGAGAAGATGTTGTGGTATCTTTGTCATACGGCACAGTATGGATTTATTTTTACTCCATGATTGCAGTAACACCGGCCCACAAAAGGTTAAAAAAAAAATAGGAAGTTTTGCCCTTTCAAGTTGTGTTTGGAGCTATTGCAGCTGATGCTATAGGCCCAATGTAAACCTACTTCCCAAATAGTAGGAGCCATGAAGCTGGTCAGGTGGGTGCAGGTGTGTGGGGTATATCAATGATTCAGTTTGTGTCACTGGTGACGCTCAGATCTTTAAAATAGTTGTCATTTCAGGATAAATACCCACCAGGCTGACAAGCAGACACTCATGGTTGCCCTATTTGCTGCATATTTTGGAGATGGAAGAACGGGGACAAAACACATCTATATGCCACTGGATCGGTGACCGTTCTTGTGCACAAATTAATCCATCCCAAAACGATACAATCAATCAGACGAGTCACCATGAAGAACAGCAACTCACACTGCAGACAGGATAATTAAAGGGACACTAAAGGCACCTAGCCATCTCAATGAAGGAGTGTGGGTGCTGTTTTAACCCTGCAATGTAAAACTTTAGTTTTTTTAGGAACAATACTGTTTCTATTGCAGCATTAAACACACCTCTAGTGGATGTCTTCCTGACAGCCACTAGAGGGACTTCCTCAGACTCCGTTCTCAGATACATGTGCTCATAGAGAGCGTTTGATTGGGGCTGAATGGCGATTTGCCACACATGCCCACTATCCTCTCAATGTTTCCCTATGGGGAAGCATTGGATTGGCTGAGATCATCTTCATTGATGATCTCAGCCAAGGGGGCGGGGCAAAACCCCACTTGCAGAGGGGGCTATAGTCCTACTAGAGAGAAAAGCACTGTAGCGTACATGTTTGTATTCTAAAACACTTTTGTGTGTGTCTTTAACTAGGACCAAAGACCCCTATGTCTTTATGACTAATAAAAAAATGGCATGTTAAATCTCTTATTTTTCCTGATAGTTTTCCTTTAAATCGGTGATGCCAAGCACTGCAGTCATTCGTTCAAGTGTTTATAAAGCAGACTCAGATCACTGCTCTGTAACTGCAGTGAGCTGGCTCCCATTCCAACTACACATTTATATAACTAAACATAGAACTTAAAAATGAAAAATTAAGCCAGTTCAGAATAAATAGTGTTTAAACGCTGCCGCAGATGACTTTTTTTTTTTTTTCTCTACGTAGAAAGCAGTCTGATAAATGTCTCCATTAAACAATGAGGGGTCATTCAGGGAGACTAACTCACCCCCCACTGATCATTTGGCATCCAGCAAGCTATAATGTTTTTACTGGCATTAGTTGAGAAAGCGGTTTTGCTAAATGTAAATGATACTGTTTCTGGAGAGGAGTCCATGAAATACTCTGAGAGTCCTGTGTAAGGACTGATGATTTAACCACCTATAGGCCGGAGAAGAAAGCTATGTGCCGACTAAGAACATCCAAGTTAGGTACACTCTGTGTTATCTTTTAGGTACCATTTGCGAATATGAAAAGTTTATAGCTCAGCTTGTGAATGTAGTAAAGTTGGTAGTGGGACATAACTACCGTAATTAGTTTTTTAGTAAACACCAAAACACAAGTTAATAAATGTGTTTCTGTACACGAAAGCATGAGATGACATTATACCATATTAAGGTGCCTGGGAGTGACTGGGTAATTGCAGGAAATAATGTTTGGAACCTACAGAGAAAGTCTGATGCAACTTTATTTCACATATTTACAAATAATAAAGTTTCTGTTTTTCTTTTCCAAGATCCAAGGCCGATCTTAGGCTGGGCTAGTGGGCAATTGGCAGAGGCCTGTGCCTTTACGGAATACCCTATTGGGAATTAAAAGGAATAGTAGTGACTTTGGGGCATGGGACGGCTGCTATTAATATTAGGGTTGAGCATGCTGATAACTAGGAAATGCAGGTGGCTATGAGCTCATGACATTAGGGATGTTTAGTGACAAACCTACCAAGATAGGTCTGAAATCGGAGGGGGGTGGGCAGATAATGCAGTTAGTAACACAAAAAAGGTATCTACCGAAAATAGGCAGGTTACGTGATCAGGGAGACCATACACTAACCATTGCTGCAGCTCTCACGGATGGAGTGAATTTCAGGACATTTCAATAGAAGTGTGGTAAATAATGGGCTCGCACTTTACTTCAGGCCTTTTCCTGAGCTGATCTGTCAGGTAATCTGGAGGACTGTGCGAAGCTCCTATATCACAAGGAGTTTGTGTGACTCTAAAAATATTAGTGTCATTTGGCAGGATACAGACCTAGTGCAGAACAACTCATAGCACGGTTAGGTGGAATCTTACTTGATATCGACTAACCATGAATGAAAACTAATATACTGTCCATGTGGCATATCAGGCTGCCTTGATTTTAGTGCTTAGTGTGTGTTTACACTTAATATCACACCCATACATATGTCTTTTTATTTTTAATGTACATCTAAGAGTGAAAATAAGGAACATCCCCAGGACACACATGGAAAGCCAGCGAATATCTGAATGTACCTTTCCTGGTGTAACACTTTCTTGTTATTATTTCTGTAGCTTGGTTCAGCATATTCAAGTAGATGTCTTCTACTCTGGGTCTTATCTTCTTGGTTATCAGTCTGTATTCCAATTTTTAAAAAAAGGAGAAAGCATAACAGCCCGATAGCAACCTGTACAACAGACTCTTGCAAGAACTATAATTAAAGCAAAAATATAGGAAGACCATCCAAAAAATAGTGTTGGGCTGCCCATTGCTGCCTTCTCCCCAGATGAGCAACGTGTATGGTTTCATATAATTCCATGTAGCTCTTTATAATGCCACCTACACATTTTGTATATTAATTAAATAACTTCCATACAAATTCAAACGTATAGAAAGGGTTTTTATTTATCCATTTGTAAGATAAATGCTCTCTGTATGCCGAGCACAATCAGACGGCTAAAATTCAAGCCAGCACTTGGCAGATCTAATATTCACATGTCTAGGAATATCCTGAGATTCTGGGTTTGACACCTGATTTTTCAGACTCCAGTTTTTCACCTAATTGCCAAGCTTCCGTGTTTGTGTACTTAATCAGTGTTTTCTCAAACTATTTCCATCCAACCCAGTAGGAGATTCTTCTGTCCACCTACAAAGTAGAATCAGCCGATTCTTGCATCTGAACTTGAAATTGTAAAGGTTGAGAAGCCCCTGTTACTATAAATGGTTTGGGAATGGAGGTAATGTCAACCCACTCTCGATGCAGAGCAAAACCGTTTTGACACTTGCAGGGGTTGTGCAAGCTCACATACGAAATTCCATATGCTAGTTGCTCAAGCATGTGTGCTGAACAGTCTGAGTGGGCATGAAATAGGGAATGGTACTGTGTCTTTGTGCTACAAATATTTAGATGGCTCCATGAGGAAGCAAAGCAGGAGAGTAGAATTTTGCATTATACAAAACATTTTGTATTGTATAAAAAATTTGATAGTTTTAAATGGCAAGACTGGTACATGGTCTTTGCACTGTAACTGCTATTATACAGGAGGTATAAACTTGGGATTGGGGGCTCGACTTGAAACCTTGATGGCAGGTCTGCCTAAAAAGAGTCATGACACTCTGGTGTGTATTCATGGAATTGAGATGCTCCTGCCAGGCCCACTCTGCCTACGGAACACTGATGCACTCTCCCTGTGAGCTGACACCCTAAGAGCCCTCCTGAGCTTGTCAAATGATGCACTCCCTGCACTTTCTGGGGACAATCTATTGGTGTCAACAGGTGTTAGTCATCGGGGGGGGGGGGGAACTGTGAGGCAGGACCTATATCACTTGATATAGTGATTCTGTTGCTTGAAGTGTTAATTTTGTTCTGTTTTATTTATTTTTTCTTCATTTTTATACATCCCACTTAGTGCCCCCCAATCCCCTCCCCCCCACCGCCGGTGCTGTGTACAATGATGGCACATTCTAGCACATCGTGTGGCAATGACTTTTCAAATGCATGCTCCTAATGGTAATTTACACCTTCCTTCACTGTACTCTTGATCCCAGTAAGAGATTAAACCATGATTTCTGGGGGGATGGAATGAAAAACTGTTCCATTCTGTTAAATAATTATTCTATGGAATAGCCCCCTGAGACATAGCAAGCATAGTGCAGATAAGAGATAAGTGGAGATGCCCAAATGAACATTTTGTGTGAAATGTCTTAAGACTTAAATGGAGAGCATGCAGACTAACTGGGTGAATTCAGCGTAAATGTCAAATTTTGAGGCCAAAATTTGACCTTACGTTTGAAGTTCACTTATAATTTGCCACAATTCTCACTATACTAAATAACGCTGTAAGTGGAGAAATAAGCTAAAATAAATACTGATTATTTGTTTTTATTCTTGTTTTACAGGGGGAGGTGGTAAGCGGAATGGCCGCAGTAAGAAGTGGAAGGATATGCTGAAACTGCCGCACATTAGTCAGTGTGAGGAGCTCCGGCGTACAGTCGGTGAGTACAGTAAACTGGAAGGACGCGGAACCTGGAGATACGGTTGAACACCATTCTGGTGGTAAAACGGAGCAGTGGCACATATTTAAATCATCCATTTAAACAAAAACAAAATTCTGGTAAGCTGGGCAGTCTGGATTTCCTGCCCATAATGAGATTAGCAAAGCCACCGATGGGTGCCAAGTTTGAAAACCGCCTGTTCAGATTTTGGCCCTATAATTTCCCAGATGGCTCCTAGATCCACGCCTGTTCAGGTATTTCCAGAATACGGCAAGTTTGAACAATTGCAAGTGATGGTTTAAGCAAAGCAATCTGCAAAAATCTGTTTAAAAACTGTTAAGGTCATGTTATGATTTTTAGTTCTGTAACTTCCTGAAAACTTGCAAAATCTATAAAAGTGGGATATTTCTGTAATCAGGAGACTTCGCTGAATTGATTTTTTCTTTTTTCTTTTTACTGTTGGACATATCCTGTTCAAGAAATCCTAAACTTTTGTCCTTGTAATGACTTAATTCCTTGAGTCAGAGTGTTAGATCATACTCTCAGCCCATGAATCCATCAAAAGACAGACAAAAGTAACCATCACATAATGCAAAATTACATTATGGTTAGAGTGGCTCTTTAAGGAGTTAAGCACGTTTATTCTTGTATTCTCCTAAAAGTGCGATAACCATTTAATTTATTTATTTAGAAAAAATTAAAGGAAGGCTCTTAACCTATCTTGTCTCACATGATTACTGGCCTGCAGAAATGTATTAGAAAGCTACCTGCAATGAATGGGCCGATAGCCGATATAATTTGCCGATATTCTGTACATTTACCATTTTGGAAAATAAAAACTATTTCTAAAGGTAAATGCACAAAATATACATGCCACATGTAGTGGATGCAGTGTGTTTAGACAGGGGAGCTGTTTGTGTAGTGTGTGTAGTGGATGCAGTGTGTGTGTTTAGTGGATGCAGTGTGTGTTTGTCTAGTGTGTGTAGTGGGTGTATAATGAAAGCAGAGTGTTTGTGTAGTGTGTGTAAAGTGAATGCTGTATATACTAAATGCAAAGTGTGTGTGTTTGTGTAGAAAGCAGAGTGTTTGTGTAGTGTGTGTAAAGTGAATGATGTATATACTAAATGCAGAGTGTGTGTGTTTGTGTAGTGTGTGTATAGTGAATGTAGTGTTTATCTAATGCAGAGTGTGTGTGTTTATATAGTGTGTTTATATAATGCAGAGTGTGTTTATATAGTGTGTTTATATAATGCAGAGTGTGTGTGTGTTTATATAGTGTGTTTATATAATGCAGAGTGTGTGTGTGTTTATATAGTGTGTTTTATATAATGCAGAGTGTGTGTGTTTGTATAGTGTGTTTATATAATGCAGAGTGTGTGTGTTTGTATAGTGTGTGTATATAATGCAGTGTGTTTGTGTTTGTATAGTGTGTTTATATAATGCAGAGTGTGTGTGTTTGTATAGTGTGTTTATATAATGCAGTGTGTTTGTGTTTGTATAGTGTGTTTATATAATGCAGAGTGTGTTTGTATAGTGTGTGTGTATATAATGCAGAGTGTGTGTGTTTGTATAGTGTGTGTATATAATGCAGTGTGTTTGTGTTTGTATAGTGTGTTTATATAATGCAGAGTGTGTGTTTGTATAGTGTGTGTATATAATGCAGAGTGTGTGTGTTTGTATAGTGTGTGTATATAATGCAGTGTGTTTGTGTTTGTATAGTGTGTTTATATAATGCAGAGTGTGTGTGTTTGTATAGTGTGTGTATATAATGCAGAGTGTGTGTGTTTGTATAGTGTGTTTATATAATGCAGAGTGTGTGTTTGTATAGTGTGTTTATATAATGCAGAGTGTGTGTTTGTATAGTGTGTTTATATAATGCAGAGTGTGTGTGTTTGTATAGTGTGTTTATATAATGCAGAGTGTGTGTGTTTGTATAGTGTGTGTGTATATAATGTAGTGTACATTATATAAACACACTACACAAACACACTGCATTATATAAACACACTACACACACACTCCATTATATAAACACATTATGCAAACACACTGCATTATATACACACACTATGCAAACACACTGCATTTTATAAACACACTACGCAAACACACAGCATTATATACAGTGTGTTTGTGTAGTGTGTGTATATAATGCAGTGTGTTTGTGTATATAACGCGGTGTGTTTGTTTAGTGTGTATATAATGCAGTGTGTTTGTGTAGTGTGTATATAATGCAGTGTGTTTGTGTAGTGTGTGTATATAATGCAGTGTGTTTGTGTAGTGTGCATTATATAAACACACTATACAAACACACTGCATTATATACACAGTGTGTTTGTGTAGTATGTGTATATAATGGAGTGTGTGTGTGTGTGAGGGGGCATTTTTTATTAAATTATTATTTTATTTTTATATTTAATTATTATTTATTTTTGTTGTCCCCCCTCCCTGCTTGTTGCCTGGCCAGGGAGGGGGGATATAGCAGTCCCTGGTGGTCCAGTGGCATTGGCTGAGCGGTGGGGGGGGGCGGCAGTAAGCGTTTACTTAACTCCCAGCAGCTCCCCAGTGTAAGTCTCGCGGCCAGTGTGCCGCGCGGAGCGATGCCATGGTAACCCGTGGCAACGCTCTGACGGCCTCGGGTCTCGCGAGACTTACACAGGGGAGCTGGAGGAGCTGCTGAGAGGTAAACGCTTGCTGCCACCCCTCCCCTCCCCCCCAGGACCGCCGGGCTTGTAATGAGCCTGGCGGTCCTAGGAGGTATTATCGGCAATATCGGTATCTGAATTGGCCAATACCGATATTGCCGAAAATACAGAATATCAGCCGTTTATATAGGTAAAACCGATAATCGGTCGATCCCTACTCCTAATGCTGTAACATGGGCCTTTCTATTTATTTAAAACATGCTATACATTTGGTTGACCATTTGCGTATTTCGCAAAGACCTCCAATAGTGGTTGGTGTGTAGTGACCAGCGGGTGCAGTGGAAGGTAGGTTTTACTTACCTAAAGCAGTTCCTTGCAGCTTCCGCCATCTGCATCCGAGGAATCTTCTTGAGCTCCTGGCACTTTGTCTGCATCAGTGTTGTACTCTCGCTAGGATTGCCACCTTTCTTGGGAAAAAAATACAGCCCATACTAATTTGCAAAATTAATTATGCATGCGTGGCATCACACATGTAAACCACAAGGAGTGACATAAGATAAAATTCTGTAAAATCACCAAAAAACTACTTGGTTTGATTCTGCTGTATAGAAGGATTGCTCCCACTGTCTCCTGTGTCGCAGTGTCCCCACACACACAGACTGCGGAATCCATACACACACGCAGACTGCGGAATCCATACACACACGCAGACTGCTGAATCCGCACGCACGCAGACTGCTGAATCCGCACACACGCAGACTGCTGAATCCGCACACACGCAGACTGCTGAATCCGCACACACGCAGACTGCTGAATCCGCACACACGCAGACTGCTGAGTGCGCACACAGGCAGACTGCTGAGTGCGCACACAGGCAGACTGCTGAGTGCGCACACAGGCAGACTGCTGAGTGCGCACACAGGCAGACTGCTGAGTGCGCACACTCACTGCTAAATACACAAACACACACAGCGAGCAGCCCCCACCCCCCCATCGTTCCTCATCAACATCAAGGATCCAGTCCACTGAAAGTCCAACACAGCCAATGTAAGTTTTTCATTAACATTTTATTTTTTATTGGGGGAGTAACCAAGTCACTTTCCGTGGAGAGTTTACCAGTGCAATATAATGGTTTTGCCTTTTCGTTTTGTTTTGTCTTCCCATTGTGTTATACATCGTTAATCATAATTTGCTGCAGAAGATTCCTCGGATGCATATGGTGGAAGCTGCAAGGAACTGCTTCAGGTAAGTAAAACCTACCTTCCACTGCACCCGCTGGTCACTACACACCAACCACTATCGGAGGTCTTTGTGAAATACGCAAATGGTCAACCAAATGTATAGTGTGTTTTAAATAGATAGAAAGGCCCAAGTTACAGCATAAGGAGTAGGGATCGACCAATTATCGGTTTTACCTATATAATCGGCCGATATTCTGTATTTTCGGCAATATCGGTATCGGCCAATTCAGATACCGATATTGCCGATAATACCTCCTAGGACCGCCAGGCTCATTACATAATTTGTTAATGAATCCCTTTGCGTTTATTATACTGAGGATCTGTTTTGGTAATTCTGAAGTACTCTGTTTGCCTCCACAAACGTTCCTGTAGCTTGAATCTGAATTCTTTTTTCGAGAGCTTATAGTAGGTGTGCTGTAAATATCATTCAAGCTGTTTTGTAAGAAAGCTTTGATCTCTGGAAATTTGGAATTGCTGATGTGATATTCCCTCATTTTGGGATGAACCTCCCCATGAAAACCTTCACAGAATGGGTTTATTTCTGCTCATTGTGCAGTTAAGTAACCTCTTACTGGCTGACATTTGTTTTCATTGCAACTTTATATCACTAGAACATTCAAATTATTTATCTATTCACTCATCCTTGCTTAATAGTATAAAAATACTGCTTGCTGTCAGTGTAAAGTATGAGACCTCTATTTTTATAGATCATGTGTTCTCCACTGCCTGCCAACAGATCCAACCAGTGGTGTACACCCCAAACAGTGTTGGCCATACAAAGCTGTTAGCAAGGCAGTTGGCGATTGGATAAGAATCTACACTCTGTTAAAGTCACGTGTTTTTATTTAAAACCAGCAAGAGAACCTAGATAATGCCTTCCCAGGGGTAGGCAACCTTCAGCACTCCAGATGTGGCGCCATCATCTCCCGAAATGCGTTTACATCCATAATGCTCGCAAAGCATCAGGGGAGATGTAGTTCACAACATCTGGAGTTGGTTGCCGAAGATTGCCTGCTCCTGCCCTAGACTGTGTCAAATCCATAAAACCAGCAATACTCGCTGCAGGTTGCGTTGTGTAGCTGTCTGTGATAGTGCAATTCTGCTTCTCTCATCATCAATCATAACACAACTGGCACAACGTAAAACTGCATCTTAAAGGAACACTATAGTCACCTAAATTACTTTAGCTAAATAAAGCAGTTTTAGTGTATAGATCATTCCCCTGCAATTTCACTGCTCAATTCACTGTCATTTAGGAGTTAAATCACTTTGTTTCTGTTTATGCAGCCCTAGCCACACCTCCCCTGGCTATGATTGACAGAGCCTGCATGAAAAAAAACTGGTTTCACTTTCAAACAGATGTAATTTACCTTAAATAATTGTATCTCAATCTCTAAATTGAACTTTAATCACATACAGGAGGCTCTTGCAGGGTCTAGCAAGCTATTAACATAGCAGGGGATAAGAAAATCTTAATTAAACAGAACTTGCAATAAAGAAAGCCTAAACAGGGCTCTCTTTACAGGAAGTGTTTATGGAAGGCTGTGCAAGTCACATGCAGGGAGGTGTGACTAGGGTTCATAAAGGGATTTAACTCCTAAATGGCAGAGGATTGAGCAGTGAGGCTGCAGGGGCATGTTCTATACACCAAAACTGCTTCATTAAGCTAAAGTTGTTCAGGTGACTATAGTGTCCCTTTAACCAGCACATGCCATTTTATCCTCATTGTGGGTTAGTCATGGTTTACAACTTGTTTTCTTTAAAAGAAACAAAAGTTGCAAAGGTTTATGAGAGCTTCACATATTCTTTTTATTGGAAGCATTTTATTGTGGAATGATCATGTTTGTTTATATTAGTAAATTTTTTGCACACTATGTGGAAAGTGTTAATATGGATTCACTGATGCTGATTTGAGATACGATATCGTGTTTGTTTTTATCATCATATTTTTGTGTACTATAACTAAATATATATACTACTATATATTCTTTATTTAAGTAATCACGATAACTCCTGTTTATTCCACCCGTTAAGTTCACATGCTTATTTGACCACTGGTGTGTGGATATTGGCAATAGGGACACCCCAAAAAACAAAATTTGGGTTCGATTTTAAAAGCACATCTGAAAACGTGACAATGTAACATCAATTGCATTTAGTGCAGTAAAATAATATATTGCTAATTTTGGCAGCAAATTACACTTTTACTTCCATCATGACATGTAAGGAATGTATTGACCGAAAAGGGAATTGTGGACAATTGACAAGGGAATTACGAATATTAGGCTAAAATCGGTAGATTGAAAAAGTATTATTATTTTTTAGCTTGGTTGGTTTGGTCTTAAATTTTCAATTAATACCTAGGTTCTCCACACAATTTCCAGTATATTTATCGAACCCTAAAAATAAATGAGTAACCGGTCATTTTGATTTTAAGTTTTTTAAACAAAGCTCTGGGAATAAAGTAAAATTATGTTGTAGAATCCTGTACTGAATAAATTACTGGAAAATCCTAAACACTCAATTTTATAATCCATATATAACAAGGGTTCAATGACTGTCAGGATTGTATGTATGCATGAGTGTGTTCATACATGTGTTAATATATAAAAATAAAATAACACAAATATTTATATTTGTGTTATTTTATTGTATGTTTGTAATGCACACACTTCCCTAAATTATTAATTCTTGCCACTTTTGCATAGAAAGAGTTAAGGTTTATATATTTAAACTTTTATAGTTTTTTTTTTTTTTTTCCTAGTTTGTAAATTAATACACACACATCTGTTTCTAAGCGCTGTCTCTTATCCTCCAATTACTCTGCTGCTTTACTAAGGGCTTGCGTCATTCATGTTTATAAGCTGACATATCTTTAAGAGCATATGTTTGGCTGCAGATGTTAACTTGTAAAAATATGCGTAGCGGTTACTCTAAGAGCTCTCTGTTGTGTGAACTTGCACACAAATTATGGTTTTAATTTACTCTGGGTACCCGCACTTTTTTCTTTTCTTTTTTTTCTTCTTCTTTGCGTAGACTCTCTAATTTTGTGGAATTATTTGACCTTGCACTTGGCATCTGTACGTCTACTCTGGAACAACGACAAAAGAACTGATTAAACATTTACAAGGAGCAGAAATATATACGTTGACAGTGGATACGGTTTTTAATGCTTCAACTTTTTTTATTTATTTTTTTTATTCTGTTTTTGTAGAACTTCAGATACTTTACATTTCTTTCATATGTTTCATGACATTCTGTCTGTCCCGAGTGCATTTTTTTCTCTTTACAACATATTCGCCATAAGTTACACAAAGAGATAATATCTCGTATTTCCCACGGGCCCGTCATATTCCACGCTGAGAACCGCTTGTGCTTGTTCATATTACTTTGAAATATGTTTTTAGTTCTGTTACTTCTTGAAGGCATTGACGCATTTTAGAATCCTTGGATTCTGTTTCAGAAAGATGTATGTAGCTGTAACTTGAAATGTTTCTATAGTACATTTAAGGATTTCCAGATCTGTGCTGGCAAACCTAATTTGTCCTCATGTTATACGAAACTGCATTGAAATTCAGATAGCAAGTTAAAGGGACACTTCAGGCTAGAAATTACCAATTCTTTTTTAATGCACTGTGTAGACTACGCATTAAAATATGCAGAAACAACCGGTACAAAATAATATAGATAAAAAGACATTTTTAACATTCTTCTTTTTCCCATACTAGGAAGTGTCTTGGCCAATCAGGAGCCTCTCATTTTGGTCTTTGGATTGTGTACTGTACAAATGAAAATCCAGCGCACTCCCTTATCTACTAAACAGCTACTTTGCTGCTGACCGATTTTGCTAGTTTTATTAAAAACACCTAATCTAGGCAAAAAAATTATTGGGGTTTAGTTACATTATATGATCATACATTGCATAAGCCTGCCACAATGTCAATGTACCCCATCTTTGGCAGGTCCTACTCTAATAGCCAAATGTCTGCTAAATAAGCTACTCACTTGGGTAAATCCTTCCACCTCGAGTTCTCTGCAGTACAAGGCTAAATATGGTCCTGAGATGAGGCACCTGTGACGGGAGGGGTGCAAAACCAATGAGCTGACTAGACTCATATATATATATATATATATATATATATATATATATATATATATATGCTGGATTTTCATTTTTACTGTACTTATTGGCCCCCAGCAGCACCCCAATTAAGCATGTTCAGTTGAGTGCAGCCAACCCCTTGTTTTGGATTGTGTACTGTCCAGTATATTTAACTCATGACTGCAAGTGTTAAAATGCAAATGGGGCACTAGTCTTAACTTTCTTTAAAGAGATTTGATATGTGACAGTCACTAGCAAACAGGAGATAACTCATTCACTAGTAATCTGTTAAGCAGTCTTTCGTCATGCGTTGTGGGGGAACTTACTCTTTCTTTTGCAAAGCCCCAATTCTTCCTTCGCAGGGATTTTTGTGACTTTCATTTCAGTTATTGGCTTTCTAATTATATTATATATATATATATAGTGCCAACATATTATGTAACATTTTACAATAATACATTGAGTATATAAAACAAATGTTGACATACAAAGTAATGTTGACAGACGAGTTCAAAATAGCTCACATTCTAAAACTTATGAGCTTACTAAGCTTCAATTTTCTGAAACCTTTGCTGTGCCCAGTGGCGTACCTACCACGGTCGCAGGGGTTGCAGCTGCGACTGTGGGCCGCCTAGACACCGCCCCCTCAGAGTTTCCCCTGTCATAGTGGAGCCCAAGAGGTGGCACGCTGGCCACCTAATGGACCCCCCTCAGCGGTTGGCAGAGTTCCTGTCAGACGCGACGAGGGAGCTGCGCTCTTTCTGCTGTGCTCCCTCACGTGCCGTTTGCTGATGCCGGGAGCCGTAATATGACGTCATATTCCGGCTCCTGTCATCAGTAGACTGCCCTTGAGGGAGCAGAGCAGAGAGAACACAGCTCCCTCGCCACGTCTGACATGAACTCTGCCGCCCGCCGCACTGAAGCCCCACTGGACGCCAGGGACAGATCCACGCTAGCTCTCCAGGTAGGGAGGCTGGGTGGACATTTAATATTAATAATCTGCGTGTGTGTCTGAATGTGTGTGTGTGTCTGTGAGTGTACGTGTGAATATGTCTGAGTGTGTGTGTCTCTACATGTGTCTCTATGTATGGGTCTGTGTGTGTGTGTCTGCATGTGTGTGTGAGGGGGGGGGTGTTGCGTAGGAGGTAGATGTATTGTGGGGGCCCCAGGGCAATTTTTGCACCAGGGCCCCCGTGGATTCTAGTTACGTCTCTGGTTGTGCCTCATGGTCACATGTACATCTGTTTTATTGGTCACTGTAGGTTGGGGAAGTGGAGGAAAGGGACAGTTCCACCATGAAGAATGTGTTTTAGACTGGTGAATTTGAGGGCAGAATAGACAGTGATAAAGGGGACACTCCAAGTACAGTAAGAACCTATGTTCCTTGCAAATCAGATGTTGTAATGAGATCCTTGGTCCTATGGTAATGTTGCCAAGAGGTCCTTGGAGCTGTCCAGTGGTAACTAATCAAACCGTGTTTTAATGAATTGACACTAAACTGAGTCCTTCAAGTACCCTCTGACCTTCTGCTTGTCACTAAAGGTGAAGTTCCGATTCCACGTTAGCAATATCAATTTTGTCCCTAATGTTGATCGAGTGCACTGGGAGTTTGTTTATAAATTGTTTTTGCCCCGTAGAGAGGACAAATATTTATAAAACTACTCAAATTTCTTTTGACATAAACTAGGTACATGACATCCTGTGACTTATTGCACAATGAACACTACTGTGATCTGTAGTAATTACAGTGTTGATGAATTTCTTGAAGCTACTGCACTTCAAACATGGTGCAGCAGAAGACATTTCCCAGACCTGCAAGAGACTCCTCCAGTCAGGAGCCACCTGGTCTGGTCTATGGCATCTGATTTTACCCATAAAGTCCTGATACAGAAATGTATGGGAGTTTCAGCCCAAGCTTCGATAGGATTTGATTAGAAGAACTGCAAAATAAGCTGGTAGCAGCATATGTTAGTTTATTAAAGGAACACACTATGGTTGTCATGACAAATACGACATAATCTTAAATGATAGTGAATCAGATTTAATCTATTCTTTGCTAGCAAATGACTAGATTTATCTAAAATCATAGGTTAAAAACAGTCCTTTTCCTCTGGCCTTCAGTCACTGCCGACCAGCCCAGAGATTTAAAAGCAGTACTCCCCATGTCTGTTATCAGGTAATCCCTCCTCTGGGTATTTCTCCTGCTTGAATTCTGTCTTGGGTAAAGTAATGCCTACAAGGGGAAGGAGGAATAAGGGGCAGGCTTTGGGTGTTAGAGCAGCACAAAGACAGCCAAAATGATTTACATCTAGCAGCTTTGGACTGACAATGGAGTACAAGATGGACACAAAGCCAACATAAGGTGATGGGGACATTTATCCTGTTATGGATATTTATCCTGTGTGTGTTGTACAGCAAGTGTAACACTGATAAACATTATTAATGCTCTCAGCATATGAGATTTTAATTGTATAAGGGAAGGAACACTTTATTGAACAACATGAGTCAAACCAGATGGTTAAAAAACTGCAAACCTATATCTGTCGTGACTGGTTCACTTTAAAAATAAATGTATTAATTTATTAATTTAGATTCAACCTGTACCCTTTTAAAATTTGATAAATAAAAAATAAAATAAAAAAAATCTTACCCGTCATCCAGTGTCATGACAGGTTTACCTCTTGGCAGCCGATTTGCCTCTTCTGAGATCATCAGTTGTGATGATATGAGTTCAGTGCTCCTTGTAGAGGGAATACTTAGTGTGATGATGCTTACATTTTTAAGATCTTTCTTCATGCCTGCCCGACAGCCATCAAAGGAGTGTTATGCGGCAAATGTAAGCTTTGCGGTTTCCCTGAAATGGCAATGTTTTACATCGCCAGAGAAATGGGACAGGGTCAATGCATCAAACCATTTAGTTAAAATGAAGTGTTTTTTTTCTGCTTAGTGTCCCTTTAACAGACCAGTTTAGAGTTTTGAGAACATGACATTCTCCCAAGTTGCAGGCCATCTATGCACATTCCTCCGAACTGTCCCAATTTCCGCTGTATTGTCCAGATTTTCAGGTGCTCATCTGACTTAGGCCTCAATTTTAAAGGACCACTATAGTGCCAGGAAAACATACTCGTTTTCCTGGCACTATAGTGCCCTGAGGGTGCCCCCACCCTCAGGGTCCCCCTCCCGCCCGGCTCTGGAAAGGGGAAAGGGGTTTAAACTTACCTTTTTCCAAGCGCTGGGTAGGGCTCTCACCTCCGATCCTCCTCCGTTCGCCCGCCGTGAATGCGCCGCAGCGGCAAAACTCTTGTAGCATTCAGATCTCTAAACATTTCACAATGCTTTCCTATGGACAGGCGTGCTCTCACTGTGAAAATCACAGTGAGAAGCACGCAAGCGCCTCTAGCGGCTGTCAATGAGACAGCCGCTAGAGGAAATAGGGGAAGGCTTAACCCATTCATAAACATAGCAGTTTCTCTGAAACTGCTATGTTTATGAAAAAATGGGTTAACCCTAGCTGGACCTGGCACCCAGACCACTTCATTAAGCTGAAGTGGTCTGGGTGCCTAGAGTGGTCCTTTAATATTGGTGGATAAGCTTTCCAAATTATTTGATATTTTTGGATAAACATTTAAAATGATTTATTGTTATTAAAAAATATTTTATTATTTGTAGATTTTATTTTTTGAAAAATAGATTTTTGTAAAACGATTTTATAAATTACATTTTTTTTAAAAATATTTTAGTATGTTGGAAAAAAAAATTTTTTTTAAAAGTTTATCCAAAATATTGGATAATTTGGAAAGCTTATTCACCAATATGAAATAGTTTCCTGGTGTCCCCAAAAGCAGGAATTTCACGCTATGTTCAAGGCACTAAGACCCTGAAAGTAACTTGTGCGAACATGCCCCTTTTCTGAGTGGGCACAACCCTTTGAGGGCAGAGCTAGATCTATCTATCTATTTATCCATGATCTATCTATATATCTATCCATTATCTATCTATTTATGATCTCTCTCTCTCTCTAATGCTGAAGTACCCGGCATATGTTTATTTACACTGCAACATGGGTTAAACACACATAGTGTGAAATTTTTGCATTTCCTAACAAATAGGATTTATTATTTGATTATTAATAATTCTTTAGTTAATATCTATTGCCACATACATAGAAACATAGAATGTGACGGCAGATAAGAACCATTCAGCCCATCTAGTCTGCCCAATTTTCTAAATACTTTCATTAGTTCCTGGCCTTATCTTATAGTTAGGATAGCCTTATGCCTATCCCACGCATGCTTAAACTCCTTTACTGTGTTAACCTCTACCACTTCAGCTTGAAAACATTATACTGTTTTGCGTGTTTCTCAGTCCAGTTACACACCTGAAAAAAGACATGCGTCTATCAAGTTCAGCCTTTCTCACACCTAATTGAAAGAGTCTGATAAATAGCTCTCCCCACCCCTCTGCTACTTTAAACATTGTATCTGTATGCATTGACGTAGACACAAAATGAGTTGTAAAACTTAATATACAAACCATCAAAATATAATATAAAAGCTCGAGGGGAAGTCCCTGGCCTCGTTTTATATTACTCACGAGCACTTCTAGATTCAGTGCGATTGCATAATGTTAAACAAATTAGAAAACCTTTTTATTATGTTTACAGAGTGTGAGCACACTAATTACAATTAAACATACACAATGCAAATTGGCTAATTATTGAAGTGACGACTTTGATCACAACAGAAGGACTGAGATGATCTTTATCAAATTGAAGTTGATCTCATTTCATGTGTAATATTAAATTCGATCTTTTATTGGAAATACTGAATGCTGAGAGTTGTAGTTTATAATAAGATGGTAAAATAAATTGTCTTACGTGGTTATTCATTGAAGAGTGAATTGTTGGGTGTTTAACGTGAATCTTTAACGATAAGTTTTTAGATATGCAGTCACTAAATGTTGGGAGGCTGTAACAGACTGTGACTCAAAATTATTCTTCCGAAACCCATGCTTTAAGAGTCTTACCAAGTGATGTTGCTCTCGTGTTTATATCTAATGAGACAAAGTATTAGAGGAGGTGTGACTATGGCTGTCCAGAATTCTGTCCAATGTTGGGATGGTCTTGGTGTTCACGCAGTCTAGTCTAAAATAATAGAAAGTGTAAGGTTCTATCAGTTCCAAAAGACTGTACGTGCAATTCTTTAATTTACCTCACCAATGCTATTGAAATTGTACACTATCTTCCACCTCCTGTCCTCCTCTTTTACATATATCGTCCCACTCTGATTTTGGATTGAAGGGCATTCTTAGGCGTACGTAGTAGTCTAGTCTGCTTGAGAAAGACACACAGTCGACACAATGCTGCTCTGGGTTGCCAATAATGCTACTATGAGGACTGCTGAGTATTATTTATTTATATCTGGATGTAACAGTAGTTGTTCATACATTGCATAAGCCTACCACAATGCCAATATACCACATTGGCAGGTCCTCACTCTTATTAGATAGATATATGTATATATATTAGAACAGGCTCCCAGCTTGCATTGCAGTATTTAGACAATGTTCAGATTTGGGTAGAGGAGTCCTTGGATTCCGATTTAGATATGCACCCATTAGTTTATTCATCTGGTCATAATAACCTTATAAACACAGTGCTACATGGGGTAATGTCACCATATACAAACTCTGTTCTCATCTTATTACATGCAGACAAACCATTTATAAATATTCTGGTGTGTGACGTGTAATGGTCCAGGGGTGATCTACCCTTTCATAAGAATGTCATTGGTTAGGTACTGACTGCAATATGTGGCCTTTTTGGCTTCTCTCAGAACCTGTTTTTTCAAACTTAATGTATTTCCAAAATCTCTACTTTATTGAAAGGGTTTGGTGTATTTTGAAATGAAGGATATAGATTATGGTTATTGTTTTAATTTTTATTGAAGAGCGTATTTTATTATAGTCCAGGGCAAATACTGTCAATTATCATTGATGAATAGAGATCGGAATTTGCGCGGACATCTTTGGAAATCTAATCCTTAGATTACATGGAGACTATTAACAGTCAAACCTTGTGTGTATGCGTGTGTATATGTGGGAGGTTGTTGATGGTAAGCGGTGTAAAGAAGACCTGTTATTATTAATTTGCCAAAAAAACTTGGCAAATTTTAAAATGATTCCCAGAAATGTCAGTGTTTGTGTATATATAGATATATATAGTTATAAAATATACACCTTAAGGAATGTTTATATGATTATGGTGTCTTTTTACAAAGGAACATTGTGCGAATATTTACAGCGCATTTATTTTTCTTCATGTTCCCACTCGCCAACATTAGGAATTTTAACAGAGAGGCCATTGCAAATGGGTAGGTATTTATAGTCTCATCTCTACATCAATATCTAACGTATGGATTTACTTGATTTACTACAACTGTAAGTTTAAATCATTGGTTAGGAGACTTGAACTATGTATCAATACAGTTCAGTTTGTATGCCTATCCCATCCAAGGACTATGAAACTAGTGGTCTGTTAAGTCTCATTTTATGTAATACATTTTTTTGTTAAAGTGTTTGTGGGTTGTTTTTTAAAAAAAAATTTTTAGAATAATGAAAATCCATTGACAAAGGATAATTTAAAGGTTTCAATTTAAGTAAAATAAGCACTAAAGAATATATTCTATATGAGCAACACATTTAAGAAAGCATTTCACTATGAAAAAAAATTCTCAATACTAAAAAAACAATGAAACCCCCACCACGCAGACACTCATTTGCCAATAGGTATATAACCATTGTAATGACATGGGTCACAACTCCACCAGGTTCAGTGCTAGAACCAAGATGATCAAAGTAAACAATTGTAAGGATTAGATAATTTAATGGTATCTGAAATCTGTTTCACAGAGAACTTACCTAATATTAGTTTGGATCATTGCTGCAGAAGATGATGCATCTTCTAGTACACTGGTGTCCAAACGGTAGATCCCCAGATGTTTTAAAACTAAAACTTCTTTGCCACTAGCTATTGTACAGACTGGCAAAGCATCATGGTAGTTGTAGTTCTACATCACATGGAGCACTCCTGTTTTAGCACCTTGCCACACATTGGCAGACTGCTGTAAAGATTCCAGTAACAAATCTGGTCGAGATGCGCTACACCAAGGCTCGATAAATCCCAGGCGTCAGGTCAACTAAGAACGTGGCCCTGGCGCCTGGAATTGGTCGGCCAGTTCCCTCGTTCCTCCCGCAGGAGAATTGCAAGCTTGAAGGGCAGCATTTAAAGATTGCCAACTTGCTGCCCGCCCGCATTCCTCCGACCACGCCCACTCACATTGCGCAAAGCTGGTCCGCCCGCTCCCATTCCACAGAGTCAGCCCAGCCGCTTTCCTCCGAGCCGGACTCCAGCCCGCCCGCCCCTGACCACTTTAGTGGCCGTTTAAATGACGGCCACTAGAGGTGTTACTAGGCAGCAATGTAAACACTGCCTTTTCTCTGAAAAGGGACAGTCTATAGACACCAGACCACTACATTAAGCTATAGTAGTTGTGGCAAATATAGTGTCCCTTTAAGAATTGTATTTTTGTCGTTGGAAAAAAACTGTCTCCTAACTTTTTTTAGCTGGCTTCTAGATTGAAAGCAAATTTTTTTTTAAGCCCTGCGCTACACTTACTTTCACCTTTATAGCTTTTTCTAAAACTGAGAAAAAGATCTAACAAAACACCTTACCAAAGATATTCAGGATTCGAATGGCTGTGGGTAATTGATTATCCTGTTGTTTTTTTTATATATATAATTTTTTTTTAAAATCTTTAAATCTTTTTTTTTTTTATCTCTTCATTAAAAAGGAAGCATGTGGTGACTTGGGATATGTAAAACTGCATAATTATCAAGACATATGTCCTGTCTAAGGTGTCTGCTCAGCTAAGACTAAATCTACCGAACGGCATGAATAAACCTTTCTGCACAGTAAAATTAACTGTTTAACTGCCGGTCCATAATCCAAAGGCAGCAGGCAGGCAACCAGGCTCCTCCAATGCGACATTGGTCTCGTCACATCTCTCCCCTTTTCCAAACAGACTAACAAGGTATCTGACCTCCTGCCGGTTAGTGCCCTTGTTGGTCCAGCAACCCACCCACAAAACACAATCAGCAGTACAGCCCAACCACAATAAATGGTTACTGCATCTGGGTAGAGGAGAAACTTGTCCAGGTGCCTCACCACAGCTGTGCGGGGGACTGGTAGGCTACCTTGGTGGGTTGCTGAGTGTGCAGACACCAGCGGTACTCTGCCCTGGTGCCAGCGCTACCGTGGAAGTAGCCTGGTTGGAGCCTGGTTGCTGGAGGGGGAGACCGACTGTCTCCCCTTTGGATACACAGCTCTGCTGCTGGAGGGGGAGACCGACTGTCTCTCCTTTGGATACACAGCTCTGCTGCTGTGGGGGGAGACCGACTGTCTCCCCTTTGGCTAAACAGCCCTGTCGCTGGGGGGCAGGACCGACCGTCCCTACCCCCTGTGCTGTAAGTGCAGAGACCACGGTCCCATCTTCACGGTTGTGGGGCTTACTGTCTCCCCTGGGTATGTCAAGCTGCCGCTGGGGAGAGGGGGTAACAAGCTCCTCTCCCATACATACTTCCAGCCGCGGGGGAGGGTGACTGACTGTCTCCGCTCCCAATACAGAGTCCTGCTGCTGGGGAAAGGAGAATGGGCTCTCTATTCCCTGTAGGACACTCTGCCACTGGGAAATGGAGACTGTGCTCCCATTTCCCTGTAACACATGCTGCTGCTGGGGGACAGGACCGACTGTCTCCCCTTTGGCTAAACAGCCCTGCTGCTGGGGGACAGGACCGACCGTCCCTACCCCCTGTAACTCAGCCTGCCACTGGGGAATGGAGACAGTGCTCCCAATCCCCTGTACATTGCTCTGCCGCTGGGGAATGGGACTCTGCTCTCCTCT
Organism: Pelobates cultripes; assembly: GCA_933207985.1. Classification (NCBI taxonomy): domain Eukaryota; kingdom Metazoa; phylum Chordata; class Amphibia; order Anura; family Pelobatidae; genus Pelobates; species Pelobates cultripes. Next base: position 42,408,643 of record OW240917.1, read on the forward strand.
TCCCGTAACTGTACCTGCCGCTGGAGTTCCTCCCGACGTGTCAGCTTGCCCTCTCTCTCTGCCCTGTCAAGCAGAGTTCCTCACGAACCGAACAGATCTTTCCAGTGGATCGGGTCCGAAGAAGCTCAGCCGGAACCATACCATACGGTCATACTCTCTCAGAGAGTGGCTGTACTCCACTCAGACATGCGTTGCCCTCAATTTGTAAAATCCAAAGAAATGGTGTCACCTGTAGCTGTCCTTCTGGCTGTAGGAACGTTCCCACAGCTACCACCAATTGTAACGGCACAAAAGGGTTAAACCGCCGTTTAGAAGATCTTCCCCTTCCAGAGGCACAGGCAGCTACTGTAGACACCAATCCACCGAACAGGAGAAGCATTTGAATGCTCTTTAAATAATAAATCGAATAAATGTGGGCTGTATATGTATGTTCGGTGTCAAGGTAGAATATATTATAAATCCTTGCAGAAACGGTTTGTCCATGTCTTATTCATTTATGATGAGTGTAAGTATCCCAATATCGATAAAATTGTTTTTTCCCTTTTTTTTTTTCTTTTTGCACAGCTCTACTCATCAATACATGTGATTCCTAAAGGAACTGCACATGATTTAGAGCAATAGCCTTCTCTCCAGGTAGAGGGACTTTGAAATGTTTACTAAAATTAAATGCATGGGGAAAATATTGGGCTGTAAGAACATACATATAGCTAGACACCATCCATCTGGTGTAGTGAGAATATTTAGCAATATCTAGTTGTTTGAAGATAAGTGCCAAAATTCTCAATTTAAATCAGATTCTTATGATCCTGCACAACACATTAAGAAACACTACAAATCAGTTAATTGAATGGTAGGATTGTATATAGTCTTAATTTATAATTTCTTATTAGCTTTATCCTACCTGTTGCTCATATGTTGAACACTCCATTTAGTTGCTCTCTCCATTCAGGACATGTTTTCACAAGTGTCTCAATCAATCTGTTAAGACATGTTCTGTTGATTCAGTTTTATATCCTAATTGGAGATACGCTTGCCAAATATACACACAGTGTATGTGTTTAAAGTTTTTCTTTTTCTTTTATATAATGCTCTGGGGGGCATTGAACTGAATGAATAGTACTCAAGCAATTTCAGTTACAGCTTCTAATGGCAGGTTAGTGAATAATGGGGCCTTAATGTTAAAATAATCTAAATTGTATTAAAGACAGGAGGTGAATATTCTCCTTAAACCTTCTTTACCTACACCTCCATCAGCAAAGGAACACTTAACACCGGTATCAGAAAACAACCAATCAGTACAAGGAGGGGCATATAAGAACCCCAACAGTACCCTCCCAATTCTTTTTTTCTTTGATGAGGTGATCAGAAGAGTATGAAACTCTAAAGATGAACTGAAATGAAATGAAAAACTCAGGTGAATAAGAACCATAGGAAAACCATCCAGATCAAAAATCTTCACAGCACCCGCCCCAGGTGTATATTTTTGCAGAGTCCCACAGTCAGATGCACAGTTATACACTTGTCAAATACACCACATGCACACAGTCGCAGTCAGATAGTCGCAGAAACACACAGGTACAGGCAGTAACACACATACACAGTTACAGGCAGATAAACACACTCACACAATTACAGGAAGACAGCCACACACAGTCTGACTTACACACACATACTTACATGCAGACAGCCACACAGGCAGACAGCCACACACACACATACAGGCAGACAATCACACAGACAGCCACACACATACACACACATACACACACACACACATAGGCAGGCAGTCACACACAAACATAGAGGCAGACAGCCACACGCACGCAGACAGTCACACACACACAGGCAGACAGTCACACACACACACAGGCAGACAGTCACACACACACACACACAGTCAGACAGTCACACACACACACGGAGCAGACAGTCACACACACACACACACGGGCAGACAGTCACACACACACACACAGGCAGACAGTCACACACACACACACAGGCAGACACATAGACCCACACACAGGCAGACAGTCACACACACACACACACACAGGCAGTCACATAGACACACACGAATTCAGACAGTCACACACACAGGCAGACAGTCACATAGACACACACAGGCAGACGCAGACAGTCACATAGACACACATATTCAGACAGTCAGACACATTCAGACAGTCACACACACATACTGGCAGTCACATAGACACACACACATTCAGACAGTCAGACACAGGCAGACAGTCACATAGACACACACACGCAGACATACACAGGCAGTCACACACACAGGCAGACAGTCTCACACACAGACAGTGAGACAATCACACACAGTTACCTCTGTTCATTGTGGAGGCAGACAGGCTGGTTGTTGGGGAAGCAGGGACTCCTTCCTGCTTCCCCTGCAGCAGTTACTCTGCAATTTTAGCCCTGCCCTGCCGCACAGTAAGCTCCGCCCCGCCACGTGGGAAGCTCCGCCCTGTCTCAATTTGTAATATTTTTTTTTAGGCCGGCCAAGTGTGAGCTGTGTCGGCCACACGGCGCCCCCTGCTTCATGGCGCCCTGTGCGGTCGCACACCCCTAAGGCCGGCCCTGACCATTCACCTGGAGGCAGCGGCAAAGAATGAGAAAGTGGGAGGGTACTGCTGTTTTTTTTTGTTTTTTTTTTTTTTTTTTAAATGTCCATCCTTGTGCTGATTGGTTGTTTTCTGATATTTGTGTTAACTGTATTCGTAAAGTTTGAGAATTGGAACACAAAGCTATATGCTGTTAAATATATTGTGTTGTTGCATTATTTCTTTGCTAGTTTGTTTCATATTTTAAGTGTCCATCTGAAAATTAAGAATGTTTGTTCATGTGGTAGATACAGTTACATCTGTATGTCACAAGAATACTCAAATGGCTTAAAAGATCACACAAGACAGCTGATAACCTCGATAAGGTGGCAGCTTGTTGGTGTCAGGCCTATATGACAGTGTGACAAATTGCTCTCTGTACATTAGATCTGCCACTATGAATTGTTGTTGTTTTTTTTTATCCCTGATGACGCCTATTGGGATGTTACACTTTGGCTATGGGGATTGATGCTAATTGAATTATATGTTCAGACGTTTGTCCTCCGTACTACTGCCTTCAATAAATAGTCTGGAGGGAACTTCAGCATGTAACATTTCAACATGAGATCCAAAGCCGTACTCCCCAATGGAGTTCGACTAGTTTGACTGCACCCACTGCTGTTAGTGTAAAAGTGTTGAATTTCCGAATCCCTTGGCATGATCACCCAAGAAAAGGTAGCTATTACCTCCCCCGTTTTGCTGTTTTACATGTGGATAGATGAGGAGTGTGTTCCATATCCTTTGCTACACTGCCGGCTTGTACAACTTCTAGTGGCCCAGCGAGTGGATAACAAAGTACATCATGCGTTGTCAAAAAAAGGCTTATACAGAAGTTTATAAAGGACTCTCTCTAGCAGATAACTATCTTTAATATTGAACTGATGTTTTGTCATTCAATAGCTTTTAATTCATTTGCGGTGCAAGTATATGCATTGTTATATTTTACGTGTTCACTATAGAGGTGAAACTGTTCTTTCACTTTGTTGTTTAATTTTTTAAATTAGGGAAGCAACATTCTTTTGTAATTATTTTTCTCCCTCCAGTAAATCACATCTGCTCTCCTCTTGTGAACCTTAGAGACTTGTCTTTGTATAAATAAATAACTTAATACTATCTCATAGACGAGGCACCATCTCTGTTTGCTTTTTCCCAAGATCCATTTTGACTAACCTGAAACAGATGTTCCATAGAAGAAACAAAAAATATAATGGAATTGATTTTCTTTGCCTGTCAAAAGGTTTATTGTACTTTGGTGGAATACTTGGCAAATATATAATCGCTTGCAGAGGGAGCATTTTGGTAACCATGAAAAGTGAAAGTGACATCGTAATTTAAATACTATTGTTGTCCTCCATCCCCCCCACACACCCTCTGTTATTTAAACTGCTTATATGTTTATAAGAGAACGGAAGCAGAGCAGAAAGATAATCCACATTACTGTTTATGTATCAGATTCTCTGCATGCCAGCCTCACATTGGTGACATTTGCCAATTGTGATAGTGTGCCCTTTTGTTAGCTATCTTTTACAAAACTGTGGTTGGTGGAGCAAGTGTGAAACTTCCTGCTGCTTGATAATGGTGTGGTGAGTGCTAAACAAAGCTAAACTGAGACAATTACCAGATTTTACTAATTTCATGATGTAAAGTCATAATTTTATTAAGGACACGGAGGAGAGTATTATGTGTGACCCTGCATATCCGGAGTTGTTCATGGCCCTTCGTCATCCATATCACCCTGTTTCGGCAGTCACATTGTCTCGTTGGGTCAAATGGATTACGGCATCAGCGGCATCGACACTTCGGTGTATGGAGCACACTCAGCCAGGGGAGCCTAAGGCTTTCTCCAAAGGATGCAGGTTGGAGGACCTACTCCGTGCGGATGATTGGTCCCGCGAATCTACCTTCAAGGAGTTTTCTTTTCGGCCAGTTTCTAATTTTTCTGATGTGGTTGTTTCACAGCTTTGAACTAGCATAATATGAGCCTCTGTGTCCTTTAATAAAATTACCAGATTTTACTAATTTCATGACGTAAAGTTATGATTTTATTAAGGACACGGAGGCGAGTATTATCCCACCCGATGCAGGTAAGTGGTGCCCTCCCATGGATGTGTGGTAATTAAGTTACTACGTATTTAGGTTACCACAGCACATGGCGTGTATTGAAAGGTTTGGTTAGATGATAATCTGTTATTGGTGGCATATGTTCCTATGCTTAATTCTGTACTATGGTAATGGTCAGATGTCCAGAAACATATTTTACCAGTTTGTTTTTCTGTTCCTTTCAGCTTCATGAACGGTTTTGACCTACAGGAAGATCCCAGCTTCTGAAGAGTACCGGATTCTTCTCCGTGGTGTTTTGGGCATTTTGTTCCTTCAAGTTGACATATGTTATGCTGTGGATTCTTCGTCGACAACACCAAGAAAGAGGGGTGGCTTAAGGTCACATGGGGAGTTGATGGTGCTGAAGGCATTATGATTGGTTGTACTGTTATATGATTAACCCTTTGGGTGCATGTTTACATGTTTGATTGTTTCTATAAAATAAATATTTTTGCTGCTGATTAATAAAAAAGAAAGAGAATAGCTTTTCTCTTTCTTTTTATTCCTCAGCAGCAAAAATATTTATTTTATAGAAGCAAATCAAACATGTAAATGTAAACATGCACCCAAAGGGTTAATCATATAACAGTACAACCAATCATAATGCCTTCAGCACCATCAACTCCCCATGTGACCTTAACCACTTAAGGACACATGACGTGTGACATGTCATGATTCCCTTTTATTCCAGAAGTTTGGTCCTTAAGGGGTCAAGCCAATCCTCTTTCTTGATGTTGTCGACGAAGAATCCACAGCAGAACATATGTCAACTTGAAGGAACAAAATGCCCAGAACGCCGCAGAGAAGAATCCGGTACCCTTCAGAAGCTGGTATCTTCCCGTAGGTCCTGAAGGAACCCGTGCACAACGGAGCCAAAACCGTTCATGAAGCTGAAAGGAACAGAGAAACAACCTGGTAAAATATGTTTCTGGACATCTGATCATTACCATAGTACAGAATTAACCATCGGAACATATGCCACTAATAACAGATTATCATCTAACCAAACCTTTCAATACACGCCATGTGCTGTGGTTACTTAATGACCACACGTCGATGGGAGGGCGCCACTTACCTGCATCGGGTGGGATAATACTCGCCTCCGTGTCCTTAATAAAATCATGACTTTACGTCATGAAATTAGTAAAATCTGGTAATTTTATTAAAGGACACGGAGGCTCATATTATGCTAGTTCAAAGCTGTGAAACGACCACATCAGAAAAATGAGAAATTGGCTGAAAATAAAACTCCTTGAAGGTAGATTTGCGGGACCAATCAGCCGCCCGGAGTAGGTCCTCCAACCTGCATCCTTTTGGAGAAAGCCTTAGTTGCCATGACTCCCCTGGCCGAGTGTGCTCCATATACTGAAGTGTCGATGCCCACTGATGCCATAATCCATTTGACCCAATGAGACAATGTGACTGACGAAACAGGGTGATATGGATGACGAAGGGCAAAGAACAACTCCGGATATGCAGGGTCACGCATAATATGAGCCTCCGTGTCCTTTGATAAAATCATATTTAGAAAAAATTGCATGGTTCAAGTACGGACACATGCTCTGACCAATTATAGGAAAGAGGAGGCCTGCTATTTAGTTAGTAAAAATATTTGATTTGATGTTGTGCTGTTCCATTCAAGCATTGTTTAAGGAATAAGCTTAGCAATTATATAGAATGTTCCCTGAGTCTGAAGTCTGACCACCAAAGATTCCATCACCATTTTCTGTAAGATAAGATCACAATATACATTTTGATCAGAAAAACATCCTACAAACTCCTTTCAAGTACAACGCATATGTCCTGGTTTGGTGAGAATCCATAGCAGAAACTGCAGAAACTGCAGAAACTGCAGAAACTGGGGTTTTGCAGCAGATGTATGTATCTTTTTAATGTTTATAGTTTTTGCATATATTTTGAAAGTTGCATCTATATAATTTTAGATATACTTTATTGTTCTTCTGATGGCAGTGGGGGTAAATGCTACCATCTTAATTTAAAATTTTAAATACATATTGTTATCATTATTTTTTAATTTAGCACAATGGAAGGTTGACTTGAACAACGTTTTATTTTTAATAATTACAACTTATCATTTGGTTGCTTGTTAATTAAAAGGAGCAGTATTAATAACTGATCCTCCTATATACTTTCCAACATTGGGAGGTATGCAATGGGATAAGGTGGGCAGGCCCAAGAGGAGGGCAATGGTAATGCCAATAATGGGTGGGTCTGCCTATAAAAGGGGAGGGTCCACCCACTGAATGACAGAAGATGCCTGTCTGGCCAACAAATTAGATTAGTACGGTGGGACAGGCCCTACAAGTGGGACTGTCCCAACTAAATCTGGAATGTTGGGTCACCTGCTTCTATATAGGGCATAGCACTGTGCTTCCATTGTTATGTCCTGTATTGTAGCTTATTTGACTCACTTAGGCTCTGAAAATATTCCAGATGCAATGGCAACCGAGATTCACTTAAATATTTAAAGAGGCTAAATGTCTTGTGTTGGAAACTCTGGTGTTGAATAGTGTAATATAAAATGCAAATGTATCCTCTTATCGCTGCTTCATAAGGTAATCTGACTAAATGGAAATGGAAAAATGATATAAACATTAAAAGCATTTTTAAAGTGATTTTTTGGGGAGGGGGGTTCTTTGGGAAATCTTTTAATAAGTAAGTGAAATGACTTTACACTTTTTTTTTTCTTTCATTCTTTCTTTGCAGAAAGCAAAACAATCGTTTTTACTAACGTGTTTATTGCAGAGAATTCCAAGTGAATTTCAAATTTCAGGCCTGAATTGTTGAATTGGAAATAATTCTCAAACCACCTGTTTTAGCCTGAAATTTAAGTTACATTTCAATTTACCGGCTATTCGCAGTTTAGGGAATAGCCCTGTCAGTCAGAACCCACTGTCTACGGAATTATCTTTGTATTTTTAAAACATTTGAAGCAGTAATACAGGGAACTCACTTGTTTGCTAGGCATTGTGGGATTGCAAGGAAATTGTTTTGAGGCATGTGGACACTAATGTTATGGATGTGTTCAGTCTCTTGCCTATGGCCCTATAGCATAGAAAAGCAAAGGCTAAAATGTGGGAAAATGCCTAGCATTTACTGGGGACCTCTAAGTATCATAACAACTACAGCAAAGAGTAGCTTTTATGGTGCTGAGAAGCTATGGGGGACAACTTGTGTTTCTGTGTCCAATGTTTTGGAGTAGTTTTGAATATAAACAAACAATAGAAACACTATTAATCATTACGTTTGAAGGTTTTATGTATTTTTAGCATCAGGGGTCAGAAACAGATCCAATTCAAATGAAAAATACGTATTGTAATATTTTCAATAATTTTTTTGTTTTCTCAGCTCATACTTATAAACATGTCTGTGATTTTACTTTATTGTTGTCATCCCCATCGTATTCTTGTCTCATTAAAGGACCACGATAGTGCCAGAAAAACATACTCGTTTTCCTGGCTCTATAGGGTCCTTGGGTCCCCTCACACTCGGGGGCCCCCCACCCGCCGGGCTCCAGGGTGAGGAAGGGGTTAATTCCTTACCTTTTTTCCAGCGCCGGGCTCCCTCGGCGCTGGGGAATCTCCTCCTCCTTTCCCGTCATCGGCTGAATGTGCATGCGCGGCACAAGCCGCGTGCGCATTCAGCCAGTCTCATAGGAAAGCATTCTCAATGCTTTCCTATGGGCGCTGGCGTCTTCTCACTGTGAAAATCACAGTGAGAAGCGGCTCTAGCGGCTGTCAAACCTATGTTTACAGCAGAAAGGGTTAATCCTAGATGGACCTGACACCCAGACCACTTCATTGAGCTGAAGTTGTCTGGGTGCCTATAGTGGTCCTTTAATCACCCCTTTTCCACTTACCCCATTCTTTCAATAACCCTAGTCTTCTTTTCATTTCAGCACTTTGTTTTCCTCTGTCTTATATTTGTTTTGGTTTTTTAATTATCTTTTTCAATATGCATGTTTATAAGGGTATATTTTATTAACTGACACATTACTAGCTCAGTTATAAAAACTATTACATCAGACATATGCACTATTCTGTATACTTAAACAAGTGGTTCCGTTTAAACTAGAGATGTGCACGGTTGAAGGAAATTAAAAAAGTTTGTTTCGAATATTTGTTTGTTTGAAACTCTGAAAAAAATCAATTTGGACAAACCAAATTTTGTGCAAAATTTAGATAAGTCCCATATATACCGGTAACTCCCTAATTTACTATCTTTACGAGGCATTGCCATAAGGATGCAAATGATCAAATAAGGGAGTCAAAAACAATAACTGAGATAGAGACGTAGCTGCTACCCACAAAACGTAAGGGGTCGCCACAGATTCTCGCCTTCAATACGGAAGATGGTCACCTAAACTGTGCTTCCTCAGAGTGGATAACCCTTAAGTAACCAATAGAAATTAGAAAAATCCCAGTACACTCCCCTAATAAGTAGAGTGGTAGGAACACAGTCAAGGTAATAGTAGCAAGTACATTTTTGTTTTTAAATATCTGGATTTTCCTTTATATGAATTTCTGTTGAGTATGATTTAAAGGGACACTATAGTCACCTGACCAACTTTAGCTTAACCCCTGCAGGACGGGTGACGGACGAGGTCCGTCACACAGGGGAGACCCTTAACGACGGGTGACGGACCTCGTCCGTCACGCGGTAAAATTAACCCCGGATCGCCGCTATCGCGGCGATCGCGGGGTTAATGGTGCTCCCGGTATGCCTCTGCATTAGAGGCATACCGGGAGCACCCGGTCAAGCTGCCCAGCACATGTGCTCGCTCTGACCACAAGTCTGAGCGAGCACATGTGCTCAGTATACTCACCTACCGGCTCCCTGCACTTCCGGGTTCTGTGTGAAGTGCAGGGAGCCGGATCAGTGCTGATCCTGCCCCCTGCTGTAAAAAAAAATAAAGTTAATTTAAAGTGTCCCCCCCCTTACCCATTTTAATAAAAAATTAACCCCTTCCCTGCCAATTGATCACTGACTACAGTGATCAATTGGCAGGGATTACATTTTACTATGATCTGATTTTTTTTTTTAACCCCTGAGGGTTAATTCTTTTTTTTTTTAACCCTCAGGGGTTAAATTAATTAAATTAATTAATTAAATTATTTTTAAATTATATATTTAGATAGCTGTGGTAGGTGGAAGTTAGTGGGGAATTGGGGGATTTGACGTTAGGCTAACTAGGGGTTAACGTTAAAAAAAAGTTTTAAAAGAAACTTTAAAAAGTTAAAAATTAAGCTTAAAAAATGTTTTAATAACATTTAAGTAATAAAAACAAAAAAACACACTTTACCTAGTCCAAATAAAAATTAACCCCTTCCCTGCCAGTCGATCACTGCCTACAGCGATCAAATAGAGATCACAGTATTATACTGTGATCTAATTTTTTTTAACCCCTGAGGATTAACTTTTATTTATTTTTTTAACCCTCAGGGGTTCAATTTATTTAATTAATTAATTTAAATATTTTATAACTATATATTTTGCTAGCTGGGGTGGGTGGGAGTTATGGGAAAATGGGGAATTTACTGTTAGTGCTGCGTACTGCTAGTTAGGGGTTAACAGTAAAAAAAATAGCTTAGAAAAATGTTAAATCTGTAAAAAAGTTTTAAGAAAGTTTAGGAAAGTTTAAAAAAAATTTATAAGCAAAACAAAAGTTTAAAAACTAGTTTTTAAAAGTAAAAAAGTTATAAAAAGTAAAAAAATACATTTTAAAAACGCTCATTACCACTACACCTGGAACAAACTAGAGAAAAAATTATCCCACGCCAAGGTTCAAAATATGCCTTTTGAATTACCCCAGGGTGTATTCTTTAATAAATAGTATGTGTTTGTGGGGAAGTTTCAATAACCAACCGTCTAAACTACTCCAAATTGGAACATGGACACAGCGTAAAACTTCAAAGTTAGAAAAAAACTGAATGGCTGCGTCTCAAATGCGCCCCTTCAACATCCACATATACCTGGCAAAGGTACATACGGGGGTATTGCTGTACTCAGCCGACATAGCTGAGCAACATATGAAGTATTATACAGTCATAGTACACATAAGGTTTGCAAAATATGCTGCGCAAACTCACTTTGTATGTCAAAAAGGCAGAAAAAATGCTTATTACCACTACACTTGGTACAAGCTAGCGGAAAAATGATCCCACGCTAAGGTTCAAAATATGCCTTTTGAAATACCCTGGGATGTCTTCTTTAAGAAATGGTATGGCTTTATGGGGAATTTGGATTATATAGCCTGGTAAAATACTCTAAAATGGGACATAGGCACAGCATAAAAATTCAAAGTTTGAAAAAAACTGGAATGGCTGTGTCCCAAATGTGCCCCTCCGATGTCCACACATACCTGGCAAAGGTACATACGGGGGTATTGCTGTACTCAGCCGACATAGCTGAGCAACATATGAAGTATTATACAGTCGTAGCACACATAAGGTTTGCAAAATATACTGTGCAAACTCACTTTGTATGTCAAAAAGGCAGAAAAAACGCTTATTACCACTACATCTGGTACAAGCTAGCGGAAAAATGATCCCACGCTAAGGTTCAAACTATACCTTTTGAAACACCCTGGGGTGTCTACTTTAAGAAATGGTAGGCCTTTGTGGGGTAGATTGAATTTAAAACCTGCGAAGATGCTTGGAAATTGCATATAGGCCCAGCGTCAAAATTCAAAGTTTGGTAAAAACGGATATGGCTTGGTCTCCTATATGGCACTGTAGCTTCACAAAATAGTGACAAAGACATTCATTGGGGGTGTATTTTTACTCAAAAGACTTAGCTGAGCATAATTTGGGAGGTTTGAACTTAGTGGCACATATGAAATATACAAAACGCCCAGCAAAAATGCAATCCGTATGTAAAAAATGCACAAAATAATTTTTTACCACATACTTTGGCATATATTGGTGAAAAAATGGGGTATGTTAAGGCACAATATGCACCTTATGAGATACCCTGGAGTGTCTACTTTTACAAATGGTAGGCCTTTGTGGGGGTTTTTTGAACAGTCAAACTGTTATAATACCCCAAATGGAAGCTAAGGCTCATTAAATCCATCTCTCAAAATTCTACTGTGAATACTGTAAAGGACAGGTCTCCTATATGGCACTGTAGCTTCACGAAATAGTGCCAAAGACATTCATATGGGGTGTCATTTTACTCAGAAGACTTAGCTGAGCATAATTTGGGGGGTTTGAACTTAGTGGCACATATGAAATATACAAAACGCCCAGCAAAAATGCAATCCGTATGTAAAAAATGCACAAAATTATTTTTTACCACATACTTTGGCATATATTGGTGAAAAAATGGGGGCATGTTAAGGCACAATATGCACCTTATAAGATACCCTGGAGTGTCTACTTTTACAAATGGTAGGCCTTTGTGGGTTTTTTTTGAACAGTCAAACTGTTATAATACCCCAAATGGATGCATAGGCTCATTAAATCCGTCTCTCAAAAATCTACTGTGAATACTGAAAAGGACAGGTCACCTAAATGGCACTGTAACTTCACGAAATAGTGCCAAAGACATACAATGGGGGTGTCATTTTAATCAGCAGATGTAACTGAACACAAGATAAAACTTTGTACAGGAATAGCACACACCAACTTTACAAAATAAACATGAGAAGTTCTTTGTTATAAGTTTGTGTGCCAAAAAACCCCAAAAACTAAATTTTACTCCAATATTTAGCAGAGGTTGGCGGTGAAATGGCTATGTAGAAAGTGTCAAAACCACCTTAGGTAAATAGCCTGTGATGTCTACTTTATATAAATATATACTTTTGTGTGGCAATTTTGTTTTCTTTTATGGCTATTAGGCTTACAAGACAAACATACCAAATTCTAAAATCGCTCCACATTAAAAGTTTATTTTACTCCTTGTGCTTTGTGACCTGTAACTACCAAAAAAAACTTAAAATCCCAGACACATTATATATTCTGTAAATCAGAACAAATAAATAAATTTATTTTTAATTACTTTCCTTAACCTGCACTAATTATGCACACATTATTATTGCAAAAACTGTAAAAAAAAACAATATTTTTCATTTTTTTTGCATTTTTCTGTATTTTTTTATAATAAGTAAGCATTTATATATATATATATATATGTTATATCAAATTAAAGCCCTTTCTGTCCTTTAAAAAACAGTATATAATATGTGTCGGTGCAATAAATGAGAGAGATGCAAATTGCAGTTGAACGCAAACAGCAAGAAAATGCAAAAATTGCTTGTGTCATTAAGCGTAAGTCAAGCTTCTGAAGCTGTGTCCTTAAGGGGTTAATGAAGCAGTTTTGGTGTATAGAACATGCACCTGCAGCCTCACTGCTCAATCCTCTGCCATTTAGGAGTTAAATCCCTTTGTTTATGAACCCTAGTCACACCTCCCTGCATGTGACTTGTACAGCCTTCCATAAACACGTCCTGTAAAGAGAGCCCTATTTAGGCTTGACATGCGCATCATCGTCCTTTTGGCCTATTCCTGTTATAACCAATTAGAGACCTTCAAGAATTACAGACACATGAATTTTGGCAAAATATTCCACGGCTTTATTAAATATATAAATAATAAAATATAAATTTAAAAGGTCATTGTCAACAACGATTAGGAAGACATCCCCCCAATTAACATAACTTTACACCAAGACAATGACCTAAACCATTTTACAGAATACATCCATATAACCATATAACATAGTATAAATAACATAAACATTAACATAGCCACCCAGGGCATCCATTTCCAATTGTAGGGGCATACCAAGACACCCCTACGCCATTATCACAGCCACCAAGGGCATCCCTTTCCACTGTAGGGGCATACCAAGACACCCCTACCCATTATCCCAGCCACCAAGGGCATCCATTTCCAGTGTAGGGGCATACCGAGACACCCCTACACCCCCAGGTTCGGAGCTACCGACGAGCTCGAACCTACCACCAAATCCAAAGGTAAGTATTCCTCCTGACCTATCCCACTTACCAAAAACCGACCTACCCCCCAATTAACCTAATCCATCCCCCGCCACAGCACAGAGCTTGACCACCTCAAGCCACCTGGGCGCCCCCACCCCAAATAAACAAAGCCTGTCTCAAGCCGTCCTGGAAGCCCAAGTTGAGAAAATCTAGACCTACTCCGGAAAGATGCACGCCATCACGCCTGAAATATCCCGGCAACATATCCTCCAGCTCCCTATGTCTGATTACTACCCCACCAGACCTTTTGATAAAAATCGCCACCAACTTATTAAACTTGCGTCTACATCTCGCCATAGCTGAAAAATCCCGCGCATGACGCCAATGGAAACGCAGTATATTTTCCGACCATACAATAACCACCCCGGGAAGTAAGGACCTCAACTTATCCACGTCCCTCTTTATACAACGTACTAATTCCCTTTGTGGTACCAGACCAAAATCATTCCCCCCAGCGTGTAACAATATGAATTCGGGAACCTCCCCCTGACCAATCTTCCGAAATAATTCTAAACATATGTCTCTCCAACCAAAACCCCGGAAACCAAACCATAACAATCGTAAAACATCTGTCGAAAAGCCCAGCTGCGTGCCTTGTCTCCGAACTGCAGCTCTCCGTTCCGCCCAGTAGACATAGGAATGGCCTACTATCCATGCGACTCCACCTGAAAATGAAAGAAATAACTTATAACCACCAGGCCGTCGTATCGTGTACCCCATAACCTCATACCTGAATTACACTAACCGATCCGGCCGGACATAAGAGCGGAACCTGAGCGATTCCCATCTCCCAATCTTTTTAACTAAATCGTCACCTAGACCCAACCTCGCCGCCTCCGTGGCAGCCCCAATCCTAAACGAGTGGGTGCCAAACTGCGTGGGATCCAGACCCAGGCGTTCCAAACTCAGCTTAAAGACCCTGGTAAACTGAAACTTAGACATCGCCGAACCGTCCGCATGCCGAAAAAACGAACCCTGACCCTTTGGACGGATCTCCATATATCGGCGAGCACTGCTCACCGGGCAAGCTGCAACCTGAGGTAGTGAAAATAATTTAACTGTACAACCTTTCCCAAAGACATCTGTTTTCGAGCGCCGTAATCGAATGGCTACCTGCTCTACCCCCAATTCCACGTCCGCGAACTGAAGACCACCTTGCCTAACTCTGCTGCCACTTACAATTTCACTCACCCGAAAAGCCCCGAAAAAGGCCCATACAAAAGCAACCGTAAATAACAAAACCTCGAACGAGGAGAAACATAAACCTGGCAGGACTCCCAACAGTTGTTGAAGCAAGGCAAAAGACACCGGTCTCCTAGTGTCAGGTTCCAACTTACCCTTACGATAACCCTTCACTGCCTGCCGTACTACAAAGGACTTCGTCGAATCCTCCCACCCATTGAGTTTGAAGAGGAACGCCAACGCTGCAAGGTTCCGGCCGACCACCGCCGGAGAAGCCCCTGCCGCGAATAAGCGGCAAAGCAACCATAATAGCGTATCGAGACGTACCTCTGCGGAAACCTGATCCCCCGTACAGCCCAAAGCTTCGTCCCAACTTTTCCATACTTTACTGTACGCCGCCCACGTGCCCGGAGCCAACGAATCCCTGATCAGTCCTCCAAGCAAGAGGTCCCGAGCCGCCACATGTGATCCGGACATGACAGACCCTCCATTTGTGCGTTCGGAGCCTCCAACCGAAATTTCTCCCACTGAAAGCGAGAAAGCCAATCAGCAATTACGTTCAAGAATCCCGGTATATGACGTGCACGAAAAACAATATTCCACTGCATGCAATACAAAACAAACCTACGAAGGAGTCGAATCACTAGGACCGATGAAGCCGAAAGGTTATTTACCGCCTCCACTACGGCCATATTGTCCGTAAAGAAGATCACTCTCCTATCGCGAAAGACTTGGCCCCACAATGAGAGCGCTTCCACCCTCACCACCCATTCCAGGAAGGTACTAAATTTTTCAAAGTAAGCACAGGAAATGGAACATCCCATGGGCAAACAGAGATCTACAAAATAATTTCCATCAATATAACAGCCTAATAAATGGTGACATTTCGGGTGGATGGGTAGAAGGCGAAGAGCCGCTTCTATATCCGCCTTTGCCAACAGCGCTCCCCATCCTGCTTCTTTTACCAGCTCAACCGCTTGGTCAAATGATGCATACGAAACAGAACAAAGAGCCCCGTCAATGTCATCATTGACTGATGACCCTTTCGGGTACGACAAGTGGTGGATAAGGCGAAATTTCCCCTTCTCCTTCTTGGGCACCACACCTAAAGGAGAAACCCTAAGATCTGGCAGAGGCGGCTCCCCATACGGCCCCGCCATCCGCCCCAGGCGAACCTCATGAAGCAATTTCTCCCATACTACATCATGGTGTTCGCCCACAGAGCGCAGGTTACGGAAACGAGGAACCACCACCCGTTTCCGGAATGGTATGATAAAACCCTGCGTGAACCCTTCTAGCAATAATCGGGCATCCTCCCGATTACCGTACCTGCTTAGCCATGGGAGCATCGCGTCTACCTTCACCGGCGAGGACCCCAGAGGAAGCGGATGGTGCTGACGCACCGCCGGCGTTTCCTGTTGCCGCGGGCTTACCCCGCTTAAAACACCGGTTGTAACCATGCCCCCCACCGCATCCGGAGCATTCATGCCTAAAACGGCATGCGGAGCCCCACTTACATTGGCCTTCATTAAAGAGCCAGCAGAATCCCTTCCTTTGAGCAGCCGACGAGGTGGAAGAGGGACCGGCGCCGCCCCCCCCCCCTGAAAGGGAGCTGCCTTCTGCGCCATCATCAGCTTCATCCATAATGGCAGGTCCATCTGATCCCACCGCATTCCCGGATTAGCCGATAACCTCTGACGGAACTGTTCATCATACCGCCACCAGGCCAATCCCCCATAAGTGCGATATGACTCCCACACACCGTCCAGATAACAGAATAGCTGAGAGCATTTCTCAGGCGCCTTCTCACCCAGGACACTCGCCAATCTGCAAAAGGCTCGCAGCCAATTCCCGAAAGTTTTAGGGATTTTTCTATACCGTCGCCGTTTTTCTTCCTCTTCCTTCTTGGAATCTTTTTTATCCTCCTCCTTCAAGTCTAAGTATTCCTCTAGTGGGAGAAGGGAGAAGATCTCCACAAATTCCCCTTTCCACAGTTTTTCTTTAACCTCCAATTTGAGATGACACCCTAGCAGACCCGTAAACGACACATGCACATTCTGCCGTGCTGCATCCGGGATATCACCCAATAGCAGGTCCCTCTCAGCTACTACTTCTGTGGCTACCGATGCCGATGACGCTGCCATAACCTCCCCTGTACTGCTCCCTGCCTGTCCTGTTATTAATTTCTCCCCCGTCCCCAGACCCGACGACCCTGGCAACCAAGCCTTGCTGAAGGAAGCCTCTCTATCTGAACCTGAACTCCACGATGTAAGAAACGATTTTAAGCCCTCTAACAAGTCTCCCGAGTGTGGTGTACTGTGGGACTCACCAGCCAAACCCCGTGATGCCGCCGATCCTGGGGCTGCTACCCGAACTCCGCCGTGTGAGGGGCCTGGCGAAGCTGTTTTGAAATCCCCGCCGTCCTGAGGCCTCCTTCGGCCCGCCGACCCGACATCCAATGACCTGTGAACAGAAGAAGCAAACCTGGATAGGCCGTCATCATAACACCGCTCCCCCCTGACCTCACCCGGTGATTCTCTATGCGGCCTGTGACTCCCGGCATCCTGACCCTTGCGGCCGTAACTATCACCCGAAAAACTTCTGCACCTCCTGTCGGGGGAGCCCCCGCTGACTGACCTGGAGGCACTCCCCTGTGAGGATGATCCCCTAACGGGTGAGTCACAGCAGCGCCCAGCCACAGACTCCCCGCTGCTACTGCGCTGCCTGCTCCGCCGATTACTCCTGGAGCGATGGCTAGAAGCCCTCCTGTCCCCCCTACTGGCTCTACGTCCCCTTGGGGGCCTGGCTTCCCTATCCTGAGTGCGGTTGTCCCTGCCCACCCGCTGGTCTGTTGTCCTACAGCACCCAGTACCCGTGCCAATCTGGGAAGGGGCCATGCTGCTCCCTGCTGTGACCCCACCACCTGTCACCAGCGCCCTGTGCACCTCACGCTGTCCTGTCACCTGTGGCTGCTGCGCTATTGAAGGGGGTGCCTGCGGCCTAGCCCGCCCATGCCGTACCTTGCTGAGTGCTCGGGACGCCTCACCACCTACCCTGGAATCACTTACAGGTGCTATGCCTTCCCTGTTGCCCAAGCCCTTACTGGCTGCCCCATCCTCAGCGGAACCTGACTGGGTCGAGGGGGCCTCGCTCACCAACCCCTGCTTTCTTCCCCTTTTTGCCTTAACAGCCCCAGGGGGTGACTCACCGGGTGTGCTCCGCCCAGATGGCTGATCCCTGCTCCTAGCAGCGCCCGCTGCAGTTGAGGGGCCTACTGCAGCCAGTGAACTGGAACTCCTGCCGGCCGCCGGGCGGCGCGGCGCCATGCTGTCCAGACCGCACACCTCAGCCTCTGGCTGACATCCGTGGTGTGTGGCCGCCCCCGAGCCGCGACCTCCGCGGGTCCGAGCCCGGCTACTACCGCTCGACGAGCTGGCTCCTGGCATGCTTGCTGACGGGCTTCGACCCTGCCCCACGCCAGCACCGGACTCTGGGCTCAGCCGTTGCGGCGGCCTAGTGCGCCGGGATGTCCTGCGCGCCGGCGCCACAGACGGTCCCGCCATATTCAGTGCTGCTCCCAGCCGCTGCTCCATCCATGCCACTCCATGCTGACGAACCGCTGCCCTGACACCTTCCAAGATCGCTGTCATATCCCTCTCAGCTGCCAAGGAATCCATCTGAAAGAAATAAGAAGAAATAAAACCCCACCAGGAAGACAGCAACAGCTACCAACAGGTAAGGGATTTAAAATTAAAATGGACACTGAATTAAAATGGCCGATTTTTATATGGGAAACTTAGGCCACTCCCCTAACTGACCTCCACCAATCAAACCAAACCTCATTCATAGGCCTGCCTCCTAGCTCTCTCAAGGCCCATTCCACCTAGCTTGCTGTTCCATGGGCTTCATTCTTTATTGCAAGTTCTGGTTAATTAAGATTTTCTTATCCCCTGCTATGTTAATAGCTTGCTAGACCCTGCAAGAGCCTCCTGTATGTGATTAAAGTTCAATTTAGAGATTGAGATACAATTATTTAAGGTAAATTACATCTGTTTGAAAGTGAAACCAGTTTTTTTTTCATGCAGGCTCTGTCAATCATAGCCAGGGGAGGTGTGGCTAGGGCTGCATAAACAGAAACAAAGTGATTTAACTCCTAAATGACAGTGAATTGAGCAGTGAAATTGCAGGGGAATGATCTATACACTAAAACTGCTTTATTTAGCTAAAGTAATTTTATGTGTCTGCCATGCAGAGGCAGGTTTTAAATGTTAAGGATCAGGTGTAGACTGTCACATTGGAAACCAGTGCCATTAGCAGTAATTTCATCCGGTATCTCCTGTCTCAATCTGTTGGTCACTAACTAGCTTGGCGCCAGCTACGTTCGAGATTAATGGCTGGTCACTTGCAACCCAGTCTTAAACTGGAAAGTCTTAGAATCAGCTGCTGTTTTGGTTACATCATGACCGTTTTTATTCCCTTCATGTGCTATCTCCCTGGGATATGCTTCCTCCGGGTTTTGCACTGCTATGTCTCTAAATTTTTTTTTTTGTTCTCTGACTGTTTAAATAAAATGTATGTTTTATTTAAAAATGGATTACATCCAAATTATATATATGATTTTCAGTGTTAGCCGGCGTATCCATGGATTTTGTCAAGTCCTAAACTGGGAATTCTTGGAATCCGCTGTAGGTTTGGTTACATTTTGACAGATTTTTCTCTCCTTTATTGGAGAACGTGCTGGATAGCATACACTTGTGTCCTACATGTAAGAAAACTAAATCTTAGAGATGTGCGTGCTTGGAGAGCACAGCAATAGATCAGAGGTTTTCACAATGATTTAAATGGTGACATAAGTAGCACTATGATCAGTTGGCATGACACAGATTAGGGAGGGACTCTTATTGCTAAATAGTTTGACATTTTTGTGAAATAAGACTCTAGGTAATCTGATAAGAGCAGACTTTCTCTATCACTGGGGAATAAGCATGAATTATAACATATAAATAAGCATATATATTAGTAGTAGTTTTTGTAAAGTGTCTTCTTATTTATTTTTTTAAATTTTTTTTTGTCCATCTCTTTTTATTGTCAATCCACAATTAAGACAAGCATTGCAAAATAATAATAAACCGTTGTGAGGCAAGGCAATTAAAGCATGATATTCAAAACAATACTGCTATTCTAGGATTGATGGTTTTTGGTTATAATAAAAGTATGTGTCACAGGTTCAGACTTGAACTAAGCCCTCTGTACCCCGGTAGGAGATCTGCAGCTAGCTCTAAAGTGACGCGTGGGTAGGTAGGCTATATGCCTCCATGGTCACGGGTTGCTACTCAGGTTATCAAGGAGCGGCTATCACCCATGGCTATCACCCATGTTGCAAGTTGTGGGAAAGTGGCTTAAAGCCATGGTCAGTGGGTGTGAGGTTGGGGGGGGCGGGGGGGGGAAGGTGGTGAGGGGCACTGAGACTCCTTTGTCAGAGGAAGGTAAATGCGTGTGCAGCGGAGCACTTATTCTCTGCATAAGCTAATATACCAGCATTAAGCTAACAGACATAAAACGTTGCTAACTCTCTGTGCCTAAAGTAGACAAAATGCACAATAACATTGTCATTGAAGCGATACCCTGGGTTGCGGTGCTGTTCTGTTGGGAGACAGGGACAAATAGGCACACCACCGCCGGCTTTCAGGTGGTCTTCTGCGCAAGGGATACTGAAGGCAGTTCTCTTGTATCAACGGGCGGCAGCCCGAGTTGCGGAAAGATGCTGGCTACTTCTGAACCCTCTACGACTTTTAGAGTCTCGGACTCTCTTGGTATTAGTAGGCACAGTGGTGCACCCCATTTATAGGGTATCTTCTGTTTCTGGAACTCAGTGGTCAGCACTCGCAGGGACCTGTGCCAGTCCATGGTGGCCTTGGAGATGTCAGGATAAAACTGTAAGGAATGTTACTCAAAGTAATAGGGAGAGGCGTTGCGCACCCCAGACAAGAAGGCTTGCCTGTCCGGGCCGTTCTGAAAGCTGATGATCACATCTCTTCTGGACCCTGATGTTGTAGCTTGTGGCGGTGGTAGCCGGTAGTAGTCATCTAGCGTCAAAGCCTTGGCTTGTTTAGGGGAGAATAGGCCAGTAAGTAATTTCCTTGTTAGGTGTGGACTATCAGTCAGGGTGATGCTGTCAGATAGGCCCCTTACTTTAATGTTCTTCCAGTGTCTACGGTCTTCCATTGCTGCCATATGGCACTGGGATTGGGTAGTTTCTTGCCTGAGCGTTGCCATCTCTGTTTCCAGGTTAGCAATGCGCACCTTATGACCAGCGGTGGTGACCGCGGTGTCATGGAGGCATGCAGACACCCCATTGATTTCTTCCTTTAGGCTGTAATACTTTGGCGGAGTTCATCGAGGTAGGCTTTCAGCATTGCTTCTGTGTCCGGATGGCTTCCTCTCTGCATGGCAGGCTGTTCTGCTCTCTTCTTTGTGACTAGTTGCTCATAGCCCCTTAGGTCGGTCAGGGAGTCCTCGCTGGTCGAGCAGGAGGGCCCGTCCGAGAGCGGCCTCATGTGATCTTGCGGCCTGCACAGCAGTTCGTCAATATCTGCGGTAAACGGGTTTTTTTTCCCAGCTGATTTTTTTTTTTGCTTTTGCACCCCATATCATAGGTTGAGTCAGTTTGGTAAATAGGCGCGTTATTTTGTTGTTTTTAGCTTCAATTATCTCTGAGCCCCACTGAAACTCGTTCATTAAGTATGGCTGCTGGTTCCGCCCCCCTCTTGTAAAGTGCCTTGATTTGACTCTTAATTGACTTAATAGCCACCCCTCTTCCAGTTGCACAGAGCAGGGCTTTATAATTTTAGGCATTCATGACTGTTTAGATATGACCTGGAATCTGTAGAGTTTGTAATATGGATTGCTTTCTATAGCCTGAATTTATTCTCCTGATGAAAAATTTAAGTTGCTACTATACGGAAAATTGCTAATGTTTAGTTTACAAGCTCAATCTTGTTCAACTCAACACCACTGCTTGGCTTTCATAAATGTTGGATGGGTGACCAGGGAGTAGATACCCAAACTGTGGTGGCCTGGGAGTAGATCTAGTGGTGGTGGCCAGGAAGTAGATCCCTCAGCTGTGGTGGCTAGGAAGTAGATCCCTCAGCTGTGGTGGCTAGGAAGTAGATCCCTCAGCTGTGGTGGCTAGGAAGTGGATCCCTCAGCTGTGGTGGCCAGGAAGTGGATCCCTCAGCTGTGGTGGCTGGGAAGTAGATCAACTGGGGTGGCCAAGAAGTAAATATTGAGCTGCTGCAGAACTTAAGACTTCTGATGCATCTCATGTGAACTGTGGTTCTGTAACAGCTGAGGATCTGCCATTTGTCATTTCTAATGTATAATAATGGTTACTGAGTTGCTAAACTGTGAGGCTCAAAACTGTCTATCTTTCTAGATTTATGTTTCTGGCTATAAACCTATAAGTGTCTGTACTATATTCCACATTTGTAAACTTTAAATAATTAGATTTTCTGACAGAGATAAGAGTCAACATTAAATACAACTTGAACGAAGGTAATGTGTTATGGAGGGATGCTTAATCTTCTTTTCCGAGGTGTATGTGTGTCTACTTCCTGTGGGATTCTGGCACTTTCCCTACTAACACCGTTTATTCTCTTTTTTTTCACCTAGAAAGAGACTACCGCAATTTGTGTGAGAAGCAGCCGATAGGTAGACTGCTTTTCAGGCAGTATTGCGACACCAGGCCGGAGCTGAAAAGATGCATTGACTTCCTGGATTCTGTGGTGAGCACTCTATCATTCAGCTATAGTTTTAAATGCTGTCAGTTATGCGTATTCTCTTGTACAGTCAAATCAGAATACATTGGGGGAGATTTATCAAAGTATTACGGACCACTTTAGGCCTCTTTTTGCTTTTTGTTGCACAATGTATTAGATATTTATTTTTTGTATTGAGTTATTTTTATGTTTGTTGCTTCTTTTGTACCTTACTATTGGTCTTTAAGGTATGCCTTGTTTATATCAATCTTTCACTTTTTTCCCACCCCTTTATAAATTTGGCTGTGTGTTCTGAAATAAGTATTGCTGTAAGAAATGACAGAAATTAAGTATAGAAAAACCGACACTTATTAAAATATTTTTAGAAAAAATATTACATATAAACAGAGTAAACATCAAAAATAGAAGACACTTTTCAGAATACTTTGATTAATCTTTTCTAGCATTACATATTATGGGGGTGGGTGGAATGCTGTAATTTAAAGGAACATTATATCTATAGTAATTCAATGGGTATTCCTATCACCATAGTGCCCTGCTAGAAGAATAGATGAAGAATCTATCTAACCGTCCAAAGCAAATTAAGTAGTTTACTTACCTTTTTCAGCCATGCTGAGATCATCAAGACTGATGATCTTTGTCAATCCAATTCTTTCCCTAGGAAAGCATCGGAAGGCAAGTGCACAGGAGCGTCAAAACTCTGCGCCAACTACCATCTGATAGAAATAGCCGAGTTTATTAAAATATTTCAAAGTAAGAGCCTATAGTAGCCGTCACAGTGATGGCCACGAGAGGCTTTTAAACCTTGCAGCAATATTTTACATTGTGGGGTTAAGCAGACCGTGACATGGCATCCAGGCCACTTCATTGACATTGTCCCTTTAAATATGCAGCATGCTCTATTTTAGAAACCACCCGTGTAAGAAATAAATGTATCATGTGAAAGAGATCTCCCTTTGTGTAAAAATGAGGGTGTCTGACGGTATTGGATCCCTGCAGAACAATGTTATAATAGTTTTTCCGACTATAAACTTGATTTCATTAGAGTCAATATGCTTTATTTTCTCCTGCTAAGCCTTTTATTGGTTTGAATTACTATTTAAATAAATGTAAAAAATATATTCACAAATTAGTACTAACAATGTGTGGTTTGTTTGCTTGTCGTCCCGTCCCTCCAAGTAATATTAATTTTGTTCACTGTTACACAATTTTATTTCCTTTGCTAATACTTGATGGTCATGGGACAAATGACATTCAGCTAAAAGTGAGAGATTCTGTGTTCTAATTGATTATGAAAGACCTGACTAAAGGATTACTTTATGAAGTGTGAGAAGGAAAAGGAGCATCCGTTAACTCACATGATAAACTGTAAGAAATGTTGTCCAGGGCCAGTGCAAGGATTTTTGCCGCCACCCCATATGTTCTGTCCACCATGTGACATCACAATGTCCCACCCATATGATCTGCCATATGGGCCAACGCCAGTTCTGCACTCAGTGTCTCTTATCTGAAAAGACAGTGTGTTTAAATTAAAAAGCCTACAGGGACAGGCTGTAGACACCAGAACCACTTCATTAAGCTGCAGTGGTTCTGGTGACTATGGTATTCCTTTAATCTGAGGTAAATTAGAGATTAGTGCCACTAATAATATATTGGATTGCCTACTTACCACCAGATAAGGACAAGCAGATGATGATGGGCTCAGGCTGCAGTCTGGCTCCACAGGTCTGGTGTAGAAGAGGCTCTCTGGAGACTGTTTGTAACACACAAAAATCTACGAACAGGAAGCAGCTCCATTGTTTGGGACCCTTTACACAGCTCAATGTCTGGGCCCACAGGACCTCACTGTGAGTATGTCTACAAGGCCCACACAGGAGTTCGCTCACAGTGAGTGGAGTGTATCTGTGTAGGGGATGTGTTATTGTAGAGGATGTAATGTGTGTGTGTGTACTTATGGAATGTAGTGTATAGGGATACCAGTTTGTGTAAGAGATGTAGTGTGTGTGTGTGTAAGTAATGCAATGCAGTGTGTGTCTGTAAAGGGTGCATTCAGTGTGTGTAAGAGATCCATTTTGTTTCTGTGTGTGTGCGTAAGGAATACATTGTGTGTTTTGGTGTGTCTGTGTGTGAGTAGGGATGCATTGCATTTTTCTGTGTGTGTGTGTAGGGATTTATTGTGTGTTTCTGTGTATGTGTAAGGATGCATTGTGTGAGGGTTTGTGGGGTAGAATAGGGGCTGAGATGGGAGCAGCTCTTTATTTATTTATTTTTTTATAGTGCTCTCCCCTCCCCTCCTGTCATTTAGTGATCTTCCTTCCCCTCCTGACCCTTAGTGTTCTCTTTTGCCCCACTGTCCCTTAGTGATATCCTCTCCCCTCCTGTCCCTTGGGGCTCTCCCCTCCTGTCCCTTGGGGCTCTCCCCTCCTGTCCCTTGGGGCTCTCCCCTTCTGTCCCTTAGTGATCTCCCCTGTTCCTTAGTGATCTCACCTACCCCTCTGTCCCTTAGTGCTGTCTCCTCCCATCCCTTAGAGCTGCCCCCCCCCCCGTCCTAAGAGCTCTCCTCTGCCCCCTGTCCCTTGGTGGTCTTTCCCCTCTCTCCCCTGTCCCTCAGTGTTCCTCTCCCCTCAAAATCCATTAGTGGTCTTCTTCCCCCCTCCCCCCCCCACCCTTAGTGGTCCTCTCCAGTCCACCTTCTCCCCCCTTAGTGGTCCTCTCCTTTCCCTCCCCTTAGCAGTCCTCTCCCTCTCCCCCCTCTTGGTGATCCTCCCCACTCTTAGTGGTCCTCCCTCTTTCACAACCCTTAGTGGTCCGCCCTCTCCCCCACCTCTCTTAGTGGTCCTCTCCCTTTCCCTCCCCCCTTAGCAGTCCTCTCCCTCTCCCCCTCTTAGTGATCCTCCCCCACTCTTAGTGGTCCTCCCTCTTTCACAACCCCTTAGTGGTCCGCCCTCTTCCCCCAACTCTCTTAGTGGTCCTCCCTCCCCCGGCCTCAGTGGTCCTCCCTCTCAGCACCCCCCCTTTAGTGGTCCTCCCACAACCCCCAGTGGTCCCCAACGCTTCTTAGTGGTCCTCCCCTCCTCCCTCCACCTCCCTTGGTGGTCTTCCATCCCTCTCCCCTACCCTCTTAGTATTTTCCCCTCTCCCTGTTGTGCCTCCTACCTATCTTTGTAGCGTGGCCGGGCGGCACCGACTGCAGTACAGGAGCTTCTGTTTCCTGTACCTGGTCGGACTGACAGGAAACAGACGCTCCTGTACCCCGATCCGCACTACATTGAGTGACTGGCAGGAGGGAGCGCTGTGCGCCTCCCTCCTGCCGGGTCATTCAAATCTGGTGCCCCCCGGGCCGGTGCACCCTAGGCGACTACCTAAGTATCCTATAGAACGCACCAGCCCTGCTGTTGTCCCTATTTCTGCCTTTCCTCAATAATCTAAACAGTCAGACTAATCAGAAAGTTTTAAATTGGCCTGAAACTTATAAAATAATCTGAAATCTCCTCGGCTATCATGAAATAGTTATGCTTTAAGAGGCACAAGCTAGTTTTAAAGTTTATTGACTCTTTGAAAGAATCAACTTCTCATTTATATTGCTTTGTTCTTTAGATGAAAAGAAACCAACCTTTGCTAAACCCACCCCCACCCAAAATGTAATTGAGCTCAGCCATGTTGTATGCTGCTGGCATAGATTTGATACTGGCACACGAAACCCTTTTATCATCCAATTACAATGTTTCACAACACATTTTTTTCCAAGTAAGTTAAAGTGAGACTGCAGGTTCTGTAACTGACTCATCTCATTGAAGTGGTTATAGTGTTTGGAGTTTCCTGGTGCCATTGTTCCATGCAGTATCATTTTTTTTTTTTTGTATGTTTTAATGCTAAATACGAGTCAACAGCAGCTTATCCCCTCTGTGCTGCTTTGACTAATGAGGAAGAATTAGCCTTAGCAGCAATGGGTGGCTGTAATTGGATGAGTGTCAGGTTTGGATAGCCAGGGACCATTATTTAGTGTTATACTGCTTAAATTTTTTTTCACTGTAGACACCATAACAACTGCACAGATTTTAAGTTATTATGGCACCAGGAGGTGCTTGGCACTGGCTTACCTTTAGGGGTTAAAACATTCATGAACCCCAAAAGTCCTCTCTCTTGTGTGGTTTATTTCTGCTCCTGTCCTTCCGCTTCTCTGAGATTCTTCAAATAGGAAGCCCTGGACTTCCCCTGTCAGGAGCATCACTGATTTGCTGAGAGAATCCGCTAAAACAGTAAGAAACAGTAACAATAGTCCCCTATTCACAAAAACGGATTGACAAATGTACATATATCTTTCTCAAGTCATTGAGCTAGTAATTTGCTTAGAGACACTAGAGAAGTGTAGAAGCCGGCCTCCTGCCACCGACTATGGTCCAGGTCTGGGATACCGTTTGGGAGTTATTATATATGTAGAGGACCTAACTACACTGCATAGATCTGAGTGCTATTTGGATAACTTGGGCGCTCAGATCAGGGCTATTTAACAATGTATTGCTTGTGGGGTCCCACAAGTCTCTCTATTTCTATGGGGGGAGATATGTGATGGATGGCCTGATTTGTTTGACACAAGCCATAAGCTTGCGGCGCCATTTTTGTGACTGTTTTCCATGGATCTAGATATCGCTGTATTTTGTACCTGTATTCGTCATAGAGCAGTGTGTGTCTGTATATGCAGCTGTGGGTCAACAAAGCAGCTCTATAAACTATAAAGTTTAGTTAGGTGTGAAATGTATTCTATGTGTTAATCAGGATAATTGCTGTACTGTGAGTAACCACCTGCTGTGGGAGTCAGCAAGTCTATCTACTACAGCAAAAGGCTGTGTTGATGTAACCAGATATTGCTCTGAAGGGACAGTGGGTCCAACCAAGATAACCTTTTGTTGTCATGGTGTATTGATGGATTGGTGGATTGGAGGTGGTAACTAGTGTAAGCAATTACTTTGTTGCTTTGTAGTTCAGTTGACTCCCAGGACTATGTTTCGTCTGGTTATTGGGGGAATGGGTATTTACTTGTGCTGATGGTCCCAGAGGGGCTGAAGAAAGGTAATAGCGGAGGTTACCAGTCGGGTGACCTGTGGTCCGCTACAATGACTTCCTGTACAGATCGAGTAGATGTGCAAACTATAGATACCAACCCAGAATGTGAATTTCAAATTCTAGTCAAGAATATTCCAAATCTGAATGCTTCTTAGCTAAATTTTCCTTTCAGCTATATTGTCCTAAAATTTAAGAGTCACTTTGAATTCCTGACAATCCACATTATTCATCAATAATTCTATCAGGCACTATGTAGGTAACAGCAAATATTTGTGAAAAAAATAATGGTCGATGGCCTTACGTAAGATACAAAGAAAAGAGGGAGAGCAGGAGAAACAGGATTCATATAGAGTATCCTCTATATGGCAGACTTTCACTTCCTCCCAGCCGGCCGACTGGGCCCCTGTTCAGCAGTAATGTTTCCCCGGTGATTTAATCATAGCACCGGTGAAACATTCCGCAGCACCCCTGTGTGCCTGTCGCAGCGCCATGGCACACCGTTTGGGAACCGCTGGTTTAGCATATGGAAACTTAAAGGAAAAGAATACAAAAATAAACTAAAACAAAATTTTTTATTATTGGCATTTTTTATTTGAGAGAAGAGTCAGAAAAGAAGGACATTGTAACATGCAGTAAATTGTCCAATGTTCGTAGAGTTCCCACCAGTGTAAGTGTAGTCTATGAGGGTATAGCATTTTTGGTTGTAAAAATAAAATGTAATTTAATTCACCATTTATTTAATGCTTTCCTATGGGGATTCCGGCGATGCTGGAGGTCCTCATGCATAGCGTGAGGACGTCCAGCGTCGTTTAAAACACTTATCGTGTTTTTAGAACAAGGAAGTCCCTCTAGTGGCTGTCTGATAGACAGCCACTAGAGGAGGAATTAACCTCACCAGGTAATTATTGCAGTTTATAAAAACTGCAATAATTGCACTTGCAGGGTTAAGGGTGCTGGGAGTTGGCACCCAAACCACTCCAATGGGCAGAAGTGGTCTGGGTGCCTGGAGTGTCCCTTTAACGGAGTTCTCTCTCGGATTAGGTAAATCTCATCAGCCAAATACTTTAGAATAAAACAGAATATGGTATAGAAGCATATTTTACAAATCATTCTCCATGAATGCACGTTCAGTAATAAAATCTGAAAACAGGAAAAATAGTAAGTTGAACGTAATATTTAATAGGCTGAGCACTTAAACCAGTAATGCCTAACCTTTTTACCCAGATGTCAAAAATAGCCAATCTTGGCACCTTAAATGAATATGAAAATGCTGCTGTGTAACCTCCCTGTACAGATGTTTAATGATATACTGCACTTTTAGTCACTTTGCAGATTAAGTCCAGAAATACTAATTATAATAGTCTTTTGTGTGTTTCTCATTGGCAACACAGGATTTTCACAGTGTGACGCCTGGAATTATTTTCACATGTTTAAGGTAACGGTTTGAGAATGTCTATTGCCATCATGAGTAATGGCTGATTAACCTGAATTCATTTTTCCCTGGGACTAAATTCTTTGATGTTTGGCCAGATGTAGCAGAATAAAACCGACTCCAGTTTAGAAGCCTGTATTGCATACCATTTCCATCAATAAGCCTTCAGTAAGTAATATTAGACAAAAAAAATACTATAAAAAAAAGTGGGTGTTCTGAATAGATTTTTAAGTACATTTCCCTGGATGCTCCACTTTCGAAGCTGGCTGAACATTCTGTGATGCTGAGGTTAGCCGTAAGTGAGATGGGGAATTATTTACTTCTCTAAGAATTACGTTACAGTATATTGAAAACCAAATTGTAAAATGTAGATAAAGCTAGCCAAGCTGTAGCTGTTACTGAACCCACACAATAGTATATAGAATGTATCTGCCGCTAGAGGGAAATCCATTAAATAGTGATAGCTGCTCCTTAAGGATCACATATTGCAGGACACTATTTGTCATATACTACCTTACAGCATGATGAAATGATGCGTGTAGGAAAACATAGTGAATTTAGCAACCCTGAGCATTACACACTTAGTTGCTATAGTACACAATTAGGGAGCTACATTAACCCTATGCAGACGGGAATCGGTCTCTCCTGTGAAGAGCTGGGGCGGAGACAGAGAGACTGAGAGTCAAAAAGACTGCTGAAACTGTGTGGGAACAAAAAGGTATTCCGCAAGCCCTTTATTTTGTTATTTGTTAAACTGCTAGAGTCAGCTCAGCTGCCCAGTAGCATAGAAAGGTGCCAGCCAGCCTGCTACAATATATATATAGTACATGAGTGGTTCACTGGCTTTGCGCCTCTTCCCAAGTTGTGTTTTAAAGCTGTTGTATACAGCAGACACATACTCCAAGGATTCCATGTGTAAATGTGTTTTTTTTTGTTGAGTTCATTTGCATACGCCTACCCAGAATCCCTTGCAGTATTGACAGCACTGTTAAAGTGAGATTCCTGTGCGCTTGACTGGTGTGTGTATTTGTGTTTAGCAATGTATTAGCTATACACACATATATATATTGCTTTGTGTCGCAGTTTTTGTATTGTTCTCATATTCACACAAATCTGAATCTGTAAACATGTATAGATGTAATTGTGTGTGTGATTGTATAAGCATGTTGTGTGTAGATATACATATGTACGCATTCACACACCTCTACGAAAAACGATTGCATAATGGGAACTATGCTTGGAGAGCTCCATGCACCAAAAGCACTGCAGCCTGCTGGCTCCCTCCCAGAGTATGTTTGAGAGCAGTTTGACAATTTACCTGTAAGTAACCATGTGGTCATATAACTATATGTGCACATGGAGAATAAAATAGCCTGTACATCATGCAGAGCATTGCGCTACTTGTCACCGTTGTTTAGAGGGGTAGTATAGGAGTAGCTTCATACAGCCCTGTGCGTTCCCCCATTGTTCACATAGCTTCCCGAGTTCCGTCTTTCATTGAACAGATAGCAGAAAGCTATCCTGTATGTGGATCAAGTCAATGCGGAGTATATTGTTCCACACAAAGGAGGTCAGCTGCTCTCTTGTGTATGGAAAACAGACATTAGTGTGCAGGACAGCATAGCATACATTGCTAGCATTCTTTCTTTTTCCTCATATCCCAGCAGCCAGCCAAGCAGTAATCTCTCACCACTACGGAGCCCTCACACTCCTCTTCCTCAAGGTTGACAGCAGGAGGGGACATCGAGAAAAAGAGTGACCCGTCCCAAACTTACTCAATTAAACTTTAGAGAGTCCACTTTTAGAATTCATGAACTGGGTGCCAAAATAAGGGACTGCACCAGCAACATCTGGACAGTTGGGAACTAATACAAGCGTAACGTGGTCTGTGCAACAGAAAATAGCAACATAACTGCTTCACATTGGGGGATTTATCGAAGCGTTCTGTTCTAAAAAGTGGAACGTTTATGGTTCGCTCCTAGGCAATGGGCAAACCATAAAAAAAAAAAAATTATAAAAAATATAGCGGCTAGGCTAACTCTTTTTCTCTTGGGCACCGGCATCTTTATGGGAGCAGCAGGTGCCTTTTGATCAGTTGTCACCACTTTCTATCACAGTAAGGCAAGGTGGATTTGATTTAAATATATTTATTTTTTTTTTTAATTCTTTATTTCTTTTTTATTCCGGAAATCCAAACAGGCACAAGACACATTAGTTAGTACTATCGAACAGTGTATCAGCACTATGTTTTGTTACATTGGTTGCGTGCATTCTTTATCTTAACGTTACATTATTATATAGTTATACAATTGTATATGCATGGTCATTGCTTTCTGTGGGCCTCCAGCTAGTTTACTCCGTGCCTCATTAAATTTGTAGTTTGTCTGTCTGGGCCCCTTATCTCGTTTGTCTTTCCGTACCTATAAGGTCTCTAAAGACTGCGGTAGCATCATCTTTATGTGCCTTTGGTATTCTGTGTTGTGTCCGACTGTGTGGACCCCAGGAGTTTTAAGGAAGTTCCAGCTTAGGGCTGGGTGTGAGGACTCCTATAGAGAGGAGAGAGAGAGAGAGAGAGAGAAAGGAAACTAGCAAAGGAGTAGCGAGAGGAGGGTTAGTTTTAGGCACGAGTGATATCATCGTGGGTCTTCTAGGTTGGTGGGGGGGGGGAGAGTGGACGGAGGTGGTGGTCCCTATGGGTTCTGCTTTTCAAGTGGTGTGGGTACAGTACCCCTTTGCCGCCAGGTTGTTGCCTCCTGTGCCGCATCCCTAAGGTTTTTCCCTTCCACCCATTCATTCCATTTTTCCCATGTGTCTAGAATTTTATTGCGTCTATCAGAGCTCTCATGGGCCATTTTTTCGTACTGGCCATTGAGAGATACCTGTTGTATCACTTCGCCTATGGGGGGGGCAGTGGTGGATTTCCACTTCCTAGCTATAAGCAAGTTCGCTGCTATCAGTATGTGGAATGCCAGAGTCCCTTGTTGTCTTGAGATGAGGTCGGGGAATATGAACAGTAGGAAGAATTCCACTGATTCCCGTATTGGTTTGTGTAGTACTTCCCCCATTAGCTTGGCGATCTCCGCCCAGAAGGGTTTGATTAACGGGCAATCCCACCAGATGTGTAGCATTGTTCCCTTGTCAGTGTTGCATCTCCAGCATTTGTCAGAGGTGTTTGGGAACATGTGTGCTAGCTTCGCTGGTGTTAGGTACCATCTGGTGGCTATTTTCCTTATTAATTCTACGTGGGAGTTGCATTTTGTGTATTTTTTGTGTATCTTAAAGGCTCCCGACCAGGCGGCGTCAGGTATTTTACGTCCTATGTCTACCTCCCAGTCTGTGGTGTATTTAGGCTTTGGTCGTTTATCGTCTTTCAAAATTGCCTCATAGCAGGTTGTTATGACCTTTTTCTTTGGTAGTAGCCCTGCGCACATTTTTTCTATATTGGTCATGTTTTGTATTGTGGGTGGGTGGAGGGGTTTCGTTTGGTTGGTGGTTCTTAGTAGGGATTGTAGCTGTAGGTATGACAGGCCACTTATTTGGGGTGTGCTCAGCGGCAGGTTGAGTTGGGGGAAAGGGATCAAGTTCTCCCCGCTCCATGCTTGGTGTAGAAAGACTGTTCCCTTGCCCTCCCATCCCCTGCTGTCGAAGGTGGGAATGTAGTATTTGAAACATTTGATTGGGGTAGCCAACGATATTGGGCTCCAGGAGGAGAACGTGTCTTTTTTATTGTCCCATGTCTTTAGCATTAGGGCCGTGGTGGGTAGCATGTTGTGCATTTGTGGTCTCAGGGGTTTAGGTATCCAGAATAGACAGGCGATCCCTTCTGCTAGGGACCAGTAGGACTCAATCTCCACCCAAGGTGGTTGGTATTTTGTATCTTGTGCCGCGATGGAGTGGCTGAGTATTGTGGCTATGTAGTAAGCTAGGATGTCTGGTCTGCCTATTCCCCCTTCTCCTAGTTTTCTAGTGGCTGTGGCCTTTGGGATGCGGGATTTGCGTCTGTCATTAATAAACCTGTCTATGTGTCTTTGCAATTGGCTAAAGTATGTCTTCGGGACTTCCACTGGTATGGATCGGAACAAGAACTGCAGCTTCGGGAGCAGCATCATTTTAAAGGCCGCTATGTGGCCCAGCCAGGACAGAAATTTACCTTTCCAATTGTCCAGTTTTGTGCGGATGTCGGAGGCTATTTTAAGGTAATTGGCTTTGATTAGGTTTAGCGGGTTTTTTGTTAGTTTTATTCCCAGATAAACCACATGGTCATTTCTCCAGTCAAAATTGTAGTGCGTTTTGAGGTTGTTTGTCGTCTTGTGGTCTAGGTTAATTGTCATGGCTTGTGTTTTGGCCTCGTTTAGCTTGTAGTATGAGTGCCTGCTGTATTCTTTCAAAACCTCTGTGAGTGCTTTGATGGAGGTGTCTGGTTGTGTGATGGTGAGGAGAACATCGTCAGCGAATAGACTGAGTTTGTGTTCAGTACTTCCTATGTGAACCCCCTGTATGTCAGGGTGGGCCCTAATTCGGGTCGCGAGTGGTTCGAGGGCCAGGACGTACAGCAGGGGTGACAGAGGACACCCCTGCCGCGTCCCATTGGTGATGGTGAAGGAGTCTGAGAGAAAGCCTCCGTATAGTACTTTCGCTGTGGGTACATTATACAGTGCCCTAACTGCGGATAGGAATTCGTCTGGGAAGTCATATTTTTTCAGCACTGCTTCGAGGAAGTTCCAGCTAAGGCGGTCAAATGCCTTTTCGGCGTCAAGGGATACTAGAATCCCTTTTGTGTGTTGTCTTTGCATGGAGTACATGATGTCAAGTACTCTCCTAGTGTTATCTGTGCCTTGTCTCCCCTTTACGAAGCCAGATTGGTCTGAGTGGATAAGTGTCGTAAGAGCGTCTGACATTCTGTTGGCTATTATTTTGGCGAATATCTTGGCATCTGAGTTAAGTAGGGATATGGGCCTGAAGTTTTTACAGTGCGTGGGGAGTTTGCCTGGTTTTGGCAGGGTGATTATTGTCGCCGCTAGCATGTCTTGAGGTAATTTGGAGCTGAGAACTGCATCGTTAAATAATTTTAGCAAGTGGGGGGTCAGGCTTTTACGGAATTTTTTGTAGTAAATGTTAGACAGTCCGTCAGGGCCTGGTGTTTTGTTGGCTGGGAGATTCTGTATAACCTGCTCAATTTCTTCTGCGGTTATTGGTTTGGCCAGTGATTCCCTTTGGTCTGCTGACAACGTGGTAGTGTTAATGTGGTCTAGGTATGTAGTGGATTCCTCAGTAGTGGCGTGGTGTTGGTCCTGGTCGTTCCGGATGTTATAGAGCTGGGTGTAAAAGGAGGCGAATTCGTTACTAATGTCTCCTGGGGAGAGTATCTTACCAATTGTGTCAGAGTGTAAATGTGGTATCCGGGAGCGAGTCTGTTGTTCTTTCAGTGTGGAGGCTAATAGTTTTCCGGCTCTATTGCCCTGAGTGTAGTGGGTAAGTTTCAGTTTTTTCAGCATGAAGCTGGTGCGGTGCAGGTGTACCTCTTGGATTTTGGATTGGAGCTGCAGTATCTGTTTCTTAAGGTGTTTGGAGGGTTTTGTTTGGTTTTGTGTATTTAAGTGTTGGAGTTCTTTGCTCCATTCTGTGAGTTTGGCTTGGGAGGTTCTTTTTGCGTGGGCAGCCTGTTTTATGAAGAGGCCTCTTACTACAGCTTTGTGGGCTTGCCACAGTGTTTCTGTGGACATCATGGGTGTTGCATTAGCATTAAAGTATTGGTCAATTTCCGTCTGCATGTTTTCTGTGAAATGGGGGGTCTGGAGAAGCGATTCATTGAGTCGCCAAGGAGGTTTGTTTTTGAAGGCAAATTTGTCTGCTATCGTGAGGATGATCGGGGCGTGGTCTGACCATTCAATATTCCCAGTCTCGCATTCCAAGACCTGTGTTAGTTGTGTGCCTTTTACATAATACCTATCTATTCTGCTGTAACAGTTATGTACAGATGAGTAGTATGTGTATGCTCTGTCTGGGGGGTGTTTGGTCCTCCATACATCGTAAAGATTGTAGGAGTGGAAAAGTGTGGTTAGTTGTTTGGCTAATTTCGATAGTGCTTTGAGTCGTGTGGGTGTTTTGACGGAGGATGAGTCCAGTACAGGGTCTTGGATACAGTTGAAATCTCCTCCTAGGATAAGGAAACCCTGTTGTAGTTTGTCGATTTTGGCTAGGATTCTAGTTAAGAAGTCTCTTTGGTGGTCATTTGGGGCGTAGATGTTGCCTATTGTGTATGTAACGTCGTTGATCAGAGCTATGATTATTAAGAAGCGACCCTTAGAGTCAGCTATTTTTTTGATTAAGGAGAAAGATACTTGGTCGCTGATAAGGATGGATACCCCTTTGGATTTAGTGTCTGAAGTTGAGTGGAATTGGTATGGGAATTGTTTGATGCCGAAGCGGCATGGGTCAGATTTGCGGAAGTGTGTTTCCTGCAAACATATGATGTCGCCCTGCAGTTGTTTTATTTCTTTGTAGAGGGCATGACGTTTTGACGGGGTGTTCAACCCTTTAACATTATGTGATATTATCCGCATAGTGTGTGTACAGTGTGGTGTAGTAACATACCCGTATATCCGTGGGATTCCCACCCCCCCTCGTCCGTCGTACCTCCTGTGGAGAAAAAGGAAAGGAGAAAAGAAGATGAAAGGCTAGAAAAGGAAAGGTGTCGTGTTGAGTGTCGCATAGGCGAACACTCAGGACTAACTCGGGGCTATCCCCCATTGAGTTAAAGTTAATCGCCCTCCGGCGAACAGAGTTGGATTCGGCTGTACTGAGCTTGTCACCCAGTTCCCTTCGGGGTTGAGGTTAGGCTTGATGGGTTCGGGTGTCCACGCTCCGTACAGGCGGATCTATGCACTTCTAGACAATGTGGTATGAGCCTCAACTTGACATATAAAATTAACATTAGTAACAGGTACATATTATAACACATTGGTTTCCTCTAACATGAGGATTTAACCTTAAACAATCCCCAAAAGATACTGCAATGGTTGGCCGCTTTCTATGACTAAGTCTCCTCTAACTTCCTCTCCCCGTCCCCACCTAGGTGAGTGTTTATCCCCTCCTTCCCTTAATGTGGGTCCTCCAGTAAAGGCTTCCCCCTTGTTGGGATCCTCACGCCTCAGGCGTATTTGCTCTATTTCGTCGGAGTAGTCAGGGGATAACGTTGTTTGGGGGGGAGTTTTAAGGGTTCGTTCCTGGCTGCAAGTGGGCGGTTAAAAGATCCCCTGGCTGTGGAAGGTGATCTTTTGTCCCCGGTCGTTGTGAGATCGGAGCCAGTGTAGGGGTGGGGGTGCTATGCTTGGGGCTTGTGTTTGGCCTACTGTTTGCCCTCCCCGCTCCCTGCTCCCACTAACTTCAGTGACCCTATGCTACCTTTTCTCTCCAGTCACTGAGTCGGTCCCATTTAACCTGAGTGGACGTCTGTCGGGTGTCTCGGGTGATGCCCCTCACTGGTGGTAGTCCCGGGACGGGTCTGTGGTTGCTTGTATTGATAAGTGTCTTTTGGGATCGTTCCCAAGGTGATCTTGACATGTGACAGCGTAGGGTGAGGAGTAGTCCCTTCATGATGCCCCTGGATGCCCCTCAATGTTTCTGTAGCCCTCTCCACAGCCTCGAGGGTGTTGATTGTAGCTGCCTGTAGTGACTGCGGGGTCCATGGCGCGGGTGGGTCAGGTCACACAAGGGGGCCTCTGGGGGGGGAAATCAAAGTTCTTGGAGATCTGTAGAGTATGGTAGTTAACGGCAACAATAGTTTGCAGTGGGGTGTTGTGGGCGACGGTTAACGTTTCGCCCGTTTCCACTCAGGAGGTAGGGTGTTAAGTGTTTGGGGTGGATCTGCCGGCTGTATATTCCATTTGTTTAAGAGTTGTATGCCGTCTTCTGGGCTGAGCACTGCCGTGGCCTGTCCATTACGTATGATTAACAGTTTGGTGGGGAAACCCCATCTGTATTGGATTTGGTGTTTTCTCAGGGCGGTTGTCACTGGGGTGAAGAGTCGCCGCGTGGCTAATGTTGCTGGGGATATATCAGCGAATATTTGAATGTCCTTGTAAACTTCAGCTAGGGATTTGTTTGTTCTGCTGGCTCTGAGTATCTCTTCCTTGATATGGTGGTAATGTGCGCGTAGTAGCACGTCTCTGGGAGCAGATACCGGTGCTGCTTTTGCTTTAGCCACTCTGTGTATGCGGTCCAAGAGAAGCATTTGAGCTGGTATGTCAGGACATAGGTTCTGGAACAGGTTCGTGGCGAATGCTTGTAGGTCCCCCACTGCCACAGATTCTGGGATGCCCCTGAGCCTCAGATTGTTCCGGCGGGACCTGTCTTCAAGGTCTGCCAGTTTGTTATCATGTGAGGATATGTGTGCTTCCAGTTGTTTAATTTTAGTGAGCATGGTGTTGTGTGCAGCTGCATGGGTTTCCAATTTATTTTCTAGGTGCTCTGTCCTGTCTCCAATGGCTTGAATTTCTTTTTTCAGGTCAGATATGGAGGTTTGGAAATGTGCCAACAGCTTGTTTGATTGGGCATCTAGCATGTTTTGTATTAGGGCTGGGGTGATTTTTCCCTCTCCCTCTTGTGTAGTGGGTAAGGGGGGGCTTGAGTCCTGACTTTCCCCTGAATCATTGTCGCCATCTTGGAGGCCTACCTGGTCGGCCGACGGCCTGTGCTGGTTCCTCGCGGCAAAAAAGGACGAACGGTCGCCTTTCCCCTTTCCCTTGTGGTGGGACATGTTTCCTGCGGGGTTTGTGCCTGGATGTTCGAGGTGGGTGGTCAAGTTGGGCCGGTTGTTCTCGCCGCCATGCACGGAGCTCGGGACTCACGCGGCCATCTTGGTCGGCGTTCGGCTCCGCCCCCTAAATATATTTATTTTAATAACTTTCAGATTAGTTCTACACTTGCATCATACACCATTAGATGGTTCATCTTGCAATAACTTCATCATTAATAGATTGATCACTCATGTTTAGAAAACTGCTTAAATTAACACTTTAACATCTTTAGGACTTGTCAATGTTCAGGTGGGCCATTTTACTAATTTGCTTGCAGCTCTTTAGCCCCTTAAGGACCAAACTTCTGGAATAAAGGGGAATAATGACATGTCACGTATGTCATGTGTCCTTAAGGGGTTAAATAGGCATTTAAATGCCTACAACTAGATCACGACTGGAGTAGGGTTATTGTTCTTGTACCTTGCGGCACTATATGCATATATTGTCACATTAACATGTTTTGTAAAGTTCTGCATCCCTAGATTTTCCACTTCACCTATGACGCCTGTTCCGTGTTCTCCAGCCTGCATGGACTAAGACGTCTCACTTTCCCAGCTCCCTCACAGACAGCACTGTAGTAGAGCTTTGATCCCATGCCCATTGTCTTTTTGCACTGGCTATGGTGACCAATTTTTGTGTGTATCTTTGAATCCTGGGGAGAGTGTTTTTTGTTTTGTTTTGATTGTTTTTTACATTAATGTCTGTGTATGAATTGGAGCGCTATCTTTTAGGAAAAAATAATGTATTTTAGAGCCCCTTTAAGCTCCCAATCCTCTGTCATGACAGAGCTTTCAGTTCAATTTTTCTCATATTCCAGATAATTAAGAGACTGACATTAATATTATTGGCCAAATAAGGGCAAGAAAAGTCATTGTATCTTTTTATCTATAAGAACTGAAGGTTATGTGTACTTTGTATACAAATAAAGCAAACATAGAGCTGTTAAAACACTGTTCCAAAAAAAATAAATCACTTTTTAATTGAAAAATAAACACTTCGGGCTTGTTTTGCTACTTTTTATCGGACTGCCTTTACTCACTAAAATGCCTGTCGCTGCTGTTAGTGAGAAGCGCCCACTTACTGACAGCAAGATTTTCACCAGTATTCTCTTTGGGAGTCATTAACAATTACTTTGCTACTGTTTACAACCTGGTTTTCATCCCTTTCATTATTTTTTAATGGCGTCCCCTCAACCTAGTCTCTTGACTGGTGTAAAGAAGTTAACAACGACCTCCCTACATCAAATAGAAGGAATACATGTTAGCTATATGACATTAGATGGAAACCCTAAAGCACATGTCAAAGCATATATCATAGCAATAAAAAATACATGCCAGACACATTTTATAGAACATACAATTATTTTTTATATTTATGTAAAGAGCATGTCTCTGGTAAAGTTTTTTCTTTTCTTCAAGTAGTTTTATTAATCCCCCCTCCACTAAATATAGTAAAATCTTAGTTTTATTCCAGTCTGCTGCTGCTGGCTTTGCCCCTCACCTGCCTGCTTGTCCGACATCATCAGAAATGATGATCTCAGCCACTCACAATGCTTTCCCATAGAAAAGCATTAGATTGGCTGATATTGTCAAAGAGGCAGATTAGAGCCAGCACAAGCTATGCACAGGGTGAGCCCTTTTTACTGACGAGGTGTGTTTTGCTATGGTGATCGGTATCTCTGCGAGCAAGTGTTCTTGCTAGTCAGCAAGTAAAATATTTTATTTTTATTTTTTTAAAAGGGGAGTTGGAAGCCAGTTGGTAATTAGATGACATCAGCTGTTGATATTAATAACTATTTGCCAACAAGGTTAGAATCGAGCCCTGTTGTTTCTCCCCACCTATTGCACCAATTTCTTCAATTCCCTGGTGATCTCCTGCACAACCATCTAAATGCGGCACGCTCTGACGTAAGCAGGTAACATGAGCTCTAGGAGAGATTGTGGTCTTTTTCCAGTGTGTCTAGAATACGTGGCCACATGTCGACTAATCTACATTAAGACTTCCACTCTCCTCCTAGTTCATTGCAGAAAAGCTACATGAAACCTGGACTACATTGCTGACACCTTTGCAAATATTGGACAGATGAGGGAATGTCTTATGTGGGTGAAAAAAATGTTTTCATTTACTTTTTTTTTTTTGGACCTTGCTCTGTGGGTCACATTATTTTTTTTCGCTTTAATTTCAGATTTTTTTTTTCTCTGCCTAGGAAAATATGTAATCTTAATTGCAATAACAGAACAGAAACACTTTTATGATAAATCTGGTTTGAAACCTTCAGCAAAGTGTGATTTTGAAAAAGAATAGAAGAAACGTTTTTTTCAATCTGATGTTTTTTTCCACTTCTAGGCAGAATACGAGTTGGCTCCGGATGAGAAGAGAAAAGATCATGGTCTGCTAATGATGAACAAGTTCTTTAACAATAGGGTAAGAATCTTCGCTGATTTTATTCACAAAAAAAAAAACAGTGCTGCAGATAGAGCGCATGTGGGGATTTAACGTTCAGAATGTTGTCTTCACTAAGCAAACAAATGCAATGGCAAATGTAATCATGGGCTTCGTATAACTGGCAACATGACTTTGTATCCTTTTGAGAAATTTAAATACCAGGTCTTTTCCTTTGACTTTGACAGAGAGGTCAGTGGTTTTACCATACCACAAGATGGAAATACAAGGAGGTGTTTATTGATGCCCATCTGTCATTTCTGCTGGTGTGTGGTTTTACAGAATTCAGTGTAGATTCTTGAGGAGGAAGAGATTCAGCTGCGTGTGGCTGGCAAGCGCAGAAGCGAAAAATATATATAAATTATAAAAATAAAAAAAACTATGCATAGCGCATGTGGGGAAAAAAAGCAGTGGTGGTTATGGTGCTTAGACTGCCCCTTTAAAGGACCACTATAGTGCCCTGATGGTGCCCCCACCCTCAAAGCCTCCCTCCCGCCGGGCTCTACGGGGAGGAAGGGGTTAAATTTACCTCTTTCTTCAGCGCCAGGTGAGGGACTCACCTCCTCCTTGGCTGAATGCGCATGCGCGGCACGAGCCGCTCCATAGGAAAGCATTCTCAATGCTTTCCTATGGACGCTGGCGTCTAATCACTGTGAAAATCACAGTAAGAAGTGCGGAAGCGCCTCTAGCGGCTGTCAATGAGACAGCCACTAGAGGCTGGATTAACCCTAATGTAAACATAGCAGTTTCTCTGAAACTGATATGTTTATAGAAAAAAGGGTTAAACCTAGATGGATCTGGAACCCAGACCACTTCATTAAGCTGAAGTGGTCTGGGTGCCTATAGTGGTCCTTTAATAAAAGTGAATTGCTATTTAGGTTTAAAGGGACACTAAAGGCACCCAAACAACTTTAGCTTAATGAAGCAGTTTTGGTGTATAGATCATGCTCCTGTGGTGTCACTGGTCAGTTCTATGCCATTCAGGAGTTAAATCACTTTGTTTATACAGCCCTAGACATACCTCAATGCATGTGACTTACACAGCCTTCCTAAACACATTCTGAAAAATAACCTAAATAGTCTAGGTTCCTTTATTGCACAGTCTGTTTAATGTAGAATTTCTTATTTCCTGCTCAGTTAATAGCCTTCTGGGCCCTGCAGGAACTTCCTGTGTGTGATTAAAGTTAAGTTTACCAATGAGGGGAATATAAACTTCTAAAGTAAGTTAACATCTGATTGAAAATGAACTCATTTTGTTTTCTTGTAGGCTGTGTCAGTCACAGCCAGGGGAGGTGTGGCCAGGGCAGCATAAGCAGAAACAAAATTATTTAACTTCTGAATGGCACAGAATTGAGCAGTAAGACTGCAGGGGCATGATCTATATACCAAAACTGCAGAATTAAGCTAAAGTTGTTTTGATGCCCCAAACAACTTGGGTAAGAATCTCTTAAAGCGCTACTGTCACGCCAAATGTACCTATCTCCTATTGTTTCCTCTTCTCTTCCTCTCTCAGAATATGTTTTTTTCCCCTATCTGATCTAGTTTTCTTTAAAACATAAGACAAAGTAGGGACTACTTTGTCTTATGTATTTTTCCTATACTTTACGTTCTTTGACCAAAGGAGGAGCTTAAGTCCACTTCATTTCCTGTGTCAAGGAGATGGGTGAGTAGTGGGTGAGGAAATGGAACTCACTTAAGGTCCTTCTTGTG
The DNA here is from genome assembly GCA_933207985.1 of Pelobates cultripes. Lineage (NCBI taxonomy): Eukaryota > Metazoa > Chordata > Amphibia > Anura > Pelobatidae > Pelobates > Pelobates cultripes. Next base: position 42,450,792 of record OW240917.1, read on the forward strand.
TCAAGAATGTCAGGCGTAGGAAAATTACATAAGACAAAGTAGTGCCTACTTTGACTCATGTTTTAAAGAAAACTAGATGAGATCTAAAGAGAATGACGAACAGATTCTGAAAGAGGAAGAGAAGAGGAAACAATTGGAGAAGGGCAAATTCGGCGTGACTGTGCCGCTTTAAATATGGTATCCAGCCTGCTTAGAATGGCTGCCACCCACATTAAAGACACAGAGGAGGCTACGTGCACCTCATTCGCTATTGCCACGTTTGACAAAGTAGGTATCCGTAGCAGTATACAGACTCCTGTGCCTGTGATAACTCATAGTGGTCCAAATTGGGTGAATCAGGGGCTTCTTGAATTAATTGAAAATTCTACCTACTCCGCACCTATGCTGCCAAGAAATCAGATCGAGTCAGTTGCCAAGTTCGATAATGGAGGTATCGGTGAAGTCACCTGAGCGCCCCCAAACAGCAGCACTCTGACTTTAGTCAAAAAAAGTAGACAAATGAGTTGCTTAAAACAAATTAGAGGGGGCGTGTCCTGGACGCGGACCGGAGCAGCCGCATGTAGCTCGAGCTCCGTGCCGCGACGGCTAAAAAGGAGCCATAAATAGCATAATATAGCCTCGGATCAGACCCTGATGCCGCCCGCCGCCACAATGTCCCAGCCAAAAAGTAAGAGGACCGGCGAGAGGGGAGAGAGGAGCAGCTTCTTTGCCTCCAGAGCAGGGCAGGGGAAGGCCTCAATCCAGGCAGAGCACTCACAAGATGGCCCTGGAGGGGAACTGGAAACAGAGACCCAGGCTGGTGAAAATGAAAATGACAGCCCACTGACCCACAGCACTCTGAAAAAACTTCTGGAGGAAATGTCAGATAAGATTGTGGGGAAAATGGACAGCGTTATCAAAGATCTCAGAAGGGAACTTCAAGATATAGGCCAACGTACTTCACATACAGAGGACCAACTCTCTGAGATGGCAGAGGCCCATAACTCCCTAGCAGACACGGTAGAGGGGCTGGTAACAAGATTGGATAACCAGGACCTCAAGATTGCGGATATGGAGGACCGGGCACGCCGCAACAACTTGCGAGTAAGGGGAGTCACGGAAGAGGTAAAAACAGAAGACCTCACCGCCCACATTACAGGCCTGCTGAAGGAACTGGCTCCAGACCTGCCACAGGACTTGTTCCTATTAGACAGAATCCACAGAACCGCCAAACCAAAATTCCTACCAGCAGACACTCCAAGAGACATCCTGCTACGAATGCACTATTATCACGCTAAAGAAGCAATACTTAACGCTAGCAGGCGACGGAAAGACTGGCCTACGGCCTACAGAGGGGTTACCATATATGCGGACATCTCCTCATTCACCCTAAAGAGAAGGAGAGACTTTCGAGACATCACTACACAGCTCAGAGACAACCACATCCCGTACAGATGGGGTTACCCCACCAAGCTCCTGGTGTTGAGAGAGGGGAAGACCACTATCATCGGATCCCCGGAGGACGGCCAGCGAATCATGCGGGATTGGAACATAGAAATCACTCCACCGACGGACCAAGGGAGAAACCGAGCCAAGGCCTCACAAGACTGGAAGAAGGCGAAAAAGAGATAAAAGACAGAGACTGTGGGTGGGAGTGCTCTACAGCACCTTAAGAGCCCAAGACTACCTACCGAGAGGCAGGGTAATGTACGACACCACATCACACCCATAGGGTAACTTAAATGCTCCAGACTGAGCAAGGGGACAGGTGGGGGAATCTATACTATAGAACAGAGGGACCAAAAGAATTGAAAAACATAGCCTATTAGCCCCCACCCAGACTAAAGGGCCGAACCACGTCAGCATAACTTACCTGCCAACTAAGAGGTGATCAGTCTTAGAGACACCCACACGCATTCTCTTAACATATATCTAAAATAGACGCAGGGGAACTGGGCCAAAATAATGCTATTTAACTCAGGAAAACACAAAAAAAAAACAAAACAAAAAAACACTTAACAACACAAGCAACATGTTGGTACACACAACCAGTTTCATTTTCCTAGGCTATAGTTTACAGTTGGGACCTCCCAACGTGAAAAACAGAAATAGCCCAATAGGGACAATGCCCATCACACGGGGAGCCACACTGCTCAGCTCGACAAAGCTAGGGAGAGCAGGGACCCCTCAAAATATAGATCGCAGCGCGAGAATTAATAAGCACCATTACCATAAACCACCATGAAGATCTGCTCTCTTAATGTCAGGGGCCTCAACGCACCAGTTAAGACACCTACTTTTCAGGGAGGCTAGAGCCCTAGGGGCAGATATACTGTGCCTCCAGGAAACCCACTTTAAGCACAATAACCACCCACCTATTCTTACCGCTGATTTCCCACATCAATTCCACGCCACATCACCCACGAAAGCAAAGGGAGCATCCATCCTAATACACAAAGCCGTCTCATTTGCACTACACTCAGCTGACATAGACCCGAATGGCCGCTACATTATACTCACTGTTTAATGACATGTTATATACCGTCGCCAACATATACTCCCCGAATACGAACCAGAGGAATTTCGTGCATAAAATCTTGACCAAAATAGACCAAATCCAAAAGGGTATTACAGTAATAGGGGGAGACTTTAATCACATAATGGACCCACAACTAGACACAACTCTCCCACCACACCGGAAACACCATCGCCCCCTCAAGAGACAATGTAGAGCCATAGCGAAACTCCTGCATGACCACCATCTATACGATGCGTGGAGAACCACTCACCCGATAGAAAGGGCATACACCCACTACTCAGCGGTACATAATTCCTACTCTAAAATAGACGGCTTTTAAATCTCAAGGTCAGCGTTAGACCAACTCCTTCATAGTGACATACAACAAATCACATGGTCAGATCACGCACCAGTAACCATAGAGCTAAAAAATAATTACGATTTTAAACATCGCAGCCCGTGGAAAATAAATAATTCCCTACTGAGGGATGATGAATTTGTAGACTCCCTGAAGGGGAACCTTCAAACATATTTCCAGAAAAATGACACAAATGATACCACAGACGCAACTCTTTGGCTCGCCCACAAGGCAGTAGCTCGAGGCCTATTAATACGTAGGGCGACATACATAAAAAAGACACACCAAACACAACTTAGGACATGGCAAGCAGAACTGTATGAGATGAACAGACTAAACCAACACACCCCGTCTACAGAGACGAAAGCTAAGATAGCCCAGATCACGAAACTCATACACCAGCAGGCTTTAGCCACAGTGACCTCCAATATGCAAAGGCTCAAACTAACCCATTACGTACAGGGTAACAAAGCAAGCAGACTACTGGCACAGCGGCTAAAAACAAGACAGGCGGCTCAGAAAATATCTTACCTCACAGACGAAACAGGCACTAAAATCTCCACCCCTAAGGGAATAAGCGAAGTATTTGCAAAGTACTACTCATCACTATACAACATTCAGGAAGACAAAACACCCGACACAACTTGGTATTGCGGAATATCTTGACGGGGTAAAATTACCCAAGCTCACACCCCAACAACAGTCGGCCCTTACTGAACCGATAGAAATCCAGGAGATTAGGGACTTAATTAAAAGCCTCCCATTGGGTAAATCCCCAGGACCAGATGGGTTTGACAACCAGTACTATAAGCAATTTAGCATAATACTGGCGCCCTACCTAGCCAGAATGTTTAAGGAGGCAGCCCGCAAGGGCGAACTCCCTAGAGAAACACTGGCCGCCCACATCGTCACACTCCCTAAACCGAACAAGGCCCCGACAATCCCGCAAAACTTTCGACCCATCTCCCTCCTCAATACAGATGCGAAGTTATTCGCCAAACTGTACGCAAACAGGTTGGGAAAAATACTACCACACATAATCCACAATGACCAAGTGGGCTTCATCAAGGGAAGACAGGGGGCAGACAATACCAGGAAGGTTATTAACATCCTCCACCACCTGAAAAATCAGCGAAGGGGGGGACTGATGGTCTCCCTCGACGCCGAAAAAGTCTTTGACCGCCTCCACTGGGGGTTTCTTAGAGCAGTGCTGCACAAGTTCGAGATCCCCTTGGGGTTTGTGTCGGTGGTACAGGCCCTATATAGCAAGCCCTCAGCAAGAGTAATCAACGCAGGATTTCTGTCCGAACCGTTCCAACTCACGAATGGCACGAGGCAGGGTTGCCCCTTGTTCCCCCTGTTATATGTCCTTGCGCTGGAGCCGCTGGCGATCAAAATACGGGAAAACTCTGTGATCCACGGTTTGGAGATAGGAGCTAGAGAATACAAAACAAATTTGTTCGCTGATGACATACTCCTCACACTTACACAACCGCACATATCACTACCAAATCTCCTGCAGGAAATAGAAAGATATGGGGAGCAATCATACTACAAATTAAATGTCATGAAAACCCAAGCTATGGGGATAGGGATACCACATCACACCATAGAACACCTAAAACTCTCATTCCCATTAGACTGGAGAGAGGACCACCTCACGTTTCTGGGTCTACGGATTCCAAAGACCCCACAAGGTCTGTTGGACCTTAACTATGGCAAACTACAGGGGGAAATAGGCGACACACTGAAGAAATGGGAAGACAAATATATGTCATGGGTGGGGAGACTGGCGGCAGTGAAGATGATGCTCATACCAAAATTTCAATACTTAATTAGAACTCTACAGATCCCCCTACCAAACACATACTTGAGACGGCTGCAAAACACCATCACTAACTTCGTCTGGGCACACAAAAAAATACGTGTAGCCATGAAGATTCTCACTAGAACCCTAGCTCAGGGAGGGTTGGGAATGCCAGAGCTACAGAGGTACTACAGAGCAGCACTAATGACCACAGCCCTACAAGCACACACTGCCCAAAACCCACCACAATGGATAGAAATGGAATCAACCTGGACCTGTCCCAAAGGTCTTAAATACCTCCTCTGGGTACCACACAGGCTACGCCCACCACTCCCAGAAATACCAGCCACCACTGATATCCTATTGAAAACCTGGGATAAATCTAAGCCAAAGCTCGGATATAACACCGACTGGGCGCTGGCCACTCCCATATATAGCATACATTTAGCATACCCTGCTTTTGACCACCGTACGTGGCTGACAAAAGGATGTACCCTAGTTCAACACCTGTACAGGCAGGGACAACTGAGACACTTCCCAGACCTACAAGTAGAGTACGACCTTCCACAAAGAATGATATTTTCTTACCTGCAACTAAAGGGAATATTAACACACGACACCTCCCTAAACATCCCGCAACATACACAGAGTGTAGATAGAGCGTGCATATCGATGACCATGCCTAAGAAACCACTTTCGCTACTATATACTCTGCTCAGTGACTCCAACCAACAATTACAGACAGACAATTTTAGAGACGCATGGCACAGAGACATAGCTTTTACGGCCCACAAAGGCAGATCCAGATGTGCATCGCACTTAGAGCTCATGCGCAAGATACAATACAGATGGTACCTGGTGCCAACGAGACTGGCGACCATTTACCCTAACTCCTCCAAATTATGCTGGAGATGCTTAGCAGGAGAGGGCACAATGTACCACATTTGGTGGACCTGCCCAAGGCTCAAGGAATACTGGAATATGGTGGAGGAAACAGTTAAGGGAGCGTTGAGAGTCGATACTAAGCTAAGACCAGAATGTGCCTTACTATTCATAGCACTGGACTCCCACCCAAAACCACAAGCAAGCCTATTATTTCACATCTTGACAGCAGCAAACCTCCTGTTAGCCAGGAGATGGAAGCAGACACAGACACCCACTAGGTCTGACCTGATAGAACAGACGTCACTCAACCTGACCTACGAAATAGGGACTAGTCAGCAGTTCCACCCAGCAAAACATATCATACAAGCCAAAGATGAGTGGGAAACCTACATAACAAAAACTGGGGAGGGGATATAGATAAAAAAAAAAAAAGAGGCTGGACTTAGAGACACCAGACGGAGAGTGCAAGACGAGCAGGTCGAACACTAGAATAGAGGTCTAGAGCAGAAGACCCCCACAAAAGACCGAGATATCTGGGAATTGCCCAAACAATACACTAGCGCTAAGACGTCGCGGAATATGAACCCACAATGTACATAGTTCGAGGGGTAAAGACCCAAGCACCACGCTGCAAATAACAAATGAAGCATGACAAAGAAACAAGAGCAATACGTGTATGGTGCCGGGTCCACACACCCCCCTCACCCCCTCTCCATACCCACCTCTCCTAACCCCCCCCCCCAACTGAGGCGACAACTACTAGCCACAGGGAACGCAAGATAGGATAGAATACCACAGGTCGAATGGCTGGACCCCGACCCACCCCACTAGTAACAAAACTCCACCCATATAAGACCAAGCTCGTTAGGACTGTCTAACATGTATAATTATGAAGATGACTAATGTACCCTAACCGCTCACCCTCCCCTTCTTCTTTTCTGTACCCCCCGCTATATTGTATGCATAAACAATACAAACCTGAAAAAAAAAAAAAAACACACAACAAATTTAGGGGAGAAGATTCTCACGCTATAAGGTGAAACTGTCCTAATCTAATTGCAACGCTCGGGTCACATCTGACACATAATGATCCCCTTGCTCGATAATCAAACTATACACCCCCTAGTATAATGAGAGCGGACACCGAAACATAATGGAGTGGGTCCTCCACCACTAGACAGGAATGTTCCTAGACAAAGACCACTAAGCAACCAACTGTGTAAGACGTACAACAGAAAAACACCTAAATATACCTAGTGTGTCAAATGAATAATCAATATTACAACACCTCCTCTGTATCATTTTATTGTGCATGTATTAATGTTTACCCCATCCCACTTTTCCTTCTGTACCCCATCATCCTATGAAAGACAAATAAAAATTGTCAAATTGAAAACAAAAAACAAATTAGAGATCTCTACTATGGAGCTATTGTACTTTGCTTCCACTTCGCATTGCAGCCAAGCCACTAATTCAACAAAGTTAATGCAAATTCAGTAGGTGTAGGTGGGGGTTAAAGAATTACCACATTTAAAAAAAAAAAAGGGTGAATAGAGCCCTTTCCATATTTAGAGATATAAATGCGCAAAAAAAATGTAGGGGCAACTGTAAAGCAATTTATCATAAAATTTACAGCTAACAATTGCAGAGGCATAAATGCTTTTTAATTATTTTATAAAATATATAATATATCTCCACCTCCAAATGCGACAGTCACTGGCTGTTGCTTTTCCTGGCTGTGGTGATCTCTTTCCAAGGTGACCATATTGATCAGTGCAAAACTCTGGGGCCAAACTGACGTTTTGTATTGGGCATAAAGTGAGAGAGGGGCAGTCAAGGCATTTAAACCTCACTGTTCTAGTTTACAATTTTCTTTTTAATACACCTGGTTTGCAATAAATATTCCTAAAAGCCTTTAAAAAAAAAAAAAAAAACAACCACAGGTGCCAGTATATCCTTTCATATCATTATCCTCAATATAGTTTTATAAATGATAACTTTAGTGGTCAGTAGAACAGGGTTTTTTTTTTTTTTTCATTTAACATTGGTAAATAAGCAAACACTCCTGTCTTTTATATAGCAACGGAGTCTGTATAAGAAAATGCCCAAGCTCTGGATTATAGTTTAAAAATAGATGTTGGGGTGTTTTTTTACATTAAAAATTTCAGGTTGAATTACGATTTCAGGTTGAATTAAACATTGCTGATAAAGTTCTTTCCTAGAGCCCAGAACAGAATCATGTGTAGGCAATGGGTACAGATGAACAATGGATTGTTTTAAACATAAAAAGCTAATTTGCCATTCCATGAGAAGACAAAAAAGACTTTGGGGAACAATGATATTCACAAGTATTTAAGAGTGTTGAAATAAGGAGTGCAAAAAAGCGAGAAACATTTGGTAGCTAAAACCAACTCACTTCCCACCAAATAGGTTAATAATGGATTCCTAAAGCACTTTACAGCTGGAGTCTGTCACTCAGCGACAATGAGTTTGTGTGGGGCATTAGACAAGATATAGGCTACTCGGTTAGATACCAGGTAGGAGAGTTATTAGGAACAAGGAAGGCAGTGGTTGTGTTGCCCGCAAAGCCGAGATATCTTACATATTTTATCATGGCTGCTGAGCATAATGCTGCTTCTGTAGGTAGTTAGGTTTGAGACTAACATAATCTCATAAAAGAAAAGAAAAATGCTTGACTCGCTGGAAGTACTCCTGCAATTCGAGTTTAGTCTGAAATTTGAATAGTAAAAGTGCGATCTATTGACAATTAATATTTACAATAATAATGACTGAAATGTAGATGGATTCCTACTAATCCCAGACCTTCAATGTGAAGTGATAAATAACAAGCCTTTCGGCTAAACCTCTCACTTGCGTGACAGTAAAAAACCTCAGACTCCTGACTTTATTAATAATTAGATAGGTCACAGTCTGGTCACAGTCTGTATTGTAATAATAGATCACGGAAACCAATCCAAATCTCCAATATAGCGACCCTAAAACTTGTAAGTTTGATTAAATAGTCTGGCCACTGTATGATAGCAGTGTGTGATAGTAAGTAGGGGACAGTATCTTTAAATAAAGAGGTCTCCCTATCCACAATACTAAGCTATACTTTTATACTAATGCCAGAAAGTGAAGGGTCATCTGTAAAAAAATGTATCTAAATATTATAAATACATAGTAACTAGTAAGAGAACTTGTCTATAATAAAGGGAGAGAGACAATCTCTGATACTATTGTATCTCCTACAAAAATAACTAATAGATACAGGGACTGGAAATTGAAAGAGAGGTTAAAAAATCAAATAGTGCTAATGTGCAGAACCATACTTAGGATGTTGGTTACCTGCACATGGTGAAAGTGCCCCAAGTGAAAATTGTGAAAGGAAAGAATCAAAGAACCCGACGCGCGTTTCGGTGCTTAAAGCATGCACCTTCGTCAGGGGGTAGAATTCAGGTTCTTTGATTCTTTCCTTGCACAATATAGAACATTTCTCTATATAGACTTCATCTCTGTCTCTTTAAATGCTGGGGCACCCCTCTGTATAGATTCCACTAGTACTAGTTTCAAAACCTTTTCAAGGGTACCTGCTCAACCTTTTTTTTTCTTTTTTTTTGTGCTGGGATAAAAAGTTAAATTTAAGATTAATTGTCCATCAATCAAATTAAATGACTTCAAGATGAACAGTACTGTCTGCTATTAATTTTTCATACATTGGTGGGATATTGCTGGTTTCATTTTGGTGTTGTGTGTCTGCATATCTATATTTATCCAATCTTTCCATCCTCGTGAAAGCATCATATAGCTCTTTTTTTATTTGAATTCTATAATAAAAATTGTAAAAAAATTAGGCTTTGCTTTAAAGCAGGGGTGTCCAACCCGCGGGCCGCATGCGGCCCAGGACCGCTAGCCGTGCGGCCCGGTTGTAGTCTGGGTGGAGAGGGACTGGACTGGCCCACCCAGGCAGATAAATAATTTTCCCCTCGGACTGTGACCGCCTGTGTAAGTCCGAGGGGATTAATGAATGGGGTGCTGGGGGCTGCTGCAGCCACGTTTAGGGTGCTGGCAGCCGGAGGGAGCACTGTGAGGCTCCCTTCACCATTCTTGGCAATTCCGTATATATGCTCCACCCCCACGTGTAAGCTGCACAGAAGTACCGCCCCCAGATGCTAACTCTGCCCCCCGCTCAAACAGGAAGAGGTCAAGAAATGGCTCCCACAGTCTTCAGTGCCAGGTAAGCTTCAGCTAATTTGTCAGTGACTTTGTGTGTATGTGCTTGCTAGTGAATGGGCTTGTATGTTTGTGTGTCAGTGAGCTTGTCTGTAGTGAACATATGTGTGTGTAAGTGAACTTGTCTGTAGTAAGCATGTGTGTGTGTCAGTGAGCTTGTCTGTCAGTGCACTTGTGTTTAGTGAATGTGCGTGTCAGTGCACTTGTGTGTAGTGAATGTGTGTGTGTGTCAGTGAGCTGGTATGTTGTGAGCTTGTATGTAGTGAGCGTGTGTGTGTGTTTGTATCTATATATATATATTCACACACAGACATATGGCACAGTGATTAATGTAATTTTTGTGTATGATTTGTCAGTGTCTGTGTGTGTGCCTGTAGTTGTATTTGTATAAGTCAGTGATTTTGTGTATGGGTCTGTGACTGTGTGTGCGTGTCTGTGATTGTGTTTGTAGGTCTGTGACTGTGCTTATAGGTCTGTGACTGTGTGTATGCATTTGTGATTGTGTGTGTGTGTATAGGTATGTGATTGTGTGTGCATGTATGCGTCTGTGACTGTGTGTGGGTATATCTGTAAATGTGTGTGTGGGTCTGTGATTGTGTGTGGGTATATCTGTAAATGTGTGTGTGGGTCTGTGATTGTGTGTGGGTATATCTGTAAATGTGTGTGGGTCTGTGATTGTGTATGTATGTGAGTGTGTGTGTGTGGGGGTTCTGTGATTGTGTGTATAGGTCTGTGATTGTGTGTGTATATTTGTAATTGTGTGTGTAGGTCCGTGATTGTATGGGTTTGTCTGTGTGTGTACATCTCTGATTATGTGTGCACATGTGACTGTGGATAGGTCTGTGATTGTGTGTGTGTGTGTGTGTGTGTATAGGTCTGTGATTGTGTGTGTATTTGTTATTGTGCGCATAGGTCTGTGAGTGTATGTATGTGTGTGTGTATACCTGGGGTTATGTGTGCATGTACATGTGTATATATTAGTATATAGTGCCCTAATTTGGTATCCTTAAATATGGCAATTCCACATAAGGATAACAAATAAGGGAGTTATCTAGTAAACAAAATAAATTAACAGGGTTTTTAAGTTTTATTATATAAATTAATTACATTATAGATTTTATGTGTTTCTCAATGCGGCCCATGGAAGCCAAAGGGTTGGACACCCATGCTTTAAAGCATCTAATCTGTTTAAACAATAGACTGATCAGGATTTGCAGAGACACATTGGATTCAATGCTTCTTATTAAGAAACTTTGCCATGCAGTGATTGCAATTCATGCATCGTGCATCCCAATGCATCTCTATGAAAAGTATTCTGTTGACTGAGCGTTCCTCAGTGTTGATGGTTTCCCAGAGCTGCAGTGAGGAACCATATTGATGCCATAGTAGAGGTAAGTTTTATTTATTTACATCTATTGGAAGGAGTGGGGACAGAAGACTCCCCAAGACTCCAGTATTCTAAATAAATCTATTTACTTAGACTGTCGGAGTGTTGCTTTAAGTGATGTATTATAGAAGGTATGTGTGGTGCCTCCAGTCTGGAATGTTCCTTTAACTACAGCCACTTAATATACTGGCCAGAAAAAATAATCATTTTTTTTTTTTTTTTTTTTTAAACTCCCATAGCTTAAGAGAAGACAGACGACTATTTCGTTTTTCAAATCTTTTAATAGCTTAAAAGTCACATAAAATAGTTTTTTTGATAGATAGCTTAAAAGGTCATAAAAAAGCAACGTATAGATGCAGTTCAGTTTCCGTTACATTATAAGTTATATAGGAGCATTTTTACACTCATAAAGCTGCACTAGTGACAAAAATCACACCTGCAAATTGTCTATTGTTTACGGCTTACAATTGAAATATAAAGGATGGGGGCTTGCATTCGTTGTGCAAGTTTGTATGTGCCATTGTGTTTTATGAAATAGGTCACTATCTAAAATGTTTCTTATGCCACAGATCTGTATTTACACTTTTTTCCAACTTGGTACGCAATCAATGGATTGTCTACTGTGGCCGTTCTAGAATGAAAACTCGGAGTGTTCCAGAAGCCTCTTCATGTTGCATTATTGCTAGACTGTTCTTTGCACTCGGCGGATCTTGGAAAGCGCATTGTGACTCTTTTTCTGAAACCCATTCTTCAAGACCTCTGAAATGTTAAACAGATGTTCTTGGCCAAGTACAATAGCAACAGGAAATTAGTTTTGAGTGCTTTTTTTTGCAGTCTGGCTCAGAATCAAAGCTCACAAACTATTAGCCATAAGGCATATTATAAAGAAAATGCAGACTATGTTAGGTGTGTGTGTAGGTTGTATGATTCTTTTACACTTAATGGGAACATTTAGATAATACATTTTCATTCACACTAGCTAAAGCTTTTAAGAGTTCCTCTCAGAAACAGTTCAGATATCTTTGTGTAAACTTAGATAAACTCTGGTCTTGTGATGTAATTTGTCGTGAGATTGGATTCACAAAAATAAACAGGATGAAATTGGGATTACAGATCTGTAAAACAGTCTTCAAATGTATCAAATATCTAACCCACTCTGGTGGGAGCTACATTTCACATTTCCCTGGCAGAAGGAGATAGTTTCGAGACTTGTGTTGGTGTGATCATTTTCAAGTGGCCCTGTCCACTTAAAAATGGTTACACCGCTTGACCAGCATGGCTGCCTTCGGTATGGTGAACAGTGAGTAGAACACATCTACTTTAGAACTCTCCATGAAGCACTCATGCCTGATTGATTGGACGTCTAAATTTTACCCAGGATTCCATGTGCTCTGTGAGTTAATCTAATGAAACAGAAGGCTTGGCCTGTTTTAAACATACAACTGTGCTCCAAAATGTTATTTTTCTTTCCAACGACAGCTATAAAAGGTCAGTGAATGTCTGTATTTTCAGTAGAGCAGGCGAATATGGGCAGATAACAATTTATGCTGGTTGCCAAGTACAATTTCCCAAGGAAAATTCAACAAATGCGTGGTATTTCCATTAAGTGTTGTCAGGTGATCACACTTCACTTGAAATCATGTATTATTCCAGTGTCTAGTGAAATTTGCTGCTCTCGTGGGTGGCTTTAAAAATAAACTTTTGTTTTAACCAGTCCCAGGGAGAGAGATTTGGCATTAATATTCCTGACTTGTTACAAAAAATACCTTTAGGTTTGACAGTTCACCCTGGGCTCTTGGTCCAAATTTCCTGCACAGTGGAGTTTCAAGGTTTTGTTTTGTTTAGGTGGAGGGTCCCCCTTATATTTAGCAACCAGTCTATCACCAAAAATGCATTATGTGGTAATGGATCTTCAGCATGTGTTGTCCCCTCCCCCCTTGCTCGGCATAGAAAGTGTTAAAAAAAACTTGTTCCAGCCAGTGTTAATTTTGTTAGTTATCAATTTTAGTCGACTAAAACTAAAACAATTCAGATTACTAAATTACGACTAAAACTAAAATAGCTTTATAGTCAAAAGACTATGACTAAAACTAAACTGAAATGTTTCACCAAATATAACACTGATTCCAGCTCTGAGGGATTAGATTTCCTATCCCAGTGATGGTTGAGTCCAGAGGAGCAATGGGTACCTAATGGGCATGGGCGGCGAGTGCACATATTCAAACTTTCCCATGGGAAAACATGAAATCAATGATTTCGTATGGGGTTTCCATGTCACAGGTTTTACTCAAAACGTGAGATGTTTTGCACTGCACTGTTAAGGGGAGAGGAACTCCGCACCCAGACCAGTTAATTGAGATGAGATGGTGGTCTGGGTGACTATAGTGTTCCTTTATCAATTGTCCACATTCTGAACCAACACAAAACCTTGGATTTAAGCTATAGGTTTGTTCACCGGAATGTAAGGGTTTCTTTTCCAGTGCCCCCACACATATTATAGGACCGAAAGGGCGTTCATATAACACCCTATATGTATACCTAACACATGTTTATGTGTTAAAAAATAAAATTGTAATAGAGGAGAAAAAAACCCTAACTTTTTCAAATTTTTGCATTAATAATTTTTTTTAATTCCAGTGCAACTAATTAAAAGTAAGTCAAAATAGATTCGTATATCAGTCCTGATAGCTAAATACTAAAATATATTTAGGCTCTAAATTCATTTTTGATAGTTAGCGCTAACCCTATACCAACCCGCTCACTTACGGTATACCAACCATATCCCTTACCCAATGCTTACATTAGCTCTAACTGTTTGCCTAATCATACCCTTAACTTCATCCCTACACAATCATTAACCCACATCCAGCATCAACCCTTACCTAACACTAACCCTACCCAACTAAGGAGTGGCCACTTGGAGGTGTCCTTAGAGGCAATGTAAACACTGCCTTTTCTCTAAAAGAGGCAGTGAAAAAAGCCTGAACTACTATGGGACTATAGTCCCACTACTATGGGAACTACTATAGTGACTATATAGACTATAGTGTCACTTTAAATAGCCATTGGAGTCATACTAGAAAACCTGCAGTTATTTAAATGTGCATAGGGATTTTTTTATTTGTTTTTTGTTGTATGTACTAGAGCTAATGTGTTCTATAGTAATTACTGCCGCCCAGGAGTAGTGGGAGTTTGAGCGTAGGGCTTAATTTTATAATTTATTATTTCTCTCCAACTCTCAGTAGGTGAGTTGGTAATAGACAGAATATGCTGAAAATATTTAGGAAAACCCCTATTAGTAGAAATGTTTCTAGTACTTGGAACAAAATAAGTTTTGACACAAGTTTGTGGTTCCTGGCCTGTGTTGTGGAAGCGTTTTTGTTTACACAGTTATTTTGCTACCAACTTATGCTTAGTGTGAAATAAATGTTTCTGTCTCATAAATTGTACATGAACATTTGGAAATCAAACGGACAATCCCGGCCTGTCTTTAGCGCAGAGCTGCAGTTCCATTCATTATACAGGATGAGTGGAGCGTCTGTATAAGTTGATAGCAGCTATACTGCGACTGATATTCACTTTTTGACAGCCCTGTAGACACTTTTATGAGTTTGGTTTTGCACAGCATTTTTACGAGCCGCCATAATTGCACACGCTTCAATCTTGGCTTTTGTTGAAACCCCTGTAAGTATTCATCAACATGCACATGTCCTACAGATATTTGTATGAGCAAATAAGGTAGTGGAACTGCAACTTTGTGAAAGAAGGAACAGGCAACCTCCACTTTGAGCTGTGTGCAGTGAGCATAAGTTGTTATGGTTCTCTAAGTGTTACTTTAAATGTTCTAAAAATGAATGTCATCAAACGTAGTAACTTCAGGTTTGTCAATGCAAGTGCTTTTTGTCCTTGTTTGTTTTGCGGGGGGTTTTTTTGTTAGGTTTTTTTACTCTTTTTTAAAAAAATAAAAAATTATAATTTTAGGGACAGCACGGAAAAAATAATGTACAGCCGTCTTGATGTCTGCACAATCTTTGAATTCTTACCATTCATCCTTACCAACCTTTTGTTTTTGGCAATTAATAAATGCCACACCCTTCCTTCCTTTTTGTAACTGGCACTTTTTTCCTCCACTTCCCTGGGGACACAAAAAACTGGAAAAAAAACTCAAATCAAACAAGAAAACACTTATTGTAAGACGTAGTTTTGGGATATTTCCAGATTAAGAGAAGCTGTGCCAACCCATTATAGTTTCCCTTAGATGGAAATACTGCATAGGAACAGCAGATACATTTTACAGATTTATGCCTTCATTGCTGGAGCCTGTCACTGCCTTAACAGCCTGTAACATGCTGTTCCTGTGACTACTCAAGTGATAAATTGTAATAGG
Organism: Pelobates cultripes; assembly: GCA_933207985.1. Taxonomy (NCBI): domain Eukaryota; kingdom Metazoa; phylum Chordata; class Amphibia; order Anura; family Pelobatidae; genus Pelobates; species Pelobates cultripes. Next base: position 42,466,346 of record OW240917.1, read on the forward strand.
AATTAGGATTTAAATCATGATATTTTTGTATTTTTTTTTTTTTTTTTTTATATTCCCACATCACAAAAGAGGTCACAATAATGTGTCATATTCTCATAGACCTCATGATGGCCAAAGTTTGCAAATATGGCAACATGCAATTTAAGGGAAAAAATTTTTGGATAGCAATTTTGTAGTTAAGCTAAAATATCAGCAGATGAAATGCCTATCTAGGTATTATTTACTGAACAGAGAGCTGATGCCTTAAAACATAGCATAATGTAGGCTCAAAATGATAAGGCCAGTCTTACTGAATAAAATAAAGAAAAACAGAACTAAACATTTTTATTGCGGTGGGTAAGTGAAGCCTGCCCGTAGACAGTAGTAAGCCTGACAAATTCCTCAACCTATTCCCCTTCGACAGATTTGAATATGTGGCATATAATTAGAAAATGAGGGTAAACACATGTGAAGGCCCCCCATGACATAGGCAAGAGGATCCACAGAGTAGTCTCAGCTCAAGGACACACATATGCCTCCAATGCCAATCGATATCAGCTTTGCTGGCCGAAGTTGTTCCACTATATGCCAGGTAGTACCTATAGAGTGTTAAGAGGTGTCGATGCGCCATGTAGTACACCTTCTGTCTGCAGTGGTAGCGGGAAAGGCGTCCGTGAAGTAAGGTTCTCCTTCTGTGGGCCCATTGTGTAGAGAGTAGTCTAGGTCATGGCTTCTGCCTGACAAGTGAATCAATAGACTCTTGTGCATCTCCTGCTTATGTGTGGGATCAGAATCAATCTTCCCATTATTCACAACGGTGCTGTTGTCCCGTCGAGTAAAGACATGGACCCCTGACTTGGCTGAACTGCACTTGTTCCTAGTTCCTCAAATGCTTCTAAAAATCCTCTGAACTTGTCCACACACCATCTTAGGTGAGTTTGGAGTACTGGGATAACCAGGGAACTCCGCGAAGGCGTTCAAGACAAGGTGGAGGGATCGGCTGCCTCCCTCTCTCCCATGTCAACTAGTAGACCGCCTCCACAGAGAGCTGCCAAAAGTGATCAGACCTGGCTTAAGGAGTTCGTTGAGTAATATCGTTGAAATAAGGAGAATTGTTGTGAGTAAATCAGGCAAATCTCACTCAATTATTCGAAAAGTTGTTTTTCCTCTCAGAGCTCACACATTTTGCATCTAAATTGCTTGGCAGTCAGGCCCTGATTTTTAAAGGTAAATATTCATTTAATATATATATATGCAAGCAGATAAAAATTTCATATTTACAATAATAACTTTTCAGTTTAGTTTAACAGTTATATCAGAACTAATTTTGTTATATAACCTGAAATATGTATATAGATAATGATAAAATTATTGCAAGGTGGATTGTCTCCAGTTTAATAGGTTAATCACTCATGTTTGGAGAACAATTTAGATTAAAGGTATTCATTACGTGTACATAGATTTGCAGATTAAAGCGGCACTGTCATCCCCCCGCCCCTGAAAGTAACACCATAAAGATAGAATCTTTATGAAATATTCATATTGACTGTGTTGGAATTTCACTAAAATTCCACAAAGTAAGGATTATTTTGTCTCTGTATATTTCTGCCGCCTGACACTTCTAGTCACTGGGCATATCTACCTCTGTCTAGAAGTGTCAATCATCCGCAGCCATTACCAGTCATGGCTGCAGGGAATTAGCTTTAACTGTGGACGATCTTGCAGTCTCACGGGATCCTTCATAGACCTCAATGCTGTATTACTGCATTGAACCTGCCAGAAGAAGGTGGCTGCACCCATGAGGGAAGGTTTAGGTATGTAGAACTCCTCTTTGCCCATCTTGACACAGAGTTAAAATGCTGTCACTACACACAGGAATAATGGAAAAGTGTGACACAAAGAGAGCCCCTAGATGTTTAACACTGTCGGGTCAAGCAGTAGATTTTCTCAGTTACTTTGTTTAAAAATTTAAATAGGTTCCTTGTTTTCAGTTTAAAATACAATCCCTATGGTGCTCAGCCAGAAACATGGGGTAGCAGGCTAGCCATCACGGAGTTTTTTTTAATGGGTAACTATTGCGCTCTTGTAAAGCAATTGAAAGCTAGCTGCTGTGGATAAGGCAGAGTTGAAAATGAACGTGTGTGTGTTTCTTTCTCTCTGTCTCTCTGTCTCTCTGTCTGTATGTCTGTATGTCTGTATGTCTGTATGTATGTCTATGTATGTATGAATGTGTATGTATGTATATGTATGTATATGTATGTATGTATGTATATATATATATGTATATATATATGTATATATATATATATATATGTGTGTGTGTCTCTATATATGTGTTTGTGTTAGATGTATCAGAGAATAGACTCTTATCAGCAGTTATAATCTTTGTTTCTATAGAAGTGCTGATTAAATGGACACGTTTACCAATATTTATCCACTGAAAGCTGGTACATTTTTGGAGCAAAGTGAGTGATTGCTGCGAATTTATCAAAGAACAAAATCCTATTGTGTGCTTGTGTTATATTTTTTTATTTACTTTGGGACTTTATTCAGAGTTCCCTAAAGTCGGAGACAAGGGGTTAATGAATGACTTGTCTCCATTCTTGGCTGTGAGCCTGATACATGATCTTTATATGGTCAACAGTTTAAAAGCCACTGTGCAGATTACCTTTTACAGAACAAATATTGACAGGTGTGTATAAATTCAGCTAATTTACTGTTTCAGTTGTAAAAGACCTGAAAGGTTATGTGTGGTATGAGCCTAGCCTGCTAGGATGTAAACTCATTGTGCAAGCTGCTATGCTCCCTTTCAGAGGTCACTTAGACACAGACTTTTCCCACAGCACTTTGACAGCACTTGGATTGCGTTAAAGCAAGTGTTCTACCTGTTGTTTCTGGTTGTTATTTTTTTTTTAATTGAAACTGCTACTGAAGGGGATCAGACAAGTTTAGGCATTTTATATGACTATAGACCAGGTCTGACTTCAACCACAAGATGCCATACCACTGGTTCTTAAAGTACCTCTAAGGGAACCCAGAACACTTCAGCTCAGTGGAGTGTGCAATGTAAAGGATTGCTGTTTATTTAATACAGCAATGCTTACACGGTTAAATGCACCCTTAGTCAAACTCTGGTCTCACAGAAAACCTTCATTTGATTGGAGGAGCACATTCCCAATCACTTGAACTAAGTGCAGAGGAGAGCACTATAGCAGGGTGGTATACCCAATGCTATAGTGTTCCTTTAAATTTTATTTTTTTTACAAGACATTAAAATTTATATTATAAGAAACCTTAATTAGACTCTTCCCACATAGCTGTACAGCGTAGGGCAAGAGGGGGAAATGGACTCTTCAAATACTCTATGCTCCCTAATGTTTATTTATAATTTTTTGTCAACCAATCTTGACAGATGGCTTTGGCTTTATACCCATTATAACAACCACTGCTTGCCCCTCCAGCAGGCCCATCCTTTTGGCTGGCAAATATAGAGAGCAAGAGTGAATGGCGTTAAGGAAAGGGTGGCATTATCACTAATAGACATGGTTCATTTACACTGGTCCACGTTAGTATTCAGATTGACTCCAGGTCCTTCCATCTCACATCTAAGTCTCCCATACTACGTACTACAACACTGATCACACATAAGTCGGCCCCATCATTTTGCTGGAACAGCCACCATTAAATCTAAACCCAGAATTACTACAATGCGTAAAACACTTCATTTATTTACGTGTACTTTATATATTCCACCATCATTCTGTCTAATCCCGTTACATTCATTCCATTGCTTCTCCTTTATTTAGTCATTGATCCACATCTCTCGTCCCATGCGCTCTCTTTTCCTCTAATATCCCTACTTTTCATTTTGTTGCTTCCCACATGCGTCATCTCTTTCTTCTCCTTTCCCATCTTTTAACTTGTATGTTTAATTTTTCCATTTCCTGTCTAGCTTTTTCATTCCATTTCTCTCCTTCTGTATTCCGTTGTTTAATTATTCTGATTTATTTAAAATGTTACCTTCCATTTCATGTCTTCATCCTCTTTATTTCATTGCTCTTGTGGTGTGAAGCACTGTTATATACGGTTCTTCCAGTTGGTCATTTGAAAGGTATGTTTGGATTCCAGCACATATTCCAGTACACTGTATTGCTTTGCATTTCATCCTACACTTATGAACGTTTGGGTTCCAAAGAATAGATTGTGAGGAGAAGCAGGACATGATCTGTTTATTCATTACACAAATTCATAGATAGATATGTAGACAGTGTCTCTGTAAAAGAAATATGTGTAACAATAAATAAAATCACCGTTAATTTTTTCAACTGTTTTATTTAATTTTTCTATATATATATATATATAATACACAAGATCCAGCGCACTCACCCATCCACTAAACAGCAACTTCAATGTTGAAAGATTTTATTAGTTTTTTTTTTTTTTAAAACACCTAATCTAGGCAAAAATAATGGGGGTTTAGTTACATTATATGATCATACATTGCATAAGCCTGCCACAACGTCAATGTACCCCATCTTTGGCAGGTCCTACACTAACAGTCTGTCTGCTCTTATGAGATTAACCACTTGCTTGAGGAAAAAAATTCCATCTGGGGCTCTCTGCAGTACAAGGCTAAATAGGGCCCTGGGATGAGGCACCTGTGACAGGGAGGGGTGCAAAACCAAGGAGTTGGCTAGACTCCCAAATATATATATATATATATGCCAAAGATGGGGTACATTGACGTTGTGGCAGGTTTATGCAATGTATGATGATATAATGTAACTAAACCTCCATTATTTTTGCCTAGATTATGTGTTTTTAAAAAAACTAATAAAATCTTTCAACATTGAAGTTGCTGTTTAGTGGGCAGGTGAGTGCGCTGGATCTTGTGTATTGTATTATTTGGCCCCCAGCAGCACCCCCATTTATGCATGTTTAGGTGAGTGTGGCCAACCCCCCTTGTTATATATATATATATATATATATTTGGGAGTCTAGCCAACTCCTTGGTTTTGCACTCCTCCCTGTCACAGGTGCCTCATTCCGGGCCCTATTTAGCCATGTACTGCAGAGAGCCCCAGATGGAATTTTTGTTCCTCAAGTAAGTGGTTAATCTCATAAGAGCAGACATTAGGCTGTTAGTGTAGGACCTGCCAAAGATGGGGTACATTGACGTTGTGGCAGGCTTATGCAATGTATGATCATATAATGTAACTAAACCCCCATTATTTTTGCCTAGATTAGGTGTTTTTAAAAAAACAAATAAAATCTTTCAACATTGAAGTTGCTGTTTAGTGGATGGGTGAGTGCGCTGGATCTTGTGTATTGTATTATTTGGCCCCCAGCAGCACCCCCATTTATGCATGTTCAGGTGAGTGCAACCAACCCCCCTTGTTTCATTTATATATATATATATATATAATTTATTTTTTCTATTTTTTTTCTTAATTTAATATTTTCACCGGTAACTTTTGTAATAACATGGTGCTATTTGAAACACTTAAGGACCAATGATAGGCTAGCTTATACCATCTCTACAATCTTGTCCTTAAAATCCCTATGCCAGTATTACATTTCCTGCTTAATTAGCATTATATATCTATACATCCCTGCCAACGCAAAATTCATTTTTAGTGAAAACGGACAGTTATTGTACAAATGTAAATTTTTTTGAGGTAATTGGCCATCGTCTTATCTTAATTATTACATTTTTTACTCTTAAATGGACACTATAGTCACCAGAACGACTACAGGTTAATGTAGTAGTTCTGGTGTCTATAGCCTGTCCTTGTAGGCTGAGCACTGTAAACTATGCCTTTTCAGAGAAAAAGCAGTATTTATATTGCTGCATAGAAACGCCTCCAGTGCCAATCACTCATACAGTTCCATATGGTGAAACTGAATCCCCATATTTGTTTGCTGAGATAGGTGATTTGATATATGGATGATGCTGTAGTTTTACTACAGCATCATCCATAAGTAGCCTTATAAAATGTAGTAGTAAAACTGTATGTGTGCACTCTCCATTAGTCTATATATTGTATACATTTTGGACTCTATGGCACCACCATTCCGTAAGATGCATGTTCCGGGTGTGCCCCCAATTTTCCAAGTCAGCATTTAATGGTCACAGTTCTGCCTGAAGATTTCTCAAATGTTCTTGTTATCAAAATGTGTGGTGTTATTTATTCAGGTCATCTAATTAATTATCAGGGAGCCACCATTTAAAAATGCTACTGCTGATGTAAATGGCTTAAAACCAATTTCTGTGAATCGTCATTGTACTTTTTCTCATTTAAAAAAAAAAAAATCCTTCTTAATAGTCAATTATATGGTTGTTAAAAGTTATTTGTTTATAAACCTTTACATTAAATCGCATTATCCTGAAAGTATATCTTGCTTCTGATCTACACTCATTGTTGTATTTTGTCCTTTCTTGTGAATAGAATCAGGAGACCTAAAATACAGTAATTCTCTAACATCCTGAAATACTATAAAGCCTCTCAACTCTACCATTTTAGTGTACTGGCATTATCCCAAAAACGGATGGAGGCTTTGCCTGTGACCTATTTCTTAATTGCTCTCACATTAAATGCCATTATGTGGCTTCCCTCAAACTGAGAGAGACAAACAACTTGCCCTCAACACCATCTATCATTCTCTGGCAACGAAAATGCCAAAAGATTTACCCACAAGCATACCACGCTCCACCGTATGCCAGACTTCGGCCATGAATAACACAGCTTTCTAATCATCGCAAGATTGACAGGGATATTTCATTGCAACAAATTTTAAAAATACAAAAAATCCTTCATTATTTTTGTTGTTTGTGTAATAAGGACCGTCATATATCATACATCATATATGAACTACACTTTTATTCCAGAGGCAACTCCTAGTATGCCAAAACAATGGTTTTATATGAAGAGCAGTTACTGAAAGCATGCATACTTTAAAAGAAAATACTCGGCTTGGCGCTCAGGAGAAATAACTCTCAAAACTAGCCTGTTTGCCAAAGCAATCAAAACTGCAAAAGAAAGGACTATTAAAGATGCCCTTAAAAATCCCATAATAGTGTGATTGTCAAGACAGGTTCAGTGAGCTTAGAAAAGGGCACTCTGTGATAGATTTAGTTCAGACCAAAGATTGCAAGTTTGAACTGCGTATAAGTGTAATTAAAGTATGCTGCCTTTAAACAATCAGTGCCCACTTCCAAATAAAACATAAGTTCAGTCGAGAGCAAATAGTCCTATTCAATTAATCTCCACTGAAGGTGAAAAGTAGTCTCACAGAACATCTTTGTACAAAGTAACTTTGTTCCTGATCAGGTTGAGAGAACATATGAGAGAATTAGACTGGGGGAAGATTTCCCATTGATACACAAAGAAGGGTTAAAGTCCCATAATAGACCAATTTTGCAGACTGAAACTTGGTCACAGCGTAAAGTACCGGTATGTTGCAATCCCTTGTGCAGCAGGTGCTTTAAAGGCTCTTAATGTTTTCACAAAATGGCAGTCATATCAAGTCTGCATCTCCTTATTTTCTGCACTGGGGCTGGCTTCTTCTTCCAGAAGTCTGCAAATATTTTATCTAGCTAGGCTAAGCCAATGTGTCACAAGTGGTCTACAGGTAGAAGGTCTACATCCACCATCTCAGTGTTGCTGCTGCATCATCCAGTTCACCTTCAACTGCCACTGGTTACAGTAGGCATATAAGTCCTCTGAAGGTCTGTTTGTACCAGGACTAACTCCACCAGCCCCAACCAACACAAGTGCAATTGATAGATTTTGATGCGTATTCATGCTGTATTTTTCTTCACATTTAAATTAGTTTTGCTATATATATATATATATATATATATATATATATATATATATATATATATATATATATATATATATATATATATATATAATGTTTTGGAGTAGTCTGTCTCACTAACAACATTTGATCAAGAGAGCAGCTGCCTATCCTGCTAAGGACCTCTACGTGAGTCACATAGTCATCCACTCCCAGTATCTAGCAACCACAAATGACATCTGTGAAACGCTCAGTCCATTCCTCTTGCACAGAATTAATGTTGTTTCCAGCACTAAATCTAAGTATATAGTTGGCTCATGGAGCTCCAGAAACCACAAAGTATGGCAGCAAAGCCCATTCCCCATAGCAAAAAGTTTACCTCAATATACAGAGGGAGAGGGATTTAGTAGCAGGAGCTGGATAAAAAAAATACACTTTCACTCAGCTGACATAACTTTAAACATTAAAATAGAAATTGTGACATTGGGGGTCTAAGTAAGACCAACAGGAGCAAAGTTCTAAAATAAAAGTAGGGTCACAAACACAAGTACAAAATATAAAAAAGTCTAAAAAGACACTGGTGAGACTATTATAACCTTAAATAGGTCTACAATAGATATATTTAACCAGAAGAATAAATTATCAGATGCATTGGGGACAGGCATCACACTCACTCCTTATTTATGCCTCCTATCCATGCCACTGGAAAACATCTCAAAACCGGCCTATACCCTACTTTTCCACGTGCAAATTTTCTGATAGCCAGAGCATGGAAATCTACAGAAATACCGGGTCGTACTGCCCTTACAGTGCAGATTACCCTGAACCTGGACTACGAGTCAATGGCCCATAAGCATATTAGCCCCAAAAAAACATATACAGAGAGCGGGAATCATGTGGGACACCTACATTAAAACTCAAACACACACGGAACATACCCACACCCCATGCGCGGGGGAAGACGTATCAACTCGGGACGCTACCCGTGGGACTCTTATTACATGACCAATTAAACATGACGCAATACCTCTGGTACGGAGGTTCACCACCGGGGGCAAACGAGGAAGGCGGGACGGTGCGATAGATGAGTGGGAGGGACGGAAATCTGGGCTGGACCAAGGTTCACAATAGGCAACACAGCACACTCGGCAATGGCAATCAACAAAGACACTGGGTACTCTGAGGCTTCCGAACACGGGGGCTTCATCCTAAATGATGGGACCACCCTGACAAGAGACAGAAGAAGCAAGCCTACATTGTAAATAGTTACTCCCCACCCCCCCATACCTCTTCTTTTAAAATCCCCTACCCTCCCCCCGTTTTAGAAAAGGAAAATGAGCCAAGTGGGCAGGCAGACTTGAGGGAGGAACAGAGGGGAAGCGGATACATCTGAATACCAACTTTAGAAGGGAGGTACAAAGGCATTACTACCACTATGCAAGCACACACAATAAAAAAAAAAAAAATAAGAAAAAAAGAAAGAAAACCCACCACAGTGCACTGCCGAACTGGCCAGTAGCCTTAACGAGAGAATGCATACAAACTGTCTTAGTTAAGCTACCATAACCAGAGGCCCACTTGACCTGCCAATAGTTAGGTCCTGTGCAGACACATGAAGTGGGCAGAGCAACAAGACAAGGCACAACGTAGACACGATAAGAGGCACAAGGTCTGAGACCAAACCCTACATGGCACCACTCGCACAAACAGGCCACCCCGTACCCGGCCACCAGTCCCAAGACGATATGCACCCCATTTACCTTACGTGTAGCATAGGATTGAAAATATGTATGTATTACCGAACAAATATTTGTCATGTGTGTATCCATTGGTAATGTATTGTACCTTCTGGGTTATGGTAGTCACCCCTCCCTTTTTCTTTTCTGTACCCAACTGCCTCTTCGCTGACTCAATAAAAAATTGTCAAATTGGGGGGGAAAAATAGTTAAAAATGAAATCAAACAAATTCCTGCCAAGACTCCCTCTACCACCTATCATTTTGAGAACGTGCTAAAGTCCTCCAAAGAGAACAATCTCTTGGGGTTATAGAAATTACAGAATTTTCTCTAACATTCATTCATCATATTTTAGGACAATGTGTATCATCTAATTATTCACAGTTCTGTGTTTTTCAATGGTCATCCGTGCAGATATCACCTCATGTTACATTTACATTTTTGTGTATCATTAAAGGGACACTGTAGGCAACCAGAGCGCTTCAGCTAATGGAAGTGGTCTGCATGCTGTGTCCTTTTTTCATCTAGTGCTGCAATGTTAAACATTACAGTTCCAGAGAAACTGCAATGTTTACATTGCAGCTCTAAGTCTGCCCCCAGTGTCTGTGTACCAGATAGCCACTAGAGAGCTTCCTAAATAGAAATGGACCTTTGGTCCGGTATCTGATGCTGGAGGTGCATCCAGCGTCAGATGTTTCCCCATAGAAAAGCATCGATTCAATGCTTTGCTATGAGGAGGTTTAATGTGCGCGGCCTTTGCTGCACATGCGCATTAGCGCCCGCTCGTAGCAGAACGTTGGAGGGGGCGGAACTTGGCCCAGCGTCGAGGGACATCGGCGCTGGAAAAGGTAAGTAAATAAAGGGTTTTTAACCCTTTGTTTACCGGGCAGGGGAAGCACAAGAGAGGGGGAATGATAGTGCTAGGAATACAGCTTTGTATTCCTGGCACTAGAGCAAGCATGTCAAACCCCAAGGCTTGTTTATGTGGGCGGTAAAAAAAAAACCCCCCAAAAACACCTTACATTTTCATAGAAATTTAGGTTTGTTTTGAAAAGTACAGTATAAAAAAAAAAATCAGCATCCCCCACTATTAAACCCCAGACCCACTCCCCCCCCCCCCCAACACTTTTAAACCCCAGTCTCCTCCCTCTGTACTAAATACCAGGGCACTCCACTGGCGGGGGATACCTAATGTGCCATTGCTGCGCGCATTAGACCTCTCCATACAAAAGCATTATTCAACGCTTTCCTATGGGGAAAATCTGACGCTGGAGGTCCGTGAGGACGTTCAGTGTCAGATAATGGTCCATTTGGATTCTGGAAGCCCACTAGTGGCTGTCTGTTAGCCACAGAGGGCAGACTTAGAGCTGCAATGTAAACATTGAGCTCTCTGGAACTTCAATGTTTTACATTGCAGCACTAAGTGCAAAAGGGTCACAGCACCCAGACTACTTCAATTAGCTGAAGCAGTCTGGGTGCCTAGAGTGTCCCTTTAATTATGATTTGTTGGTTGTTTTTTTGGGGGGTGGGTGGGCGGGAGGGGTTATATCTAAAAACCGTTTACAAAAGTTGCAGATCTCTTGTCTGGAGCCTTTACAAGCCCCTACTTTATTCCCCAGCCCAATCTTTATATGACTGTAGAATCTCAGACTTTCCAGTGCAGCTCAACGAGACGTTTTTACAAGACAAGTGCTCTGGGCAATTGTTTCTCTATTGAATTTAGCTCCACTGAGCTAAACAACCAGGAAATAACAGGATCTATTGTTTGATTGACAGCCAGGAGGTGTAACAAGGTTAATTTATAAATGTGCCAATTTCTACTGAAACTGGCACTTTTTGTAAAATGAAAAAAAGAGGACACACTTTTCACACATCAAGCACTTCAGAAAACTGAAGTACTCTACGTGTCTGGAGTGTCCTTTTAATTTTTTTTTCATTATTCCAACAGTGATGATTCGTCACTTGTCTCACTTTTTCGAATCTCAGGTTAGTTACAAAACCACACTTTTACTGAAATCTCTAAACTACCTACCAAATATTGATTGGCTATCTATCTTTCTTAACTATTCCATGTGTTGAATATATTCCTCAGAATATAGAACTACATAAGTCCATTTTTGGGGCGTCAATAAGGTCCAATCAGAAAAGATCTTGGATCAAGTTAAAAGATCAGTAATTCATCTCACATACACATTCCAAAGTGCGTACTTCATAATGTACCTCTGCCCTAGAGCCATTTACAGATAAACTACCTAACTACACATGGAAGGCATGTTACTTGTGTGATATCTGGACCCCTTGGCGTCACACCTTTTTTAATTTATTTATATATATATATATATATAAAATTATTTCCCCATCCTTCTCAGACCGTTTCCAATTATTCTATCACAATATCCCTTCTTTTCCTCTTTCCTTCCTTTTATTGTCTAAATATGCAGACATATTCAGTTATGATTTTGAAAAAAGTTGTTTTTTTTTACTCCACCTGCTTTTCTGCCTTTTATTTTATATAACAAGTAATCCTAATTAACAATAGGATTACCTCTTAGTACTTGTGCCTTCAAGATTTTCATTTCCCCCTGACCTCACTTTATAAAAATGTCTTAATGCTACTTTTATAGGTGGATTTAGCCCCCTTTAGGTGTACGTCTAGAGAAGCCAGGACATGGGTTACATCAGGCTACTTTATCATTAAAGTGTTATTCCAACCACCATGACCACTTCAGTGATTTAATGTTGTCATGGTGGTTGGAGTCTGTATGTGCAGCATTTCTGCTTGAAACACACATACAGAGAGATCTACACTTTTGCACCAGGTACTAGATAAAAGGAAATCTGTACGTGACATAACTTCTAGTTAAAGAAAACTCTGATGAAAGTTGAATTTGTTTTGTTTTCAGTATTAAAAGTGGCAGTGCTGTTTTGTTTTTCATTTAATCTTTTTTTTTTTTTTTTTTTGACAGTCGGTTTCCCTTTTTACTTTTTAAAGGTCACCTTAATTTGTTTAGTTATACATACATTAAAGTAGAGACCAAGCTCTCCTACGGGGAGCTTGGCATTTGGTAATGGGCAGAGCTTAAAGGACCACTCTAGGCACCCAGACCACTTCAGCTTAATGAAGTGGTCTGGATGCCAGGTCCAGCTAGGTTTAACCCTTTTGGCAGTAAACATAGCAGTTTCAGAGAAACTGCTATGTTTATAAATGGGTTAATCCAGCCTCTAAAGCCTCTAGTGGCTGTCTCATTGACAGCCGCTAGAGGCGTTTGTGTGCTTCTCACTGTGAAAATCACAGTGAGAAGACGCCAGCGTCCATAGGAAAGCATTATGAATGCTTTCCTATGAGACCGGCTGAATGCACACGCAGCTCCTGCCGCGCATGGGCATTCAGCCGAAGAGGCGGAGTGGAGGAGATATCCCCGCCCGGCGCTGGAGAAAGAGGTAAGTTTAACCCCTTCCTCTCCCCAGAGCCTGGCTGGGGGGGGGGAGTCCACGAGTATGTTTTCCTGGCACTATAGTGGTCCTTTAAACAAAGCAGTAGCAAAGCTAATTCACCCACAATCCATCATTCAAAGATTCTATGGGAAACTACAGACATCCTGGGAGGAGGTCAACAAAATGGTAACACCATAACATAATAAATATATATCTTTTAATGATTTCCCTCTTTTCAAACTTTATCTTTGATTTTTTTTTTTTATTTAGATGAGATGATGCAGTGGTACAGTGGTTACAAGCTTTTTTTACTTTTATTTCACAGTAAATATTATTTTGCACCTTTAAAGTGTTAAGTTTATTGTAAAACAAATGCTTAAAAAAAAAATCAATAAAGTCCATATATTGATTCCAGGTTGTAAGACTTTTATACATGTGTAAATGTCCAATGGGTGTGAATACTTATACAAGATAATTCTATTTTACGTGATTTAGGTGGATCAGTTTAATCTACTAATTTCCACTTTTTCTATTTATTTTCATGTCCTGTTAGTATTCAACCTGTTTACCAGAAATACCTCAGGAAACAGTGCGTGATTGTAAGGAGGGGCTGGATCAGAGTCCCTGCAAGGAACTTTTTAAAGAATGCACTAGGTAAGCAATGGATGTAATTTCTGTGTCTCCCACCCCCTACACAAGGAAAACCACGATGCTTTTGGTCATGGGAGAGAGGTAAGCCAACATAGTTCTTCTAAAACAGAGGCCTCGTCTCATATGCTTCAGCCGCATGGAATGTGTGCCCTGCTTGAGCCATATGGGATAAAGTGCCAATAGCACCGAACACAGCAGACAGTGGTCCCGGTTCCCCTACTTTCCTGTTCCTCCTTTGATCTACAGTCTTTGTCACTTTTGCTATGTAGAAATAATGGTATTTACGTTTTACTTAGCTATTAAAGGTTTGTTTTTGTTTTTTCTGGCAATCACCCAACTGGGGTCAATACACTGTACGTTGGATATTTATTTCAATATTGGAATTTCACACCTCCCCTGTAGAGTGCACATCTATTTTATTACAATTTCTGACCTATACTTCACTTCGTGCATGAGCCATCCCATCTTCCCACTCCTGTGCTTTCTCAAAAGCATAGCAGTCTACAGCACATGATTTAAATCGCTTCAAGTTAAGGCCATGTTTCAAACTTGGGTTAAACCGTATTTCTTCAAAGGTAAGAAGAAAGACTTTAATTGTCCACTGTAGGTCAATATAGGTAGAGGCATGAGCTCGCTACATTCCTAATTTGGGGGTTTCATTCTGGATAATGATTTAAAATCAACACTTTTTTAGAATTTCTCATGGAATATAATTTTATTGGAATATTGACAAAGACTAACCAGATGATTCCTACTGACAAAAAACAGCATGTGAAGTGCTCATTGCCAATCTAAATAGCTGTCGCTATTAACAGGCTGTAGTTAGTAGCAGCTACTAATTACTAACTGGTTTGCAACTTACCAACGTCTTTTACTGGCTGACTTCCTATACCATCGGCGTGCAAAGATACTGGCCACTCACTGGTAAAGCATAGAAACATACGACCTTTAAATTGTCACCATAGCAGCCACAACTTGCCAGAAAAAATAAAAAATGCTCACCTTGAGCATGCGTCCTTCATTCTGAGTGGCCCTAGCAGGAGATAGCGATAGTGTCAACAATGTATTAAAATGTGATTTATTTAATTATGCATTGGTATGATATATAGGTAACTTTTTTTAAAGTGAATTTCTAGAGTGTGAATTGCTCGGTTATATGACACATGCACTTTACTTACTAATAATGTTGTGATATCACGTGTCTGATCTTTTATTTAATTTTACTGCTTTGTGTAGGCTTACGAGGCTTGTGTTAAATTTTGAAGGTTAGTGGTGGTAGTGACAGGATTAGAAACCAGTTGCTAAGTAGCAGTAAGCCACCTCTTAGCAGCTGACATAAAAGAGTTACTCCAAGTACCATGACCACTTCAGTGATTTGAAGTGATCACGGTTCACCATTTCGCAATGAGTTTAGCCCCTTTGAGAACAGAGGTGTCATAAGCTATCTTGTTCCAGGCTGACTAATGTTTCTATGCACAGAATGTTATTTATTGGCGAAGAGCGCACAAGGACGCTCTCAGCCAATGATTGGCCAACAAGATTTGCATCTGACTTAACATAGAATGTGACAGCAGATAAGAACCATTCGGCCCATCTAGACAGCAGAATTTTCTAAATATTTTCATTAGTCCCTGGCCTTATCTTATAGCTAGGATAGCCTTATGCCTATCCCACGCATACTTAAAGGACCACTATAGTGCCAGGAAAACATACTCGTTTTCCTGGGTCTCCCTCACCCTCAGGGCCCCCTCCCGCCGGGCTCTAGGGTGAGGAAGGGGTTAATCCCTTACCTTTTTTCCAGCGCTGGGCTCCCTCCTCCTTTCCCCGCCATCGGCTGAATGCGCGTGCATGGCATGAGCCGCACGCACATTCAGCCAGTCTCATAGGAAAGCATTCTCAATGCTTTCCAATGGACGTGGGCGTCTTCTCACTGTGAAAATCACAGTGAGTAGCGCGGAAGCGCCTCTAGCGGATGTCAATGAGACAGCCACTAGAGGCTGGATTAACCCATTTGTAAACATAGCAGTTTCTCTGAAACTGCTATGTTTACAGCAGAAAGGGTTAATCCTAGATGCAATGGCACCCAGACCACTTCATTAAGCTGAAGTGGTCTGGGTGCCTATAGTGGTCCTTTAAACTCCCTCACTGTGTTAACCTCTACCACTTCAGCTGGAAGGCTATTCCATGTGTCCACTACCCTCTCAGAAATGTTATACTTTCTGATATTATTTTTAAACCTTTGCCCCTCTAATTTAAGACTATGTCCTCTTGTTGTGGTAGTTCTCCTTCTTTTAAATATAGTCTCCTCCTTTACTGTGTTGATTCCCTTTTGCATCTCCGCAGAAAAACAATGTCGTTCAGCCAGCAGGATAGGAGCCTAGCTGCCAGATAAGACCCAAGTAAGAGGGCAAGCCATTACAAAACAATTTGCCCCATTACCGGGAACAGCTCCAGGCTACTCCTGGCATCATAACCACTACAGTGGGCTGTAGTGGTTTTGATACTTGGAGTAACCCTTTTTAAGTAGCAGCCTCTGGTAACTCTGTTCTTCTGGTGAAATTCTGCACTCAGTAAACAGTAACTACTCGCTAACAGTAGCAACAAGCACTTAAGTGAGCATAGCCTGGCTGATAAACGTAGCGACAATATTGGAGACAAGCCATCAATATTTATGAATTTAGGTTTTCCTGTGGGGTTTTTTTTCTGTGTTTTTATTTAAGTTCTGTTTTTGTTTTTAAATTGTGTATACACTTTATATTTATTTTTAGTGTCTTATGTTTGTTTGATGTTGTTGAGTTAAAGGGACTCTGTAGTCACTATAACCATTTAATCTCATTGCATTAATCAGAGTGCTTGGAGTCCTCTGGCACTGTCCCTCCATTTAGTGTTAAACCATTTTTGGCAGTTTAACACTAAAAAGGGTCCTTGGTCACCCACAGCCCCCAAGGAAGGTATGGCTAAGTGAGAGATTACACACTTCCTTCAAGTCCTACTAGTTCACACCAGAAATGACCACTGTGATAGGCTGAAAAATGGTCAGCTTACACTCAGCCAATCACAGCCACACATTGCTGCTCAGGCTAATGATTCTTCAAGTCCACGCAGCACAGAGAGGATGAGCAACTGGGAACTCTTTAAAACATTAAAGGACCACTCTAGGCACCCAGACCACTTCAGCTTAATGAAGTGGTCTGGGTGCCAGGTCCCTCTAGGATTAACCCTTTGTTTTATAAACATAAATGGGTTAATCCAGCCTCTAAAGCCTCTAGTGGCTGTCTCATTGACAGCCGCTAGAGGCGTTTGCGTGCTTCTCACTGTGAAAATCACAGTGAGAAGACGCCAGCGTCCATAGGAAAGCATTATGAATGCTTTCCTATGAGACCGGCTGAATGCGCGCGCAGCTCCTGCCGCACATGCGCATTCAGCCGAAGAGGAGGATCGGAGGCGGAGAGAAGGAGGAGAGCTCCCTGCCCGGCGCTGGAAAAAGGTAAGTTTAACCCCTTTCCTCGCCATCCAGCCCGGCGGGAGGGGGCACCCTCAGGGCACTATAGTGCCAGGAAAACGAGTATGTTTTCCTGGCACTATAGTGGTCCTTTAAGAATATTTTAAAGCTGAATGAAACGATAGCTCCCGGGACACTCTATACTAAAACCACTTTAGTGAGATGGCGCGGTTACAGTGCGTACATAGTCTCTTTAAGCACCATTATCTTGCTTTATTAAAATATGATTTAATTAAGATCTGTCTTGACCGTAGTGGCGCCACACTTTCCCTGAAGGTAACATTGGTCCATGATGTTCCAAAGTTGCTAATTCTTTAGTTACAGCTAAAGTATTTATAGTATACCTGGGATATGTTGGCAAAGGCGCCCATATAAAGTCTAAGTGGTAGCAGCGTATTAAGTATAACCTAGGGATGCTAGGATTTGGGGGGGGTGGTTACTTTGTATAATTTTGTGTCCTGGTGGAGAGTACAGTTTCAGTCCAGAGGCTGAAGAATATTATCCCTTTCATACTCACACTCTCCTAATTGTCACAGCTTGGCTGGCAAACCTATTCATGACACTCGCTGTTTAGGCAGTAAACCCTTAAGTGACCACATGCGTATATATATATATATATTATTGAAATTAAAATACTGGTACTGTAGAAAAACAAGACAATTTACTAAACGTTAATGACAGTAAAATGGACGATGGTTAATCTGTTATGTCAGTTGAAAGCACTTCTAATATTTATAAGACCCTATGGACTAATATATCTTTTCAGAAGGTATTTTCTGACGTTGAAACAAAAAGAAATAATGTGAAACGTCTGATTCTTTCAGATGTATGCATCCTGTTTAAATTGTAGTTGTGCGTAATGCATTCTTTCATATTCTGCAATACTAAATAATATATAGCACAATTCATTCAGAATGAATGCATGCCTCCTACCATTAATTCCAAGAAATGTAACGCCAATTTAGCACTGTAATTCTACCATCTGATTTACGTTTTCTTGGCTTTTTCTTTTGAAATTTCAAATACTTTATTACTTTTAAAATGCCTGTGGGAACCACAACTGTCCATATAGTTAATAGCTGTGTCAAAATATTTATTTCACTCTGTGTCACTTTATACCTCTTTTGTTGTTGTTCCCCTCCTCCAGCACTCTTCCCCTCTGTCACTGTCCCCTTGCCTATTTGTGTCACTCTTTCCGTTAGGTTCACTTTCTGTCCTCGTATATAAATAAATATATATATATATATATATATATATATTTGACATTACAGGCAATTCGAATGAATGAAACCATATCTTCATGCACACATATCATAATTACAGGTGTTGAAAACTAATGCTACACATGCAGCATTGTCCACAATGCAAATATAAAATCAACATGCAGGTATTGTTGAAACTCTTACCACCTTTGATAAATGCCACAAAAAAACAAATAAATTTGCATACTGAGGGCAGGTAAAAAGTTGATTTGCACGAAAGATAAAGCAACCCCATGAGATTGTTTTGGCCTCGTTGGGCCTTTTCATTAATATTTAGCTGGTGTGCATACATTCATGAATTAAACAACAATATACAGGTAGTGCCAAGAAAAATACTCCAAACACAATAGTATACAATAATAAGAGCAATAAAAAAAAACACAGGATATAAAGAGAGTCCACAATAAAACTTGAAAGAATAAAACATACCAAATGGTACGGCACAGTCTTAAAGGTGGCAATAGATCTTCTAGTCTGGTATCGGACTTTCTTCGTAGCTTTGCTTAATAGCCATATATGAAAAGGAATCAAAAACAGAGGCAAACTAATCGTGCAATATGGTAGTACGTGGTAGGACAAATGACATTTAGATAAGATGTCAACTCACATATGGTAGCGCCATAACCAGCTCTAGGTAAAACCGCATGCGGTGGTATGCAATCCCCACTTGCAGGATATCCCTCTGGTTTTGTTACACAGTAGAATGATGGTAAATCACAACTGGATAACGATGGGGTAGATCATATGGAATGACAAAAAAAGCAGCTGATAGTGCTCTATATATAGATGGGTAAGTATCAATAGGGTAAATAAAAATATACTTACAATAGAGTGAGCAGACTAACTGCTCTATATATCAAGCCTGGTGGTATAATCCCCACCAAGGATTTCTTTGGTTGTCCACAATAGGTAATGGGTCCAGATGTCAGGTAAAAAGTATAAGAATACATTTTAAGTACTGAAAATATATGGCTAAAAATAAGGTAGTGAGGTAGCCAAAATACTTTATTTAACAACCGTGTAACAAGCACAAGCTTTCTCAAGTGGTAAAAACAGATACCTGACATAACTCTGTTTATATAATTTTGGCGCCAAAAAAAACAATATCTCTGTCAGTCTATCCTCCTGCTCAATACATTGAGTTTGTAAACCTATTTCTGGCAAAATGTTTCGGCTTTCATTTCATAGCCTAAATTTTTGCAGCACATTTAAAGCCAAAGGATCCACTAGATTCAAAGAAAGTCTGGATATCCCCAGTCTGTGTGAAATGTAAGCTTCACACGTAGGACAATCCACTGATATGTGTGTGAACGTTTATGAAGAATTGTTGACAAAGTGTTGAGTCACGTCACATTCCATTAGTCATTATGTAGTTAATAATACAAATATCTTCTTGATGGAAACCCTCTGCTATGTAAATACAGAATGGAGTAGTACTTTGTTTTGCTATGTCCGTGTAATCTGCCGTCATTGCAGCTTTGCCAGATAATGTCAGCTGTATACGTTTATTTGCTTTCTAATGAAAGTGAGGTGTTGGAACGTTAGTTTGTTACGCACTTGGTAAAACTGTCAATCCAGACCTCGCTACAGCCGCCTGTTAACGTCACAAACAATGAAACCGGTTACGTCTCTCCTTGGATATGAAAGTGGCTTGTAACTCAGGCATTATGCCGTTTAATTTTCTCCTAAATTTAATTTTGTTTAAGCAAATCAGAAAAGAAGTCTGGTAAAACATTACTTGTACGTCAATATTATTAATTCTATTCTGTTTACTAGAATAATTCCAACAGCCAGTCACTGTGTAGTAAGGATAGTCATGCCTACAATCCTTTGTCTACCTGTTGAATAGGAGTAGCATATATGGGTAGTGTCGACAAATCCTGCCCCATGCAACTCCCATAATACTTTGTCAGACTATTGCACAGGGCTAGTTTAAGTGGAACTCCACTCTCATGATGCTTTGCCAGCTTCACACAGCAGAGATCACAGAACCATTACTGTGTTTTCAGTTTTTTTGTAAAACCGTTGGTGGAATTCTTAAACTATTTCCCTCTTATCTGTGAACCCTCTTTATATACCCAAGTTCCCACTAATACAAATAACCCCCCAGCCCCAAATGTGCAGTTCAGCTGATATGCCGATTTCCAGACACAGTGTGTGCATAGATGGAGCGTGAATTCTCAGAATGCATTTTCTCCCGTGTCAAAGGGTAGTTGAACACGTCTTTGAGATGTGGGCCAAAAAAAGGGACCATCACGTGTAAAGTCCTACATTTGCAACGTGTTAAATTCTTTCATAAACTATTGTGCTGTTACATGTATTCTTTAAAACGTAACCTCATATCAAAAATTGTTTCATAAAGATATAACCTTTACTCATATTGACTGTGTTGGGATTTCACTGAAATTCCAACCCAGTCAAAAGATATCCTGAGACAAATTAGGGGTATTTTTTGTCTCCGTATTTTTCATCCTGTTGACAAACTTGACAAAAAGCTACCTTTTGTCAAAATTGACATTTCCACCGGCCATCACCAGTGACGGCAGAAGAGGGAAAAAATTATTTCTATGAAGGATCTTGGGTAGCTTTGCTTCATAGATCTTAATGCATGCACCAGAATAAAGTGCTGATGTCGAAGAAGAAGAGTATGATGGCACCATTGAGGGATATGTTCCGATAAGTAAATCTCATTTCCCTTCCCCTCATGCCCGCCGAACACTCAGCGGTATGTCACTTTTGGTGGTCTTTGCGAATTATGCAAAGACCCAAGACGGTAACAGAGCCGCTTTCCACTTGCATGCATTTCTGTATTGTAAAATGTATACATTGAAAAGTACTGCAAAGTTAAAAAAAAAATGCAACAATCAATTGGTTTCCATTATGGCTGCTCCATTTTAGAATTTTGCACCAATTTTATATCAACTTGTTTTACAAATCTCCAATACTAGGTTAAAATAAATTTTTGTCCCCCAAACATATTTAAAAAGGAAAGACTAGATAAGGTGCAATAACCTGTGGGAAAACACAAAATACAGGAGTACCGTAAATATGGCAAATGTAGCTTTGAAAAGTATTCTAATATACTCTTCGTTTTCGCATGGTCATGTTGTACACAAGATTTTTCAGTCTGTGCAAATACTTCTTATAGGTTTTTTTTTTCCATAGGAACGCATGATGAATAATTAGTCCCTGTGACATTTTTATCTGGAACAGACCTGATTACGCATATTTTCCACAGTGGATGGAATGTGTGCAAGTGACCTTTTTGCTTGGCGTAGTTACGTACTGTTTTTGTAGGACCTCTGTTAATGCATATTAAAGGGCATAGCAGACTAGCTACTTATTTTGATATGTGCTTTCAAAATGCGAATAAGACCTCCGTTCAATCTTCAAAGTAGTTATAGACTGGGGTGGAAGATTTTATGCAAAATCATACAAAAGTTATGCAATCGGACTACTTGGTAAATGTTTTGGTGGCTTAAAAAAGAAATTGCACATTTTAGACCAAATTGGTGGAATATAGAAATATCTAACATTAATGCACCTCCCTCCCCCCAAAATACTGTACAGTTACTGTTTGAGAATAATCCCTTTTAAGTGAAAAGTTGGTGAATATTTCAATCAGTGGGTGCCTCAGAAACCATGGGACACCCTGGCACACAGTCACAGACATGCATACAGGTTTATATATACATTCTCAGACACACAGACCATTACACATTCACGGATAAAAAACAGATAAAAGTTGGTAAATGCTGTCTGGTTTGGAATTATTTCTGGATCTCTTGTGGAGTATCACAAAGTCACAGTTGATAAAGCGGGTACTATTGACTTGGGTAATATAAAACCATTCCGTTCCCAGGACATACGTGTTGACTAGTAACAAGCTGGATGCATTTTTCTTTAATTACTTTGATATTAATATTCATTCTGTGAGATTTTTTTTCTATTTTTTTCTTCTTTTTTTTGCTTAAAGTGGCTCTGTTACCTCAAACTTACTTTTCTTCCCATGTTTCCTCTTGTCTTCCTCTTTCAGAATCTCTTCTTTATTTCTCTTTAGAACATAAGACAAAGTAGGGGCTACTTTGTCTTGTGTATTGTTCCTAAGCTTGATAATTGTGACAAAGGGTGGAGTTTAAGGCAAGCTTCACTTATTTGTCAAGCTAACAAGTGAAGCCCCACCCTCTGTCAAGATTGCCAAATGTAATAAAAATACAGTCCCTACTTTGTCTTGTATATAAGAATTGAAGAACAGATTCCAAAAGAGGAAGCAAAGAAGAAATATTAGGATAAAGGTAAGTTTAAGTTGACAGAGCCACTTTAAAGGAACATTATAGTGTCAAGAATACAAACATGTATTCCTGACGCTATAGTCTTTTAACTATTTAGGTCCCCGACATTTCCCACACTGCGCCAGTCTCAACCACGTCTGGCTCCACTTCCATGGCTGAGATAATCAGTCTAGATTATCTCAGCCAATCCAATTCTTTCCCATAGGTAAGCATTGGGAGGCTATGGCTCATGCCCAGAAAAACGCCACATGCACCAATCAGCATCTCCTCAGAGATGCATTGAATCAGTTCATCCTAATGGGAAATGTTCAGTGCCTCCATACAGGGCGTGGAGACACTGAATGTCTCCTGAGTGCCGCACACAGGAAGTATCTCTAGTGGCATCTTAGTGACTACCAAAAGAGGTGTAATTAGCCAGCAGTGTAAACAATACCTTTTCTTTAAAAAGGCAGTGTTTATAGTGCTAAGGCAGCAGGGACGAGCTATAGACACCAGGACCACTACATTAAGCTGTGGTGTTTCTGGTGACTATTGTGTCCCTTTTATTTTTGGACTTTGCAATACATAACATATATCCACAAGTTCCAAACGGCATTACAAAGCATTTTTATAAACTTCCATCATCAACGGATAATGAGAATTTACATGTCTCCATTACCTTTAAACAGTCTATTTTTGCTTTTTATAGCTAACATTTTTAAGAATGCTGCAAACCATAGATCATGAAGTTTAAATGTCATGCCTACATTGCAGTCCATAAGTAAAATAACGTCTGTGTACTCTTCTTTCTTTTGTATGTTTTAATTAATGACAAATGTCTTTGTGGCCCAGACTGACCTTTCCTGTGGAGTATGATTTCAATAATCCTTTGGTATGCACCAAATTGGATAATTTAACTTACTGTTAACTTATTTATATTTATTATTTGGTTGTAAATTGTTTGCTGTTTGTTTATATGCCTGCGGTTTATGACCTAATGACAGGACTATTCTTGATATCTTCACTGGCAAGGTAGGCAATAATATTCTTGATTTGACCCAGGAAAACTACTTTGTTGCTTAATAGTGTGTTTGTGGTTATTGTCCTAGGGCGAGGTGAGATGTTCAGTGAGGTTAGAGCATTGATTGGATATGAGCATGTATAGCTTGGAGCAAAGACGAGACAGGGGGGATATGATAGAAACATTTAAATATATAAAGGGAATCAATGCAGTAAAGGAGGAGACTATATTTAAAAGAAGAAAAACTACCACAACAAGAGGACATAGTTTAAAATTAGAGGGGCAAAGGTTTAAAAATAATATCAGGAAGTATTACTTTACTGAGAGGGTAGTGGATGCATGGAATAGCCTTCCACCTGAAGTGGTAGAGGTTAACACAGTGAGGGAGTTTAAAGGACCACTATAGTGCTAGGAAAACATACTCGTTTTCCTGGCACTATAGTGCCCTGAGGGTGCCCCCACCCTCGGGGTCCCACTCCCGTGGCGCTGAAGTGGGACGAAGGGGTTAATCCCTTACCTCTTCTTCCGTCATCGGCTAAATGCGCATGCGAGGCAAGAGCCGCACACGCATTCAGCCAGTCTCATAGGAAAGCTGGCGTCTTCTCACTGTGAAAATCACAGTGAGAAGCGCAGAAGCGCATCTAGCGCCTGTCAATGAGACAGCCACTAGAGGCTGGATTAACCCATAGGTAAACATAGTAGTTTCTCTGAAACTGCTATGTTTATTGCAAAAAGGGTTAAACCTAGCTGAACCTGGAACCCAGACCACTTCATTAAGCTGAAGTGGTCTGGGTGCCTATAGTGGTCCTTTAAGCATGCATGGGATAGGCATAAGGCTATCCTAGCTATAAGATGAGGCCAGGGACTAATGAAAGTATTTAGAAAATTGGGCAGACTAGGTGGGCCGACTGGTTCTTATCTGCCATCACATTCTGTGTTTCTATGAGAAGATAATATCTTTCAATACCGTTCACAATTCATTCTGCTGATGCAGTCATCCATCAATTATCATTACATTAGTTTTAGGTCTAGTGGTAGACATACTTACTAAAACCATTACATTATCTCCAACATGTTCCACCTAGTAGGTACAGATTGTAAGGATTGCATTCTATACTATACTTTATTTGAAACATTTAACCTGTAGAATCTGTTCCAGAATTATACAGGGTTTTCTAACTACTTTCTAGCAAACTGCAAATTTCCCATTTTGTTTTTGAGTTTTAGTGGTTTGGACTTCGTGCCAAACTCTCTGACATAATGCTGGTGTGGTCTTCTTATTATGGTGCACTTTGGCTCTCCTATTTATAGGGACACTTTAACTTGCAAGCATTTTTTCAGTCAACCACTACAATGTCCTTTCATAATTTGCTACAATAATTGCTATTGTTGAGATCATCCCAGTGTTTTTTGCTTCATAACAATGTATTACACACTTTATCCTCAAGTTTTGCAGCAGAAAGCCAAAACCTTGTATCACTGTACAAATACCAAACTCACATGTACAGTATACCTTTTTATTTGTCCCATTAAATAACCCTAGCACGACCTATGTTAAAGTATAGATCTCAAATTTTTTGCCCTCAATCCATTACCGAGTTTAGTTTACATGTAGATTTTTCATGACAATGAAAGTAAATGTAATGTTTTAATCTCGTTACTTTTGGGAGAGGTCTTTCACTTAGTGTTATTGATACAAATGTTTGTGTTTCAATTTACAGAATTGTCCATGATTATCTGAGTGGAGTTCCATTTGAAGACTTTCAAGAGAGCATGTACTTTTCACGTTTTCTGCAGTGGAAGTGGCTTGAGAGGTTGGTATCAAACAGCATTTTCTGGATGTCTTTTGTTTTTGCAATACATTGAGCACCTCACAGAGCATGGCTTTATTGTGGCTGACTGAAAATATATTTCACTGTAACATATCTTACTTGTTGAGGAAAGAGGGAGGAATCCCCTACCTTTCCTACATTTGTATTCTAGGAATTCAGGGGTGGGGGTGAGCAGTGGAGGGAGAGTTACATTTAAAAAAAAAAAAAAAAAATGCAATGTAATTTCCACTAGCCATTGGTGAATGGAAATGTATCCCTGCCAGTAAGAAATTGACCCATGGTGAGTATGCCATGGACTCTCCAGGTTTACAGTGGTAACTTTTAGGACTTGGCTAAAAACTTGAAATTTTGTGCCCTGTATGAGATTTATGTGGTTTATGATACTTTTATACTTTCTTTCTTCTCCATCAATAATTTAGCTTATTCACATAAAAGTAAATTGTTAAGCTAGTCGATGTCTTACTATTATTCACATACTTTTGGCAAGAAATCCGTAGAATAGAGGGTGGGTAAAAAAAACAGTTTGCAAAGATTAATAATATAAAAAATAAAGAGTAGCAGCTTGAACTGAAACAAGTAATTAAGTTTGTCTGCCGTCAGAGAGGGCTGTATAGAGCACTTACCCAAGCAATTTACTGCTATAAATGGAAGCCTTATTACTGTCATAAAATGAATGTACACTTGCCACTCCGATAAGGCTCTGCCCATAACTTTGGTTTAGTTTGTCCATCTGTCTATGGTGTTGTTTAAAGCACTGCGATGTGGTTTATGTCTATTGGACCTTGATCAGTTAAATGGCCTTTTGGATTTTAATATATGTTATAATGGATTTCCTTTTGCCATATCTTCAATAAACCATTACCTTCCATGTGAATGCCAGTAAGCATGTGCTTTTACACTTAGAACACAAAGAGTGAGTTAACATTGTTCTGTTCCTTATCGGCAATCAGAATAGATTATCTCTGTATAAATGTATCATCTGCTGCCTGCTTAGTTACATTGGGTGCAGGGAGATCTTCTTCTTTCTTTTTATGGCTTTTTTTTTTTTTACATACCTCATCTTTGAATTTGTTAATATTCAAAAAAGTCTTAATTATGGTCTTTGGCATCAGCTTAGTACCATATAGTTCCTACCAGTACACTATACACAAAATAACACGGGATTGTTTGTCTATATCAGAACTGAGGGCAAGTTATATTTAAGATAATTTTTATAGATAGCCTGTTTCTCTTATTTTTGCGTGCAGTCTTGTGAGGTCCAGAAGACAGTACCATGCCTTGTAATTAACACACATATTTTTACAGCAGAAATACAGAATATTCCAAGTTGATATCTGTCATGAATAATTCTTCAAACTCTGTGGGTCTCTGCCGAGGCCTCGACCCTCTGCCCTTTTCTCCAGCTATTGACCTATTCAGATAGATTTACAGTTCAAAAGCATTAGTTATAATAGTAATGATAATACTAACAAATCAGTCAGTACCAGACTGGAATGCATTGAATCACTGGGGGTTCTAGGATTGCAATGTTGATCTATACTATTTCTTCAAATGCCCTCCCAATGGTTCATTGTTTTCCCATGTAGTAAATTTCCTGTGGGATAGGTTAAAATTGGACTGGAAAGTATTGTTGGAATTTAAGTGTTATATATATAAAAAAAATTAATCTTCTTTAATCTGTATATGTCTTATCTAGATTAAAACTACTCATATTTTCTCTTGAAATCTGGCACATGTCAGGAGCCTGTGTCGGTAGTCCCAAAAATGTTAACAGGGAAGGGAAATGCCTTTATTTACCGACTGAATACCTTAAAATATATATTTTAAAGTGGATCTGTCACTTTTCAGTACTAAATTATAATCTTTCTGAAATACTGGTTTAGACTTCGTTGTAATTTCACTGACAGTCCAGCACAATCCAAAGTTATCGTAAGACAAATAAGGGACTACTTTGTCTTATGGTAAAGCCTTAGGCTGACTGTGGCTCTGGATATAGTTTAATCTATATGTTGGTAATTTTACCAGCACAATGTATAGGTTAAAGCTATACATGCCTGAATATAAACGTGATATTACAGGTTCACTTTAAAATTCTTGAATTGAGTGACAGCGCCCTCTGGTGACACTGTGTGAAGGTAGAAAGCATTGCTAGATAGGTGATATAAAATGCATTTATTTATTGTTTTACTTAAAGTAGCACTAATTAAAAACAAAACAATTAGAAATATATACACAAATATATAAAAAAAAAATTATTGTATGTGCTCCTTTCTGTTTTAGATTTTTTTTTTTATTTAAATAATACAAAAAAAAGCTTAATTAAAGCCCTTAAACCTACTTGTAATGCTGTGATGGGACTGATTCATCACTGCAGGTTAATTCTCCTGTGGTGAGTTCATCATGCTTAATGATCAGTGTCCAATCAGATGCTTCTCTTAGAGAAGCATTGCAGACATGCAGAACATGCATGGCAATCACTACAATCTGTTACTTCTATTCTTCTCTAAGAGAAGCACCGGAATTAAAATTTGTTTCCATTGCTGGCACATGTTCCATAATGGTGCGGAACATCAAATAGATTCATTAATTACCTCTAGAAGCATAGGGCTTGCAATGTGTAAACTCAGAAACAGCCCAATTTGAATTTGCAAGACTGCATGGGCAGCATCTATAGCGTAAAACAATTTCATTAAAACTAGGTGATATTGGCATTTAGACTTTGCCTTAAAGTCAAAAAGTATAAAGCTTAAAAACTTTATGGAATCAGAACAGTATTCATAACAAGTTCATATTCATTTCCTTTCAAATTAAAACTGAAAACTATTTGATGTTTATAAAAAAAATAAAATGAGGAAATAATTATGACAGCATATGAGGTCTATCAGAACAATGGGGAGTTGAGATGATTTGCTCCCAGCACCCATTAACTACAAATCAATTGCTCTGGACATCGGGGGCATCTTACAGGTTGCCCACTAGAGGCATTACCACTAACTACTCACTCCCTCCAGGGGTGGCAGATCTAGGGAGCTAAACTGCTGCCACTAAATAGATGCTTATATCTTGCACCGGTCACTGCTTTGGCACTCTATGTGACAGATCTATATATCACATACTGGCATTAAAAGGCTTCTCAGATATACACAATCTCTGAAATGTATCAATTTGAAGAATTATGCTCAATATTCCCCATACCAGCTAGGGATCTATTCTCTACCTAAGAGTAAGTACATAGCTAACAAGATCAGTCCATTCAGCATACTATACCCTGGTTGCCTGAAAAATATCAAGCCACTGCTCACTGCTCACTGCTGGAACTAAATTATACCAGAAAATTACATTTATGACCCAGTTGGAAAAAGAGTGGGGAGGAGAGAGTTGAGCAAAACCTACTCTATGCAAACATGGCACAAAGCTGTATCTAATATCCACAGAATGTCCAAGAGTATCTCACACTGGGAAGCAAATCGTAAACTAATGCTGAGATGGTGTATGATCTCTAGCCCACATTTACCCTGCATACTTGAACACATGTTGGAGATGTAACTCACGAGTAGGATCTTTCCTCCATATCATTTGGAAGCCCTTCTAGAAAACCATATTGGACAATGATTCAGAGCCTGATGCAAGATAGTGCAGACTACCCCTGGAACCTGAGAGCTTCATACTGGATATGGTCCCACTCATGGTCAAACGACCCCATAAACACATAATATTACACATACTCCCTGCAGCTTGACCAATGTAACAAAACACTGGAAATTAGCAGCAATGCCTCCAACGCAACACATCCTCATGTCACTCCATCGCACCAGGCAGTTTGTGGAAATGGCAGTTTGTGTAAAGGGCAAAGATGCTCTGTCAAGCTTTAAGGGAGTCTTGGGGTGTCATGGGGTGACTTCTCCAGGAACATGAATTAGATGCCGCATGGATTGTCCCCTCTTTTTTTCCTCTTTCCCTTACCGCTCTTACTATACCCCCTACTTGCATGCCTATCCTGTAACTATACTGCCACTTCCCCCTTTGTAGCAAAAAATTGTATGGAGAATGTTTTATGTTTGTCATATTTGCAAAACTCAAATATAAAAATAAACATTGAAAGAAATACCAGGTAACTCTTTTTTTAGGGTTTGTGATGACCCTTGGTACTGTAACTGGGGTATCTATAAAAATGTAAAAAGTCTTTATTGGTCCTTGTTTTTTTGTTTTTTTTTAGGCAACCAGTGACAAAAAACACATTTCGGCATTACCGGGTGCTGGGTAAAGGAGGATTTGGAGAGGTGAGTCCATGTCAAAATCAAGTCCATAATGATTCACCGCTCCTGTCTTACAGGAAGTAAGTAGTAGAATTCAAGGATAGCCCGGCAATTAATACTCCACATGGCGTGTCCTGGATAGAATTAGATATGTGTCGCTGACAACACAGATCTCCCTATACATGTGAACTATCTTGTCTGTGCTTGCTGCAGCAGACGATACCAAGATATGGTGTCAACATTGTGCCCTCAATTCCGGTCATATCACCAATAATTTAATAACTGGCAGCAGAGGCATTACCCTACCAAAATACAGTGTGCTACGTCACTTGCTTACATTGGCGAACCCAATTTTGTCCTCATGTACACCGTTTATTTGTGTTCTCTTTAGGTGTGCGCATGTCAAGTCAGAGCCACAGGGAAAATGTATGCGTGCAAAAAGCTGGAAAAGAAAAGGATAAAGAAGAGAAAAGGAGAAGCTATGGCATTAAACGAGAAACAGATATTAGAAAAAGTAAATAGTCGATTTGTAGTAAGTATCAATTTTTTCATCATTGAATTAACCCCTTAAGGATACAGTTTCAGTTTGCTTGCTTTGTGCATAAGGACACAAGCAATTTTTGCTGTGTGCTTCTTCAACCGCAGTTTCCATCTTTCTCATTTATTACACCAACAGATATTATATACCATTTTTTTAAAGTATAAAAATAGCTTTAATTTGATGTGACACATTAAATTCTCATTTATTCTAAAAAGAAAAAACTATGTATTCACAATTTGGAAATAATAATGTGCGCATAACAAGTGAAAATTACAAAAAGTAATAAAAAAATAAATTTATTTATCTTGATTTACAGAGTACATTGTTATGCATAGGATTTCAGTTTGATTTTGGTAGTTACAGATCACAAAATGCAAGGAGTAAGATACAATTTCAATGTGGGACAATTTTAAAGTTTGGTATGTTTTGTCTTGTAACCTCAATAGCAGTCACAGAAAACATAATTGCCACACAAAAGTAAATATTTAGATAATGTAGACATCACAGGCTATTTAACTAAGGGTATTTTGACACTTTTTAAAGTTGCCTTTTAACTGACAATCTCTGCTAAATATTGTAGTAATATTGTGTGTTTATTGACATACACACATATATATATATTCTGAATACAATGATACATCCCCCCCCCAATATATGCTTTTGTCACTATCCTGAGAAGCTATAGTGCCATATAAGGCTCCTCTCCTTGGGGGAAATTATAGCAGTTTGATTGTTCAAATTACCCCACAAGGGCCTGCCATTTGTGAAAGTAGATCTTCCAGGGTATCTCATATGCTGCCATCTTTGCACTAGTTTCTGTCAAAGTTTGTTCTAAAAGATTTTTGTTTTGTTTTTGCATTTCTTTACAAACACATTACTTTCCAGAGTAAAAAATGACCAATTTCACACATCTTTGTCAGGTTTTTGTGAACCTGCAATTGAAGATGGGTTTATGGGGCATTTTGGTAGCTCACATATTTAAATCACTCCATAAATGCATAACATTTGCAAATGTGAACAACATGGGGCCTTTCACGTGAAAAATTTTGATCTTCATCCTTTTTCAACGTTTGTGATATACATTTTAATGTTGTACGTTTAACGTGCACATTGTACTTTTGCTGTTTATTTTTTTTAAATCTCATGTGTACCACAGCAATAAAATATTTTTCTAACTGTACTCTGAAACAGCTCCTGAGTACAACATTACCAAGATGTATACGTTTGAAAAGTATCAATCTTAAATCATATCCCTAAGTGTAAACTAAACCCTAATCCTAACATGAATCCTTGCCTAACCTAATTATAACCCTAATACTAGCTATTGTGTTTGAAGGATTCCCTCTGATGTCAGCAACAGTGGTATGTTGCCAGCTGTTTTCATCATGACAGATCCCAGTCATACTGAAAAATGTAATGCAAACTGATTCGAGCTGTGCAATTGTCAAAGCCCAGCACAGATCCAACCTGCATGGAGTTCAGACCCCGGAGTTCTCCCACAAAGCCCAGCACTGATCCTGTTCAGACCCCGGAGGTCTCCCTCAAAGCCCAGCACTGAACCTGTTCAGACCATGGAGGTCTCCCACAAAGCCCAGCACCGATCCTGTTCAGACCCTGGATTTCTCCTACGACGCCCAGAACTTATCCTGTTCAGACCCCGAAGTTCTCCCACAAAGCCCAGCACCGATCCTGTTCAGACCCTGTATTCCTCCCACAAAGCCCAGCACCGATCCTGTTCAGACCCTGGATTTCTCCTACGAAGCCCAGAACCGATCCTGTTCAGACCCCGAAGTTCTCCCACAAAGCCCAGCACCGATCCTGTTCAGACCCTGTATTCCTCCCACAAAGCCCAGCACCGATCCTGTTCAGACCCTGGATTTCTCCTACGAAGCCCAGAACCGATCCTGTTCAGACCCCGAAGTTCTCCCACAAAGCCCAGCACCGATCCTGTTCAGACCCTGTATTCCTCCCACAAAGCCCAGCACCGATCCTGTTCAGACACTGGAGGTCTCCCTCAAAGCCCAGCACCGATCCTGTTCAGACACTGGAGGTCTCCCACAAAGAAGCTGCTCAAAGAGAATCATCCTGGCTATGCTAGATTGCTCTACCATGGTGTACTCAATGCATTTAAATGGCTGTAAGCATTGCTCACTTTGAGCACTGCATACAGCTCATCGGTCAGTCTGGGGTCACTAATTGTTGCTGACAGAGGGGAGCTCCAGGTATCGATTGATACCTGGGTCAGGGATGTAATCCTGCTCACACCACACTGCTCTATAGGTGGATTTAAATCCCAGTTTTAATTGCTACATGGCGTACCCACTTGAAAAGCTACATGAAACTCATCTGTCAGCTGGGGGCACTAAAAACAGCCCCAGCTGACAGAGGGGAGCTCCAGGTATCAATTTGTACTGGTGTCTCCCTGGTGTGACCATGGATGTAACCCTGCTCACACCAAATTGCTGTCAACAGGCATTTAAAGAGCTGAGTGCAGTGCTCACTTTGAGTGATGCTCGCAGCCTGTTACTTTCAGCGACGCATGCAGCTCATCTTTCAGTGTAGGGCCTCTAATTCTAATGATACCTGTGCTTCCCCTGTTACAATTAGGGAAGCCGTTTTGCTATGCATCCTATAGAGATTAATAGACAACTCATTCTATGATTCATGTCCACCATCTCACTTATACAATACTGTATCTTAACAATTCTGCAAATGAAATAGTAGAAATCTTACTACTAAACATGGGAGAGCTCTAGTCTTCTTTGGGAATGTAGAAACCGGAAAGGCTGGCCTGTAAAGGGTTAGATAAGAAACCTATGTCATGGTCAGGGGTTAAAAAGTACTTTCAAAATTAAAAATAAAACCTTACAAAGAAAGGCAGATAATTATATACTGAGAGCACAGAAGTTTCCGCTCGTTTGCAACTGGTAAATAATGTTCTGAAGGCCAGCACGAATATTGACTTTTCTAGAACATTGGTTGGGCTTGTAACATTTTCCACTATTATATGGACATCAGTAACATCCTTCCTCCCATATGTATACTAATATGTTACTATTATTATGAATATATTTTATATGGTCTGGGAAAGATATGAAGATCAAATGAGTGTAAGACGCTATTGTTTTGGGTCTGTGTAGTTGGATATGTAGACATCTTAGTTGTTGTTTGTGTTTGTCCGCACACATTTTTCATAAAGCAAGGACCATGATATCACTTACTGAGTGTAAGGTACCATTTCCTCTGCTCCTATTGCTACCAAGTGTACAAAGTGTAGCACACTTACAACATCCTTGGCCGTGGAATAGTCCCCACGGCAGAGTTCAGGAAACTTGAGAAAGTATAGGACTACCCTGTTTTCCCGAAAATACACCCTACCCCGAAAATAAGCCCTAGCTGGATTATCGGGGTGGGCTGCAATATAAGCCCTACCCCGAAAATAAGACCAAGGCAGGGCCGGCGGCTGCCGGGCCTTTAAATGCCACAGCCGACTGAGCGCTCTATAGAGAGCGCTCAGACGGCTGCAGCACTGCCGCACTGCCTCACCTCCCCTTCCCTGGAGCTCGGGCACGCTACAGGGAAGAGCAGGTGAGGAGAAGATTGGAGGGGGGAGGGGTGAGGGAGTATTGAGGGAGTATTACAGGGAGAGAGGGAGGGGGGGAGAATATTACAGGGAGGGGGAAGTAATACAGGGAGGAAGTATTACAGGAGGAGGAGAGAAGTAGCTACAGGGAGGGAGAAGTATTACAGGGAGGAGGGAGAATATTACAGGAGGAGAGAATATTACAGGGAGGGAGGAAGTATTACAGGAGGGAGGGAGAAATATTACAGGGAGGGAGGGAGAATATTTTAGGGAGGAGGAGAGTAGCTACAGGGAGGAGAGTATTACAGGGAGGGAGGGAGAATATACAGGGAGAGAGGGAGAGTATTACAGGGAGGAGGGAGAATATTACAGGGAGGGAGGGAGAATAGCCACAGGGAGAGGGAGAGTATTACAGGGAGGGAGAGTATTACAGGGAGGGAGAGTAGCCCACAGGGAGGGGAAAGTGGCCCAGGGAGGGAGGGAGAATATTACAGGGAGGAGGGAGGAGAATATTACAGGGAGGGGAGGGAGAC
Organism: Pelobates cultripes; assembly: GCA_933207985.1. Lineage (NCBI taxonomy): Eukaryota > Metazoa > Chordata > Amphibia > Anura > Pelobatidae > Pelobates > Pelobates cultripes. Next base: position 42,500,751 of record OW240917.1, read on the forward strand.
TAGCCCAGGGAGAGAGGGAGGAGAGTATTACAGGAGGAGGGAGTAGGGGAGAGTAGCCACAGGGAGGGAGAGTATTACAGGGAGGGAGGAGAATATTACAGGGAGGGAGGGGGGAGAGTATTACAGGGAGGGAGGGGGGAGAATATTACAGGGAGGAAGGGGGGAGAATATTACAGGGAGGGAGGGGAGAGAGTATTACAGGGAGGGAGGGGAGAGAGTATTACAGGGAGGGAGGGAGGGGAGAATATTACAGGGAGGGGGAGGTGAGGGTCTCTGGGGGGGTTACACAGCGTGGACACCGGCTGACAGACTGGCTCTAAGCCCTACCCTGAAAATAAGCCCTAGTGTGTTTTTTGTGACTAAAATTAATATAAGACCCGGTCTTATTTTCGGAGAAACACGGTAGTAGCAGCTCATCTGTACCCACTTAACCCCATGAGATGCCATACCTTCTTCAAAACCAGCTGCATCTCCATTATCAATTAATAGGGGAATGGAAACTGCAGATATGATCACAACAGGCACACACTTATCAGTGGTCCTTAGAATGCCAATAGATTTGATTGATATTTGCAACAAAAACTGGGGGGGACCGGGGCGCCCCCTTCATGTCTACCTATGAACAGTCCTCCACTGCTAGTTATTAAAGTGCCATCTGAAATAGTGTAACAATTTCTTCCCCTGGACTCAAAAGCAGTGGAAATTCTTTGGATTAATCAATATTCACCACTTGCTCAATATGAGTGCCTATCCTCACCAATCCATGCAACTGCGATCAAACATCTGTGGCAGGGAATCTTAACCCACGGTCTGAACTGACACATGGTGGGCTCATGTGGTTTACAATTGAGGGCTTGAAGCAGGACTTTCTTATCTGAGATGTTTGCACATCCCTCTAGCGACAAAAAGGTTCAGAGAGGTTTTTTTTTAAAATTATTATTTCAGTTCTGAACTGTGTTTTTTTAGTATTTTAAATTATATGGCTTGCAAAACCTGTTCTCCCTGTTCTCAATTGCAGATATTTTGCAATCCAATACTCACTATTCTTGGTCTTTCTAAGTATGCAGGTTTAGTAAGCACAGCACTATAAACAAGCAACTAAATGTATATCTTCGTCATATTCTGATGGCAATGAATAAATCCTGAATGTATATGACATGTAGCAGGTGTGAACCCAAAGTAATTTTATGGTTTGTGGGTTTACATTATATTTGTGTGTATTTTTATTGAAAGATAAGTTTCCACATGTATATTTTCCCACTTCCTCCTATAACTGTCATCTGTCATAAACTTACCCCACTAGTCTAGAAAAATATGTAATTTTTTTTTTTTTTTAACTGTGGCTTGTCCCAGACCATGTTATACTCGACCCTTTAATACCACTTCAGACATGTGGCATAATAATGGTCTGAAATAGAGCTGGCTTTATTCTCAGACAGTGCTCCCTCTAATGTGATCCAGCAAGGAACCTGTGTAATTCCTGGTTAACACCTATACAATGTATGTTTCACTTTTTTGTACTCATGGAGTTAAAGGTCGATGTCTGATCCACACCGAATCATTTTACCTTTTTCCTACCGGAAGGCATGCCAATTTCTATAATAGACATACTTTGTCCACTTACTTAAGGGAGGCCGTCAGTTCCATCAAATAGACTTCAAATTTCTGAAACACATAAATTAAAGCAGATTCAGTCACTTAAACAATGATAGTGGCCATAAAATGCTGGACAGCTATTGATTGTGTTAAAAAATGCATGAACTCTGCACTATTCTCCGCAAAAGAAGAAAACATCTTATACATTTTTAAACATTTGAGCAATTTGCTTTCTGTACGGTACTTAGAATGTCATTAATGTTCCATGAACAAGTTCTCTTTTTTTGTAGCATGGTGTTTGTCCTCACATCTTGATTTTCTGGGTTTGTTTGAATAGAGAGACCCCTAATGTTATTTCTCTAGCAGAACAAAGATGAAATTGTAGGCAATTGAAAGTGAGTTAGAAGTGAATTTCAAAATGTAGACCAAGATAGCCCCAATGAAAACATAGTTAAGAATATGTTAATTTTTGGCTTTTTTACTTTGAATTTTTGACATTTCACACATTAGTGAATAACCCTGATGGGTTTATTCATAAAATAATTCTAATTGTAATTAATTGACAACTGAATTGCAGCGTTTAGGCAACAAGAGCAGATTTAGAATAAAATTCTAAACTGGTATCCACACCTTGTCTATTTTGGTGTAACTCTTGACCCTGTAGATACAGATATTTTAAACTACATTTCCCATGATACTGCTAGCTTTCACTTTATGTAGTAGTTATGGTGCAATGACTCTTACTGTAGTGGTTATGGTGCCTCGAGCACCCTCTCCGAGTAAGTAGTGAAACAATTTGAGAACAATTTGATATATTATTGGAGGTCTGTCGGCTGCCAGCTTCATCCTCCTGTGGAGCTGAAAGCTCCTGTAAGGAGCTTTCTTTAGCGCCAATGAGCTATGCCGATGCTCTCGGACAATGAGCTAGTTATGGTGCTTGGAGTCTTCCTAAAACAAAACTAAAGAAACCTAGTGACAACTTTATTAATATAGTCTGGCTAAATCTCTCTTTTTCAGTCTTAAATGTGGTTTATTGGGTTTATTTGCTAAACCAAGAGTAAAAAAATCCAATTTGGAAAAACACCTATCCATTTCTACTTATTTCCAGTTTGGATATTGCAGCTATAAAACCTGCAATTCTTTTTATCCACACTTCCTCCTTGAATGAATAACCCCGTGACCCATCAAAGCACTGAAGGCATCCTGATATCACTGGTTAGAGAGGGGCAGGGACTCTTTTCTCATTTAATTATTTTTAACTCCCAGTGCATGTTGTGTATATAGGTTAACAAATGCAACACAATCCCTAACAAATTTGCAAAGTAGTCCATATTAACATGAGCAAATCACACATGTCATGTAAATTTCCTTCTAATTATTAAAGAACATCTGATATGAATTTAAATTGCAATTTAAGTTTGTATAATATTGTATATATGTTTTCAGGTTAGTTTAGCCTACACGTATGAAACGAAGGATGCCCTTTGCCTAGTATTAACCATAATGAATGGAGGGGATTTGAAGTTTCACATATACAACATGGGGAACCCAGGATTCGATGAGCAGAGAGCCGTGTTTTACGCTGCCGAGCTGTGCTGTGGGCTGGGAAATCTGCAAATTGAGAGAATAGTTTACAGGTAAGTGGAACATTGAGCATGGCGCTTTTACAGGCTTGTCCCACACATCAATGACTGTAATTCAAAATTAGCCACCCAGCATCACGGGCTGAGCAGCTCCACCGATTGTCAATTTGTTCATGAATCCTTGATTATTTGGGGACTACAGGAATTTCTTTGTTTATATGTCAGCAGTATACGATTCTGTGGTCTGAAGCACCTTAATAAGAGTGGGTTTTTTTTGTTTTTTGTTTTTCATTTGAATTAAGCACCTGGCATCCATTAGTTACGTTATACTTCATACACCTGCCTTTAAATGTATCCTGTAAATAATTACTGACAAACTATCCTGCAAGTCACAACATTTAATCTGAGGATATTTTGTGAGCAAGGGTTAACCAAGGAATTTAATCTACATTGAGGGGATATTTATTAAGGACAAAAAGTAATAGAAACTGAATTAGCCGAATCTACCGACAATACTTTTAGGTGATTCGTATTTTATGAGATAAGTCATTTCTCTCCACATTTCATTGTTTTTGTTTTTGTTTTTTTACCATACGTACCATTTTAATTAATGTATCCTAGTTGCATTGGCATTTATTGATCTCTGTAGAACCTGTTAAGCATGTTCACAAAAAAAAAAAGTTAGGTTAATTCCTAAAGGAGTTGGAATTCGGAACATTCAGGGTTATTCACTTAAGTGAGAATTGTCAGGAATTTAACAGCGAATTAACATTTTAGGTCATTCAAGTTAAGCTATTTTGGTATTAAATTTTACATTTAGTTTTAATTTGAAATTTCCAACAATCCACTCTTCGCTCATAAATAATCCTGGTAGACGTAGTTACAATTATTGCAGAGAATTTTTTTTTTTTTAAATTGAAGTTTGACCTGTGAGTACAACTATATATAGTGTGTGTGTGTGTGTGTGTGTACACATACAAACAGACACCCATACTCATTTTATATATATATATACATTTTCACCCGGATTTCACAGTCCGTGGTGTAACCTGTATATAATGAGTACATATGTTTGTATATTTATTTCCATGTCAGAGGATATAAATGAATATACTAGTTGGAATACATTTATTAACCCATTGTTTTCATTCGTCATTTCTAATATTTTTTACATCTTTATTTAGGGACCTGAAACCAGAAAACATTTTACTGGATGACCGTGGTAAGTTTTCTCACTGTGAGTTCAACATTCTCGGAAGCAGTGAACGATAAAACATCCAACTTTGTTTGTTTCTGAATTTCTTGCAATGGTTGCCAGAGCAAAACTACTATGCAAGAAAGAAAAGTATATCTTGTGCAAAATCTCACTTGCTCTGAACATCAGTTATGAGAAATTTTAAATACCGTATTTTTCGCTCCATAAGACGCACCTCACCATAAGACGCACTTAGTTTTTAGAGGAGGAAACCCAGAAAAAAAAATATTCTGAACAAACTGTTCCATAGTGTTTCTTACCATGGGACAGTTTGTTCAGAATATTTTTTTTTCTCCCCTGTCCCATAATGATCTTTAACCCCCCTTTCCTCTGTCCCATAGTGATTGTTAACCCCTCCTACCCTGTCCCATAGTGATTGTTAACCCCTCCTACCCTGTCCCATAGTGTTCTTTAACCCCTCCTCCCCTTGTCCATTAGTGTTCTGATCCCATAGTGTCCCCCCTCCCATTGTCCCATAGTGCACTTTCCCTCCCATAGTGTCCCCCCCCTCCCTTTCTCCCATAGTGTCCCCCTCCCCTTGTCCCATAGTGTCTCCTCCCCTCCCCTTGTCCCATAGTGTCTCTCCCCTCCCCTTCTCCCATAGTGTCCCCCCTCCCCTTCTCCCATAGTGTCTCCCCTCCCTTTCTCCCATAGTGTCCCCCTCCCCTTGTCCCATAGTGTCTCCCCTCCCTTTCTCCCATAGTGTCCCCCTCCCCTTGTCCTATAATTACTTACCTGTCTTGGAGCGTGGGCCGGCTTCACAGCGCGCTCCTCGGTGCAGGAACTTCTATTTCAGGTTCCGGTTTCCGGCGGGACTGAAAGGAAGTGTGCACACTGAGTGTGCACTTCCTTTCAGTCCCGCCGGAAACCGGAACCTGAAATAGAAGTTCCTGGACCGCGGAGCGCGCTGTGAAGCCGGCCCACGCTCCAAGACAGGTAAGTAAATCTTCACATTCGCTCCATAAGACGCACAGACATTTCCCCTCACTTTTGAGGGGAAAAAAAGTGCGTCTTATGGAGCGAAAAATACGGTATATATATAACACTTAGACTTTGATTATTTTCTGTGTACGTGAGTCCATTCACCATGAGGTCATATAAATGGGATTTTATTGTACAGGACACATCAGGATTTCAGATCTTGGACTAGCAGTGCAGATACCCGAGGGAGAAACCATCCGTGGGCGAGTTGGCACAGTGGGCTACATGGGTATGTATCTTATATTAGTGCTGTATTACGTGCTGATGCTTGGTTTGACTGTAGCAGCCATAATATAATATATTTGTCTGGAATAGTGTAATATATCCAATAAAGTTACACTCTCACATGATCAATTCTTTCAATATGTCTTTTAACTAGCACCAGAAGTCATTAACAATGAAAGCTACACATTCAGCCCCGACTGGTGGGGTCTCGGCTGCCTTATATATGAAATGATTCAGGGACAGTCACCCTTCAGAAAACGTAAAGAGAAGGTAAAGCGTGACGAAGTGGACCGGCGTGTCAAAGAAGATGAGGAAACATATTCAGATAAATTTTCAGAGGATGCCAAATCTATCTGCAGGATGGTAGGTGAAGATGGAGGTTTGCGTATACATTTAATAAAGTACATTTGTATCCATTGGTGTTAAATGTACTTCCTTCTGATTTGTCGCTACACTCATGGCCTCCTCCTTGTGCCTTTGTTAGGCCTGATTTCCCAAAGTTAAAATTTTCTTCTTCATGTATATCAGTGGTTCTTGTATTTAAATATTGGATGTAGGTCCCAGGCTTTTGCCCACAATCACAGATGTAGTGTAGTAGTAGCATTGCTTTCCCCAGAGCACTCGTATATTGAGTCTCAGTGAAGGTGTTCTGTTGTGGATTTGTTTAGTGCACAGTAATGTACAATTGCCATATGGGTTGCCGAGCTAATTTTAAGATTTAAAAATGGGTTCATAGTCGAATGCTATGTACATAATTTGGTTCCTGTAAAGAATAAAAGGTTTAAGAAACATTTACCTACATCCATTTGCAGCTCTACATTGTCCATCCACTCACGGGCTATTTCAATCACACTAACACGTTTCACAAACGCCTTGTCATCAGCCAGAATAAAGAGTTAATTTGTGACTAGTGATGAAAGAGGAATGAGGACTCGTGCACATGTTCGGAATAATCTTTTCAAAAATACAAAAGAAATATGTGTTACCTGTAAACACATAATCTTGAGTAGATAATCTTCATGTGCACTAACAATAATAAAATGCATTGTAAATGTTGGTATCCGCAACCTCTTATGTGGCACAGACATGGACGTGTTTATGGATACCAAGATTAGACCTGCATTTAGAGTAGATCAGTAGTTAGGGGGTTATTTGTATTATTATTCTATATTGCTGAAATGTCTCTATGGTCATGTTAAAGCTATGGAAGCTTTAATATATGTTCCAATTCATGCATCATTATTGTTAAGACGAATGGGTGCAGATAATAAGAGAATAGCGATTGGCTGCCGGGTAGAATCATGTCAGCAGCTCACCTCGCACTGATATTTGATTGACTGAGCGGAGTATGTACACTGTGCACATCCAATCAGGTAGCAGCTTTGTGAAAAGTGGAGGCATTGCCAAGGGAGTCTGGTCATACTGCAGAAAGCTGCAAAACTTTTATCAGATTTCTATCAACTGCACTTACGTTGGACATGTCCTTTTCAAATACACTGCACAAAATTAACTTGCTTGTTTTCACTATTCATTCCAGCTACTTACTAAAGACCCAAAGCAAAGACTGGGATGTACAGGAGATGGAGCAAGTGCTGTAAAACAGCACCCAATTTTCAGGAACATCAACTTCAAGCGTCTAGAAGCCAACATCTTGGATCCACCATTTGTTCCAGATGTGAGTAGATATTTAGATATTTTTGTGTGATGTAATCTTAGCTGTGCATCTCGAGAGCATGTAGCACCTAATAATAGAATAGGTCAAAGTAGATGGCAAGTTCCACAGCAGGTAAGCGCGACCATTTAATCTATAGTATACACTGAGCAGCCACAACATTAAAACGACTGACTGGTGAAGTGAATAACATTGATTATATCATTACAATGGCACCTGTCTAAGGGTGGGATATATTAGGCAGCAAGTGAACCATCAGTTCAGTAATCGATCATGGGTTTAAGTGGGGGGAAAATGGGCAAGCAAAAAAGAGTGGTTTTGATAAGGGTCAAATACCGATGGCTAGACCACTGGGTCAGAGCATCTTCAAAACAGCAAGTCTTGTTGGGTGTTCCTAGTATGCAGTGGTTATTAACTACCAAAAGTGGTACAAAGAAGGACAACAGGTGAACAGACGTCAGGGTCATAGGAGCACAAGGCTCATTGATGCACGTGAGGAGTGAAGGCTAGCCTGTTTGGTCTGATCACACTGAAGAGCTACTGTAGCTTAAATTGATGATATGCCAGCCAGTGACAGAAAGGTGTCAGAACACACAGTGCATTGCAGTTTGCTGCGTACCCTGTTCACCATGTCTTCAATGGGTACGTGGGTGTCAAAAGTGGACCAATGGAAGAAGGTTGCTTGGTCTGATGAATCACATTTTCTTTTAGATCAAGTGGATGGCCAGGTGTGTATGCGTTGTTTACCAGCGGTAGAGATTGCAGAAGGATGCACTATGGCAAGAAGGCAGGCTGGTAGGAGCAGTGTTAAGCTCTGGGCAATATTCTGCTAGGAACCTTGGGTCCTAGCATTCATGTGGATGTTACTTTGACATGTACCACCTACCTAGAGATTGTTGCAGCACACATACACCCCTTCATGGCAATGGTGTTCTCTGATGGCAGTGGCCTCTTTCAGCAGGATAATGCACCCTGCCACACTGCAAAAATTGTTCATGAATGGTTTGAGCAACATGACAAAGAGTTCAAATTGTTGCCTTTGCCTCCAAATCTGAGCATCTGTGCGATTTAGAAACATAGAAACATAGAATGTGACGGCAGATAAGAACCATTCGGCCCATCTAGTCTGCCCAATTTTCTAAAAACTTTCATTAGTCCCTAGCCTTATCTTATAGTTAGGATAGCCTTATGCCTATCCCATGCATGCTTAAACTCCTTTACTGTGTTAACCTCTACCACTTCAGCTGGAAGGCTATTCCATGCATCCACTACCCTCTCAGTAAAGTAATACTTCCTGATATTATTTTTAAACCTTTGTCCCTCTAATTTAAGACTATGTCCTCTTGTTGTGGTAGTTTTTCTTCTTTTAAATATAGTCTCCAGCTTTACTGTGTTGCTGGAACAACAAGTCCGACCCATTTAGGACCCCACCTCGCAACTTGCAAGACTGAAATGATCTTGGTTCCAGATACCACAGGACACGTTCAAAGGTCTTGTGGAGTCCATGCCTCCACACATCAGAGCTGTTTTGGGGGACCTATGCGATATTAGGCAGGTGGTTCTAATGTTGTGGTTGATCAGTGTATTATATCAGGGAATCAATGAACAGATTAATTGTAATGCTCATGTTTGGATCCTGATTCCAGATTTACAGAGTACACATCGTGTAGTGCATTGAAAAATACAGTACAATAATATATTATGAAAGATAAAGATAAAGATTATAGCATTGTAAAATGCTACTCAGGGTGGATTCAGAAATGTCTTGTTAATAGTTCAGAAAGAGCCCCAACAGTCTGGAACTTGCCCATTTGCTAAATATATATTCTACGGATTGTATTCTAAAACATTAGAGTCTATGGGTGACTCCAGTGTACCTTCAATCACTATTAAGGCCAGCAAAGCATTGTGGTTGTGAATATTCATATTATGTTGTTGGTTTTTATTTCTTTACTAGCCACGAGCTGTATATTGTAAGGACGTGTTGGATATTGAGCAGTTTTCTACAGTGAAAGGAGTTAACTTGGACACGACGGATGATGATTTCTATTCAAAGTTTGTAACAGGCTGTGTCTCCATCCCCTGGCAAGAAGAGGTACTGCAGTTATTACTCTGAAATGTTAAGATGTATGTTTTCACAAACCCCGTATTGTGCAAAAAAAACACCATATCAATAGCACTGCAATGCATCGTTTTATTTATTTTTTTTATTTCCCCTTGGAGTGTTAATGTGTTTTAATTACAAGAAGCCTTAATTTTTGCAGAGCGAGTGAGGCCGGGAACAGTCCCTTTACAACCTGGACGTGTTACTAAGGGGATTTATAAACGGGATGATTTCTTATTACTCATAATTTTATAACCTCGACGTGTTACTAAGGGGATTTATAAACGGGATGATTTCTTATTACTCATAATTTTATAAAACAAGTCTGCAGGGACATGCAGCTAACCACTAGAGTCCTTCACCAGTTATTCACCAAAGTTATTCCATTTATTCTGCTATAATGTTTGAGCTACGACTGCCATACTTCTCTGCCATGCGCAGGATTTAGGAACAATATGGGAGTAGCAGTCCCACATCACTAGGACTTGGGTAGGCAACCTTCGGCACTTTAGATATTGCGGACTACATCTCCCCTGATGCCTTACCAGCATTATGTCAATATGGGCATTATGGAAGTTGTAGTCCACAACATCTGGAGTGCCGAATGTTGCTTACCCTTGATCTAGGAAATGCAAGTCCTGTGTCCCTGAGATAGAAAATTGGTTATGATATTTTGCCTTTCTCGGACCAGTTTTTGATGGATTGGTTTCAGCCATGTAAATTATTTTTATTCTTTTATTTTTGTAGAGTTTTGTAGTTTTATAAACGCAAAATATACAATCAAAATATGATTCGAATATAAGGGATATAAGAGTACAAAAAAACAAAAGAAAAACATAGTTAGTGGCTTAGAATAGATATACATTCCATGTTTAATATAGTTGTATACAAGGGTGCTATATCTCGACCAACATATTATATAATGAAAAATATATAACAAGGTTGATATCAATAAGTAGAAGGAAACTTATAGGTACTCTGTGTAAGGTGAGAGTACGACCAATGAGGTCAGACATCCTTTGGTGAGGTATGTCACAAAGGCCCTAGAATGTGTGGTATGCAGCACAATGTTGGGATGGTCAGTAGAGCATTCCGATAGTCTGATATAACGGCCAAGGTCTGCTAAAATTGTGTAATATATTGTTGAAGAAATGTCCTAAAGCCTTGGCCCTCGGGGCCGACAGTTAGTGCCTACAATGAGAACTGTTGGTATGTATATTGGCATACTTTGTAACGGATGTCCTCCAGAGAGGTACCCATATGTCTGAAGAAGAAAATAAATACTAATAAGAAGAGTGTAAGGAAGGTAGATTAAATAATTCAGCATGTGATGGGAGGAAACAAGAGGGGAATGTCAGAAACCATAAAGATATTTAATTACACTCCAAGTGCCATTTATAGAGCATTTGTACATCTATATTACTATGTATAATTAAGAAAAAAAATTGCAAGGTATGGGGTACAGAATGTTTGTATTTGTCAGTATCATGTTTTAACCTTGAAACTGTTAACAAGGTCAACATTTTGCCATCATCTTACAACTTAGTCACGTTATTCTGAACATGCAAATTTTTCCATGCAGATGATTGAAACAGACTGTTTTAAAGACATCAATGTTTATGAGACGGATGGCTACTTGTCTCCAGATCTAGATGTGAGCAAACAGAACATTAGACCAAAGAGAAGCTTCTTCCATCGACTGTTCCGAAGAGGGGTGAGCATGCCCTGACCTGTTAGGAAATTGACCATCTGTATAGAACACTATATCCTATTCATAACAATGCTATTAATACTATTTGTACTACAAGTGTATTGGCCTGAATTGTGCCTTGTTGTAGACAGAAGCAAACAATCTTGTTATCTTAAAGTGGGGAAAGGACTGGAATGGCCCAATGGTGTGTAGCAAGCTAAAAGCTCATTTCTAACCGTGTTGCTAACTGTTAGCAACCAGCTGCCAACAGCTGCAATGCCGTTTCCAATCGCTGTTTGCTAAATACATAATCTTCCCATTACATTTTGGCCAGATAAGTGCTTGCTGTTTGCTGCAAATCATGGATAAGTTTATAGGAATGGGGAGAGTGTTTTGTCAATCAAATATGATATTATAATAAAACAGTAATACATTCTTCTGATTATAATTTTTTTTTTTATTCTTTGTCTTTTTAAGGTCTGTTTTAAATCTTCCTACAGCGACGATGAAGAAGATGCCTCCCGACCATGAACCACTGTCCATTAGCCAAAAAAAAAATCAAATCCCAGAGCGTTAAACTGCAAATATTTTATTGTATCTATAAACTGTAAAGGTGTATTATAAATTAAAAAAAAAAAAAATTCTGTATGAGTTTACAGATTTTGTACATTTGTACTTGAATTATGTTAAGATGTATATTTTCACGAACAGCGTATTGTACAAAAAAAAGCCATATTAATACCACTCCAATGCATACATATATATGTATGCCTATTTATGGGTGTGAGTACATATTTACAGTACTAGTCAAACGTTCTGGTACACTTGCTTGGTAGTATCATCGTTATTCTGGGGTTGATTTGTTAGTAAAGGATTTGGTAACATTTACCAAGTCTATGGCAAACTCAACCATCATGGCTGTCATGCCATGCTTAAAACAAATGTTTTCTATCCCATCAAAACTGTGTCTTGTTGAGCAAACCTTCATTTTTCAGCAACATAATGCACCTTAAACTTCGGCAAAAACATTGGGAATAGTCTATAAAAGTTCTTTATGACTTGGCGCTAGAGACTGGGCACATTATGTCATTAGCTGGAGTTGTGCTTTGTTCTCCTTAATTGCTATAATTTTCAAACATTGCTTTCATGTGCTATACATTTTCTCCATTTTAATATGTGATCAAGTAAGCTATATAACAGAAAACATTACCCATTACAAAATAAACCAGAATTCAAACAAGTGTACTCAAATATTTGACTGTATGCGAGCAGTTGTGTCTTCACACATTATCTATACACACACATCATATGTATGTGTGTGTGTGTGTGTATATGCATAATTTTATTTAAAATAATTTAAAGTTTGTAAGGCTTTAGCTAAATTTAGAACTTTTTTTTTTTTTTTCACATTATACAGTGCAACAGAAAACCGGTAGGCTTGTTTTATTTTTTAATTTGATGATTAAAAACTTGTATTTAACCCTCGCTGTGCCAGAGAGGGTCGTGACTGTGGCATTCCTTGCCCTTGTCGGTACTCACAGGGTTAAATACCTCATGGTCAATCTGTTTAATCTGTGTGCTGGGTGTCTGAAATGGTAGACAGCGGGCAAAGGAAGGGTTTGTGTGCACTGTTTATATGGTTTCAAGCTATATTTTATTAAAGGAATCTTTTTACATATTTGTTTTATTTAAAGTTTTTTTTTTTCTTTGTTTGGGAGAGGGCTGCAAAGAGAATCATTGGTTAAACCCTCTTCTACCAATCCCTGTCATCTCAATGAAGGTGACAGAATATACCAGTGTGTTAGCTGGTTAAAGCTCTAGCTGTAGCACTTCTTCAATGCTCCCAATTTGTAGCTCTAACAGAGACAACGTAGTTTTTCATCCCTCCGTGGGAAATAAAACATGTACCATTAAATCCCTTAAGAACCAAGGCACTTTTGAGATGTGATGGATTTGTGACCAAGGCCTTTTTGGCACTTTTTCCATCCTATCACAATCCAACCTTTATGTTTTAGTGCACACATATGTATTACATATTCTTTTTAAAAGGAGAAATAGAGCTTTTTTTTGATGCCCTATATGTATACATGACACAATATTAAACAAGTTAAATTAATTTTCCGTATTAAATTTCATAATTTCTACACAACAAATGCAACTAAAGACAACTAACTGAAAGTATATTCACTAATTAGTCATGGAGGTTAAAATGATCAATATTTCTAGGATTTTCAATACATTTTTTAGAAGTAAAAAAAAAATTGCAAAGTGTGAAAATGTGGCATGCTGAATTACATCTTTTATAGTAGTCACAGAATCTAAAACTGCTACACAGGTCTTGTAGATACATCCCCCAAGTTGTTTAACTAAAAGCATTTTGACAGTTTCATTTATTAATCTGATCACAAACTGTGTCCTAATATATATATTTTTTGTGGTATTTCACACATGATTATTTTGGAGAAATTCACAGATTACGCATATCCCAATACTGTAAACCAAAAAAAGTTTGCTGTGTCTTTATGACAATTACAATATTAAGTTAATATCAGTTATCATTAAAGTGTTGTTAAACCTAAAAGTGTTCATTAACACCAAAGTGCACAACACAATCAATAAAGTGCATAAAAGATAAGTGGAACTGAATTGTGTATAAATCACAATTTAGTGCTTCGAATTCCAGTTCACCTCTAGTGTAAAGTGCTCCACACTTTACTTACATCATACCCAATCCATATATCATATATACAAAGAAAAAAAAAGAAAACCAGAATGTAGTGTTTTTAAATATATATTATGTTAGTGGTATTTCACTCACAAGTGTAGAGCAGGTAAGTCTGCTTAGGCTATAGGTACTCTTCACCACAACAATACAGAAATATAGTAGGTGGATCAAATAGATGCAGAATATCTTCCAAAGTCTTTTACAGCTTGCAGAAAACTGCTCCAACAAAAGTGTTAAAAACTTAAAAGCTATAAAGCTTAAAGGATCACTATAGGATCCAGAACACAAACATGCATTCCTGACCCTATAGTGTTAAAATCTCTATCTAGCCTCCTTGACCACCTGCTTGCCCCCCTAAATATAGTACATTCCTACCTGCATTCCAGGAGTGCTGGGGCTGGCTCTACCCCTGATCTGCCTCCTTGGCTGACATCATCAAAAGTGATGATCTCCGCTAATCACAATGCTTTCCCATAAGAAAGCATTGGATTAAATGAGATTGTCAATTCTGATGATCTCAGTCAAGGAGGCGGGCCGAGGGCGGAGCCAAACACAGGCCTGGCCAATCAGCATCTCCTCATAGCGATGCATTGAATAAATGCATTTCCATGCAGAAAGTCTAGACACTGAATGTCAGTGCACACTGTGCAGCACTGCCCCAGGAAGCACCACTAGTAGTCATCTGAGGAGTGGCCACTGGAGGTGTCTCTAGGCTGCAATGTAAACACTGCCTTTTCTCTGAAAAGAGTGTAGACCACAAAATGCCTGCAGGGACTGACTAATCACCAGAACAAATACTACAAGGTGTAGTTGTTATGGTAACTATAGTACCCCTTTAGGCTTAGATAAGCTTATAGAGTTCCCTGGTAGAGTGAGGTCTGTCTCCCAGCCTGGGTGCCGCCTTCCTCTGGACTGTGGGATCGAATTTCGGCTTGAAAACTCTTCTAGGAGGCAGGGATAGTGACGTCTGATGTGCCGTAATGATGCCAAACGTGATGACACGTTTCGCTGATTAAGTCGGCTTCCTCAGATCTGCAAGTTGCTGCCAGGCTCTTTTAAGTCAAGCTTATGGGCGTTTACATCCCAAAGAGTCAGAGAATAAAGTGATCTCATTAGGTACACCTTAAAACTTCATTAACATAAGGTAAAAATGGCAGAATTTAGTGAAAAAGACAAATATCAACGAAACTAGTACTTAGACCTTTGATAAAATGCTCCATATTAAGAAATTAATTACTCTATATCAGAAACAAATGCCAGATTAAAAGTTCACAAGAGGAGTATCCATATATTAATAACATCTACTACTCGGAAGAACAAGAGAAATAAAATGATTTAATCATATTAATAAAAGGAATTAAAAAAAAAATATATATATATATATATATATATATATATATATATATATATATATACACATATTTGTAAATCTATACAAGCACAAAATATATTTTCTCCTGTATAGGGTTTATTAACTACTTGTATTCCCAGAAAGGCCAAGCTTCCTAGGTCCATGTTATGATATTCTTTCAAAATGTGTGGAAACGGTGTGTTGTGTGAAATCTTTTAAATTATTAACATGTTCACCAATCCTTTTGCGGAGTGGGTGTATAGTGCAACCCACATATTGCAAGCCACAAGGGCAAATTAAAATAAAAGTAACATTTCTAGTAAAACGTAATAAAATTATTGATTTAAAAAAAAAAAAATCTCCATTACCGTATTTCGTTTTAAATTCATAATTTGTTTGTGATCTGAAGAAGCCTTCGTCACATGAAACTCATCATCACAGTATTACCGTAATTACGCATGCAATCCTGAAAATCATCGCCTCCTGGAATAATTGCAGCGCTACCCGTCACCCCGATTCAGAGGTCTGATATTGCCTTTAGACTGATCAGCCTGGTATTGTGCCTCACTGGAGAGAAGGATTCAAAGGATGGTACTTCCCCGGGTTCCTCCCCTTTTTTTTATAGTTATATGAATAAAAGTGTTTTTTTTGTTTTGTTTTTTGTTTTTTTTTATATTAGTGTTACACTATATATTTTTACTTTTCTCTTCTATGTTATGTCATATTGAACTTACCTAGTAATATACTTTAAGTTTTTTACGTACATTTTGGAGAGTGAATTTTCACAGGTTCTGAACCCTTTCATCGCTATGCTAATGCTTTCTGTGTGATTACTGGAAAGTGGAAGTGGTACAATTTTATGCGCTTAACTTCTATTGTGCGTTATCTTATTAGCACTTTATAAATTTATATTGCACTTTAACACTTGAATAATTGTCACCGAGAAAAATCTATTTTGGTCTCAAAGACACAGTACACTCTTTTACGTCAATAAACTGCAAAACAGACTGGCGGATGTCAAATTGCAGTGGCCCACAGGTAGGTACGCTGACTGGAAACAATGAGGACCAGAGTTCAAGTGCAGTCAGATCTCCCAAAGGAGTGGCCACGCGTGGAAGTCTAGAGAGACGGGGACAAACAGCCATATGATTTAGTAGTTAAATTTGGTAGTCAAGTAAGCAGTTGTTAAAATAGTTGTTAAGCCAAAGAGTATGCTTTTGAGGTCTATTTGTACAATGTGCCTACTAAGATCCACACCTCATCTCACTAGCTGTAGCACTTACGCCAGACTGCAAGGTAGCAAATGGTGTTGCAGCTTTTTTTTTTCTCTTCCGTTTGATTGTTTTATGTAGTGGTTATGGTGTCCCTTCAACTCCCTAAGGACTTTTTGTCAAGCACAAAATAATAAATAAATGTCTAATCCCTGGTCATTACGAGTACAGCTAGCATCCAGTTTTCTGCTTGGGGTCTGTATTGATTCATGCAGTGTTATTTATAAGAAACAGCCCCCCCCCCCCTAATGTACAGCGCTACAGAATTTGATGGCGCTATATAAATAATAAAATAATAATTTGTGTTTGTAAAGCCATTGTGTGCATTCAATATTAACAGCTCGAGACCTGGTGTGTTCACATGTGCAATGAGCATTTTATAACGTGTGTAGTATGTGTTAAAGTTACTTTGTACCCTGCCCCTAGATTGCTCCCAAAAAAAAACACGTGCTCACTGAAGCACGTGACAGCAGTGACGTAATTGAGTCTCCAGTTTGGAACGTAGAACGTCTGTCCAGGCGAGTCGCGTCACGTGACGGAGGAGCCGTTGCGGGTGAACCCCTCCCCCCCACGTGACACGCAGTCAGCTCCGCGCGTGGCATGGGTCTGGCGGGCGGCCATATTAAACAGCCCGCGCGGTGACCGCGGCCGTTGGGACAGAGAGAGAGCCGGGCATTACCTGCTGGCCGTCACCATGGCAACCGAAGACAGCATGGACATGTAAGGCATCTCCCCATTATAGTGTATGTACACAGTGTCTAACATGGCGGCCTAGGGGAGGGGGGACTGTTACAAATATAGACATTTATATCTGCAGCAGGTGCTGAACTCATGAGGTGTTTACTCTGGGTAAAAAAGAAAATATTATTATTATTATTATTATTATTATATATGTATATATATATATTTTAATTTTTTTACAAATTATTTTTAGGTAGTGATCCCATTCCTTTTAACCACTGTTTTTTGAGTTACCCAGATCTATAACATGATTTAATAACATAACTGTCAGGGTATTACTGTCAGGGTTACTCTGTATAATGTATTTATACTACATAGGGCACATTCTGTTGTTAAGGTTTCAGTTTATATCATGGTAATTTGGAGTTAAAGGGACACTATACTGGCACCCAGGCCATTTAATCTAATTGAAGTAGTTATGGTGCCATGTCTCTGTAATCTAAAACATTGGGGGTCTTACTATTATGTCACTCAATTTGACTTTGGGAGTTTAGGTGTACCCTTTGCACTGGGGTGGGGGCGGTTAGGGGAATACAGCGTGTGTGTGTGTGTGTGTTGCACAGATGTAAGGGGGGTTTCTTAGGTTAGGAGGTCGTCCTTTTATCCCATTAGTAATATAAGCCCCGGAAGTTTATTCTCAAGGGTTGAAGTAACACTTATTCACAAAAGGGAGAAATAAAAGTGAACTTAAATCTTTAAGGCCACTCCTTTCACTGACTGATGTTATTGTGTAATTTGCAGATACGCTGGGCGTCCGGTGGGCAGGGGAAGGTAGGTTACGCCCTCGCGGGTGCCGCCGCCCTCCTCTGTCTGGTCCTTGGCCGCTTCTGGGTTTAAGCTGCCAGGATCTGATGTCTGCACCATATTCTCGCGCGTTTGCGGTTAGGGAAGAATGACAAAATGTAGCTCTGCCTTTTGTCAGGTGGAGGAAGAATACAGAGGCTTTGTCTCAGTATATCTTTTGAGTAGGCTGGAATTGCAGTGAAAGTCAAACGCAGTAAAAAATGAGTATTTCATAAAGCGTTTATCTTGACCTCCCAGCTACTCTCTCCTGAGATCTTAAAAGGTATTTCAGCAATTTAAACTGATGCTCTCAGCCAATGAGCTTGCTCTCCCCAGCACGCCTTAGTTAAGGGTGGCTCTCCTGAAGCTGCGGAGAAGATGACCTCAGGTTAGATTCTAAAATGGTTTGAATACTTACAATGGGGATGCACCAGGGCACTCCAGCACGTTATAGTGATCATGGTACTTGGAGTTTTTCTTTAAATTCTGTCAGTCCCTACATTGGCTTCCTGAAAGATATAGGGCTCAATTTAAAATTCTGGTTCTTGCTTTCAAATCTCTACATAATGCTGCTCCCACCTATCTATCCTCCCTTATACACAAGTATGTCCCGTCTAGGCCCTTATGCTCTGCCGAAGACTTACGTCTATCTTCTGTCCGTACTCCCACCTCTGATGCTCACCTTCAAGACTTCTCGAGGGGTGCACTGTGTGGAGCTCTCTTCCCTCCTCCGTTAGAGGTTCACCCAGTCTCCACTCCTTAAAAAAAATAAAAATAAAAAAAAAAATAAAAAAAAAAAAATCATTAAAAACCCACTTTTTCATGAAAGCGTATCAATGAAACTGTTATTAGTTCCTGACTGATTCCTCTTCTGCAATTGTCACTAGTCTAATACTATCCTTATCTTTTGTGTCACTTTACCCCACTCCCTCTAGCATGTAAGCTCATTGAGCAGGTCCCTCAACCCCTCTGTTCCTGTGTGTCCAATTTGTCTGGATATAACTACATGTCTGTTCGTCCACCCACTGTAAAGCACTGTGGAATTTGATGGCGCTATATAAATAACGTCCGGCCCGTTGGCCGTATAAGGTCCGCAAAATCATTTGGTCCAGCCCTGCTGTCTGCCTTTTTTTGGGGCCGGTGGGGAGATCAAAGACACGCACAGCACCACATACAAAAAACAGCACATGTATGATACTGTTGCACTCATGGGACATTACCAAATGCAAATATTGAGGCTTTATTGAAGTGACATATCATGTATATTGCATGAGGAAGGAACTGTCACGTATACATCCTCTCCATATACTATGCACAACAATAACCACCTTTCCAGGAATAAGAGAGATGCTGCTCAGCGGTCCTATGCCATAAGGTCGGGTTTTTGCGACATGCTGGTGGATGCGGGCCGCTGCAGATCCACACTGTTATATAGCCCAACGTCTGTCCATGGTGGTAGCGACGTCGACTAGCGGGTGACATCACGCAGAGGACGCGCGTGCACGTTTTCAGGTCAAAGGCCAGATACGACCAATCTGGTTAACAAAAGGGATATTTAAACTCACTCATTTCTTCTGTCTTTGCCCTGTCGTAGTTTCCCTTTGCTGGTTAATCCGAGAGTGTGTTCCTGATTGTGTTTCTTTAGTTATTGACTTTGGCTTCATTATGACTTGCCTGTTTTCTGGTATGCCTGACTATTGGCTATTCCTTGCAACTGTGTTTCGTTCTGTGTTCCTGACCTCGGCTAGTATTTTGACTATTCTCTGGTACGTTAAAGGACCACTCTAGGCACCCAGACCACTTCAGCTTAATGAAGTGGTCTGGGTGCCAGGTCCTTCTAGGGTTAACCCATTTTTTCATAATTATAGCAGTTTCAGAGAAACTGCTATAATTATGAATGGGTTAAGCCTTCCCCCTAATCCTCTAGTGGCTGGCTCATTGACAGCCACTAGAGGCGCTTGCGTGCTTCTCACTGTGAAAATCACAGTGAGAGCACGCCAGCGTCCATAGGAAAGCATTGTAAATGCTTTCCTATGAGCCGGCTGAATGCGCGCGCAGCTCTTGCCGCGCGTGCGCATTCAGCCGGCGGGGCGTAACGGAGGCGGAGAGGAGGAGGAGAGCTCTCCGCCCAGCGCTGGAAAAAGGTAAGTTATTACCCCTTTCCCCCTTCCAGAGCCGGGCGGGAGGGCAGTATGGATTTTATAAAATTGAAAACAGTGTAACCAGAAGCCGTAACATACATGGTTGTGCAATGCAAATGGAAACAAAATTACCACGAAATGTCAGAAAATAGTGGCTACACAAAAATATTGTTGTACAAATATGAGGATTGTATTGCAGTAAAACTTACAAAGAAAATATTTACAGTGAAAATGTGATGCCGAAATTTGTTTAACATGCCTTGCAGTATAACTGCTCAATTTTTTTTAAATTTTTTTTTTATTTTTTTAATGTATTGAGATAACAATAATAAAATGGTAAGGGTTATCAGCATTTGTCAGCATATTGGTGAGAGTTATAGACGGTACATGTCATAATAAAGTCTGGTAGATAAAGACCTCTTATGTTGTAAAATAAGAAGATAGTAGTAGATTTTAAGTAAATGAAGAACAAGATTTAGCATGAATATCACTAGGTGTATACCGTATTTTTCGCTCTATGAGATACTTTTTTCTTCTTCAGTGAGCGGAAATGTCTGTTCGTCTTCTGGAGCGAATGTGCCCCCCTCTCTCCCCTGGTCTCTGACCTTTATTGTAGTGTGGCCGAGCAGAACAGTGCCCACCACAGTACAGGAACTTCTGTTTCCTGTACGTGGCCGTACTGAAAGGAAATGCTCACTTCCTTTCAGTCTGGCCGGGAACAGGAAACTGAATCTCCTGTACCACGGTGCGCACTGTTCTGCTCGGCCCCGTGCGGGGGGGAGTGGCACTAAGGGACAAGTGGAGGGATTGTAAGGAACGCTATGGGACGGGGGTGGGTGGAAGAACACTATGGGACAGGGAATGGGGGTAGTGGGTGGAAGAACACTATGGGACATGGAAGGGGAGTGGGTGGAAGAACACTATGGGACAGGGAATGGGGGGGTAGTGGGTGGAAGAACACTATGGGACGGGGGAGTGGGTGGAAGAACACTATATGGGACAGGGGAAGGGGGGGAGTGGGTGGAAGAACACTATATGGGACAGGGGAAGGAAGGGAGTGGGTGGAAGAACACAATTATTTATTTTCTTGTTTTCCTACTCGAAAAACTAGGTGCGTCTTATGGTAAGGTGTGTCTTGTAGAGCGAAAAATACGGTAACTGTGCTGTTAGATTATGGAGAGACAAATACACAAGCAAAAGAAAAATTGAATGGTGGTACAATCATAAATGTATATCACTTCTCAATGTATCTGGATGTTCTAAAGCAAGCACCGCTTGTAAGACATCCACTGATCAGCCCCTAGGTAGCAAGATAGCACAGTGTCGAGTCCATCCTGCAGCCCAGAACTCTTCCCTAACAGTTAATGGCGTAACTGGATGAGCAGAAGCGTCATTGGTCCAACTGGTGCTGAAGCCCTCCCTTGGTAAGTGCGGAAATGTTGATGGTGTGGAGGAGCACACCTCTGGCTGTCTGTGGCTTCTTCCAAGGGCAGGTTAGTAGTGGGCCCTTATACATCTTTAATGCACTCTCAGCTGCATAAGCCCTCCTCACAATATGTGGAACCAGACTCTCTGCAGGTAGTAGGCAAGTGGATACAAGAATTCATGTGTCTCTGTTAAGCTTCAACATGGAAAGCTGCAGTGTATGGTTGCACCTCAGCCAGTGTGTAATGAGCTTGTCCAGACTTTATGGAAGCAGGCCATGAGATTCAGAGGAGCATGTGACATATGCTGTCTTGGAGAGAACATTGCAACCTCACTTAGAGGTTGACAGTGCCTCTGTAACACCAGCAGGTAAAAAGCGGCATATCCCTCAAGGGCAAGGGGGGAAACAGAGATCTAAGCACTGGCAGCTGTCTATGACATGAGGATGGATGGTTTGGCTGCCTACCACACATACAGTTTGTTATGGGCAAATGCAAATATTACAAGTTTTAAAATGAAATGTTGTTTTTCTTAAACTGTGTACTTTGTCTTTAAGAGATATTGCAAATTGACAAGGTGTTAGAAATGGAACATATTGTTTTTCATAGATGTTTCTTTAAGCAATAACCTCAGTGCATAATATGTTTGCGCCATTTTGTCCCAGACGAATTACAAGAACAATAATGCATAAACAAGTTTCAAGGCTATACTACGACTCTTTCAGTACACAATATACTGTTGTAACCCCAAGTTAATGGAATCCCCCACGACTGTGCACTTACGACTTAGTATAAACAACAGATAAACTATTCAGACTTTAAGATGCCATCTTGAACTAAGTCAGGAAAATTTCCGTGACGTATACACCCTTTAGTTATGGCCTTGTATGTTTGCCAAGTTAAGGGAGGTCCTAAAATGAATAAAGTAAAAGAAGTGTTACTTTTTCATATATGAACTACGGTAACCCTAAAATGGAGACACCTAAGGTATAAATAGGTGTAATTTTAAATGTTAAGACACAGAGGAGAGACTTGGAGACAGACGCTGCTCCATCTTAAAATGACAGAGAGGCTGACATGATGACATGTTCAGAAGGGTATGTTAACCTATTAATAATATTTGCAAGCATTTAGTTTAATCTTATAAACTCTGCTATAATGGATTTTATATGTCTATATTTATATTTTTATATAATAAATATCTAAAGGACAAAACTATTGCTTCCAAGACAATCCTTATTTTATATTGTATTCTCAATTATTTATATATTTTAAATAGAGGATCTCTTACATTAACTATATGAAATTATGGCTAAAATATCTATATGGTTAGCCCTACTAAGTTCTACGCTTTAAGACATTATAGTGGTAAATAAGGGAACCAGCCGTGGTTACAAGTTCACCAAGAAGGCTACAAGTAAGCCTTAGTGTTGCCGCCTAACGTCTTAAACACGTTCATTAGGTATACTCTGGAGCCCCCAAGAGTGTAAGACAAAAGCAATCAAGGTAGTTTTGTAGGTTAAAGATCAACGGTCCTCTTAGAGCTATGCGAAAACGCAACCGCTCAGCTTGACAGTCCGGCCCTGCCCCACATTACAGTTTACACATAATTAATTTTGTATTAACTTCACTAAACAGGTGATATCTTAAATATTATACACTTTGTGAAATTACAGGTGGCTAAGGGAAGCTGTGAACCTCAATGAAAAATTTTGGAACAGAATTATTGGTAGAACAATTCAACTTACAACCTATTTTGGGATGTACGAGGGTGTCTTAACTAGTATTGATACGGGTCACGCCATTCTGCTAAGCAAAGGTAAGTCTACAAAATGTAAAATGCATTGTGACAAATCATAACCCTTGTTCGTACAAATCAGATAAACATAGCAACAACATTTTAATATCTGATTCATTTTATAAAAAAAAAAAATCAAATTTATATGTGTGGGTTTGTTGTTTTTTTTTGCCAAAATAAAAATCTGCTTTTTCACATGGGCTTTTGTTCTAAAGGCTATCTAAGTTGGAAAGCTAAAGGAGAACTGTCACTCATTCCTCACTGTGGTAAATCCTATTAAAGCTGGAGTGTGCGGCGGTAAGCAATGACATCACACTCTCCTCCGCAACTGTTTCTTGTTCAGTACCACATCATCCCCATAATAGAAGTTTCGCTGTTGAGCATTTTGCTTAAATTTTTTTGCTTAAAAGGAATGCGTAGAGAAAAAATATGCAGATGTTTCAATTGTTCATTTTATTTACAGCAGTGTACAGAATTACAGGTATTTGGAATGGCTTTTTACAGCAGGGCAAATGGTATTACTCTTTTAATCAAAACAGACCCAGTTGAACCTATTGGTATCGCTCCAAAGGGTTTGATCATTTAGATTAATGCCAAGTAATGTTAGTGATGATGCAGTGAATGTTTTAGGATTATTATTTTTTTTTTTTGTAGACTGGTTGTATTTTTCTTTTAACCCCTTACGGACCAAACTTCTGGAATAAAAGGGAATCATGACATGTCACACATGTCATGTGTCCTTAAGGGATTAAAGCAATACAGTTTTTTTTTTTGCATTTGATTTTACCTACCAATTAACCAAAGATTTTTTACTCTTGTCTTTTAGTCAAAGATTTGAAAACTAGCCAGAATGTGCAAGGATTACAGCCGTTTAAGGGTTCAGATATCCTACATGGTAATTATTTTAGCTATTTTTGATCTAATATATACTACACTAATTCAGTTGACCTAAAATCGGGGGGGGGAGGGGGGGATTATTTGTAGTATTTTTATTTATTTTTTCCTCAAAATTGTATTTATGTTCGATTTTCTATTTATTCAAGTCATCGTATATAAACTGTAAGCACGTGTGAAAGAGGCGTAGTTGTCATTGAACCAATTGAAGAATTTACAGAGAACCATAGAACAGCTGTCATTTGTAACTATAATGCTGAGAAAAAAAACATTTAATTTATATACTATGCAAGGTAATTAGTGCATCACTTCAATCAAAAAAGAGAATTGATATGTACAAAGATATTCACATAAAGATTGCTGACTGCATTCTGTACATTGATTATGTATAAAAGATTTAGCCAATATTTGTAAATCAGAAAAAAATAAAATGTGATCATTGTATAGATTCATTAAAAAAATACATATATAGTGCATACAGAGATAAATGCTGGGTTCTCTTGCAGGGTACAGATGCAGGATATCCTGCAAGAGAACCCAGGGTTTATTCCAAGCAGCACTGCTCTTCCCATGATCCCTCCAACCAGCTATCCTTTCGATAGATCTCTCTCACACATTTCTGCAAGGTGACTATAACGGGGATCATGGCAACAAAAACCTGACATCTCCCAGCCTCCACCTGTATTTGATCCAAGTATTCCCAGTACCCTTCTGGGTAATGGTGAGATCCAACCATTATCATCTATACTTATTTTTTCTTTTGTACAGACATTTGAGTACTCAAAAGGAATTTGAGTCTTTTTTATTTATTTTTTTTTATTATTTTTTTTTTTTTACAATTCCTCTATTGACTGGCACTGCAAGTGCATCATACACAATTACAGTGTGGACTTTGGGATCTGGTCTCTTAAACATATTTACTAAACAGTTATTTAGGCAGACAGTTTACAGGACATATGGATTATCCACTTGCAATAATCTCTGTATGCACTATTTATGTCAGTTTTGAATGAATCTATACAATGATTTAATGAATTTTTTTTTCAATCTGATTTACAAATATTGGCTAAATCTTTTCTATATAATTGTACAGAATGCAGTCAGCAATCTTTATGTAAATATCTTTGTACATATCTATTCTTTCTGTTTTGATTGAAGTGATGCACTAATTAACTTGCATAGTATTTAAATACTTTTTCTCAGCATCACATTTGGAGTGCGGTATCAATATTTTGATTTTTGTAGATTTTGCCTTGAGGTTATTAGGTGGGTAACCTCGATACCTGCACCCAGTTACAGCCTTGAGTGCCAACATACACTGGTATTGTTTTCATTTGTAACTATATTCTTTGTGTCTTTGTGTGCTCCAGTGGAATTGTTGCAAGATCCAGAACACAACACTGCATTTGGAAGGTTAGTCTGCATAGTATAGGCAAAAGAAAATACATGAAAGAGGTGGAGGTAACACCAGTACATCTCAGATTAACCAACAACCAACTATAATCTACAGGCATGGCCCTTATCTTGTTTTCTTTTTCTTATATAAAACACGCAAAGTTTATTACAAGCATGTTTATTATATAAAAAAAAGTCAGTCTTTTCTCATGCCATTTTACTGTTCACTTTGAGTTGCCAGTATATCTTCTGTTGTGGCATTACCAGCATTTCCATACCTCTCATGCACAGCAAAAAAAAGGTGGAGGTTGCAGTAGATGTCCTGGCGCGGAGGGAATTGGCAGGGGAGCGGCTGCAGGGATGGGGATAGTAAATGCGCTAGATGGGTAAAGTATACTGAACACTTAGAATACCCGTTTTGCCATAGAGAATAATTGTCTTTAGAAGTAATTACGACCTTTTGAATACGAACAGTAAATCAAGTTGCCCTGAGCTCTGTTTTGGAGACAATGCTTTGCAATCTTGCTATATGTATGTCTTTGACATCATACCTGCCTAGTTAAATGCAATAGTAAACCTAATATTTATTTTAACAAAAATGTTAAATGCAGGAGCAATAAAAATAAAAAAAACATTCAAACTCCTTAAAAAGAAAAAAAGCCTTTATCTTGTAAAAAAAATCTTTGGGACATTAAAAAAGGGGGTAGTAGGAAACGGGATGCTGCAAGTCCTAAATAAAAAATAAAAAAAATCCAACAAACCTGTACGCATCCAATGGGAAATCTAGAAAACAAAAGAAAGGCCTGTGCCACACATCTAGAAATAGTTCTTAATACAAAGTAATGCCCAGCAATATGGACTTTGTCTATACCACTAATTTTGTGGTATAATGAACAAGTGACCAGACAACATATAAAATTGATTTAAATAAGCTATTGATGTCTTGCTTTATTTTAAGTTTCAGGTTAAACCTGCATTGATTTTATAATATAGCTAAGCTGGGTCTGTCCACAGTCTATGGGCTGCATCTCAATACTAAGTACCCAACACAAGGAAATTTAACTCCCCCTTTGGATGGCACTGTACCTAGCCATGATATTTCCAATGTACTCCTTCTAATCATAGTGTCTGGCAGTTAAAATCTCTGTTCAAGAGCAATGGAGGTATCCTTTTTCCTTTATTAATTTTTGTTTCCCTGTTCACCACTTACTCCTCTTCAAATGACTAAAGTTGGAGGTAGATGTTGCTGATCCTAATGACCTTTGATACAACTGTACTGTCTGAGAACTATCCTTAACTATGTTATACTTGATAAACTTTTTTGTTTTGTCTTACTTATGTCGTATTATTAAATGGGGGAAAAAGTGAATGCTTCATGGACACTCTTGACTCTGTATCTGTTCCATGACAAACTTCCTGTAGCTGAAACTATGTTGGCATATGTGTTGTGTTTAACATTCACAAAAAAAAAGTTTGTTTAAAAAAAAAAGAGCTATTGAGGAGGCCTGGTTAATTACTACACAGGAGTGAGTGGACATCTAGACAGGGAAGTGGAAATAATTTATTATTTTTACCTATGTTGATTAGTTTAGACAGAAATATTAAGGGAGCGTGTGTCAGGATACTCTGTAAGAATCTTTTTTTGGGGGCGGGAAGGGGTAACTCCTAAAATGAACATTCAAATACCAGGAAACAGAAAGAGAAAGGGGAAAAGTGATAACAAACCCATATATATATATATATATATATATATATATATATATATATATATAAAAAAAAAGAGAGTAACCCATTTATAAAACTTACCTTTTATTAATTCAGATATATCAAAAAGGTGAAACGTATAAATACAAAAAAATCCCTGAGGTACAGAGACCTAAAGGATATGGTAGTCATAAAAAAAAAAAAAAAAAAATCATGGTGGGTGGGGCCTGGCGGCCGGAGGCGTCTGGGATAAGCTCCGGCACTTAGACTGTTAAATCGCACTAATCCTGCAGTTTATACCCCACTGATGACTCAGCTTGCCCCTCAACTACCACCTGAAACCAGTGCAGTGGGGACGTACCAGAGCGCGTCTGATGTCTCACAGTTTCCGCACTAATGGAAAGCTGAGGGGTGGATCTCTGCTCCTGCCCGTGCGGCTGTCTAGTGCCCCCCTCTCCACTTTGGACTTTTTGGGGTGATCACGGTCCACTCCACAAAGGCCTCTGCAAATGCTGAGGTTGCACGTTTATTATTTCAGGCACCACACCCAAGATGGCAGACGCTGCATGCTCCCCCGATACTCTGCAAAGCATGTGCTGGTGCTCAAACACCACTATATTGTTCTGATGGGCAGAGGAAGAATCACTGATGAAATTCCAGCCCACCAGCTGGTCGGAGGGGCTACGGTGCCAGACTGAGAGTAGGGCGGCAGAGCTCTTCCTTGATAACCTGAACCTACACATCAGGCAGATGGGTGAGATCCCACATACATCAGCTAAATCTGACAGGCTTGGGACGTTTTCTCTCTGACCCAGGAACATTAACGAGCAGCATCTACCTGATAGTCTACACTCGGGACATTCAATATTCTCCTGAACGGGGGACCTCCTGGAGGTTTCATTAATGACTCTGGATACTCCCATAGTGCTCCTGAACCGATTAGGGTGTTATAGGAACGTGTATTGATGCCACTGGGTGTCCACACTGGCTGGCTTGGCGGCTTAGTGAATCTGGTAGAGTGGGGAAGTGGCTGATCTCTGCCCCAGACCTGTGCTGCTGACTGGTGCCCCGTCTCCCCCCCTTTGAACCAGTGGGGGTTATCCTGGTCTGCTATGTGAAGGCTCCTTTGCAAAACTGCAGATACCCAGCCTCCCCTGTGAACAAGCAACTGGCACTCACGCGAACACAAGATGTGGTGGGTGCCGCATGCTCCTTCATTCACACTATAGCCTCAACTATGTCCTGCACCACCCGAATGACATACCCGAACCCTCAGTGGCGAAGCTGGAGACCTGTCTGGTGCCTGCTGCTCCAAAGAACCACACAAGCGGGACCATCGAGGGGATCCCTGCTAGCCACACAGGGCTTACCTGACTGTCACAAAGCAACCCAGCTGAGCCTTATACTGGGACTTCCATGGAGAGTCTGTACACGGCCCATACAGTGCATATGCTGAGTCCAAGGCTGGGTCTGGGACTACCCCTTTATGACCATATATCCTGGCAAGGATTTTTGCTAATGGAACAGCTAGTGTTCTTATTTTCACTTATTGCTCTTTATCTCTTTTCTTGGGCTCTCATTTATAGCCTGTCGGGGGGCCTCCGATGAGTCTTTACTCAAAGCTGCTTGTCTGCCTATACAGTTAAGCGCTGTCTACTCTATAAAGCTTATTCCCAGTGCATAAAGCCTGCATACTTCCTACCCTACTGTTCTTATCAGTATGCACTGTGCTCTTTTTGTCATCTATATTTCTTTTTATTGTTTAACAAAAAAAGTGCTGTTTTTTTTTTTGTTTTTGTTTTTTTTCTGTGCCCTTGAAATGCTACACTATGACAGATTACTTCACATCAGACTACCCAATGTGTATTATGCACTTTTTGTTCTGCCAAGCACATGGAAAAAAATAAATCATAACTAGAAATGATTCAATTTGACCTATGCAGCTACTAAGTGGCTTCTTCACAAGTTTTTTTTCAATGGGAGGAAATTGACAGGCAGATTTTATTCATTCTTTGGATTCACTGCATATGTTGAATTTAATCTTATTTCTAATTATTTGCTTTATGACTACATATCCTTTAGTCTGTGTAACGCAGGGACTTTTTTTTTATCTATATGTTTCACCCTCTTTTAACCCCTTCAGGTCGGAGTCAATAGTACACGTTCTGATCAAAACAAAATTTAAACAAAAACTGGAATTTGCGCTATATGTCTGTTCACCCGTAGTTCACCTCTTTCATATTAAATGCACGCACACTTATTATATATCAGTTTGTTTAGGAGAAACAGGACTTTAGTTTCATATCAAATATTTGTATATGAAACATAATCTATTTGGAATGAATGAATAAAAAAAAAAAACTGAGAAATGTAAAGAATTTTTTTCAAAAATATGTAGTTCCGCCTCACATTTTAGCTGTAAATGTCATAATACTGTTCGCTTTTACTGCAAAAAAAAGCACATATTTGGATTTCGCAAAGTCTCACAAGTACAACAGTAGCCCCCATTAACAGTTTTTACGGTGTTTTGGAAAGTTAAAATTTTTTGTGAAAAAAGCAAAACACAAATATTTGGCCAGTGTTTGTGACTTAGTGGCTACTAAAAATTAATGGACATGCCCCCATGATGGCAAAAGTAGACAACCCAAGGTATTGCAAATGGGGTAATTCTTATTCCTGGGCTACCATACGGTCTCAAAAGGCAACATAACCAATCTGGCAAATTTTAATGTGAAAAAAATGAAATGCAAGCCTTATATTTGACTCCCTAACTTTCCAAAACACCATAAAAACTGTACAAAAATAAGTGTTTTAGGGGGCGGGGCCGGACCGCCGACGGGATCAGACGTGTTTAGTCTGAGCTCCCGCCTTGGAGCCGGAAAATCGGCGCAAACTGGAGGCTACAACTCCCCAACCTCCCGTAACACAGACCACAATGCTCCTCAGAACCTGGGCTACGAGGCGATACCCTTCCAGACTCTGCCCGGCACCTACAGTGACCCGACGAAGGCCCGAGGCGTGTTGGCGCTTGAGCTGGGACGAGACGGCCGCTCTCCCGGGTCTCCAGCCAGCGTCTGGCGCCCCCCCTCTGGACCGGGGGGGGGTCATCCCGGTCTACACAAGCAACTACTGTCATGCCAAGCTGGGCTGTAAGCTACCACTCTGCTGCGGCACACTCTCCAGCAGCAACCCTCCAAGATGGCTGCCGCACGCCAGCTGCATGTGCGACCTGCCAGCAAGATGGCGCCTGCTGCAGAGGTGGCCATCCAATGCCATCTGACCACCACGGAAACCTGCCCCAGAGAAGTATCGGCTGACCAAAGGGAAGCCTACATCATATATTTGGTTTAAAAAGGAATACCGCTGTACCTGGGGAGGACATAATCATCCAATGGGGGCCCACCTTATACACCCGGGAAACAACAACAATGGCTGCACCTATATCCAGGACTCTCCTGTGAGGCGCAACGCACCCATCTGAGCAAGCAGCCTGACAGCACCGGGCATGGGCTACACAAACCAACGCTGGTCCACTAATGCACAGTCCAACTCGAATATGTTCCATAATCTTGAACACTCGGGACTTTATACGCTGCCATCCACAGGAATGACCCAGTGGCAATCCTAGCTCACCTTGCAAAACTAATTTTTATGTCTTGATTTAATGCACACCGCTATATATGCTTATTTAACCCTTGTAAAATGTGTTTGCATAGCAGAATTGTTGGTCTGGATTAAGCTTACGTAACATATACTTAGCTTGAGATGAATATCTACTGTAAAACAGGGCAGAACCGTTTGAATACACATCTCATTAAGTGTCCTGTCAATCTTATAGGCTGATTACTGCCTACCTATATGCTACCTAATACATACCTATTCTACTTTTATTATTTTTCTCACAATTGCTTAGCCTAGATAAGGGTATTTTCTTGTTATCGAACCTTGCAACTAGTGGTTAATCCTTGTGCCTGTGCTTAATTGGGCTCTAAACTCTATAATGCATCTATGTACGCTGTATCCCGTTACTCATCAGACGACTACACATGCATATCCAATCTAAACCGTTGCCCCCTGATGCATTGTTACCATTCTTGTCATACTACCTACCATGTTATTTTACTGTTAGTGTACCCTGCAATACTACCTTATGTTATTAAGCCCAAATAGCTCTAACATACTTCCAGCTATAGATTCAATCTTGTATTAATCGTAAAGAATACATAAAATGTGCAATGTATGAGAAGCCAAACCATTGTTATTGATTGTTTGTTATTCTGTTAGCACTAGCTGTTGTGACTGTGCGAATGTTGTCTGTTATCTAATGCACGACCTAAATAAAGAATTTTAAAAAAAATAAGTGTTTTTAAAACAATAAAACATATTACAACAATATCGTCAGTAAAAGTGCCTTTCGTGTGTGAAAAATGCACTTTTACTATAAATATTGTTGTAATACAAGTTACCGTTTTGAAACGCTAATATTTTGTTTTGGATCAAAGAAAACTTAGACAAATAATCAATCTACTCCTTCCAAATTGATTAATTAATGCGTGCACGCTTTCCCTAGAAGTAATTCACACTGGAGACAAAGTTTCTGATCAGTGAAAAACCAAGGAATGCTTTATTCCCTGGAGTGGGGGCTCCTTCTTAAAACAAAAATACGTCACAGTTTAAACATACAGTATACATTCACCAATTGGTTAACAGTCTAAGGGGGGTCTTGTCTAAACCCCCCTACAGGATGTAGTGTCATCATTACAGACTTCTGGATACACGATGGGAGGGGGAGTGAGTAGTTTCTTTCAGTTACTTTAACAGTGATTCTCCATTTTGTTAACGTGGCATATAGCTGTTAACTGGCACAAAGGTAGTGGGGGAGGAGTTAGTAAAGGGAGCTGTTAACACAGGAATTTTGTTTACACAAGGTTTGCTTGATTTGAAGGGGGGATGCTTATCAGGATGAAGAATTTACATAGTAAACAGCAACTGAACACATTGTAGGGGGGAAGGGAATATTTACTCTAGCAGCCAGTTTTAACATAGTGAACAGAGAATAAATAGACATTAGTAAATAGCCATTTTATTTTAATTCATCTGTCCATAACAATTTGTGTTCAGCGAAGTCTCCCGAGTAAAACAGTAAACCCCATGTACAGGTTTTATGGTGTCCTGGAAAGTTACAGGGTTAAATATAGTGCTTGCAATTCACATTCTCTGCACTTTTTGCCTGGGTTGTCAGGCATGTCAATCAAATCTTAACGAATTAAATCACATAATTATGTTAAAATATTACTTAAATTACATATATGTATTTAAAGTCTACGCGTACACTTATTGAGTTATTTGTGTAATTATATATTTATCTATATATAAATATTTGCAGTTATTTGTAATATATATATATATATATATATATATATATATATATATATCATTCTAAGTGTATTTTACCAATATATATTAATAACAAAATACAGTTAGAATGAAATTACATATGTGTATATAATTTATTTTATTGTAATTATACGTGTCTATATAAATAAAAAAAATATATGTGTGTGTGTGTGTATATAATCTATATATCTTATTTATGTAACGTCATTCTAAGTGTATATACATTTATTTTATTTTAACATGTTTAATATTTTTTTTTACACTTCCCACCAGCAGGGGGACTGTCTGACATTTCAGACAGTCCCCATGCTGGCAGATCCACAGCCAGCTATAGGGGGGCCATGTGATCACTCTTTGCGATCACATGGCCCCCAGGGGCCTCATTTGCCGTGGGAGGGCTGCCTGGGCTGTTAGGCAGCCCTCCCGAAGAGGATCGTGGCAGAAGTAAGTAAATCTCATCTCCTGGGGGCTTCAGCCATTACGGTGTTCTATGCCGCCGCAACGGCTTTAAAGCCCATTATAATGGGGACGGCATAGAACGCCGTAACGGCGTTAAGGGGTTAATATATTAATAAAAGTTGTTTGGGTTTTTTTTTAAGTTTCCTGGTATTTGAATACCTATTTGAATTATTTACAAATTTGTAATCCTATAGTCTAAGTTTTCTCTTCTGGTTTTATTCCTACCTATTTTTAATATCACTTCAAAGTTATTAATGATGCATTATCACTAAATATGTTGTATTGTCTGGTCACTTTTTCATTATCCCACAAAATTTGTGGTATAGACCAAGTCTATATTGCTGGGCATTACTTTGTATTAAGAGTTATTTCTAGAGAGGTGGCATATGCCTTTTTTAAATTTATTATAATTTTATTTTAAGTTACCACCTGCTTTATTAGATCTATTTTTGGTATGACAATCTGCCAGCATCACGGGAATGGTTAGCCTGCAGCTAGACTTTTAGATAGAGAGTTCATGATGTAGTGCTAGTCTCCAAGAAGTGTTATTGTTTACAGTTATTAAAAAAAATTTTTTTTTTATTATGAATGTACAATCAAAATGTGTTGTTGTGTCAACATGGTGGTTTTTGATGAGAAATATGGTGCGTAACTACAGTATTTTGAATGCATGTATTAATATATTGCCAATTTGCCTATTTTCTAGTGTGAATCTACAGACCGAAAAGCCTTCCAATAATGCAGAGAAATCACCCTTTAATATTCAGCCAGGAAATCCTACTACTACCTTAGAGGCTATAAATGCTGCAGGTGACGTCACATGAATATATCTTACAAAGGAAACAGAATACTTCCCCTTTTGTAAAAGATCTGTGTAGTCCAGTAAATCAAAACACTTTAGTTGGGTCCCAACATGGAGTTCCCATGCTTCTTGAGTGGGTGATAGGGTGAAAATAATCTGCTCATCAGGCCCCAGGCAACTGCCTACAATTGTTTTACTGCCTTCTCCAGTTCAATGGTAAACTTTTCACGGTGGGGAAAGTATAATGAAAGTATTTTGCAAAGTTAATTTTGTTAGAATTTGCAGAATAGGTCACTGACACAATTTTACAAGTGAAGAATTGTGTAGCTAAGCTAATGTGTTATTAATTTCAGGTCCCTATCAAAATAGTGTAAGATAATTCTATATTGTTGGAAAACATATCTGTATCCCCCAGCACATAAAAGGGGGCCCAGTGTGCGGCGAGTGCTGCAGAAAAGCATTGACTCAATGCTTTACTATAGGGTTTTGGGTTTTTTCCACTGACACTGGATGTCCTCATGATGCAGAGCGTGAGGACGTCCACCGTCATTTAAAGGACGGAGTCCCCTAGAATCCATTCTTAGTGCTGCAAAGTAATCCCTTCAATTTCTCAAACTGCATTAAATGACATTGCAGGACTGAGGGGAGCAGAGGCACTGCACCCAGACCACTTTAATGAGAGAGAGTTTTCTGGGTGCCTAGAGTATCCCTTTAATATAACATTACAATTATTTATATAGCAACAACATATTCTACAGCTCTCCACAATAGGTAAACAAGACAAACCTTTAAATTTAACAAAACGTCTGACATACGGTTACAGCAAGTGAAAAGGGCCCAGGCCAAATGAGCTTATAATCTAAAGGAAGAATACGCAAAGTGTATCAAATTATTTATATGTAATTTAAGGAAGGCATCCTAGGTCAGTCACTGGAAACGTGTTTTTATTATTTTTTTGACAATCTTTTTATTTTGATTTTCAAGTTTTCCCATCAAGTAGGTGAGTCAGAGGTATTATAAGTGTTTTCTACCAGAATGGTAGATTATGCTAACGTAGTGTACCTATAATCTTAATTGTAGTAATGACAGGCAAATATTTGCATTAAAAAAAGGGAGGGAAGAGAAATACGGGTGGGAAATATTCGCCTCCTGACATTCCTAAAATTACCACATGACAGGAGGCTTTATATTTGCATTTTTAAAACTGAATATTAAGAAGAGCGAAAGAAGCATGAGTAACTCGGCGAAAGTAGTATACTCAAAAGGTACTCTCCCGTGCCAATCCACCCAACGCATGATGTTGGACAGGGGCCCTCCCGCCGAGAAAGCCTGAGATGCTGCTGACCGAGTGGGCCCCGAAACAGGATTCAACGCCAGCTAGTGATAAAAGCCAGCGGATCCATCTGGCCAACTTCGTAGTCGACCCTGGACCATGTGGCTTGACATAGGTTAAAAGTTGATCAGAAACCCGGGGTGGAGCAGTGATCTTTGTATAACGCATCAAAGCTATTACCACGCACCTCTGTTCTGTAAGGAAAAAAACTGATAAACAGAGGAGGAATCCTACTTAGTGCGACGGGAAATAGCAAAGGAAGCACCTTCAGGAGAGAGAGAGAAATTGTCGACATCGAAAGCACTGTAACCGTGGGTGGTTCCCTTATTTACCACTATAATGTCTTAAAGCATAGAACTTAGTAGGGCTAACCATACAGATATCTTAGCCATAATTTTATATAGTGTAAGAGATCCTCTATTTAACATATATAAATAATTGAGAATACTATATAAAATAAGGATTGTCTTGGAAGCAATCTTTTGTCTTTTTGGATATTTATTATATAAAAATATAAAATCCATTATAGCAGAGTTTATAAGATTAAATTATATGCTTGCAAATATCATTAATAGGTTAACATACCCTTCTGAACATGTCATCATGTCAGCCTCTCTGTCATTTTAAGATGGAGCAGCGTCTGTCTCCAAGTCTCTCCTCTGTGTCTTAACATTTAAAATTACACCTATTTATACCTTAGGTGTCTCCATTTTAGGTTACTGTAGTTCAAATATGAAAAAGTAACACTTCTTTTACTTTATTCAATTTAGGACCTCCCTTAACTTGGCAAACATACAAGGCCATAACTAAAGGGTGTATACGTCACGGAAATTTTCCTGACTTAGTTCAAGATGGCATCTTAAAGTCTGAATAGTTTATCTGTTTATACTAAGTCGTAAGTGCACAGTCGTGGGGGATTCCATTAACTTGGGGTTACAACAGTATATTGTGTACTGCAAGAGTCGTAGTATAGCCTTGAAGCTTGTTTATGCATTATTGTATTTCGTCTGGGACAAAATGGCGCAAATATATTATGCACTGAGGTTATTGCTTAAAGAAACATCTATGAAAAACAATGTTCCATTTCTAACACCTTGTCAGTTTGCAATATCTCTTAAAGACAAAGTACACAGTTTAAGAAAAACAACATTTCATTCTAAAACTTGTAATATTTCTATTTGCCCTTAACAGCACTAATGTCCGCAATGCGATAAAAAGACATGAGGCACAATAATTGGGTACGTTTGGCCGACAATTGTCTGAGAGAGACCCGTGTTATCCAGCCATTTTCCAAGGAAAACGCATCACCACTTTTACGTCCCAGAGAGGAAAATATGTAGGAGCTGGAAGCCTGGATAGCGTAGCTCCTCGCAACAAGCGACATACCAGAGGGTTGTGGCCCACTGGAACACCTTGTATGGGAACGTGTGCTGCAGAAATGGCTGAACGTACTACATTGACGGAGCGGTACGATCGCCCTTTGGGGGGAAAAAGCTCTGATAACTAGTTCAAGATGATTGAGATAGGTGCAGTAAGGGGACAGAATCCCTATCCAGACAGCAGCGACTCCAATAGGACCATGCCGAGATGTAGAATTTCCAGGTGCCGTGGCCCATGAGTCTCATAAGAGGTCCTTAGCCGCTTGTGATGGGCCCAGGACCGATCAGGATTCCCGGAAACCGTCCAAGCCACTAGGACTAGTTTGTGATCCATGATGAGAGGATGAGGTTGTCCCATCAGAAGCGGAGGGAAGGATGGCCGAAGAAGTGGGTGATCTTGTGACCTCTCCAATATATCCGGGAACCATGCTTGGCTCTGCCAGAGAGGTGCTATGAGGAGTGAATCCCTGTGGATTTGTGTGGTGGCCAGCATGGAGAATAGAGGGAAAGCATGGTTCCGCCTAGGCAATTGATATATTGCACCACAGAAACCCTGTTCATGCGGAGTAGGATGTAGCAGTTTGACAGTCTTTAGCCAGACTGAGAATTGCGAAGGACCCCGTGACCAATTCTAGGCAGTTGATGTGTTGGCTGGCCTCGTCCAGCCAAGGTCCCCCGTAGAGGAATCCGTACAGTGAGCACCCCAGAGTCTGGCGTCTGATTCCATTAAGAAATCCGGAGCGGAGCCAAAGACCGCTTTGCAATGCCAGGCTGTCATATGTAGGCACCACCAGTGGAGCTCTGTCCTCACGTTTGTTGGAAGTGGTATCCAGTGGTCGTAGGACTGTCGGGAATGTAGGCCGTTCGCTGTCTGGAATTGCATCGCCTTGTAGTGTAGTGGTCCCGGAAATATCATCTGAATTGGGGACGACAGAAGATCCACTGTATGGGCAGGCATCCTTTGGGGAATTGTGTCCATTCAAAGAACCTGTCTGAACCCGGTGGAGTGCCATGAAAACCACATCAGTAATTGTACACTTGGTACAGTATATAATATATCCCCGTCAAAGGGTAGTAGTGATACTCAGTCCAGAAATTCCACATACATCTTATGTCCAATACTGGTTTGGTACTCTTATCAATTA
This sequence comes from Pelobates cultripes, assembly GCA_933207985.1. Classification (NCBI taxonomy): domain Eukaryota; kingdom Metazoa; phylum Chordata; class Amphibia; order Anura; family Pelobatidae; genus Pelobates; species Pelobates cultripes. The sequence continues at coordinate 42,538,599 of OW240917.1, forward strand.
AAGATGTGACCAGCAGTATAAATAATCCAGCAATGTGAAGTGTAACGCATCACCTGGCACCCTGACTGGGTACCATATCTTTGTAAAGCCTGCTCCGGCAGAGCTATACATAATCTGGGGGCTCGCCCCAGGTGGCGTGCCGTGAAAAACCCAGAGGACACCCACATAGTAGTAATACACACTTGGCACTGTACAAAATAATCCCTGTGAATGAACAGGTCTGTAATAATTTCCTGTCCAGCCATATGTAGAAAAAAGTAAAAAAAAATAAAATATATATATATATATATATTTTAGTATATATATGCTACTCATGTGAAATGAATTCAAAGTATAAACATGTAGTAATCCTTTTGTACAAGCAGAATTAAATAGTTTTAGTAAGCAGTACAGTAGGTATATTTGGTAGCAAATCTGTATCCTCAGAATCCAGACTGAGTGACTCCCGATCTGGAATGACCGGAATAAGATGGTGGCTGGGAATCTCACGGTACTCACAAGATCCATAATGGTCGGTTCTCACGCGCAACGGTCCGCCGGCCTTGTGGCTACAGGTCCACTAAACAAAAACGAAAGAAATGAGAACCAGTCTCCCCCGACCCACACCGTCCAGAGCAGCCCCCAAAGGCAGTGTCCCCAGATGGAAAATAGAGTGCGATAGCGGCCGCGATGTGCAAAAACTGTGAAGAATAGGGACAGAGTAAAGCAGACAGGGTAGTGGAGGACGGAAAGAAAAATAAAGATTGTCAAAAGAAAGAGGAAGGATGTGTTCTTACAGGGCCTTTTGTGTAACATCCGCCTTTTTCTCATTGGTTGTTTATGATCTGTGCTGCTGGAGATTTTTCGTAAAGTTATGCAAATATGAAGCCGCCTGTCGTGGTAAAAATATGGCTTACCCATGAAATTATCTTGCTATCTGAGCTAAAGAATAATTATTATTATTTTATTATTTATAAAGCGCCAACAAATTGTCACTTTGTATACTGTAAACATGTGGTATGAGTTCATCTTAGCAATTATTCTAATGGTATTGTTGGTATTAGCTGTACCATTGATTTTTAAAGTTGGTATTTCAGGTACTTGATATGAGTCTGTAGTTGCAGCTATTATTTATTTTTAATTTTTTTTGTCATTTGTAGCAGAGAAGATTGATGTGCAATACATTCTAATTGACCAGATCCAGACATTGTTTGGTCCTGCTGTAAGTAATGTCCAGACAATGAAAGCGCTTTAATATCCAGCATTGGTTGGAATTGTCATATGTGTCCATATTAAAGCAGCTGCTTAAATGTATTTTATGTCCCCTAATTGGCTCCACACCCCAGCTTTGAATGTCATGTTCTGTGTTCCACCTGTTATTCTATCATTGTCATAACTGAATAAGAAATAAAAATGACAAAGTACTCAGACCACTTAAGCTCATTGAAGTGGTCTGGGTGCAGTGTTCCTGTCTCCTTAGCTCTGCAATGTAAAACATTGCTTTTATAGAGCAACTCCAATGTTTATCTTACAGGCTTAAGACTGCCTCTAGTGACTGCCTTCCAGAAAGCTGCTAGAGGCACTTCCTGTATGTACATGGAGTTAAACTCTGAAACCATGCTAGACCTCCCCAAGCTTAGCATGAGGAAATCCAGTGTTTTGAAAAACCCCATAGGAAAGCATTGAATCAAATCTTTATTTTGGGATTAGATGTAATGCGCTTGGGACACATGTATATTAGGTTCCCTGATTGTCGCAACATCACAGGAGGAGGGGGTTTAATCCAGCACTGGAATCTGGTCAATGTTAAGAGATTTTAACCCTTTCTTGACGGGGGGAGTGCTGAAGAAGCACAATATGTTAGGAATACAAAACTGTATTCCTAACAATATACTGTTTCATTAAAAGGAGGCAAAAACTATTTTGAGACCTGAGCGGGGATGTACCGAAGGGCAAGCTATAGAGTCTTTTTAAGCTTTTGTCCATTCTCAGAGAATTTTTTTATTTTTATTTTTTTTATTGCACAGATAAGCAGAAAAAAATAAATTTCTCAATCCCCTGCCTCTTTACACCATAATGTGTGTGTATATACCACAAAATAATGTGGAGGAGGAAGTAGGACTGAAAATTTAAGGGGGTTCGGGTAAGGGTAACTCTCCCAGGCAGAATTTTATATAATTAAAGATTTGGGACCTGCACCATTTGATCTTGGTATGCTTAGCCATATTGTACTATGTTTAATGATGCCATTGTTCCCCTCTACTTACCAGATGCTGCATATACAAAGTCAGAATGTTCTTGGTGTGTCTGCTGCTGGTTTTAACATGTGTCGCGATGGAAAGCTCTGCTGGCTGCAGGTAAAAACACAAAGTTTGGAATGGCTTTTAAGCATTTTTCATTGCTATCCATTTCACCTTTTGCCAGCCGTTATAATAAATTGACCAGGGAGATTACATTACTTTTACTCTATAGTCTTCTTTTAGAAAGTTTCTTTATAAGGGACCTGTCACTTCCCAGGATGTGTGAACTTAAAAAAAAAAATTATATATTCACACTCACATCTGGGGCCCTCCCTGGTCTTCATTGTTTTAATGTCTGGCCTTTGTACCTGTCAGTTAGCATAGTTAAAACATACAGAGATGTGCATCTGTACATGCTCTTCACATATGAGCAGGGTGACCAGCTTTGTGTAAATTCTCACTACAGATAGACAGTGGTAAGTGAGTCAGGACTAATGAATTAATAGCCTGTGAAAAGAAGTATCTCTGTCTCCAGGACCAGAATGAGGCTGTCCTGATGCCACTTGGCTCTACCTGTATTCAGTGAAATCTGAAATACTATTAAGTACACAAACTGACTATACTAGTGATTGTAATACCACTGGGTGTAAGAGGATATAAGAAGAGTAACATAAGGTCAATGAGCACAATAGGTAGAAATGTGAAGTATAAGCTCCCTGCTAAATAAGCTGGGTAATAACACTCAGTATGTCAGGATGCATCCAGAGACCCTGGGGTGGGATTGCAGGCCGCTGCGTGGTATGCACGAAGAGTCAACCTATGCCAGCCACAGGTAAGCTCACAACAGGTAGGTAGCGTCCGCTGGGTGTGCAAGCATAATATGCCAAGAGGGCACAATTATCCCACTCCAGGCCTATTCAGGGACCTTCACTTCAGTGCCCCAAACTCGGGTGGCTTTAAGGTCCAAGTCCCCCTGAGAGGGGCAACGGAAATCCTGTCTGGTCTGCGTCCTATTTCGGCCTTTGGTCCTCTGCTGGCGTGGCCGTTGTCATAGGGGCAAGCCCCATGTGGCCTCAGCCTGGGTGGGCATTAGGTATAAGTGACTTCTTGTGAAGCGGATCTGTTCCCCAGAGAGGGGGCCCTATGCATTCATGTCCACAAAGATCTGATTTCCCCTTCTAGGTGAATGGAATGATCCAGGCAAGTCCAGAGACCTTCAAAGATAGCCTCTGAGGACACTAGGATACGACTGGCTTGTGCAGACTGCAGAGGTCATGCATGATGGAGGAGTGTTTGCTCCCTCTGGTATGGGCAGGTCAGGCTTCACATAATGTCTACCCTCCACGGCCATCTTAGAACACATGTGGGCAGGAGGCAAGTATTACAGGCCTGTCCTTTCATATGGTCATGAGTAGTTCGGCTCTCCAGCGGAGACTGGTATATCCCCTGCCAGTCCAAAGGAGAAGAAGGTAGAAAAGGGGTGTAGCACTGTACTGCTCATAGGCTTGCTACAGCAGTTCCCAATGGTCAGGGCTCATTAGACTCATCGGTAGCACCTTGGCAGGATGGTCTCAGCATTATATACCGGAATATCGCCGGTGTGAAATCGTGTGTAGCGGAAGCCCGTACAGACACGTCTTGTCAAACTACCCATCTTCAATTAAATCTTTCTCTAGCTTCCTGCTTTACATTGCCCTAGCATTTTTTTCCTTACAAGTAGCAAAGCTTTATCCTTGAGCCTGCTTCCCTGGCAACCCTCCCTAGCCAACAGCATTCACCTTTCCACAACTTTCATATGCAAGTGTAGGTTTGGGTGTACTAACATGAACCTACCTGATAGCAGCATCTCCATGACAATGTTTGGGTCTTACTGCACATCATGTAACTTAAAGCGGCACTGTCATGCCGAAACCCGTTTTTTTTTTTTTTTAACCCCCCTCCCGCCTCCACTACATCCAATTGACCCACTAGTCACCCCCAAATGCCCCTAAGCCCCCCACATTACCTATTTTTTAATCCTTATTTTCTGCCCCGATCTTGATTCAGGGCGCCGCCATCTTTGTGTGGGTAGATGAAGTCCCTGTGGGACACGTCATCAGCCCACACTAGGCAGACTGTGAGATTCCCGCACATGCCCAGTGAAACACCTGGACATGCGAACGGGAATTTCATCTATTCATTCATTCATCAGACAGACGAATGAGTGAATAGAAAGATCAGCCGAACAAACAAACACAATGTATCAGTGTTAGTTTGTTCGTGCAGTTTATTACAAGGAGGGAGCTACCGGCACGCAGCTCCCTCCTTGTAATATGTAACTACAGAAACGGCAGGGAGCAGTGCTCCCCACCACTTCATAAGCCCCCCAATACCCCCTCTCACTCTATGGGGGTCAATATGACCCCCATAATAGCACAAGAGAGATTTAAATCTCCCAAATGCCCCTACTCACTATACCGCGAGTAGGGGCATGTCTACTAAACAGTGAGCAGCCTGTGGCTGCTCACTGTTGAAAAAAAAAGACATAAATTACAATAAGGGGGGGCAGACCTATTGTCCTCCCCCCCTCCCCCACCCTGAGCGGTGGGTGGGGGCCCTTATAAAACAATAAGGGGGGGGACCTACTGTCCTCCCCCCCTGGCCCCCACCCCTGCGCGGTGGGTGGGGGCCCTAATAAAACCATAAGGGGGGGGACCTACTGTCCTGGCCCCCACCCCTGCGCGGTGGGTGGGGGCCCTAATAAAACCATAAGGGGGGGGACCTACTGTCCTCCCCCCTGGCCCCCACCCCTGCGCGGTGGGTGGGGGCCCTAAATAAAGATATGGGGGGAACTTCTGTCCCCCCCGGCCCCCACCCCTGCGCGGTGGGTGGGGGCCCTAATAAAACAATAAGGGGGGGGACCTACTGTCCTCCCCCCCCCCGCCGCCCCCACCC